>CM046876.1:585540917-586740917 GCA_025667525.1 Glebionis coronaria
CACTGCAAAGGAAATGATTTGGCATGCTACGGGAAAGTGTACGGAGCCCGGTAAGATGCAACACCCGGTTGATGGTAAAGCATGGAAGGAATTTGACGCTAGGTATTCAGAGTTTGCTGCAGAACCGAGAAATGTTCGACTAGGGTTAGCTGCTGATGGTTTCAATCCGTTCGGCAACCTTAGTCAGTCTTACAGCATGTGGCCGGTGATACTGACAACATACAATCTGCCTCCGTGGTTATGTATGAAAGAGACTTCTTTCATGCTGACGTTGTAATTCCTGGCCCTAAATCCCCGGGAAAGGACATGGATGTTTACTTGAGGCCGTTGATCGATGACCTAAAGCTGTTATGGAAAGGTGTCGATACTGTAGACAGTCATAAAGGCGAGAACTTCAAATGAGAGCAATGGTTTTATGGACCATCAATGATTTTCCTGCTCGTAGTAGTTTGTCTGGGGGAGTTGGTGGCAAGGTTACCGGGCATGCCCTACGTGTAATGTAGACACTCCATCTGAGCGTGTGTTAGGCAAAACAGCTTATGTGGGCCACAGAAGATTCTTACCCAAATCTCATAAATATAGGAAATCACTTGATATGAACGGTAAAACTGAACACGGAGACGCGCCTAGAAAATTTGACCGGGGTGCTATCTTGCGTCAACTTGCTAGATTGCGCGTGCGTAAGCCGGGTAAACATCCGTTACATGGGGGCGTGAAGATTAAACGTGATCCTGCTTGTCGAGCTGAACTGGACTAAAAAGTCTATTTTTTATGAGCTTGAGTATTGGTCTTATCTTACGTTAAAACACAATTTGGATGTTCATGCATATAGAAAAGAATGTGTTGGAGAGTATTTTGAACACTTTGCTAATGAATGACAAATCTAAAGATACCGCCAAGGCAAGACAAGACTTGGAAAAGCTGGGCATTCGAATGGGCTTGTGGCTCGGCAAAAACAAAACGGGAAGTGTTCGAAGCCTCAAGCTGTCTATTCCTTGACACCAGAGAATAGAAAAAAATTTTGTCAGTACATTAAAGGAGTTAAACTACCGGATGGTTTCGGCTCCAACTTCAAGCACAGAGTCACCGATAATGATACGAATATAACGGGCTTGAAGTCTCATGACTGTCATATAATGATGCAACGTTTACTTCCTTATGGTCTTCAGAATTACTTGCGGGCTGACGTTGCAAAACCACTTATGGAGCTATGTTCATTCTTTAAGCAAATCTGCTCTACAACTTTGATGGTGGATGACATGGTGAAGGCTCAGAAAAAAGTGATCGATATTCTGTGCAATCTTGAGGCCATATATCCTCCTGCTTTCTTTGATATTATGATTCACCTGGTTATCCATTTACCTGAAGAGGCCATATGGGGCGGGGCCTATTCGCCCACGGTGGATGTATCCATTTGAAAGGTTTATGAAGACGCTAAAAAACTTTGTACGAAATAAAGCTAAGCCGGAAGGTTCTATTGCGGAGGGTTTATGTTGCACAAGAAGCATTGACTTTCAGCTCTAATTATTTTCGGGATGTTACCACCAAATTTAATCGTCCCGACCGTAATGTGGATGCCCCTACTCCAGAGAGTTTCAGTTTCAGGTGTTCAAATCATCATGTAGACCGCTTGCGGCCTGTTCAATTAGTAGATTTGATCCTGAAGAACTGAAGAAAGTGAGGTGGTATGTACTTCACATAGTCCTGTGAAATCGACACGTACCGGGCCCAAGTTCAAGAGGTACGCGTTTTTATTTTTATACCTATTTTTCCTTAACTTGTATTTTCGACGACTTATTCTAACACCATGAACATCTTTCAGTGAATTTCCGAACAAAAACGACAAAGACATGGCAAAGGAATTTCCCGGCTGGTTTGAGGATAAGGTATACTTATTCTAAAATAAATAAAAAATAATAAAAAATACAAAAAAAACAAAAAAAAAAAAACAAATAAAAAACAAAAAATTGTAAGTGTATAAATAACGACATGATATTTTGTGTTCATAGGTCCGTCGACTTAGAGTAGACAATGACCCACGTGTTACCGAAGACGGCGAGTTATTCGCTTTGGCTTGTGGGCCAACATCAACTCCATTCTCACTCACCTCTTGTATAGTTGATGGGTGAGGTTTGTCGTGCACAGCAAAGATGCACGTCGTACAACTCAAAGCAGCGGCATTTGTTCGCCTGGTCCACGAGGAAAAATAAATGTATTATGGTCAGCTTGAAGAAATCCTCGAGTTCGTGTACTTTAGGTACTCTACTTTGTTGTTCCGAGTTAAGTGGTTCGACACTGAAGAAAGAAGACGTGTCAAAAGATGTGTCATTAGAAACAACATGATACAAATCCGGACAAATGCTGAGAGTTTTACAGAAGATCAATACATTCTCGCAACACAAGTCAAACAATGCTTCTACCTTGAAGATTTAGCAAGACGACCACCCGATTGGAGGGTCGTCGAACACATTAGTCATACAAAGTTTAACAACGGGGGTGTCATTGAGGTAGAGGACGCCATACATGCCACCAACTCATCTGATCTCACACTTTCTACTAGTACTGACGACTTGGATATACCGGCCTTGCATATAGAAGGTGAATCAGTAGATGTTGACGCACCACCAGATATAGATATCATTGATGTTGATGTTGATGACGATATTATTGACGAGGAAGACCCCATTCCTCATGATTTAGCAGATTCGTCCGACGATGAAGGTGTCAACCTTGATCTTGATGATGGTCAAGACAAAGTTTATTCTAGTGAAGAAGAAGATTGATTTTTAGTTGTAACTTGTAAAAGACATTTATTTGAATGAATGCAACTATTGTGGATTGTTTAAAATGTGTATATTTATTTGGATGTGTGCATGCTTTGTTTATTTTATTCTATGTTATCCTAATGCTACTGTACAGATGTCGGCAGATGTTGCACGGGGTCACGGCGGTGACGGTGGAGGTGAGGATCGTCGCCCCCCATCTCAGAATCCCACCGGGGATTGCTTCAATAACCGAGGTGAGAAATTCTTGATTATTGTAATACAAGCTTAAACTTGATACATTGAATTTGCTTGCTTTTAATTTTTATGATTTTATCACTCACTTTATTTTGCAGGCAAAGGCAAGCGAAAGCCTAACTTGGGTGGAAGGGCCGCGGGCAGGTTGAATACCCGCTCAGACACCCGTAACTTAGCAACTCGCCTCGCTGTTCAAACAAGTGGCCGCTTGCCGATTCAGTTTGATTTGGAGGACCAGAAGACCCGGATGCCTACCGGTCCGAATGCCGGCAGATGGGGCAACGTCCTTGGGGAAGCGATGAGAAAGTTGCCCATGTACTACCCTACTTGGGAGGCGATACCGGAGCATATAAGGGCATCCGTCACCGCGGAATTGGCGGTAAGTGATTTCATTATTATTTTATGTTTATATCTCATTATCATATTTATTTATTCCGTTGTGCACATTTATCTAAATTCGTTTATGTATTTTATATGATATAAATACAAATAAATAAATAAATTTGGATAAATTATTTATTTGAATTCGTTTATTTATTTATATCATATAAATAAATAAACAAATTTGGATAAATCATTTATTTAAATTGGTTTGTTTATTTATATCATATAAATAAATAAACAAATTTATATAAATATGTAAATTATATCTCTTACTGTGTTTTTGTTGTATATGGTTGTAGGCGCTGTTTGACCTCCGTCCCCACCGGGAATCACCAGAATGGACGAAAATCAACAATGGCATAACTGCTCACTGTACGAAATCATACAACACAAGCAAGACATCATTCAAGACGCAGTGGTGGGTCCGTAATGCTGAGGGCAATGTTGACGTGGAGCGGATCCGAAGCAACCCTCCCTCGGGTTATGAGCAGGAAGAGTGGGATAAGCAGATAACTTTTTGGAGTGATCCTAAGAACGCTGCCCGGGCTGCACAGAATTCCAAAAACAGGTCGAAGAGCAAGACCGTAAGCCGACAAGGATCTCGTTCTGTTCCTGCTTTCCGACATCTTATGGTAATGAACATTAAAATCATTTTATAATTTTTTTATAATTTTTTTATAATTTTTTTATAATTTTTTTGTATTTTTTATGTAGATTTTTTTTTTTGTATATTTTTGTATTTTATTTGTTGCGTCTTATATACGTGTGTATGTGCAGATGAGTAACTCAGAGACACAGGAGTATCCGTCTTTGATCGACACATTCTTCCGTCTTCATACAGTAGGCGGCGCCTTCCAGGACCCCGGGGAGCAAGCGTTATATGTAAGTTTTGTCTCAAATAATGGCACTTTAATTATTTGTCGAGAAACCATACCCGGGAAACCTGACTAATATATTAGCTAACTTGTGTTTTTTTTTTATTACGTAGGATGAGATGATCAGGTTACGGGATTTAGGTTCAAACACCCCCAGCGGTGTCCCGTACACAGAGGAGGAAATCATGATGAGAGTTCGCCCATCGAAGGGTCGGGGGCACCTCCCGGGTATTGGTAGGGTCGTGTCTGACCGCCACTCCTCCGCTTTTCCTGATCACGCCTCAGAAATTGATAAGCTGAAAAAAGATAATAAAAAGTTAAAGAAAAAGAACAGCCAGATCACCAAAACGCTAAATATGATCACCAAGTACTTCAGGCAAGACCCCAGATTCTCTGACATGCTTACAGCATCTAACTCAACTCCAGCGGTAGGTACTAGTAGCAGTACCGGAGGGAACGACAACCCGGACCCCTTTATTATCGTTGATGATGATACCGACTCGTCGGATGAGGATTAGGTGTTTGTGTCGGGTAAGCATATGGTATTTGTGACTTGTAGTTTATTTAGGCTTTCCTACCATTAACAATTTCTTCCCGGTTTGTTTAATTAGAACATGTTATCGATCTAGCTAGGTGAATACATTGGTCACCCGTTTTGAGACTATTTCTTTGTTTAGTAAGATTTTGGACGATTCTATGTCTAATATATCGAATGCGTTGATCCGTTATATTGTTTTGTGTATTTCGTATGAGTTGTGGTGTATTTGGATAGATTACATATTGTTGCATACAGGTTTCAGGTTTTGGTAGATTTTTTCCGGAAAAATTCCGGAAAAAATCTGGAAAACGCATGCTGTGCAGGCTGTGCACAAAAAAAAACTACCATGTTTCCCCGTCGACTTGTCGCCGGGGAAAGTTGTAACCAAAATTTGACTTTTATTAGTCAGAAAGACATATTTGACTTTTTATAAAGTCATGTCTTTTCCCCGGCGACATGTCGCCGGGGTTATGTTGGATATAATTTGACTTTTTTAAAAAGTCGTTAAAACATTTGACGATTCAATTAGTATCCCCGGCTAGGCGTCGCCGGGGAAAAGTTACAATTTAAGAAGATTAGCATTTGCTAATTAATTTTTTTGTTAAGTGCACTCGAATTTCCCCGTCGAAACGTCGCCGGGGAAAAGTTGTCCAGCGTGGCACTTTTTTTTATTGCTGAAAATGGCGTGGGTCCCGCTTGTCGATGGGGATTGTCGATGGGGAAGCTATCCCCATCGAATCTTGCCCATCGAAGAATCCCCATCGACATGTCGATGGGGAAACTCTTCCCCATCGAAATGTCGCCGGGGAAAAGGCAAAAAATTCGATGGGGAAGGCCTCGAATGTTGTAGTGTGTTGCAGGCAACCAAGAACCACCAGCGATGAAGTTCCCGACAGTGAACTTCGACGCCTCAGTGCTACTTGTGATCACACGATAACCTTTCCATTTAACTCTTCTTGATGTCGAGGCACCAGGCCCCGTGTTCATGTACTCGCCATAGTACAATGTGTTAAGCGCGAAATTTCCACTCCATGGCATCCATCCTGCAGGGTCAATCAAGCTATCTAGGTTTGTTTTGAGAAAAACGGTCCTCGAGTATTGCTTCCATGGTCTCCCGAGGTACGTCTTAACACCTGAGACACCTTTTAGGTCCGAGGCTGCTGTGACACGACAGTTGTGGATTGATATTCCTGTGTTTTGGTTTTGATCGGTTCTGCCTTGAGCGGTTAAGGTGTTGGTCTTGTTTGGTGGTTTGCGGGCGTAAATGTTGCAGTTTTGGAGAACTGCAGCTGCGTTGCCGAAAATGAAATCAACTGTACCGTAGATGTCGCAGTTTTTGTAGAATTGTCTGTTTGAGTGGACGTATAAGGTGTCCTGGTACCCTTCGAAGCTGCATTGGTAAAATACCGAGAGATCAGAGCCGCTGCGGAGAGCCACGGCTTGGTGATTTCCCGGGCCAGCGGTGTTTCTAACAGTGATACCACGGCCGATAAATCCATCTCCAACCACAGCTGAAAATCACAAGCAAAAAGTCAATAACGTAACTATTTATTCGAAAGGCCTTTTGAATATTGCATGGTCTAGTAAAAATAATCTAGTGACACTCATGCAGTAACCAATTACTGTCGCTTTCCGTCACAAATTTGTCACTAATAGCTGACTAACATCCAAATTTATACAGTAATCCATTTAATTTTACTATCGCTTACCAAGAGTGGCTGATTTAAAGGTGGTGGTGCCTCCTCCTACACTTTTGCTGCCTGTTATGATTGTTTTGCCGATACCATCTCCTAGTAACATTATGTTCTTCAGTTTCTTGCCGACTTCGATATTCTCCTTGTAAACTCCTGCCTTAACACGAATCACATACCTCCCACTCCCTGACCTCTTTCCTGCTGCTGCTATGGCTGCGGCAATTGTCCTGAAGTTACCCGAACCATCTTGAGCCACCACAACATTGGCCCGTGGAGCCGTTGATTGCAATAGCTTCCGATCACCAGTCTTCACCCATGTCGGAAATCCTGATTTTTGTGGAATTTTGGCACCATAGGATGAATTCCCTCCTTTGTTCATTGCTAATGTATTGCTAATCAACGATGACACGTTATTGTTCATTAGAGGCAACACGTAGTCGCTAACACCTAGCTCTTGAAACCCAGCCTTGCATGTCTCTAGATTTGTAAGAGCTGTGCTGAGCCACGTTTGCATGTCGACTTGGCTACACTTTTGATAGGGATCAACAGTTTTGCTGATGGCTAGGATGGTGTTTTCGTAAAGCTCTAAGCAATCAGCCCAAGCAGCCTTCTCAAGCTTGTTACGGCATTTTGGGCCAAGTGTCATGGTGTGTGACCCGGCGTATTTTGCACGTTCTAACGTCACTTTCAACAAAGCTTTCAAAAAATCTGGTTTTTGTTTGATTGGACCATAGTTTGAGTTCTTGCCAAAGAAATGCTCACAGGGTTGCGGGTGGGGTGTTTGGCTGCACCAAGACGTGATTTCAGACTTGGTGTAGCCATACACCGTTGGGGATAGAATAAGAAAAACTCTTGCAACAAAAGTTGCTAAAAACAGGAAGTTTTTCATCCTAGAAGATGAAGAATGAATAGGGAATTTTGCTTAGCAAGTTACTTTGGTATTGGAATGCAAGTAAGGATTGTGTGGATTGTAGTGTTCAATTGGTTGCCTTTTATAGAAATTTCAAATTTAACAAAAGGGAGGGGCCATCTGGCCATGAATATCTAAAACAAAGTTGTGTATGCACATATTCATTTCTAAATTGTTTTCTTTATTCCTTTTCTCCAACCAATAATTCTTTCTTCAATTCTGTAATACCAACTTAATTCTCAGCTGCGGTTTGAGAAATTCTACGCTATCCAGTTTAATTAATCAAGTAGTAGGTTATTAGGGTTTTGTTTGTTTGTTTTGACTTTGTATATCTGGTTAGGTTTATACAACCAAACTGACTACAAAGATGGACTCATGCCGTAGTATATGACTTTCGATAGAGATAATATCGAACATTCGTAGGAAATTTTATTCGAGAAGCAAGAAACAAAACGTTCGAGTTTCAGTTATATATTGATAGATGATAATATAGTTAATATACAAACCAATAGTACGTATAGTCGATCTAATCGTGATTGGTATACCCTTGCTGGTCTCCTCGCTATACGTTTGAAGTTCTTTGATACCAATTCTAACTGCATTTTAAATTTATCCGATTCATTAAAATTTCTAATTTTATTTAGTTAATATATTTTAAAATAAAAAAATAAATTTTAACTCTTATATATTACACTTCATAAAAAATTTATGTATCTAATCATATATTGTCTTTACTCCGTCCAACATGTATCGGATAGAAATATTAACATGCAAATTATTAATTATTAATATTCCAATAAATGACAATCTTGAAGTATCTTATATTTTGCAAAGGATGTCATGTTTCATGATATGAAGCTGTCGTTTTACTTCCATTTTCTATTTCTTGCATACATAAAACGCGCACAAAATGGTACGTGAGTTGACCCTAATTATCACATATCGAAAGTTAAGGTGAGCACGTAACGCGTTGGCATATAATTAGAGAGATATATATTACATATGGAAAGAAAATGGTCTATTTGTCTTTTTTGTCTTATATAGTGTATTTGTTTTTCGGAAGTTCGGTAGGGAATTAAAAAATATGATTCATTTCTTATTTTACGTACTTTTTGTGTTTATTTTAGAAGAGCCTCTATTAACCTTTATATAAAGGAGGAGAATCATGCTTCCATAGGAACAGTGATTCTCCTCACAAACTCATTTTAATAATTCTATCCCTTTCTCTTACAACCAAAATTCCCTCTCACAACCAAAACACACACTGGCACCTACATCTTCCGTTTCATTATTTCCGTTTCATTAATGGTGCCCCGTTTTCATTAATTGGGAGTTTGCCATTTACTGTTTATTTGCCCCTTGGTGATTGATTGGCTACATGAACCCTAGAGGTGTTATAATTGATCATTGTTTATTGATCACACAAATCAATCACCCCCTCTCTCTCTCACAAAAATAAAAAACCCAGATCTTGAAATATTATCGAGGGGGTTTGTGTAGATCTTGAAATATTATCGAGGGGGTTTGTGTGTTTAGTTTGATTGCGGTTGTTATCATGTGCGATCGAGACTTTTGGGGTTTTGCTGGAAACCATCATTTTTTAACGGGGTTCGTTGCCACCAACTTCTTAGTTGCCGCCATTTATGGTAGGCGGCATTGATGGTCGGTAGGCGGCGTCCCTGAGGTTAGATAGGTGTTTCCTTTTGCGGGTGATCGGTGTTGGATAATCTATCAAATGCTGATTAAGTATGGAGACTATAGGTCAAATATGATTTTCGAAGATTGAAGATTCAAGATTTAATTGCAATCGTTGAGGTAAGCAGTAAGCTTAATATTAATGTGATAATTTTTTTTCATGATTTCTTGGATTATTTAAAAAGATATATAAATAAGGATTTTTTTTATTACTATAGTATGCAATTTATGTTATTGTGTGGGTTTTTGATTTTAGCTTCAATAAGCAGGTTGTTTGGATTAGTCATTTAAAAAAAATCTGCAACATAAACAAGGTATTGACTTAATTTTATGCATATTCATTATTTGTATTCTTATTTAAATGTCCAAACGATTTTGTTTGAAGAATTAACCAATGTATACTAACTGTTTAATATTTGCTTAAGAAGCTTATGTTGTTAATCGAAATTGTAAAAATTGAGAGTCAGTTCACTTTACCTCTTTCGCAGGTTTTGATTTATAGTTGTTATATGCTCTGTATTATTTGGTTTTGGCATGCTTTTTCTTTATAAATTTGAATTGTTACATGCAGGGTTTGGATGATATTTGATTCACGATCCAGTCATCTCTGGATAAGTCGTTGTCTATCTAGGAGAAGTATTATTGTTTACTTCATATATTTGTTGTCCCGAAACTAGAAATCGAATAAGTGAGGATGAAACCACAATACATTTTTTACAACAATTAAAAGATGGGGTCACTGGTAATGAAGTTCAGGTCTCCCATCATTAATCATGGATGGAAGCTCAAATTGCAGGTTTTATTCTCTTTGCATTCTGAACTTTGTAATTTAATTTCTTATTTAATTATTTTATTATGTTCCGTTGTAGGCGAGTATGAAACATGAGATACAGAGTTACTACGAAGCCATATAAAGGGGGTCTTTCATTGCTGTTAACCTTATTTGGCCCATGATTGCAGCCATTTTCGCTTTTGGGCGACGCCATAGCAACCTGGCCTGTCATGTTGTTACAGTTGTGCCCGGAGTTTGACGGTACGCTGGTACCTTGGCATACCAACATGACCTATCCTGTGGCTACAAAAACGGTTCTCGACTTCGACAAATTGTGTCATCTGTTAGGCTCAAGGAAGAAGCAATTCACCATACCTAAACTGATTTGATCACAGTTTGGGTGGTTGTGTGTAATGTGCGTTATTTAACAATGGTCGTGTCAAATCGGCCTGTATCTTGGCGGGGCAGCACTGGAATGTGTTTGCAGCCATGGCGGGTCGATGTCCCTTTTATACCTACGCGGCTATGCCTTATGCTTCTTCGAGGCCCACATACCATGAAACATGAGTATAACTCACGGACAGAAAGACTGAAATTGGATGGATAATACATAATTTAACATTGTATTATTATTTTAGTGATTTCTTTTTTGCGTGAAATGATAACAGAAACACAGGTACGACGAGACCCGTGTCGGTAGGTCGCTTTGGTAAGCAGAGTTTACCAGAGCCCGTATATTGGCGCGACACCCATGTGGTTACAGCCATGGCGGCTTTTAGGTACCGCTTCCATGCTCCTACACCTGAGCCTCATAGCTTTATGGGGTCAAACCCTATGTCATTCTCAGATTTTGTTACTTTTAACGATGGCGTGTAAATAAAATACACGTGGAACGTTTCTTTTTACAGATCGATTGCCACATTATATAACAAATGTTTATATCGATGGTCTTATGTTCCGTTGTGTAATAAAATTGAACAAGTAGTTTGCTTTTTTTTGGTTGGGTGCATACAAATTAGGCGATGATGAGATCGATTTGGCAAGTGCAGTTCGCCAGAATTCGTACCTTGGTGGGGCGACCACGTGGTTGCAGCCATGGCGGGTCCTAGGTGCCGCTTCCATACTTCTAGACCTGAGCCTCATAGATTTACCATGTTAGACTGTGTTGTGTTCTCGATTTCTATTACTTTGAAAGTTCTTACTGCCTAAGATTTTTGTTCCCGATGCATGTTACTTTTAAAGATGTTGTATCTAAGGCTCTTTGATGTCGCTCCGCATAGATGTACAATCTCCCATTTACATAAAGTTTGCATTGTAAGTTCTTTTGACCAGCTTACTGTTATATACTTACATAATGTGGTGCCATTCAGTTCAGGTGAAAAGCGCAAACACAGTACAATATGAACAAATGTACCTGTGGGAACGAGCATTTGGTTCGTTAACTGTCATAAACTGTGTGATACGCTGTGGGAACGAGGTGAGCGTAATCCTCTTTCTCTCTCTCTCTCTCTCTCTCTCTCTCTCTCTCTCTCTCTCTCTCTCTCTCTCTCTCTCTCTCTCCTCAGATGAACAAATTTACCTTTTTCACTTTAGATATTAATTGCAGATCACATAGAAAAAGGGTTAATTGGCTATCTGTACAGACTTGATGCAAAGCATCCTTTTTATGGATTGCTAATAGTTCTGTATGTGTGCATGTTTTAAAAATTAAATTGTTCAGGTGACCGTTGGGCTTATGTTCCTAGAAACGAGTTTATGTCAGGTTGTTAATGTTATATATATAAATATACAACAATTAACCAAATAGTATTACCTTTATGTTTTTTTGCCATATAATGGCATACTCAAACTTCTAAACTTCAAAAGCGAGTAATTATGTTTTTGCATTTGATTGCTTAGCAGAAAAAGCTTTAAAATTTTAGTGTCAAAACATCCTTTCATACTTACTATCATCTGTTTTAGCTTACTGTGTCTTATAACAACTTTTTTTTGCTTATCTAGCTTTTTACGTTTTTAAAGGGGTGTTTGGCAACCCGATTAACAGAAATTTTGCCCTGGGTAGAAGCCGAGCCTCATGTTTGAAACTTCCTTTTATCTTCAACTAGATTGTATTTAGCTGAAAATCAGATTTTCCCTGCGTACTTGCAGATGTTGAAATGCCATAGATGAAAAGCTTGGATACTTATGGGGTATTTATAATATAACAGCGGTGTTTCTTAAACCTCTGTATCAATTGATTTTTTGGCGATTTCACTGTATGAAATATTTCGGATTACCAATTATGGATTGCCCGACCGCCATTCGGTTATGTAGTAAACTGAATTACCAAAAAGATGTCGAGAAAACTTTCGAGCAAACAAATGTTTTAGATTTGGGTTTATACAATGTTTGTCACAGGTTTGGAAAATTTTGAATGATATATTTATAAAGGGGTGTTTCGCATTTAGGAGCTTTTGTATGTGTTGCAACTTGTGAGTCATTTGTTGGATTAGAGGCTGAGAATTCATAAACGGGATCGAATTACTTAGAATACGTGTGTTATCCATGTGGATTTTAGGAATTATTGTTTTTTAATGGAAGAGATTTGTTAATTTTTTTCAAGTCGCATATCATGTGTTTGTTACAATGTTTAGGTGAAAGATTTGTAGCGTGGCTTTGTTACTTTTTAGTGTTTAGTATTAGGTATATGTATATCAGTATATACATATTCTCACATGATAAAGCTTTTTAACCAGTTAAGTTGTGGAAATAAGGTACCTTTAGACATTGAATGATCATTATTCAAAAGTCAGAGTGTTTTTCTAAGTCTAATTTATGTTCATTTTTCTATGCAGATTACAGTCGAGCAATTGCCAACATGGCGGTTCGTTTCAGGTATCGATCAAACATATATTGTTTGGCTAGAGCTCGAGAGTGGCTATGCAAACTGGAATTGGTAAGTGCAGCAATTTTTAAATTAGATCTGTTATAGAAACCATAACGCTGTTTTTGCATTATTTTTGGTAAAACTTTTATAGAGAATCTAATAGCTAAGTCATTTTATCGGAATTTGCAGTGTCAATTGCGAATTTGCAGCTTTTTACGACTTCTATGTACACCACTGGATAAGGTAAGATGCTCAGTTATTTAGAACCTTAGTTTGATTCTGTTGGAATGGTATCATACTCGGAACTTCTAAAAAAGGAATAGAAACAAAAAAAATAGTTATCTCGGGTATCAGAGTTCCTTATCGTTTTGTGGGTTGGTTTTTAATCTTTTTTTCTGATTTGTTGCTGGTCGTTATCTTATTGCAGACCACGCTTAGAGAAGAAAGTTATCATTTGAAGAGGAAACACGAAGAATAAAAAATGAAGTAGACCAACTTCGAGCCGATAAGCTAAGTTTACTGCTTGATTTTACTTGCACATTGTTATTCTAATGGCTTGAAAATAAACCAGAAAACAATATCCATCAGGCACAAATCACAAAAACGTATTAAAAACCAACCCAATAGAAAGCTAATAAACCTGCTAATGGGCTTACTATTTATTAGAGAAAGCTAATAAAATTCATCCATTTTGAGATACGCTACATGAATTTATGCCTTTAGTGACATGGCACACTTCCTTGCACCTTTTATATGGCAATCACTATTAATAGAATTGAAGTAGTAATAAATCACTTGATTATCTGTTAGTTAACTTTAGGAAACAGTGTTTCAAAAAAATTAAGTAGCTTAATGAGAACATATGGTTACCTGTTTGGATTTAAATTTTTTAAGTGTTCAAAAAAATTCCACATGTTGACTACTATTAACAAACGTGAATGTTTACACAGTTGCTATCTAACTTTCAGCTATTTTCTGTTGCAGGCAACATGACATAGAACTGTAGTTAGAACGTGAGCCCTAGAGCGAGGAACAAACCTTGAGACGCAAAAGTTTATCGAGTGACATGGGTGCTAATGAGATTTGCTTACTTCAGTCAACTCTTTAAAAAAGGAACAACATATAGGATATCAGGTTTCGTGTGTGTTCAGACAATCAACTTTGAAGTTTAGGAAATATACAAAGTTTGACAGTATTTCAGAAGAAGCATTTCCAAACCACTATTTCAGCTTCGTGCCCTACAACCAGCTTGGCTTCAAAATGCAAAGAAAAGACACCAGCACACAACAAAGACAACCGTCATTAACCGGTATGTTTTAGTGTTCTTTTTCATCTACGATATTTCCTCTTTTCACCTTTTTTTTCAATTTCCTTTTTGCTTATTTTCATGACATATTTATGAAGATATATATCCAAATACTCATCATAATTAACAATGTGAATCTGCAGACTACATAGGATGTCTTACGCGAGTAGGAAATTTGCGCGATGTTGGAAGTTTGAACACAAATCATGCTACCATCAGACAACTTGATACTGAAAACTTAGAGTAATATTGTTTCGTTCAAATAGCTTACAGGTATTCCCTCAACTGACCACACTTAAAAAAAATACCATGTTCCTAACAATTAACAAATAAACATACAGGTAAAACTCCAACGCAAAGAATTGGGAAGATGGTGATATTGGTGGCAATGCTAAAGGTGCAAAAGTAAGTAGTAGAAGTTACAGATATTTTATCTTCACTCCAATGTTCACATACTAAACATAGTAACAAACTCCCTACGGCGGAGCGCGGGCATCTCACCTACAGCTAAACCTATACACCGTCGTCACATCGCCCGTGCTCCCCCCGCAGCGGAGCGCGGGCACAGAACCTAGTATATATCAAGACACAAGATCGGAAACTTATTCATGGTGAAGTTAAAAATGTTTAATGCTGTCTTGTTAGTTGTTACTATGGCATTATGGAAATGGAAGTGTCTGAATAGCTTCGCTTATCAAAAGGTTTTATTCGTAAGTAAAAAAGTGAAATTTGATACTTATAAAATAAAATATAGTATCCTTTTTCATTACAACAATTTTGAACCCTAGGGACGACTTATTCGTCCCTAGGGAGGCCATTTTTCGACCCTAAACCCCTAGGGACGAATAAGTCGACCCAAGGATTTTGTGCCTAAAAAATCGTCTCTAGATTTCTAGGTACGACTCACTCTTTGAAACCGAGGGACGACTATGTGGGTCCCACTACCCACTACGTTGAATATATTGACTATCCTAGGGACGACTTGCCTTTGAAACTTAGGGTCAACAAAGTCGTCCCTAGGTTTTTAATAAAAATAACCTTTTTAAAATTTTTAATAAAAAATCTTTTTTTAATTATTTTTAATAAAATCTTTTTTATACAAATTAATAAAACCATTTTCAAAAAAAAGTTAAATATAATCCTAGGGACGACATAGTCGTCCCTAGGTTTTTCAAAGTTGTTCAGGTATTACACCTAGGGACGACTTAGTCGTCCCTAGGTTTAATACCTGGACAACTTTGAAACCTAGGGACGACTAAGTCGTCCCTAGGGTTAATACCTGGTGGAATATTGGCTAACCTAGGAACGACTAAGTCATCCGTAGATGTACCTGGGGCTAAAAAAACTGGGTTTTTTTGCAGTTTCCAAATTTTTTCCGGAACTTTTTCCGGACAAAATCTACAATTCAAAATGGCAGAATTCGACAAATACAGAATAATAACAAATCAATAAACGTTATAATACCATATTAAGATAAATTATCCAACATCACGATACAATATTCATCAAGTACACTTATTCATCCTAAATCAATTGTTTCACACGCTACAAGTCTCTAACTTTATTAAACATGCATAATAAGATATAATATTACCACAACCTCTACTCCTCCTCCGCATCCTCGTTAGGTGAAAAGTCACCTTGCTCCTCGTCACCCCCCTCGTCATCCCCCTCGTCATCCCCCTCGTCATCTCCCTCGTCATCCCCCTCGTCATCGCCTAATAAGTCGTCACCACTGTTTTATAGATTCCTATCTCGACCCAACTCATCAACGGGCCGATAATCGTGCTGATGGGGATTCATGATTACACGAGAACCTCTGGGTAGGAATTGTAAAGTAGAGCCGATCTCATGAGTTGAGTGTGTGGTGGGACGATAACAATGGTTAAATGTGTTGTTGGTGACGGGAGTAATAGGATAAGTGCCGGTATAGGGAGGTTGGAGTGGTTGGAGATGGTCGGTATGGGTCGATGGAAGGAGGTTGCAATGGTTGTGCCCAAGGATAGGGGGTTGGACTAAGTGAGCCCAATCAGGAGCTAGGGTGGGCATAACAAAGGGTCAGGGCAGGGTACAAAAGTAGGAGGATTAATTGGGTGATCAGTATTTGATGAGTTGTAATTCTGGAAAAACTCACCCACTTGACTCTGATATTGCGCCATATGCTGGTACGACGTCTGACTATATTGTTGTGGCGCATCTTCCTTTAACGCTGCCAAGTAAGCCCGTTGCTGCGCCTCCTGATTCTCTTTCCTCGTCAGCTCCATCTGTTGCTAATGTCGTTCCATCATTTGCTGAAATTCACCACGAGAGGGAAAATCCGGTCGAGCTGGAGCACCGCGCCTGCGATAAGTTACAACAACAATTTTTCATTATATACAACAAGACATAAATATGAACAATTGATTTACATTTTGTTTTATTGAGGATATATAACCTGCGAGAAGTGTTATTGGCACCACCCGGTAACTTCCTGCCTTGTCCTGACACATTTTGCTTATTTTGACTTGGCATGATTTGAGCCACTATTTCTTTATCAGACATGTGCGGGACGATCTTGGCTTTCATCTTCAGCTGGGAAAGAAAAAAACGGTTTAAAACAAATAAAATTAGTTACTAAGGCATGTAAAGAGTTATATATTACTTACATATCTGTCCTCGTTTTCTTTACTTTTAAACGTGCCATTACTTGAGTGCCTCTTCCTCCATGTTTCAACCAGGTCCTCGTATTTCCCTTCCTTGACTTTCTGTAAAATATCAAATAAATTAATAACGACCTATAATAAATAAACAATATAAACGCTTTTAAATAAAATCACAAAAATTATGAAGAGTCTTACGTATTCATTCCTTCCTCGGGCGAATGGTTTTTTGCCTTGAGTGGTCGGTACCGTGTTTTTGGAACGATTAACAGTATTAATCTGACTTCTTGCCACCATACTTGGCTGTGACCACCACTCAACCAAGTCAGCCCACTCACCTTCGGTTCTACTGTCCCACACACTCTCCGGCGGTACATGTTCTTGTGCTATTGCGGACGTCTCATATTTCGAATAATAATTTTTTTGATCCTGTTCTTGTATTTTCTATACAGCAACCTCAGTTGGAGTTCCAACGCAAGCTTAACCCGAGTCGACACCTCATACACACCACTGCCACACACCACCTCAGTACGATCATTGTACCATGGCTGGAGATCGAAATATGTCTACATAAAAACATATGAATTTAAATAAACAAACAAATTAAACATAACACACATATCTAAATGTCGATAACAATAACAATATAAGTAAAATAAACAATTTTGACCTCAAGTGTAGGATAAATATGAGCTTTATCAGAGGCTAGAATTTCGTCCCATTCGTAGTTCAGGGGAAGTGTCCGGACTAATTCCCCCATAAGATGAGACAACGGGGATGCATAATTGCCCAGAAGATGGAAGGTTTGTAGATCTTTAAATTCAAAGCCAATTGGCAAAGGTTTTTCGTGATTATCTCTGTACGCCCTCCTTAATTTTCCTAGGTTGGTCTCAAAACGTTGATTTGAACCTACAAAAGATATGTTATTTACTTGTAAAAATTCAAGTGACATAAATTATAAATATCAGTGTTATAAAAAAATATAACGATTTCTTACGCAGACACTGGGTCGGTACAGGACGTGTGGGCTGTCTGGGTGGACTACCACCAGCATCCCCACCGTGTGATCTAGGAGCTACACATGCCATCTGTAAAATAACAAGTTCTTATCAGTATATACATTTTATCAATATACACATTTTAACATATAAAAACATTTTCATTAAAAAACAAAATTACACATAATTTAATTAACCAATTAATACTAATACACAAATTCATATCAATATACACATTTTAACATATAAAAATATTTTCATTAAAATACAAAATTACACATTTAAACAAATAAAAACAACTCATCATCATTTAAGCGTATAACAATTGTTTCATTCAAACTACAACTTAAGCATATAACAATCGTTTACAAATAAAAAAATTACACATTAAAGCATATAACAACTGTTTCATTCAAAATACAACTTAATATCAATTGTCAACGGAGCATGGGAGAGGGTAACCAACGTTTCACGGTTACAACAACGACTACATGGGCAACGGAGCTTTTGTGAGATGGGGTGCAAAAATTTCTCACAATCCTGGATGAATCCAAAAAGACCATCTAAAAACTCATTGAAATTACGATTGTTTACAGTGGTCCAACTCGTATCAATTGTAATAACTGCGTTGCAAATAAACATACTCAGATAAATTATTTTTTTATACGTAAAATGTCATACTAACAAAATGAATATGAACTCTTTTTTTTCTTCCTAGTGCAACTATGGAAGGCAATCCTAACCCACCTTTTGAATGTTTTGTCCCATATATGAATGTGTATAACCGGTTTACTATTTGAGAAAATTTCGGCAACATTTCCCCTCTACTCCCCAAATATGTGTTTAAAGACTTATTCGTAGGATTAAAGGAGAAACACTGTCGAAATCATCTCAAATAATAAACCAGTTATACGCATTCATATCCTAAATGAGACAAAACATCAAAAAGCAGTCCCAAACAGGGGACTTTCCGAAATTAATTCCTAATAAATTAATTTCGGACGGGTTTTCTATAGGTTGATTAACTTCGGACGGGAATTTTCCGAAATTAATTGATAAAATCCTAAAATATTCCTAAAATTATTTACTACAAACGACTAACAATCATATATCATATATATAATATAATAAACATATGCATAATATTAATTACACACCTCGGTCACGGCTGAAATAAACAAAGATAGAAAGATAGAAAGATAGAAAAAGAGGTCCGGATGAGGAAGTTGTTCCAACTGTCCTGGTGCTAACCAAACACAAACATAAAATAAATAAAACATAAATTAGTTGGTGTTTGAAATTTAGGGACGACTTAGTCGTCCCTAGGTTAATTATAAAAGTTTTTTTTTCGTAAATAAGATACGATCTATTATTGTAACCTAGGGACGACTTTGGTAACCTAGGGACGACTAAGTCGTCCCTAGGTGTATACCGAGAAAACTCAAACCCAAGCGGGTTATTTAAATTTTCACCAAATTTTTCAACTTTTCCAAAATTTTGCTAAGTGTTTGGAGGGTTTTTTTGGGGACGACTTTACTTTGATATTTAGGGACGAGGAGTCGATATGTTACGGTTATACGTTATAGGTTCAACCGATGAGTCGATATGCTAGGGTTATACGTTAGAGGTTCAACCGATGAGTCGATATGCTAGGGTTATACGTTAGAGGTTAAACTGATGAGTCGATATGTTACGGTTATACGTTATAGGTTCAACCGATGAGTCGATATGCTAGGGTTATACGTTATAGGTTCAACCGATAAGTCGATATGTTACGGTTATACGTTAGAGGTTCAACCGATGAGTCGATAAGCTAGGGTTATACGTTAGAGGTTCAACCGATGATTCGATATGCTAGGTTATACGTTAGAGGTTCAACCGATGAGTCGATATGTTACGGTTATACGTTATAGGTTCAACCGATGAGTCGATATGCTAGGGTTATACGTTAGAGGTTCAACCGATGAGTCGATATGCTAGGGTTATACGTTATAGGTTCAACCGATGAGTCGATATGCTAGGGTTATACGTTAGAGGTTCAACCGATGAGTCGATATGCTAGGGTTATACGTTAGAGGTTCAACCGATGAGTCGATATGTTAGGGTTATACGTTAGAGGTTCAACCGATGAGTCGATATGCTAGGGTTATACGTTAGAGGTTCAACTGATGAGTCGAAATGCTAAGGTTATACGTTAGAGGTTCAACCGATGAGTCGATGTGCTAGGGTTATACGTTAGAGGTTCAACCGATGAGTCGATATGCTAGGGTTATACGTTAGAGGTTCAACCGATGAGTCGATATGCTAGGGTTATACGTTAGAGGTTCAACCGATGAGTCCATATGCTAGGGTTATACGTTAGAGATTCAACCGATGAGTCGATATGGTAGGGTTATACGTTAGAGGTTCAACCGATGTGTCGATATGCTAGGGTTATACGTTAGAGGTTCAACTGATGAGTCGAAAATGTTGGCGGGAAAATGTTCGCGGGAAAACCTTGGCGGGAAAATGTTGGCGGGAAAGCTAGGGTCGACTAAGTCGTCCCTAAATGTGTCGAACCTAAATTTTTATCTTTATTTATGGTAGCTCTTATCCTCACAAACTCTTATCCTCTCATACCAAACTCACGACCACCACCACCCGATTTTGCATAAGATGGATCCGCTTGAAGCTTATAAGTGTACATGTAGAAAGGGATATATGGTGTTGAGACAGTCACATCAACCTCATAGCTTTGGTAAACTTTACTATGCATGTCCTCTTTCGAAGGTAAACAATCTAATGTTTTATTTATGTAATACGTGTGATTATTAATATGACATGTCATGCTATTTGTTTACTTTGTAACAGCCAAAAACAGAAGATTATGGATGTAAATATTTTAAATGGAATGATGATTTTGATCTCGAACTCCGTATAAGATCTTCCCGTGTATCTTCAACACCTCAAGGTTCACATCCAAGTTCTTCTACAGGTCCTTCTCAATCAGCACCCACTGAGTGCTCTAATTGCAAGATCAAAGATCTAAAGATAAAGATGCTAGAGGCAAGACTTGAAATGGAAAGGCATTCTGAAGACCACGCATGTCAATCGGCTGCAATACTTCATGAGCTTTTAAATAAAATGGAAAATCTTAGCTTTGAGTAGTAATCTATTTGTTATTTTAATGTGTTAATTTGTATTTTATTATTATGTGTTAATATGTATGTTTAGTTTTAACTAGTTTGTGATGTGTTTTTTTTCTTATTTATGAATCTATTATCGCTGTAATATATATGTTTAATTAAGCGCGTGTTTAGGTGTTAAATATATATCTAAAGTTTTTTTAAATACGTATAAGTTTTTTTTAAATAAAAATAAAGTTTTTTTAAATATCTATAAAGTATTTTTTAAATATGTATAAAGTTTTTTTAAATATGTATAAAGTTATTTTTAAATATGTATAAAGTTTTTTCTAAATATATATAAAGTTTTTTTTAAATATGTTATGTATAAAGTTATTTTTAAATATGTATAAAGTTTTTTTAAATATGTATAAAGTTTTTTTAATATGTATAAAGTTATTTTTAAATATGTATAAAGTTTTTTTTTTAAAATAAAATAATTATATTAATTTTAAATAATTTTAAATAATTAAAAGTTATAAAAAAGGGGAAAATAAATTTGCCTTCACCTAGTGACGACTTAGTCGTCCCTAGGTTACATGGGCCCCTCCTTAATTTTAAACTTTTAAAAAAAATATATTTATATTAATTTTAAATAACTTTAAATAATTAAAAGAGATAAAAAATTGGAAAAAATAAAGTTGCCTTCACCTAGGCACGACTTAGTCGTCCCTAGGTTACTCGGGCCCCTCCTTAATTTTAAACTTTTTTAAAAAAATATTTATATTAATTTTAAATAATTTAAATAATTAAAAGAGATAAAAAAAAATGGGAAAAATAAATTTTCTTCACCTAGGGACGAATTAGTCGTCCATAGGTTACGTGGGTCCCACCTTAATTTTAAACTTTCTAAAAAATATATTTATATTAATTTTAAATAGTTTTAAATAATTAAAAGAGATAAAAAATAAATTTTCTTCACAGCCTTCTTGACTTTGTTTTTCTTGTAAAACTGGTGGGCCCCCACTTAATCTAGGGACGACTAAGTCGATCCTAGAAAAAGGGCGACTCTGAACTCAAAATTGTTGTAGTGTTTGTACGATGAAAGAATAAATCAAATAAAAGAAGCCTTGAAAGAGAGAGTCATGTAGTTGTTGATTTAGGAATTTATTCATGGTAGCAAGTTTTGATTTTGTTGTTCTAAGCATGCTTTTATTGATCGCTAACAAATACTTGAAAAAATAAAATGTCTATTTTTGCCTGATTAATTAACATGTTTTTCGATTGTCAACGACACGTATATTTGTTTAGTTGTATCTTTCGACACCAATAAGTAATTTAATTAAACATATTTGTTTATCCTTTTTCTAAAGACACGAATCACTTCTAAAAAACGAATTTCTTCGGGGAAAGAAATGTCCTAACTAAACCTTAAAATGGTAAAATTCGCTTAGGTATAACCTTAAAGTGGTAAAATTCGCTTGGGTATAAACCTTATAGTGGTAAAACACTAAAAAAAATATAGGCTAACGCAACAACAATTTAGAACGATGTATTTTCGTTGCAAATTTGAACAGTAATGCAATGAATTTCCAAACTATTAGTAATGGCCAAAAAAGTGTAGCAAACCGTTGCAAAATATGAACTATGTTTGGGACCTTCTTTGATTGATAAGGTTGAACAATACATGATTAACACGAATGCTAAATTTGCTTACATGATGAACCAAAATGAAAATTTGAATAAAAGTCCACAAGGTGCTTTATCCGGTAATATCGTAGCCAATCCTAGACAAGACCTTAAGGCAATTACCACCCGAAATGGTAAGACTATGGATGAACCATTTGCTCCCACACCCGGTATTCCTCCCATTCCCGTTTAGGAAGATGAGCAAATTTCGAGAACTACCACGGGTGAGGTGCATATCACAAGCTTAGGATCGCACAAATCCCATCTTCGGTGGCTCCTCCAAGTCAGACTCCCGTTTCTAGAGTGACACATAAGCGAACTCCTAAGCGGCCTCCTTTACATTACCCATCAAGGCTGACTAAGGAAAAAGCTCAAAACAAGTATGATATTCAATGCAATAAGTTCTTAAAGATGTTTAAGCAGCTTCATTTTGATATCAGCTTGTTGGATGCATTAGCCTTAATGCCCAAATATGCCAAAATGCTTAAGAATTTGTTATCTAATAAGAAAAGATTACTTGGCCTAGCTAATACCATGTTAAATGAGAAATACTCTACGGTTCTCCTTAAAAAGTTCCCCAAAAACTTGAAGATCTTGACAAATTTCTCATACCATGCGACTTTCCTTTGCTTAAGGGATGTTTAGCATTCACTGACCTACGTGTAAGTATAAATCTTATGTCTTTATCCGTATGGCAAAAGTTTTCTTCACTCGCACTTACCCCAACCCATATAACTTTAGAGCTTGCTAACCGATTGGTTGCTATTCCCGAAGGTGTAGCAATAAGTAAAAAATGGCCCTCCTTATTTTTGGAACTTAATAATATCGCAAAAGGAACTAATTATTGATTAAAATTGCCCCTCCTTATTCTTTTAACTTAATAATATCGCAGTAAGTAAAAAATGGTACGACATTTTGCATGAATAAAAATTGTAAATAAAATTTAAGAATAAGGGAGTGAAAAGTATTACATAATTTGCATTTATGAGTATGGTTAGCATTTTAGTTGTGATTTCATTTTTAAGCGTTGGGCCGGGTGAAAATCACGGAGATGAATTTACCTTTGTGGAAACTATGATTGTTTCTTGTTCAATAAGCCTAAAAGTTATTAATAAATAAAAAAAGTAAGAATGTTGTCACTTGTAAATATTTAAAAGTCATTAAATAGTAAAACGGAGCGTTTCAAGACTAGTGATTTCTTAAATCTCTCTAGATGAACACTTTGCTACTTTTTGAGGTAAGTAGTTTTTGGGGGTTAAAGTTCTTTGGTTTTTAGCGTGTATTTATGACATTGCGTGAGGACACGACAATAGCTTAGCATGGAGAAATTTGGTATGTGCTTAAACACATCATTTATTGCTTTAATATAAATTAAAAAGATAAAAAAAATGAATGAAATGACTTATATATGCATTTTATTCGTTTGTTTGTTGAATATGTCTTGTAGGTGGTGATAAATCACAAAAGGACATAAAACCAAAGTTAAATGAACAAAACGAACACGAGAATGAAATTAGCACGAAATTATGAGTCCAATGATATAACCATTTCTTAATGGGCTACCTTTATCCCTTAATGGGCTAGGCAACACATTATTGAATCCATTTACCATTAACCAATTAACCACTTGTTACCCTTCCTTTTAGTAGTCCAATTATGAAATTAAAAGAAAATCTTAATTCTTATTTTTCACTCAGGCATAAGATAAAAGCCCAAACAATCAAATATTGTTACTGTACATCTTTCACCTTCATTTTCCCCCCACGTTCTCATTGAACAACTACCGGAGTTAATTAAATCTAATTATCCACCAAAATTCCCTTTTTTCCTTCTAGAAGACCTTGACACTTCACCACACACTCTTTCTTCAAGGGATGCTGCTTTGGCAATCCTTTGATAGCCTATTGGTCAATATATATGGAATTGATCCAAGGGGGAATGATATGAGCAAAAACGGTTATAGAGATTAAAGAGACAAGGATTGAACAACGAATTCGAGTTGGTATGGCTTATTCTAATTGGATGATCAAGCAACACGTCATCCCTAACCTTCCTCGTCAGCTATAAATAGAGCATCAATTCAGGTGGGAAATCATCTAGTGTAGTATAGGAATAATTAGTTTTAGCTTAGTTGTTTTTATGTATTTCAAAATTAGCTTATAGCTTATAGCTTAGTCATTTTTAGCTCGTTCTAATAGCAACTCTGTAATACTTTTCGAATATTAATAAAATTCTGTTTTTACTTAATCTATTGTGACTTTATAGTTGATTTAATGTTTTTGTTAAATTCCTTTAATAAGCTCAAGTTTATTCAAATAAGCTCTAGCTTATTTGGATAAGTTTTTTTCCTTCATAAACAGCTTTAGAAGTAGATTGAATCAAGCATCTAAGGATATGGGAATTTGAATTTAGTTGCAAGGGATATTTGTTAGGTTTTAAAGCTTTAATGGAAAATTCGGACATGCTTATGGGTTTTTAGAGCTTATTAAATAAGCTCAGCTATTTCATCCATGTATTAGCAAGGGAACAAGGTGCACTATCTTTACTCTTAATACTTGGTCTTTTTCCAATTCTAGCTTATTTGAATTTGTAGAAAACTAGAAGGGGGTTGAATAGTTTTTACCGATTAGTTTTAACTACTTTGAAACTTTTTCGTAAATATTATGGATATAGATCGAGTGTGATTGACAAAGTAATAAAGGTAGAGAAAGTATAAAACAAACCACAATTCACAATGATTTATAGTGGTTCGACCTAGCAAGATCTCACTTATCTTGCCCCTACTTCCACTCCTCGAGTATCTTCACTAGTTAAGAATCTCCTTTACACCGCTGGAAAAATCTTTACACTTTAGCTTACAATCTTTACTAACGCCTAAGCTAGGATGTTGTGTTCTTTACACGGGTACAACAACTCCCTTTACACTATATACTTTTGTGGTCTACAACATCAACCACAATATTACACAAGTAGGTAGAAGAATGGGTACAACAATGGTGATTGTGTAGGTAACACATTCACACAATATAAAACTTTAAAGGATTAAAGCTTGGAGATAAAATTCTTGTAATCGATCATCATTTTTAAAAAGATCTAAATCAAAAGAGACAAGAAGTAAGAGAAGAATGAAGGTTAGAAGGTCATATATATTCAGAGAATTACAGAGATAGATTAGGAGAGAGGTGAGTATGAAGCTTGGAGTTAGCTTGGTATTTATAGGCAACATATCAGACAGAGTCAGACTCTATCAGACCCTTGTACTTAGGGGTCCGACCCTTTGTTGAGGGGTCCGTCTGGGATGACTTTTGTTGCCTCATAAATGTTTGTCCAAGATCACACTCAAACATTGAATCAAGCTAGTGTTGACTTTGTATGTTAGATTATAAAGAAAAAGAGATATGTTTTACCATTTTAAGTTTACACTAAAAGATTTAAAGTGTATAGAAACGTTTTATTGAAGTTTAGAACATAAGTTGATAGATTAAAAGGCTTAGATGTTGATTATAACACAAACATAAAAATATGTTTGATATTTTGTCATTAACAAAACGTTAAGAGTGATCAACATAAAAATATTGTTTTAACACGATATTTGTATTTACATAAATTAATGGCTTAATCTGAATAGTTTAATATAAAGCTTATTAGTGTATGCATTTTGGTTTTATTCTGAATCTAGTTGTTAATTGTTTAGAGTTTAGTTTATTTAGAAATAGTTATAGCTTTTTGAGTATGTTTACTATTAACAACTTTAGTAAAATAGTGTATAGCTTATTTGTTAGCTTATAGTCTTTTTTATTATTAAATTTTATTTTATTGAGCTTAAACAAGTATACTAGGAATCTATTAAAACTTAATTTAGCCTCAATCACAATAAGTTGCTGTAAAAATAAGTATCTAGGTTTTTACAAGGTGTTTAGATTAAGAGAAATCAAAATAATAAAGTTGAGTTTTAGTTTTTAATTTTTTCTATCAGCTTTTATAAGCTTGTTCTAGGACAAAATTTAAGGTTTCAAAAAGTTTGAATTGGTATTGATAAGTTTTGTTGGATGAAGGCTGCTAATTCATACTATTTTTTTCATGAGTTCTTTTTTTTAATTTCACTTAAACTAGTGACTTTGTTATTTCAAAAGGTTAATTTATTGTCAATATACATTTCTTTATCATTGTTAAGTCCTTAGAAAGTTTTTCTACTCCAAAGTTTGGTAGCCTAATAAGTTTTCAAAAGTTTTTCTATAGAGTTCATCATAGCTTTAGTTTATTGTATGTCAGAGCTTGTTTGTTGGTTTATAAGGTTGATTCCATCTTATGAGTGATTGTTAGATCTTAGGTCTTGTTGTTATGAACTTTAGATTTTTCAAACTTCATTTAGGTAAAAGTTGTAGTAAGCCTTAGGCATAATAAGTCTAAAACAAGTTGGATATATCCTATTGTCATTTGCTTTCTACTATAGTAGCTTAGTTATTAAGATCAGACTATAAGTACTTTGTTAAACTTGCATATTCTAACTAGTATTTTGACTGTTTCAAATAAAAAAAGGTAAAAAATGTTTTTTACAAAGGTGTCATTGGACTCAAACCCATGACCCCTCGTTCACACACCATACACACTAACCAACCCTGTCTTGGGACTTTCTTGTCACAAGGTGAAAACTGTTTTACTTTAAGGGAAGCTTACGTGTTTATTAAAATTATTATTGTTTATCTTTAATTGCTAAAATTTTGTAAACCTTTAGTTGTTTATTAAAAAGCTTAACAAATTTTCTTAAATTCCATAAAATAGTTTAAATATTTTTTAGAATTAGTTTTACATTTGTCTAGCTTAAAAAATAGTTTAAAAATCCATTTTAATTAGTCAAAACATTTCTTTTATAAACTTAAATTCATAAAAATACTTTTAGAGATTTTGTGATTTTTAAATTTTTAAAATTTAATATTTTTATATTTCTCTTAATTGGACTTCAAAATAAAAATAGTTAAAATTAGTTTTTACGTAATAAACTTATTTTATAAAAATAAAATTACAAAAATAGTTTTCGAGTTTTTAGAATTTATAATTTGTAGTTTTAATAATTTTTGATTTTTTATTAATTAGAAATTTAAATTAGTTGATAATTGTTTAGTTTGCTTTAATAATTTTTAATTGCTTAAGTGCTAGTATTTGCTTCAATAATTTTAGATTGCCTTAGTTAGTTTTTCTTTTTATGTAATTTGATTTAAAAAACCAAAAATCAAAATATTTGTTATTCAAGCATCAAATCAATTAACGTTAAACGCGATTCTCTATTCACGCTTCGTTGGAAGACGACTCGGACGATTTGACTATTATCTTTTCTTCAAGATAATTTTCTTATCTAAACTTTCTGGATACATATGTCAATTTTTATTTGGCGTATTATTCTTTCCTAAGAATAATTTGTTTAATTACTTATATATTTATTTGTGTATTTTAACAAATATCAATTATCGTCACTAAAAACACTTTTTCTTGTAATGCACGAGTAATTTACCCTTTTTACTAATTAAAATCTTTTGAAACTCATAGCCTAAAATCACAGAATTTCATAAAGACAACAACATAAACGTACAGAAGCCGAGGCCGTCCTACAAATTAATATATAGTAGATTGAAGACGATGGTAACGAGAAGGTCGTGGTGATGGTTTGATAATCGTAGGGGTGGTTTGTGGTGGCGGTGAGTTGAAGATGACGATAGTAGTGGTCGATGGTTGAGAACTAGGGAATTTGTGGGGTTGGAGATGATGGTGGTTGTGAGTAGAAGATGAATGGTGGTGGTGATGGTTGTATGTTGAAGTTTTTTTTTGAACGGCGATATTATTAAAAACGCTAGCAAGGAGCTAGAATTACAAAACCATAAGGTGTGGGTTTTTCAACCAGTCATTCCAATTGAAGGACGGTTTACATCTATTTTTACACCAAGTATAAGAAGTAGAAACAATATTGTCAAAAAGAATCGCCTTTGAAGGTTTGTTGTTCTCGAATAGAGTCTTGTTACGAAAATTCCAGAGCATCCACCACATAGTAAAGAATACGCCTTCTAACACATCTTTAAGATTGGCCGGGAGACGAATCGAAACAATCCAGGACCACCAGTCATTATAGGAGTTGAAATCAACGCATGGGATATGCCACCATCTCAAAATCTTGTCATAAAGCTGAGAAGCAAAATTGCAGCTGAAGAATAAATGATTAGTAGTCTCTACGCCCACTTCGCATACAGGGCAAGCAATACAACTAATATCTATTCCTCGTCTTGAGAGATTAAACCTGGACGGTAAACCATCAAGTTTGATTTTCCATGCAAGGATGTTTACTTTTAAGGGAATGCATTTTAACCATCTCGTCTTAGATGATACATGGGTTGAACGGTGTTTATCTATGATTTTCCGAAAAGAAGCCACCGAATACTTTTCATCTTTTTTAAGGGTCCAAATGTGTCTATCCTGCTGAGGGACGAGAGTGATGTTTGCCATGGACATAGTGAGATCAGCGAGTTGATTTTGCTCAACACCACCCCGAGCCTGACGACGAAAAGAGTGAGACAAACTAACATCTTCAAGTTTAGAACGAACACTAACCTCTTTGAGAATGTCTAGAGCGTAGATGCGGGGGAATTTGTGCTTCAGAACCCCAAGGTCACACCAATCATCGTTCCAAAAACTGGTTAAATTGCCATCTCCCACTTTTAGTTTCAGAAAGTCAAAAAAAATAATGCCCTGGTCTTTGAGAATTCTGCATTCGTTCACGATGTTTAACCAACAGGTGCGCTTACCTTTCATCGGGGTAGAGTAGAGGGTACCATCATTACCATATATAGCACGAATGAGACTCGCCCATAAGGAGTTTTTGAGAACAATAAATCTCCAAACCCATTTTAACATAAGAGCACGGTTTAACGCATATAGACTTGGAACACCGAGACCTCCTTCCTCTTTAGCTGTAACAACCGAACCCCATTTGATCCAATTTTCTTTTTTACTTGAGTGAGTGTGACCATGAAAAAATTCTCTTCTAAGAGTTTCAAGCTCCCTGAGAACCTGTAGAGGAACTTTATAAAGAGACATATGAAAAATTGGGATAGAAGTCATTACCGATTTCAATAAGGTAAGTCTCCCACCAATAGAGAGGGCATCCATCTTCCATTTGGATAGGCGGCGTTTAACTTTGTTAATCATATCTTGCCAGACATTAACCCTATGCATGCTGCCTCCAACCAGAGTGCCCAAATATTTGAAGGGAGCGTTAAGAACTTTACACCCAAGCTTAAAAGCAGCCTGATTAACCTTATCTTTGCTTACATGGACCCAAAGAAGTTTACTTTTACTCGGATTGATCTTTAAACCAGAAGCCCGATGAAAACACTTCAGAACATTTATAATGGTGTGAATATTGTTATCGTTCTACTTACCAATGAAGACAGCATCGTCAGCGAAAAAAAGGTGAGAGATGGTCAATGAGTTACTGAATTTAAGACCAGTAAATATACCTGCGTCCACGACTCGCTGGAAGGAGATGTGTAAAGTTTCCATAACGAGGATGAACAAGAAAGGCGAGAGAGAATCACCTTGTTTCAAGCCTTTGTAGAATTGAAATTCCGATGTGGGACTGCCGTTAACTAAAATGGATCCTTTTGACGAAGTAAGGCAACTTTGGATCCACCTGCGCCATCTGTCCCCGAAACCAAATTTCGCTAGAGCTTGATCCAAAAAATCCCATCTGACCGAATCGAAGGCTTTTTCAAAGTCTACTTTAAAAATACAGGCTTGTTTCTTCTTAGACGAGCACCATTGCATTATCTCGTTAAGGATGAATGGGCCATCCATGATTTGTCTACCGGTAAAAATGCAGGTTGTATGTTGAAGTTGATGGTGGTGGTGCGGTCGTGGCTTGAAAATGATGGAGATGGAGTGATTGTGGTTGTTGGTTGAAGATGAGGGAAATTCAGCTAGTTGAAGCTGACTGTGATGGCACAATGGTATGGATGGTGGGTGTGGGTTAAAGATGATGGTGAATCGATAGTGGTGGTAGCTATGGGCTGAAGACAAAGGCAATTTTGTGGTGTGGAGCGGTGGTGGTGGTTGTAAAATGAAGACGAGAGAAATCTAATTAATTACTCCCTTTTTATTCACTTCGAGGATTGCCCGATGTTATCACATGTGACCCTCCATGGCGAGTGAGATATTAATTTTCTCCCCGATTTCGAACCTAAGACCTTTAGACACTTTCGTTTTAAAACGCTAAGTTCTTACAGCTAAGTCGCCTCATCGGTAAATAACAATGGAAAAAATTTCATCTTTAGCCGGTAAAGTAGGTAGCTTATGATTTAATGTGCAAATGAAACAAAACATGAAACAAGTATCAAATTAGTGAAAAGAATATTATAGATATACGTAGTATTTTGTTTTGATAAAAGCAAAGTAGTTACTCCAAGTTAGTTAAAAACAGTTATTTGGCAGTTACAGAATAAACGACATGCATGTTGATTCATTCGAACCATCACAACCTTCATTCGCACTTTTTTTTTAACGGCGATTTTATTAAAAAATCTAGTAAAAAACTAGATTACAACATAATGAGATACGGGTTCTTTAGCCAATCATTCCATGTGAATGAGGCTTTACATCTAGAATTACACCACATAAAAGAACTAGACATGATACTATCAAATAAAATCTCTTTTGAGGGACGAGTTTTATCAAATAGAGCCTTATTCCGGAAACCCCATAAGAACCACCACGTAGTGTAAAAAACTCCCTTCAAAACAGCCTTTAATTTACCAGGAAGTCGAATACTTATCATCCACTCCAGCCATGTCGAATAAGAGTTGAATTCAATGTGAGCAACGTTCCACCATCGGGTAATCTTCGTATATATCTGGTCCGCCACGCGACAATTGAAGAAAAGGTGGGACGTAGTTTCGATGCCGTCTTCACATGCAGGGCAAGTGAGAGAATCAATTTCAATCCTCTTGCCAGAAAGATTAAAACGTGTAGGCAAAGCATTATGTTTAATCCTCCAAGCAACAATGTTTACTTTAATCGGAAACGACTTCACCCATCTGGTCCTAGGCGCCCCTGACGAAAATCTACAACTATCAATAAGCTTCCTTAAAGAAGCTATTGAATACTTCCCATCACTAGATAAGCCCCACTTATAACGATCTTTCTGAAGAACAAGGTTAATATTAGCAGTCGCAAGAAGAATGACAGCAGCAAGTTGGGCTTGCTCGACTCCTCCCCTCATTCGCACCTTCTTGTTTTGTATAAATAAATATACATGTAAAACAATCAAGTATTGTGACAGATTTATAGAAACAATGTTTATTTTATAATTTTGGTATATCATGAATCATAGATCTGTACATTTGGGACGAATACTTGTAACATAAACCCTTTGTAGAAATAAGAAGTTGGTATTATTAGTGAATAAATAGGCTTAAGCTTGTTTTGTGGGTTTTAGGCATTAGGGTTTTACCAATATATATAGTGGATGAATAATATATATCTTAAGGGGTTTAATCATCCTAATAGATATTATTAGTGAATAAATAGAACTAAACCCGGTTTATGGGTTTAAAACATTAAGGTTTTACCACTATATATAGTGGATGAATAATATATATGTCTAGGGGTTTTAATCATCCTAACAGATATGTCTGGATTAATTAAGACGAACTTCTGTTAGCATATAGTTTTCCTCCGGTAGTTGTCTTTCCTCTATGGGAACATTATGCTTTTAAAATTCGGAGATACTAGTATTATTTTTATTGTTCAAACAACTAAGATCTCATAATCTGTAATTGAAGTCGCATACTTTCTGGTACGCACCCAATCATTTGACATTTGACATTCTTCTTGCGACTTGCCATTGTTTAAACACTAATTTAACTAAGGTGCCGTTTGGTTCGGGGATATTCAAGGATATTGGGGGATATTCAAAATTTTTATATTTTAATATCCCCAAAATATTGTGTTTGGTATAACCAAAAAAATTCCTTGAATTCCCAAAATGAGGGATATTAGAATTCCCCAAAAAGTGAGGAATTTTAATTTACTTAAAAATTATTTTTCATAAACTTTTTTTCTTGTCGTTATTATTTCGGTTTTTATGTTTAAATAAAAAATTACAAAATTTTAAAAATTTATAAAATTTATATAAATTCAAGTAAATATCTATATAGAATTTTTTTATGAGATATATATATAATTTTTATAAAATTTATTGAAATTTCTTAAAAAATTTAAATACTTTTTTATAAAATTAATGAATTTTTTTATAAAATATATATAATTTTTTATAAAATTAAATGATTTTTTTTTAAAATTTTAATGAATTTTTTTATAAAACTTATATAAAATTTATATAAATTTTTTATAAGATTTTTATAAAATTTATATAAATTTTTTTTTTAAATTTTATTAAATTTTTATAAAACTTAATGAATTCTTTTATAATATTTATATAAATTTTTTATAAGATTTATGATTTTTTTTATAATATATAAACTTTTTATAAGGTTTATATATATATTTTTATAAAATTTATAAAAACTTTTTATAAATTTTGTATAAGAATTTAAAAATTTTATATAATGCTTTTAGAAAATTTATATAATTTCTTATAATATTTATATATATATTTTTATAAATTTTAAATAAAATTATTATATATTTTTTATAAAATTTATATAAAATGTGAAAATTCGAATTTTAATCTTTTAAATAGAAAATATATATAAAAAATTATTTATTCGTTAATTGGTTCAACCTAAAATCAAGATTTCAAAAAATTATAAATTATGCCAACCAAACAGGCTTAGGCATTTTAAATTCTAGAATTTTAAATTCTGAGGAATTTTAATATACTAGAATTTACAATTCCAGAATTTTAATATCTTGAACCAAACGACCCCTAAGAAATTTGTTATTCGAAGCAATCAGAGTTATAGTTAAATTGTTAATTTATACAATAATTGATTGTAACCTGAGAATAAACTACTCACCTCATGGATAAAAATAGCACAACCCTTTAAATAAATTTACAGTTATAGGAAATTGATTCATTATCAACAAAATTTGTTTTTTGCTTTTTTTGTTAATTCCCTTAATTCAAATGGTTGCTGCCCTTCAATTCTTGTCGCAAAATTCTGAATTTGAGCTACAATACTTACATTTATAGGTAGATTTGCCTCATTAATCCAAAAACCTGGTGTTCTAAATTTAAAGTCAGTTTATAATAGTGGAAGCTAATCGGTAGAAAATCCTTGAAATGTGTTACTAAATAAGCATTTGGTCGCTAATTAATTCACGGACAATGCATGAACCCTATATCGGGCTCACACCGATGCTAAACTCACTAACCATCATACGCTATATTGTATCCATTTTAAGATAAGCAAGTACAAATGTCGTTGGTCTTTAATTGTTATTTCTGTGATGCAATCATGCAAATTAAGAGCATCAAGTCTTTAAGACTTGGTGCATTTAATGTCATTAATATCACACACATATTATAACTATAGCTTTTCCAAAAGACTTGTGTTTACCCAAGTCATTCTTAAAACCTACATTAAAAAGCCTTTCATGCAATGGTAACAATCTCTTAAAAAGACTTTGTGAAATAGTAAAAAGTCTTTAAGAGCTTTTACCATTGTAGATGCTCTAAGAACACACCAATTTATACACCAAATAAATAGAATTGTTTCAGAAACCATTACAATCCTAACCTGACATTTTGATTACAACTTAACTTCGGAAAAATCAAGACACAATCTTTATACTCTTGAAATGGAAGTTTTTTTTGTTTTTTTGTTTTTTTTTTAATCTTTAGACTCTTGAAATGGAAGCTTTTTTGTTTTAGAATCTTGAAATCAAAGTTCAACTACGTGTTGGTATGAACACAGCCCTATATATAGTAACAAAATAGATGAAAACAGACCTCAAAGAATAATATATACAACCAAATGTACTAAACTTGATAATGAGGTAACAATTTCTTAAAGGTATAATTATTGGTAAAGTTATATACATAATTGAATTTTAGATTGAAGAGGGAATTATTGGTTGGAGAAAAGGAATAGATAGAACAATATAGAAATGGATATGCACATACACGACTTTGTTTTAAATGGAAGTTGGTGTGTATTGTGTCTCCATGTATGGAACTATTCTTCTATATAAGGCAACCCTATTGCATGCTACAATCCACACAACCCTAGCTTGCTCCCCCTAACCACAACAACTTGCATTCATTCGTTGTTTTCATAATTCATCTTCTATGATGAAAAGCTTCTTGTTTTTAGCGGTAATTCTTTTTCTATCTTCTCGGGTGTATGGCTACACGAAGTCTGAAATTAAGTCTTGGTGTAGCCAGACACCCCACCCGCAACCTTGTGAGCATTTTTTGGGTGCTCACTCGAATCATGGTAACATCAAACAAAAACCAGACTTTGTAAAAGCTTTATTAAAACTCACTTTAGAGCGTGCAAAACATGCAGGGTCGCATACTCTTAAACTAGGCCCTAAATGTCGTAACAAGCATGAGAAGGCTGCTTGGGCCGATTGCTTAGAGCTTTATGAAAACACCATCCTAAAGATCAACAAAACCGTTGATCCTTATAAAAAGTGTAGTCAGGTCGACATGCAGACTTGGCTCAGCACAGCTCTCACGAATCTAGAGACGTGCAGAGCCGGGTTTGCAGAGCTAGGTGTGAGGGACAACGTGTGGCCACTGATGAGCAATAATGTATCATATTTGATTAGCAATACATTAGCAATGAACAAAGGAAGCAATTCATCATACGGTGCACCAAGTCCTACAAAATCAATGTTTCCTAATTGGGTGAAACCTGGTGACCGAAAGCTATTACAGTCCTCGTCTCCCCAGGCTAATGTTGTGGTGGCTCAAGATGGTTCTGGTAACTACAAGACAATTGGCGCCGCTATATCTGCAGCGGCAAAGAGGTCTGGGAGTGGGAGGTATGTGATCCGTGTGAAGGCGGGTGTTTACAAGGAGAATATCGAAATTGGTACAAAATTGAAGAACGTAATGTTACTAGGAGATGGCATTGGCAAAACCATCATAACAGGCAGCAAAAGTGTTGGAGGAGGTACCACAACCTTCAAATCAGCAACTCTCGGTAAGCCAAACATAAATTCCATGTATCGATTTTCTGTAGAATGGTAATTTGCGACCGATAATCTACAAAACTTTACTTGCATTAGAACTTTATGACGGTAGTATTTAAGAACACTGTATTTCGAAAAGCATTAACGTCATTGTCTTTTTCAATGAAATGCAGCTGTGGTTGGAGATGGATTTATCGGCCAAGGAATCACCGTTAGGAACACTGCCGGCCCACAAAATCACCAGGCGGTGGCTCTCCGTAGTGGCTCTGATCTCTCAGTATTTTACCAATGCAGCTTCGAAGGGTACCAAGACACATTATACGTCCACTCGGACCGACAATTTTACCGTGAATGTGATATTTACGGCACTGTTGATTTCATTTTCGGCAATGCAGCCGTTGTTATCCAAAACTGTAACATTTACGCACGTAAACCACCAAACAAGACCAACACCTTAACCGCTCAAGGCCGAACTGATCAAAACCAAAACACAGGAATTTCAATCCACAATTGCCGTGTCACAGCAGCCCCAGACTTACAAGGTGTGTCAGGCGTTAAGACGTACCTCGGGAGACCATGGAAGCAATACTCAAGGACTGTTTTTCTCAAATCGAACCTTGATAGTTTGATTGACCCTGAGGGATGGATGCCATGGAGTGGGAACTTCGCACTTAACACATTGGATTATGGGGAGTACATGAACACCGGACCTGGTTCATCAACCGCGAACAGGGTTAATTGGAAAGGTTATCATGTGATCACTAGTAGCACCAAGGCGTCAAAGTTCACCGTCGGGAACTTCATTTCAGGTGGTTCTTGGTTGCCTGCAACCAATGTTCCATTCACTTCTGGTCTGTAATTCAATTGCTTATTTGGTGTACTTATAGTTTTTTTTTCATTATCTTGCTGTATATTACATGTATTTCACGAATTATGGAATGGAAATTTGAATATAGTTCTCTATCAATTGCTTAGTTTGCACCGATATTATTGTTATTAAGAAAACCATTCATCCAACAGATAAAAACCTAATTCATAAAAAGTTAATCTTTTAGTTGACAACTGACATAATCAGATTTAACCCAAAAAATTAATTATTCGTGCAGATATATAAAATTATACAATTAACTGCGTGAACCTTGCAATGATCAGTATGATAATCGGCTTTACGGAACATGTTTGTATATAGAAAAATGATTTATAAGCATATACATCTCGAATGCTGACAATGAAATACCTGCTCATTGATTGCGACGTTTGCATTTTGTCGCTGGAAAAACATGTGAGACTTGCAATTTGAAAAGAAAAGATGTGACGTTTTACTGACTACAAGTTGTCGAGAAAAGTCCTAAGCAGTCAGTAAATCCATTACAATCGTTACTAAGAGAGTTGTCACAAAAATTGTCACTTCGCTAATAAATCTATAAATTTTGCATGCATGTTTGCGAAATTAACGAGTATAAGGACACAAAACAAGAACAAAGCCTGCTTTTTTTAATAACCCATGTTAATCCGGACATGTTTTTTAACTGGGCCGTCTGGTAGATTTTAGTGACACCTTGCTCAAGACGGCCTTTCTTTTTTAATAACGCATTTTAACATGGGCCTAATTCATGTCTTATCCTAGACACCGTGGCTTAATTCATCTCTTGCATTGCCTTTTGAAAAAGAAAAAGAAAATTATAGTAACTAGTAAGTTCTGATTAAAAAGGGAGTAGTTGATAAGCATGTTTAAGATATTAAAAAATATAACAGTGTTATCCATTTATGATTTATTTGATAATAAAAAACATTCGTGTTCAACGAGAATTTTGATTCGAATGACGAATTATTTCTTTAAGGTCTAGTTGCAATATTTTACATTTTAATCTAATGACCTACTTCTCTTAATGATCCAATACTACAAGCAAGGAACGAAAGTCAGTTCCATGATGCGCATCATTCAACCATCATGAAGCATGAGCCTATCTCTTTGCGACAAAAAGTCAAGTAAAACAAGATTAAATAAAGTCTTTTGGCTACGTTGATGATAAACAAAACTTAAAAAATTTGAGCTCGCAATTCAAAAAGTCTCTCTACGTACCGCTTACGGCTAGAGGTGTTAAAAAAGCCGATTTGTATATGATCTGAACTCGAATAAGCCAATTCGAATAAGACTACTCGCGTCCATAATCTTATTTGGGTCTCTACCCAAATATATTGATTGTTAAATCGGGTGTGTCAGGTCAAATATATGTCTCTAAGGGTTCGAGTCGAACCGAAAAAGAATTTATTTGCATTTTCCGTTTGTGTTTATAACTTATCTATAAAACTTATAAACTTAGGTAATTTTTTATCGTTTTACTCATATCTGGGTTGATCCATACCCAAATGAAACCATCACGTGAGCTCGATTAGAGTTGAGCCGAATCTGACTAATGTGATATTTAATTAAACTTTATTTATTCACAACTTATCACAACTCAATTTCTTATTAAAATATTATTTTTTCACTCTTTCACTTATACAACCAATTTTTACTTTTTTATTATCAACAACTCTGCCTAATATATAATATTATTTTTTTATTTAATTTTATAACTTAAATTTTAATATAAAATTATATCCCATGAACCATTAAAATACCAAACATAAGCCACATATATTAATTAATAAAATTTGAGACACATAACAATTTTGCAAACTATTTTGGAGCATTCTTTGGCCTAACTATGCAATTAGTCAAGAATTATATTAACCAAAAATATTATAGCTTAATACTTTGTTGATATAGAAGTCCAACCAACGTTAGCTCAAGATAAAGTAAAATATATGTTATCTATACTTAAATTTGTAAAACCCTAAACACGTACGTAGTATATGATGTGTCTCCTTCAAACAATAAAATACAAATATTTTCTCATTCATCTTTTAAATTAATAAAGAAAGAAGGAATTTCCACACATAAATCTTTGATGATATTGTTCTTTTGTGTTCAGGTCTATTAAAATCTTTATCTAAAAAACACAAACCGAAAATAAATATAAGATCTAATTATTATTCTTCGCATCTTCGAGTCTTCTTTGTAGCTTGGAGAATTGAGTTAGTGTGATTATGAGGCAAGATTGAACGATGGATTTGAAAGTCACAAAGTGATTTGATTGGAGGAATTTTTTTATCTTTGTTAGATTTACATAAAAAATTATTAGTTTTTTCTATTTTACTTTTCAACCGTTTGGGAGAGATTACCAATAAATGTAGTCTTAAAGTCGGGTTTGAGTATAATATTTTTAGCCTTAAACCGAGTTGACTTGAACCCGACGAATCCCACCCGACTAACACCCACACTATATTTTGTGTGACAAATATCATTGTAGTTAGGAGTATGAGTTGAGTCTAAAACTAAAAACATGTATATTAATAATCTTTATTGACTATAAAGGCAATAATTTCATATCTCCCCTTCTTTTGAATGGAAATTTCGTATATATCCGAACATGCATTAAAAACATTGTAAATTATGCATTCGTAACTTGCACTTTGGGTATATATGAAATTAAACATGAAAGTAGGGTGATATATGAAATTAATTCATTATGCATTTTGAAAATGCCTAAGCAGATAATCAGTTATAACAAAATGTGATTTTAAAAAATAATGTTGAGATTTTATTTTGTTGTTTGCTATCGCAATAATTAGATAATCAACTTTTATTAATGTTTGGTCTAGATTATTTTACAACCTAAAGGATAAAATGACTAAAGAGGCATTGTTCTATGAAAAATGACTATCTGTATGACTTTTGAGGGTGATATTGTAGTTAAACAATTAAAATTTCCATAAATGAGTTTCACAAAAGCATTAACATTCATGCTATTTGAAATTACATTTTGGATGTCATAAAACGTAAAAAAATTAGTTTTTACCGATTGCTATCCAATCATTATTTTTAAATTAATCACAGCTTCTAAACCTAATAATAAAAAAATGATAACGCAAATCCGAACACCTACTAACTGGTAGTTAAGTTGATGTAAAGTTTTTTTTGTGAATTAAAATATTTTGGTAATCAAAGTAGATTTGAAGTTTGTTTTGTGAACCATAAATGACTTTAGTAGGGCAAAATATAGAAAATTGGTTTCTCGATAAACAAATAATGACATCTATGGACATTTAGGAGGCGTTTGATAAAAATAATTTGGTTTAGTTTTATGTAATTGTAATTTTATTACATTATCAAGATTGCTTTGTTTACATAATGGTAAGAACTGTAATTCATATTATATTACGTATCTTTTTTTAGCTTGCATTGTAATTGTAATTCGTTAATTACAATTACATCAAATGAAGGCATTCAAATATAAATAGGAAGTTAGATAGAAAGTTTTAAATTCCGTTATAATTTGAAATTTTATACTCTAATTCATGAGTATACATGCATTATTATTATCATTATTATTGTTGTTATTTTTATTATTACTATTACTATACTATTATATAATTTTATTATATTATTATTATAACATATAAATTAAAATATTAATAATAATAAACCATTAGTATTTTTATTAGTATTGTCAGTATCTATTATTATTATTATTATTTATCTTTTTATGTAAAGCTATTTACATATATTTCTAATCAAACTTTAATAATTATATATTTTTTTTGTTAAAACATGTTTTAATGATATTGTATAGCATACATTAAAAACTTGTATTCTGAAAAAATATGTAAATTTTGAAGTTTTATTTGGTCTATATGAAATTTCCTCTTTTGTTAATGTTATTATTATTATTATTATTATTATTATTATTATTATTATTATTATTATTATTTATTTTATTTTATTTTTATTATCAACATCACTTCATTAGACTAATAGGATTTACAAGAAATTAGTGGGAAGCCGAGATACTATCTGAGCTCCCACTCCTTTAGCAATAGAGAAACTGATCCTATTAAATATATGAACAGCCGCACGCGCCCTAATGCCTTAAGCCATGGAAAATTTTCGGATCCATTTCAGCAAGATTATTATTATTATTATTTATTTTTTATTTTTTATAACATCACTTTATTAGAGTAATAGGATTTACAAAAAGTTAGAGGGAAGCCGATATACTATCTGGGCTCCCACTCCTTTAGCAATAGTGCAACCGATCCTATTAAATATATGAACATCAGCACGTGCTCCAATGTCTTGAACCATAGAAAACTTCCGGATACGCTTCAATAAGGCCACCAAATCATTATTATTATTATTGTTGTTATTATTATGTTTTTTATTATAATCATAACTTTATTAGAATAATATGATTTACAAAAGGTTAATGGGAAGTCTAGAGATAATTTGGGCCCCCACTCGTCTAGAAATAGCAAACCGATCCTATTAAACATATAACAAGCACCACGGGACCCAATATCTTGAGTCATAAAGTATCTTCGGATCTTCTTTAGTAGGTTCATCACATCCTTCTCAAGTTCCCAGAAACAAGAGAATGAGAGTGGGAGAAAACCATATCCAATATCTGCACACTTAGCCTCATATTTGACACGTTTACGTTGTACAACCTCAACCACAACACGTCATGATGCAAAATCAATCATCCCAGTTTGCGTCAAGGGAGATGAACCTGTCATATCCACACATACATCAAGTCCTCCATTCCAAGAGTAGAGCAACATATCAGCTGGACGTAAAGGTTTATCCTGCCCTCCACCAAGCCCAATATCCACTTCTTACCAACTGAAATATCGAAAACATATGTCGACAAGGGTATCATGCACAATGTTATGACGATGTTTGATACCAACAATACCAGCACAAGATACAACATGGTCGCCATAAATATCCCCCACAAAGACCCTCGAGCAAGTTGAGCACGACTTTTGCACAGAGAATAAGGGAACACCCAAACAATAGCATAATACACACATGTACGTCCTACTGTTCATAGTTTGTCCCAACCCAGAGATCGAGACCACCCTAAGCCAGTCAGAAGTATGGTCCTCCATTTGATATTTCCACAAAGCCATTTGTCGAGTAGATAGGGAAAAATTAGATTCAACCGTTTGAGTAACATGTGTGAAATATATGTCTGACAGTTTCTTCATACGTTTGGGGGCAACGACCTCATTATGATTACTCAAAATATTATTCTATATTTTTGCATTAAAAGAACTCAAGGTATTGTCAAAAGCAGGCCCAGACGTTACAATACCAGAATGTTGTAGCAGCTTAGTTTGCAAAACATCCGACTGAAGTCTCGAAGCAAGAAGTGTATAGTTTAAAACATCACCTGCACAATAGACACCAAGGCCCCTCCAAATGAAAAGGGGTAGGGTGGATAGCCTCCACATCCAATCACCAAATCCCGGACCAGAAGTCGTGACAATAGGTTCCAGAGCCGAACGAAGAGGCACATCAAAAGCGCTCTGAGCCCGCTCGAAGACCGAGGAGAACATGTACGATTGACAAAATATAATTTAGATATACCTGCACAAGATCGTATGAGCAATAACTCATACTAAGGGTCATTAATCTTATTATTATTATTATATTTTTTATAACATCACTTTATTAAAATAACTAGGGTCTTTGCACGCGCTTCGCCACGGCGCAGGGCAGGCCGATGTTGCATGGGTTTTATTATATTCTCGTACACAGTTTGTCGTTTGGGGTGTCGATAAGTTTGTGAGCATTTGGACTGTTATAGAAGGCAGCGAAGCTATTATATAAAACACAAAAAAGTACACACGTGGGTGTCATTGTTTGTTACGGGCGCACAGCATGTCCAGCAGCTACGTATACAACAGATAGAGTATAAAAGTTTACATAATAAGTGTTTTTTCCCAAAAGAGTGTTGAGTTCTCCTGGTTGCGTTTGGCCCTTTTTTATTCGCCGCGGTGCATCATCATATAGTCACCACTTATGCAGCCTCTCGATCCCACTTCATCGTTTGTTAACTTTTCTATGGCTAGATCAAACGTGGAAGTGAATGCATAAGTAGCCAGCCTTATTTTCAAGACAATTTACATATGATGGCACGCATTGAGTATCAAAATAAACATTCTCGTTCAGTAAAATTGCACAATGTAAACAATTCCATAGCAGTTATCAAATGCAGAATATTGGAACAAAATAGGTACACTTATAGCTTGAAGGAGCCATAGAAGTGCATTTGAATGACTATTTTTTTGGGCACTTGAATGATTGTTTTTTTTGCATCATCATAACAACCCTACCTCATTTTTAGTTTAACAGCTTAAATTCATCATAATTAAATTTGTAAAGGCTTTTGGATCCTTCTTCCAGCAAAACGTCACAATTATAGCCAAATCCTTTAGGAGGTCATCAGCATCTAGTCTTAATTCTGTAAAACAAAATAAGAAACCATGATAACTGACGTAAATTCATTTTTCATATCTGCAATATAATCAGATGTTCAAATCATCGCATCATGATTTTCCAATAAGATTAACGTCGCTACATACTGTTACAAAAAACAGAATGGGTCACTTCGTCAATAAGATTAACACCCGAGCAAGATCCTGGTCATCTCCATCGCATTTATTGATGGTATTGTGGAGTGTGCAGCAGCTGGATATAATTTTCCCGTCAACATCACTAAGTATGAGTACTAACATGTAGATGATTCTGATGTGCCGCACCAGCACCTGCGGCAAAGTTAAAGAACATTAATTCTATATATAACCAAGTATCACTTGAAAAGCATTTGGTTCAGCTCTATGATTTTGAAAAAAAAATCTCACTTCTAAGCATTTGAAAAAAAATTCTCACTTCAAAAGCTTAACGTTGAAAAAAACATCTTAGATTAACGTCGAAGAACATTAAGCTAAAAGCTGAAACAAATAATGTTTTTCCCAAAAAAAATTTAGGAAATATGGGTCGTAATAGTTATGGATGAAACAAGTCATTTCCACAACAAAAATTTTCTTATAAAAATCATATACGTCACTATATCAGTTTCGTTGTTCAGGATTACAGAATGATAACTTACTCGACATCCTAACATCATCACACAAATAACCGAAAATCAAGTTGAAATATCCCAAATCAGTAATAAAAATATAGAAACCAACCACAATGCTTGAATAATAAGAATATCGTACCTGATTTAACCCCTTTATTCTCTAGAAGAAAGCCTGCTCGGTTCAAAAGATTGGATCAATTCACAGTCGGGCTAATAAACAGTAGCCTTCTCCCACACATACTTTAATACATGTTTTGCCCTTTAGTCACGATATGAGGCTCAGATTGATTAATACTTGAGAAAAGTGAAAACATCCGTCTTGGCTGCAAACCTAATAGTTTGGCCTGCCAAAAGCAAACATTTACCACTTCAATCAAATATGTTTAAATTCATCACAACCTCTCTTCTTTCGTAATTACGCCTTATAGTAAACATTGAAAAATGCACGCAAAGATCAAATAGCATTTACATAGTAATCGTATTCAGAAAAGAGAGGAACACAACATGTTTAGGATAATAGTAATGGGTATTAACATGATAGCAGGACTTCAACTTACCAATATCAAAATTTCAGAAGGACGATTATAGATTTGTGTAATGAATCTGATGGGTATTTTGTTTCGAGTACTAAAACCATGTCTATGGAGAAATTAGCAAATCGTGTAAATTTCCAAATGCATTTGGCCCTTCTTTATTCGCCTCACCTACATTTAAGAAATTATCAGGAAAAACGAAAATCAACCAAACACAGGCTAGAAAAAAAAATAGCATTCGGAAATCATTTTACCATACCTTGAGTCACGACATTTCCAGGTGAACCACAAAACACACATTCTTCTTTTGAAAGATTTTATAATGCCCTTATTCTATTCAGATATTGAGTAATTACCTATCATTAGAACCAAATAGTTAGAAAAGAAAAAAGAGCTACTCCACGACAGCAGAAGTAATATGTAATCAGTTTGTACAACCAAATCGCCTATGATTACTAACAACCAAGCACCCCTAAATCATTTTCTCCAATCTTTCGGAAAAACCTAAACCAAATCGGCAAATAGGAAGTTAGAGTAGTTACATGTGTGCTATGTCTCTTGTTTGTGACTTGTCGTTGGTTGGAAAATGGTTTTGGGGTACTTTGTTTATGACATTAGTAGGTGTAGTCTCTAGAAAAAGTTAGTGGTGGGTAGTGTTGCATATATGTTGGATTCATCTAAACTTTTTGTGATTGCTAAAAACATACATGTCACACGCAGCAGCAGTTCCTGAGTTAACTCGCGGCACATCTACAAAATCAGAAAGACACGAAGGTCATTTTTTAAAACATGGGTGATAAAAAGAAATAAAATCTATAAAAAGCAGTACCTGTATGAGCATAGCACGTACTCGGTTCGACGTCTGATGTACCTTAGAACTTCAACCCTCCGAGTGAATATCAATCAAAATACGCAGGTTATAACTACAGAAGCAACGCGTGCTGTTGAGTAGACACATATCACGAAGCGGCGACTCTTATGATTAGTACCTAAAACAAATAAGAAAATAATCAAAAAATCCTATATTGTGAAACAAAGAACCACATAAACCTAAAGTTTATAGCGCATACCCTATAACGACAATCATGATTCTGTAATCACAATTGCAGTAATCGCAACAGACTCCCAAAAAGAGTATTTCCAATTTAACTCGATTAGATATCTGAAAAAGAGCAGATATACAACAACCCAAATATGTAAAAACTCGCTACTTTACCTACTGAGAACTGTAGAATGTCGTTGGCTAGTATCTCCACACGCACTTGTCATACGCCGTCATTATCTTAGATCAGCAGCTGCAAAAGCCAAAAAGTTGAGATGGAAATTAAAATTTTATATGAAACATGTCACACACGTGAATTTTGAATCTATTTAGTTTATGAGAAGCGCGATAGTTCGGGTTAGACTTGTGTGTCTATTGATGATCCCGATTGATTACGCGTATTTTGTGTACAAATTTAAATTTTTATAAATGAAGTTCATATCAAATATTATTTGAATGACAATTATTCGTTTACGTTACGCGCTAGGAAATTCTATTTTAGGAGTCGACGTGTATTTACGATGACGTGATTTAGATTAATTAGGTCCGATACGAGATTAAGTATTTCACCCAATTTATTTACAACACACTTAGAAACTTCTCTATATTCTCTTTTCACCAAATTAATTAAAACTACTAGTACCAAAACTTTACACTACACAATATTATACAACAAATATACTTCACAACAAATAAACCTACCTATCTCGTGCTACAACCCAACGAGTGTGTTATAGCCTCACACCACGCGACCATTCTACATTACAAATGATCTTTAATCCTTGAACTACCTATTTGCAAGAAGATACAATTTCCTTGAAATCACAATAACCAAAAGATAAAAATAACAAAAGTGAAAACTATATCAAACCCTTAGAAACTAGGGGCAAATCCGGCCCCCATTCCTTCCCTACTAAAAACGCTTCAAGCCCTCCTAAAATTTTAAATAATGTTCCCCCATCAACATTAAGACACAACAAACTTACTTATTACCCAACAAACATCTATGAAGTAAACATTGAAACCCCAACTCTTGTCCTTCTCTGCCGAATCCCACTGCCCCAAACTCCTCATCACTTTTCATGGTACCTTCTCTAATTACATCCTAACTAAACAAGTCAAACCCTAACTAAACCAAGTGTGTGCTAGTTCCTACCTACTTTCACTATAAATATGAATACATTGGCCTTACAATTTACTTACAAGTTATAACTCAACCTTACCCCAAAACATAAACACTTCTCCTGGTCCTCATATTTTTACCACCAATAAGCCAAGGAACCAAGTGTTGTGCGTCTCAAAACAAGGAAGGGCACACGTCGGTTGAGGGTATCATGGAGCACTTGGGGTATACTCGAGATCCACGTATCATAGTCGTGGCTAAGGTTCGAGGGAATACTAGCTGTTTATTTCATATGGGTTCAAATGGCAAGCCATGTGAGTCATGAATCTTTCTCGTCTTTCATTTTTTTGCTCGTCATTATATAAGCATCCACAGTCCCTAGTTTTGTTTGTGCTTGAGATGAGTTTAAAACAAGAAGACATAGCCTTATTGTTTCACTTTGTTATGTATTTAAAACAACTAAGAAAGACAATGGGTCTAAGTGACTAGTAACATAAAAATCACGAACTGGGCTTAGATGATTAAAAGGTAGTTATTGTTTTCTTTTTTTTTTACCATAACTAAAAAGTGAATTAAAAGCGCAGCCATAGAGCATCTTCATTTTCGAACCATTTGACAAAAGGTACTGGTCATTTTAACTATCATACTTAATATTTACGTGGTGGAGACCACATAGGAAAAAGAACGGGTCAAAATGGTTGAGAAACGTTTTGAAACATTAGCTTTGTATACTATGAATATGAGTTCGACTTATTGCGAACCATCCACCAAAAATCTTTTAGGGAAGGTTACGACTAGGATAATGACTAATAGCTTAGACTAACTATCATGTGCTGAAATCCATAGTGTCGAGGCTGGGTAGCAAAAAGGAACGAAGGGAGTTGATATATAAATGAGGAAGATACTGAGCCTGTAAAAACATAAATTGTGAATCATTTGAAGATGTAAAAACTATTCCGAATAAAACGACCATTTTTGAACGTTAATATAAGACAACACGGTCAGTTATAGGTCGAGATTGATAGCTCGATACATAGCCACTAGTATATAGTTTTAAATGCAAAAAGAATTACGTAATATCGTCGAGTATCGAGGCCGGGACAGCCCTTGAAAAACAGGGCTGTGAAACGTGATATTTTTATATACAATTGACATTAGCAAGGTTTTCAACCATGGCAAAGATTTTTCCAACAGTGGCAAACTCCCTTTTTTTTATAAAGCTTTAAACTAGTCTTCACTCGACCGATTACGATCCACTTTTGACCATCAAAACGACCTCGCCCCGCGACGGTTAAACAATGAAAGTTGTAGACGGCAATGCCGTCTACACGAGACTACTTTTGGTTTGACGCAAAATTCGTTATTGGGAACCGTAAACGAGATCGAAAATGACTCGTTAAACACTTTTTCCTTTAAATTGGCTTCACGACGCTTACTTCGAACCCGGTTTTAACCTATCAAACGACATCGGTTTATAAAACTTAAAACACCTACTTATCGACCACCCGGATAGCTACCCGAAGGTACTTGCGGTTTACCCCGCGAGCTACTATTGAACCCGTTATCTTCATCGAAAAACTATCGAGATTATCCCTTTTACGTCGAGAGTATAGACGTGCATGTTTTCAAATTGATTTGTAACAACATTTTATATGCTCTCTGTTTGCCATCACACGACACATTTGTCTCCTTAAAAGAGACATGGTACTTTTTTTTAAACAATTTAATTTATAATTAATATATTTATCAAGTTTATTTAGTTTAATTATTTAATATAATTCTTTTGTAATAAAAATATAACATATATTTAGGATATTTGCCCATTAAGCGACCCGACTAATAAACTGTCTCGACAGCGAAGTGCCCAATTTTGCTAAATATATTCTGATTAAATGACTATACTTTTATTACAATTTTAAACATTCGCAAGTGTTAAAAATTGTCGATTTATTTAAATAAACTCAAGCACATACTAGGGGACTAAATGCTACATTTATTTTCGTGTTCATGTATAGTAATACATATCTTATTTAACTTAGGTTACGGATTGTTTGAAGCTATTATTTCTCCATGTCTACATTGTACTATTTTAACCGTTGCTATTACTTGAGGTGAGTTTCATAGCCCCACTTTTTATTGTTTTAACTATTTTGGGGTGAGAACATTGCTTGTTTTTAACGGATGAACATAAGTGCCTTAAACTGATACGTTTGCCTACATGATGTCTAAGTAGCGATATTCCTAGATGCTTTAGCCCACTATCGTGAACCGTTAATTACTTTGTGTAAGCGCGAATGTTATGGATAGATCTATTGGGATTGACATCCCTATCTAATGTTGGTTGTGTGACCAAATTAGATACACTTACATTTGAGTCGTTACGAATGCTTCGGGATAGGCATTTGCTCGGGCTCTTATTATATCTTGTTGGTTGAGGTTAACGCTTCGGTGTCACGAGCTTAGGCGTAGGAATACAAACGTATACTATTTTGATTATAGCCATGTTTTGGTTATATGCTGGTTGCCTTGAAAATCTTATGGTTCATCACACTATTTAAACTTAAACCTATGAACTCACCAACCTTTGTGTTGACGCTTTAGCAATGTTTTTCTCAGGTAGCAAGACGGAGGAGTGGCGTGGTTATGCATGGGAGATTTTTAAATTGAAATGGTCGTGACTAGTATATGGATATTTGGATCAATGTTAAAGTCTTTTGAAACAATGTTTTATTATGATCTTGTGTAATTCGCTTCCGAAACAAGTTTTATGCTCTTAATTAAATTAAACGGCTTTTAAATAGTCGTTCTTTGTATCTATGTCTCGTGATAGTCATGACCGTCGCACCCCATTGTGTTGTATTACTCTGATAAATTGGGGGTGTGACAGATTGGTATCAGAGCTGTAGTTATAGAGAACTAGGTTATTTTACAAAATAATTTTTATAAACGTAAGTCAAAAATTTAATTTTGGGAAAAATAATTCTAGACTATAACTAACTCAAAAATCTCCAAGAACCACTTCACTCCGCGTCTTCGATAAAAGTAAGTTGTAACTTGAATTATTCCATGTGATTTGATATGTTAGTTTAAACTTGATTGCTACGTGTTATCAACATTAAGTATTTCCTGCCTTGTTTGAATGATCCTTATGTAAGATGTATTTATAGGAATGTGTACTAAGACCATTTTCTTATATTTTGAAGTAAAATACCTAGCATCCTTGTTTGGATTGTTGTGCTACTAAAATGGTTTGTGCCATGTTTAATCGAACTAAGATGGTTTGTGCCATTTTATTTGGAGTAAAGCATACACATACTTATGCTATTACGTATTTTGTTAAAAACAGTCAGTTGGACTACTATGAACTATTAAAACACTTGTGTGTTCTATATTACCCTATATCGATATACGCCGAATTAAAAATATACGCCAAAACAGTACTTGAACGCACTGATATTTAGCAATGGTTGATGATAAGTCGTGAGTAAACCCAAAAACCAAGACAATTCATCGAAAATGTTAAGGGATATAACGATACTTAGCAAGGTCTCAAGGCTGTTCTTGTTTGATTGGGTTGCGAGACTAAGTTAAGTGCCAGTCGTTATACAACTTAGGGTTTTGATGAGTTTTCTTGTGGATGGGTAAAACTCATGAATTTACATCTTGCGTGATTAGTTTGATAGTTAGGGTATAACATATTTGATGAGTTTGTGTAGGTTTAATCAGTGTTAAATTATGTGAGTAATATCTAAAGACGAGTAAATTCACCAAAGATGTTAAGAAGTTTAACGACTAATACTTGACTGGACCTCAAGGCTGTTCTTGTTTGATTGGGTTGCGAGGCTTAGTCAAGTGCCAGTTGTAACGCAGCTTAAGATCTTTAGTGAATTTCCTCGGGGATGGATAAGACTTACATGATCTGACAAGGTGATTACCTCATTGACGTTTGACTAGTACGGTACATTAGTACCATTAGTTTGCATGGTGTGCAAACACTATAATAATGAAAGTCTTCGTCCCTATTTTTATACAACATACAACGATAAAACACTATACAAAAAGTATTACTCCTGTAATGCCCCAGAAAATACTATGTCATGGAAATATAAACTAGTATTACAAAAATATGAAAGCTATCTGGAAATACGTCGACACATAAGTCGAATACATATCAAGGAGAAATTTATGTAAAAGAAATTGTACAAAAACGAATATAAGAGTTCTAGTCCATTGGTTTGCAACTATGAAGCTAATATAAATTTACAAAGTATGATATAACAAGTAAGGAATAACTCAGCTATATGAGGATTATGCCATGTTTTAAATTAAAAGGATTATCGCATGTCGTAAAGCTTGAGAACCCTAGATGTAAATTGTGGTCACTTCCAATAATCTATATAGCGCGTGTCGAACATAAAAAGTCTACAGAATGATTATGAACAAAAGACAGATAAAAATAAAATGAACAATTTTTATGAAGAAATTCTTGTGATGGAATTAACTAGTTGATTGGATTAAACAAATTGAACAATTTTGAGATAAAAACAAATTGACCGAAGTGTCAGAGATGTAATAAAGCATGATAAAAGCTCTGGAAAATTCTGCGATAGAATTGAGTGACTAATGTGAAATAATAAATAATTTATTTTTATGAAAATCAAGTGACTCGACATCCGTCGATGTCACTGCCAACAAAAATTTGGTTATGTAATCGTACATTGAAAAAAAAAAAAATTTATTTAATTGTTTCCAGTTATTTTTAAAAGTTATCTTTTATATCTTGTGAATCTTTTACTTAAGAATTAATTTTATCCTACAATATTTCTATATATGTCGGAGAAAAATTTATCAAATAAATTTTCTTTTAAAAAGGAGTTTTATAAAATATTTTTGGAAAACATTATAAAAAAAAAAAAAAAAATTACTCTGAAGGAACCATCACCGAAAAATTTATTAGTAAGAATCTTAGAAATTTTGATAAAACGTTTTGGTAAAATCAGTAAAGGTATTACTGGCAAAAACTACACGATTGATGACAAAATGTTTTGATATAGACTATCATGCAAAGTTTTGGAAAATCTGGCGTAACGACCAACTTAATGTATAAAACATCGCGACTAATGTTGAAACATTTTTAGTAAGGACTACCATGTAAAGTTTTGGAAAAAAAAAATCTATTTTTACGAACAACTTGATTTGGAAGACGTAAACTATTGATAAACTTGACGAGAACTAGTACAAATAAGTATGCAAATTATTTTGTTGATTATTAAAAGTGAGCAATGATAACAAATAAAATGAACTATTGACTAATTTGTTGATTGTGAAATGGAATGATGGTAACGAACGAAATGAACTATGGACTACCAATATATAAATTACGACCTGAAAGAGTTAAATTATGATGAAAAGGAGGATGCAACCGTTGTTCCCGAGACATACGTAGCCTGATCAACTACGTATGATCGTGGTCCAACGCGAGTATGCTGATAGTAGTCATTGTAAAAATGAAATATATTAGTATTAGTAGAATATATTCAAGTTGCCCTATTCGTCAAAGAAAAATTAATTATGTGATATGAACGTCGAACATTTATCTACCGTCTTAAGTAAAAACGTCGAGTACGTGATACGAGTAAACCTAGTACGATTATTTTTCTCGCCACTATTACATACAAAAGCGGGTAGGACACGAAAAAAATACTAAGAGCGCCAATTGTTTTGACGACAATTAAACTCAAATAGATTAGAGTCAGAAAAATTTAAAACAAATGTTAGATAATAATTAGAAGAGCGAAATGCCGTTTGAGTAAAAATCAAATTTAACGGATATCGCAACGATACCATATAATAATTGACCTTTTGTTTTGATAATGACATCGACGTGCTAGTTTTGAGGACAAAACTCAATTTAAGGGATTACGAATGTCACACACGTGAATTTTGAATCTATTCAGTTTATGAGAAGCGCGATAGTTCGGGTTAGACTTGTGTGTCTATTGATGATCCCGATTGATTACGCGTATTTTGTGTACAAATTTAAATTTTTATAAATGAAGTTCATATCAAATATTATTTGAATGACAATTATTCGTTTACGTTACGCGCTAGGAAATTCTATTTTAGGAGTCGACGTGTATTTACGATGACGTGATTTAGATTAATTAGGTCCGATACGAGATTAAGTATTTCACCCAATTTATTTACAACACACTTAGAAACTTCTCTATATTCTCTTTTCACCAAATTAATTAAAACTACTAGTACCAAAACTTTACACTACACAATATTATACAACAAATATACTTCACAACAAATAAACCTACCTATCTCGTGCTACAACCCAACGAGTGTGTTATAGCCTCACACCACGCGACCATTCTACATTACAAATGATCTTTAATCCTTGAACTACCTATTTGCAAGTAGATACAATTTCCTTGAAATCACAATAACCAAAAGATAAAAATAACAAAAGTGAAAACTATATCAAACCCTTAGAAACTAGGGGCAAATCCGGCCCCCCATTCCTTCCCTACTAAAAACGCTTCAAGCCCTCCTAAAATTTTAAATAATGTTCCCCCATCAACATTAAGACACAACAAACTTACTTATTACCCAACAAACATCTATGAAGTAAACATTGAAACCCCAACTCTTGTCCTTCTCTGCCGAATCCCACTGCCCCAAACTCCTCATCACTTTTCATGGTACCTTCTCTAATTACATCCTAACTAAACAAGTCAAACCCTAACTAAACCAAGTGTGTGCTAGTTCCTACCTACTTTCACTATAAATATGAATACATTGGCCTTACAATTTACTTACAAGTTATAACTCAACCTTACCCCAAAACATAAACACTTCTCCTGGTCCTCATATTTTTACCACCAATAAGCCAAGGAACCAAGTGTTGTGCGTCTCAAAACAAGGAAGGGCACACGTCGGTTGAGGGTATCATGGAGCACTTGGGGTATACTCGAGATCCACGTATCATAGTCGTGGCTAAGGTTCGAGGGAATACTAGCTGTTTATTTCATATGGGTTCAAATGGCAAGCCATGTGAGTCATGAATCTTTCTCGTCTTTCATTTTTTTGCTCGTCATTATATAAGCATCCACAGTCCCTAGTTTTGTTTGTGCTTGAGATGAGTTTAAAACAAGAAGACATAGCCTTATTGTTTCACTTTGTTATGTATTTAAAACAACTAAGAAAGACAATGGGTCTAAGTGACTAGTAACATAAAAATCACGAACTGGGCTTAGATGATTAAAAGGTAGTAATTGTTTTCTTTTTTTTTACCATAACTAAAAAGTGAATTAAAAGCGCAGCCATAGAGCATCTTCATTTTCGAACCATTTGACAAAAGGTACTGGTCATTTTAACTATCATACTTAATATTTACGTGGTGGAGACCACATAGGAAAAAGAACGGGTCAAAATGGTTGAGAAACGTTTTGAAACATTAGCTTTGTATACTATGAATATGAGTTCGACTTATTGCGAACCATCCACCAAAAATCTTTTAGGGAAGGTTACGACTAGGATAATGACTAATAGCTTAGACTAACTATCATGTGCTGAAATCCATAGTGTCGAGGCTGGGTAGCAAAAAGGAACGAAGGGAGTTGATATATAAATGAGGAAGATACTGAGCCTTTAAAAACATAAATTGTGAATCATTTGAAGATGTAAAAACTATTCCGAATAAAACGACCATTTTTGAACGTTAATATAAGACAACACGGTCAGTTATAGGTCGAGATTGATAGCTCGATACATAGCCACTAGTATATAGTTTTAAATGCAAAAAGAATTACGTAATATCGTCGAGTATCGAGGCCGGGACAGCCCTTGAAAAACAGGGCTGTGAAACGTGATATTTTTATATACAATTGACATTAGCAAGGTTTTCAACCATGGCAAAGATTTTTCCAACAGTGGCAAACTCCCTTTTTTTTATAAAGCTTTAAACTAGTCTTCACTCGACCGATTACGATCCACTTTTGACCATCAAAACGACCTCGCCCCGCGACGGTTAAACAATGAAAGTTGTAGACGGCAATGCCGTCTACACGAGACTACTTTTGGTTTGACGCAAAAGTCGTTATTGAGAACCGTAAACGAGATCGAAAATGACTCGTTAAACACTTTTTCCTTTAAATTGGCTTCACGACCCTTACTTCGAACCCGGTTTTAACCAATCAAACGACATCGGTTTATAAAACTTAAAACACCTACTTATCGACCACCCGGATAGCTACCCGAAGGTACTTGCGGTTTACCCCGCGGGCTACTATTGAACCCGTTATCTTCATCGAAAAACTACCGAGATTATCCCTTTTACGTCGAGAGTATAGACGTGCATGTTTTCAAATTGATTTGTAACAACATTTTATATGCTCTCTGTTTGCCATCACACGACACATTTGTCTCCTTAAAAGAGACATGGTACTTTTTTTTAAACAATTTAATTTATAATTAATATATTTATCAAGTTTATTTAGTTTAATTATTTAATATAATTCTTTTGTAATAAAAATATAACATATATTTAGGATATTTGCCCATTAAGCGACCCGACTAATAAACTGTCTCGACAGCGAAGTGCCCAATTTTGCTAAATATATTCTGATTAAATGACTATACTTTTATTACAATTTTAAACATTCGCAAGTGTTAAAAATTGTCGATTTATTTAAATAAACTCAAGCACATACTAGGGGACTAAATGCTACATTTATTTTCGTGTTCATGTATAGTAATACATATCTTATTTAACTTAGGTTACGGATTGTTTGAAGCTATTATTTCTCCATGTCTACATTGTACTATTTTAACCGTTGCTATTACTTGAGGTGAGTTTCAAGGCCTCACTTTTTATTGTTTTAACTATTTTGGGGTGAGAACATTGCTTGTTTTTAACGGATGAACATAAGTGCCTTAAACTGATACGTTTGCCTACATGATGTCTAAGTAGCGATATCCCTAGATGCTTTAGCCCACTATCGTGAACCGTTAATTACTTTGTGTAAGCGCGAATGTTATGGATAGATCTATTGGGATTGACATCCCTATCTAATGTTGGTTGTGTGACCAAATTAGATACACTTACATTTGAGTCATTACGAATGCTTCGGGATAGGCATTTGCTCGGGCTCTTATTATATCTTGTTGGTTGAGGTTAACGCTTCGGTGTCACGAGCTTAGGCGTAGGAATACAAACGTATACTATTTTGATTATAGCCATGTTTTGGTTATATGCTGGTTGCCTTGAAAATCTTATGGTTCATCACACTATTTAAACTTAAACCTATGAACTCACCAACCTTTGTGTTGACGCTTTAGCAATGTTTTTCTCAGGTATCAAGACGGAGGAGTGGCGTGGTTATGCATGGGAGATTTTTAAATTGAAATGGTCGTGACTAGTATATGGATATTTGGATCAATGTTAAAGTCTTTTGAAACAATGTTTTATTATGATCTTGTGTAATTCGCTTCCGAAACAAGTTTTATGCTCTTAATTAAATTAAACGGCTTTTAAATAGTCGTTCTTTGTATCTATGTCTCGTGATAGTCATGACCGTCGCACCCCATTGTGTTGTATTACTCTGATAAATTGGGGGTGTGACAAAACACATGGCTATTGTATAGTTTCACATTACTGTTTTTAAACCAAGATGTGCAATTATAGTAGATCATTTTCTTAAGTCTAACATGGATGAAGGGGCACTTCACAGCCTAACTGATCACTTTTAAAATAACATGGAATTAACAAACGAAATATTACCATCAAGATTTGTAGTTGCATTTAACAAAGCTAAAGTCGATGAGCAAGCAGGTGTGCCCCAAATCCCATTGCGAGTACAGATGTGTACCTCAGAAATCACCAAAAAAACTATGTTAGTCGAAATTCCCGATAACAACTATTCTGATAAAGACATCCGTACTTGCTAATACAATTAAATTACCTCCATATTTGATCCATCTATGTGTATCTGTTGAGATGGGACAATTAAGTGCAAGCTGTAAGACGATAATCGCTTTGGAAAAAAGTTGCAACCTTTAAAGGTAGCATGACCAAGTTTGAGCCTTAAAGCGTTGCCTCAGATAGGAGGCTATCTGGGAAAAATACATATACCCGACATGGCTGCAACCTTCAAAGGGTGCTCCGCCAAGTTCCGAGCTATCTTATCCTTACCCGCGCCCGTTTTAGAGTCATCATAGGCGGACAACATACTACTAGTAATGTAGGGGAATCACACTACCCTAGTAACAGGTAAACCCCTCTCATAATGTATAAACAAAACATTTTACACCATACCCTCTCATCAGAACGGTTGATAAAAAGATCCTCGGGCAGTTAATCAATAAAATGTAAATTGCAAGTCCACTTTTTCAAAACAGGGAAAACGTCAAGGCAAGTATCAGTCGGCGTCTTCTCATTTGTTATTAATCAATAAAATGTAAGATGCCCACCAAGATCCAGAGTTTGGTATTTTAACCCTGAGGTTCGTTCCCGATTTATCGGGATTTTTAGCATAGCTCAGATAGAACGTTATTTGGGAGAAAAAGTCATAACCCGTCATGGCTGCGGCCGTCAAAGGTTGCCCCGCCAAGCTCCAGGCTATGTTATCTTTACCAGCGCCTGTTTAGCCTCATGAAAACTGGACATAATTACAGAAGTGTATAAATAATCATGACAACGTGTCACAAAAATTATTGGCCAAAAAATCAACCAAAAGTAAAGTGAAAGTGCACTCTTTTAGCACATGGTAGACACCAAGGAAAGTAGAAGCCGGCATCTTCGTATTCCTTATTAATCATTCAAATCCCTGGAAATGACTGAGACCTCCAAAGGTCGCCCCGCGAAGATTGGGCTTTATAGTGTTGGCTCAAATAAGGCGCAATTTGGTAAAAAAAAGTTGTAACCCGGCATGGCTGCAACCTTCAAAGGTCGCCCCGCCAAGATCCGGGCTATCTTATCTTTACACACGCCTGTTTAAATTCATTACAGCCGACATAATCACAGAAACATACAATACTCGTCAAACCATGTAACAAAGCTTATCCGACACCCAATCAAACAACTATAAAGTACAACTGAATTCTTTCAAAAAATGCAAGGTGCAACTGAATACTTTCAGCACACCAAAGACGCCAGGGCAAAAATCACAATTCCTCGCAAAGTGAAATTAGTAGATGCAAGCCACTACCATTAAGTGACCTTATATAACCCGAAAAGGCGACGTAAATAATTTATAGGGTTTCATAGATGTGGCTGCTAGCAATTGTCGCTGCCATGCCTACATATACCACGTGAGACCGGAATAGCAGTTTTTTTCAAAATCAGCATCGCCTATATATCGATGCGCTAAGACAGTTTATACCTAGAAATTGGAAGACGTGGCGGCTGCAAACAGGATCTCCTGATGCCTTGCCAAGCCGAGTCCCTATTTTAATCTTAACCAACTCGTAAAAAACTAAAAAGCAAACCAATATGATGGCAAGAGTATAACAAATCACCTCAAAAAAACATTTTGGTCTTATATAACCATGGATACAATCTGTAACCGCAATACGGGTGGGTCACATTGCAAATGTGCGAATGTCAATGCTCTTAAAAATATAGCTACCATAAACTGACTCACTTAACCCCTTTAGGTATAAATCACGAACCAGCGCAAGCAAACCATAAAACCATCAACGCAACCCAAAATCATGATCTTTAAAGCACCAGTTAACCTAATTAAAAGATAACCAAAAACCGTTACCGTGATTAATTAAGATAATTGAGTTTGCCAGCATGATAATTGGGTGAAACAACATGTATACCTGGTATGAGGTTGTTTCCATCACCATCGTCAAACTACCATCAAGAGTATGTAGGGGATCGGCGGCATCAAGCACGAATATGTAACGGATCTGCGGAGGTTAGATCTAGATCTATACCCAAAATAGTAGCGGCGAGATTGCATTATTGGGGTGGAGAGAGAGTATGCAGTGTAAGTATATAACACAACACACACAACACTATTATTAACCTTTTTACACAATGGATGAATGGATGGTAAGGATTTGTGTCCGTTGGATTGAATCAACGGTGGTGGTTCACTTCTACGCCCACTATTATGTATGTGAGAAGAGGGCATTGTAGAAGATGAGAGACTGAGAGGGAGGGCAAATATTTTATTGGGTTTGTGAGAGGGGATCACTGTTCCTAAGGGAACGTGATTCCCCTCTATTATTAAAGATACAATAGCATTTTACAAAAGATTAGTAGGTAGCCGAGATATTATATTATTATTATTATTATTATTATTATTATTATTATTTTAATCATTAATATTATTTATTTATTATTGTTACTGTTACTATTATTTATTTAGCATTGTTGTTATATTTTTGATTTTTTTAATTCTATTACGTTGAGATCCATTAAATGCAGTGACCGAACACACAATAACAATTCCAGCACATTAATATTTTAAGAACATTCTATGAACCAAAACACCTCTTAATGAAAATGATGAAACTGGACACCTATGATGTTTCCAACACTAAATTAAAAATAAATACCCTATTGGAAAAATATCAAAACTGAAATGAGGTCGAGATGAAACTAATGAGAAAAAAAGGAGAAACATGTGATTTTGAGATTTTTATCAACCATGACAAAATACTATGTGAAATACGAGGGGGTAAATATATTTTCGTTTAAAACTAAAAACTTTCGTATGAATTACATGATCAACGATGACACATTATAAAAAGTGTTAATACTAAGGCGTTGTTTGTTTGTGAAAAAAGGTTTTGAATACCTCGAAGGTCTGACCGAATCATAGTTATTAAGACATTAGACAGTTTGTTTTTTTCTTTGCGTTTAGACCTTTTAATCTCTTAAAACCTCTTGTTTTTTCAGATTCAAACACAAGTCTGAGGTACATCTGAAAGTCTAAATTCAGGCCTCCATCCATTTAGCAAATCACTTTACTTCTATTGTTCCCTCGTCATCTTACTTACATCATTCCCAAATCTTACGATTTCTATACTATTTTAAATGTATCATTATAAAGCTCGTATGATTTGTGACTATGATTTTAAAGGTTCATCATTATTTGTGGTTGTTGATGGTGTGATTAAATACTAGTTATAATTAATTAAGGTAATAATTTGTAGGGTTTTTTAGACGTGAATGAAATTTCAGGTATGGTTTTTGTGGTTGTTGATGATGTAGAATGTCAATGCCGATGGAAGGCTTAATCTTATTATTTTTCAATTGGGTTTTTACATTAAAATTGGGTTAGTTTGTAGAATTATACATGGGTTTTTAGTAGTGTTGCTTAAATAAACTCTACCGATATCTACAAAAATATGATATAGTTGAATTGATGTTATGAGGTTATAAAGATAGTTTTAAGATAACTACGAGCATTCAAACAATTAAAAAACACTTTTGAATAATTAAGATTCATAACTTTTAACCATATCTTAACATTCAGACTGGTAATCAAATTCAAACCTAAAACCTCTTAAAAAATAAACACAACCTAACTATATATATATACATATATATTTTGTAGTAAAGCATATCACTATAAACGCAATCTTCGTGATACAAACATATCACACAATGTAAACAACATGCTACACAATCATGATCCATAGAATATAAACATTATCTTAATAGTAGAGAGTATATCATGCTAATGTTAACTTGATACTATTTTAACCGATGGCACAAAACATAAATATAACAATAGAAGAAACTCATCGCACACGCATAGACATATAACAAATGTAAAGGTAAAAGGATAATTGAAAATGTATATGCAAAGACATAAGTAAAAGGAAATGCAAACTGTACATGCTGATTTATAGTGGTCGATCATAAAGCTTCTCTTCGCCCTACTCCACTCCCCGAGTACTTCACTCGAGAGTTACTTCACTAGTCAACAAGCTCCTTTCCCCGACGGAGAGAAGCATACATGTTGCTTACATTATATTCTAACTCTAAGGTAGATGTCGAGTTCTAACATTAGCTAAAACCGATGAACTACCCTTTACAACACTCGTTATGTTTTATAGCCTGACATAACAAACCTTGTGTTTTATGGCCTAAACACATAAATCATGTCGCTTACATTCTTTTTTGATACCAAGCTAAATATCGAGTTCTAATATGAGCTAGAACCGATCTACCACACACCCTTGTATTTTGAGGGCTAAAATATTAACAAAATTACACACAGCCATTCTGAACTTACACACATGTCAGATCTAACAAATAAATAGGAATAGAAGACATGACTCGATCTATATACGAATGAACTAACGACTCTATAGCATATCGTATTTTGACCATTACATATGTTCTTCTCTTGCACTTGAATAGAGGATAGACTGGATCACATTTACACTAGATTAACATGTTTAATTATATGATCATAGGAAAAAGATATCTATTTTTATGTAATGTTTATACATGTTTGAAATACTATATTTTAACAATTCAATATGTTGTTTGAACAACTATATGTTTTTTTGTTTACACCAATTTTGGCCAAATTTATGCTCTTAGACTTTTTTTAACGACAATTTTATTAAAAAAAAACTAACAAGTAGCTAAAAATTACAAGGAGATAAGATGAGAGTTCTTAAGCCACTCATTCAAACTAAATGAACCATTACATCGATACCTACACCAATTAAATGATTTACTAACGATTTCATAAAAAACGCCTCCTTACGAATATCAGATCCTTCGAAGATCACTTTGTTACGAGCCATCCATATGCACCACCATAAAACATAGAACACCGCTTCGAGCAACAATTTAACCTTACTCTTCAAACGGACATTACTTATCCAGTCTCTCCATTCAGCATAATCATTCAACTTCATACATGAAATGTTCCACCATCACAAGATTAATTTAGATGATTGACGAGCCAGATTGCATGTAAAGAACAAGTGAAGTCTCTATCCCATTATCACACACTGCACAATTAACTAAATTTATGGGAATACCTCTACGAGAGACATTAAACCGGATTGGCATCGCGTCTAATTTAATTCTCCAAGCAAGAATATTAAGTTTGATTGGAACAGCTTTGCACCAGTTAGTTTTTGATCCAACCCCATGATTTAACTTGTCATCCAAGTATTGTCTGACCGACGCTACATTGAACCCTCCATCACTATTCAACTTCCATGTCCATCGGTCTTTCATAGGAACAAGTTGTACTTGTTGTAACAACTGACCCAGAATGTTGCATTGCGCTTGCTCCAAACCTCTTCTCGGGATCCTTCGAAACGATTCATGCATATTAGGCTGCCTCGTCTTCTAATTCACCATAATTTGCTTTAATTGTTCGAGGGCATACAAACGGGGGAATCGCATTTTCAAGCTGCTATCCTCCAACCAACAGTCCTCCCAAAACCTAATATTCTCCCCATTCCCAATCTTGAAACGCATAAAATCATATAAACGAATACCTTTTAATTCTAAAGACTTAATCTCATGTAGAATATTGTACCAACAGGAATTCATTCCACTTTTATTCTATGTATTAACACCTCCATCCTCCCCATACATGGCTTTAATAACCCTCACCCATAAAGATTGCTCTTATGAGTAAAACCTCCACACCCGTTTGAACAATAAACCCTGATTTAAAGCAAATAAACTCGACACTCCAAGTCCACCCTTCTCCTTTGACGCCAAGACATTTTTCCAGCTAACCCATGAGATTTTCTTACTACCCACCTCCTGCCTATTAAAGAACTTACTTCTTATTGATTCGAGGGTGTTAAGAACCTGTGTAGGAACTTTAAAAATAGACATATGAAAAATTGTAATTGAGCCTAGCACCGATTTAAGAAACGTGAGCCTTCCCCCAATCGGCATCGACTTCATCTTCCACTTAGATAATCTCTTTTTAACTCTGTCTATCACCTCGCCCATGCATTAATTCTCGACATCGTCCCCCCACCTTTGATCCTAAATAAATAAAAGGGGCCTTAAGAGTACGGCATCCAAGGCGACTAGCAGCCTCACTCACTTTCTCCTCACTAACATAGACACCTAAAAGTTTGCTCTTGCTCATGTTGATCTTAAGGCCCGATACCTTATGAAAACAATCCAGAACATGAACTAAGGTGTTAATATTTCTATCACACCAATCACCAACAAACATCGCGTCATCTGCAGAAAACATATGAGACACATTAACCTTATTATCAATGTTAATACCTCTAAATAATCCCGCCTCCTCAACACGTTGGAATTATACATGAAGTGTCTCCATAACTAGAAGGAATAAGAATGGAGAAAGCGGATCTCCTTGTTTAAGCCCTTTAAAAAACTGAAACTCCTTCGTAGGACTACCGTTAATAATAATAGATCCTTTCGATGAATTTAAACAGCCCCGAATCCATTTACGCCAATTATCTCCAAAAACAAATTTTCCCATAATGTCATCCAAACAAACACACCTCACCGAATCACATGCTTTCTCAAAATCAACTTTGAATACAAGAGATTTTTTTCTTCCTTTTGCACCATTGGAGTACTTCGTTAAGTATAAATGGACCATCAAGGATTTTTCTATCCGACACAAAAGCAGATTGAACCTCACTTATAATATCATCAAGAATCCCCACTAACATATTAACCAAGATCTTGGCAATAATTTTATAAATACTTCCGATCAGGCTAATAGGCTGAAAGTCCTTCACTAAATTCGCGTCTAGAATCTTAGGAATTAAATCAATAAAAGATGCATTACACCCCTTAGGAATATACCCATGTCGAAAGAAATATTTGACCGCCTCGTACACCTCATTCTCAATCAAATTCCAAAATTTCCTAAAAAACCCGATTGTGAAACCATCCGGCCCCGGCGCTTTATCCGTCCCACATTCCCAAACAGCACTTTTAATTTCCTCATTCACGACTTCCTGTTCCAACTCCTTTTTCTGTTCTATAGAAATTTGTCTCGAGAATTCCGTATGAATTCGATTTCTGGTCTCTTTAGGCTTATTAAATCTCTCCCTAAAATGCTCATAAAATTCTAGTTTCACCACAGTTGGATCTTCTGCCCATATGCGATCAACCATGATTCCTCTAATATTAGAATCATTACACTTCTTATTAATAATTCCATGAAAAAAACTAGAATTCTCATCGCCTTCTATCGACCACTTGATTTTAGCCTTTTGTGCCATTTCATCCGCCTTTAATTTGTCTATATTTGTAATATTTGCAATCGTCTTTGCCCTTAACTTAACCATTTCAGCATTGCCCTCACCTTTGTCAATTATCAGATCTATATCCTCCAACGCCTTTATTAAGTTATCTCTTTCGGAGTTCATTCTATACTTATCCATACTATTCCATTCTCTAATCTTTTTTTCACAAATCGGAGCTTTTCCATTAGGCTAACCAACGGATTATCACTCATCGTTACAGCTTCTTTCCACGCATCTTCAACCACCTTCGTAAAACCATCAACCTCACACCAATATTGGAAGAATCGGAATGGATTCGGTCCGTAATCATAATGAGACTCACGTAACAAAATTGGTCTATGATCCGATAAATATCTCTCCAATGACACCGCAACCATATTCATACAAGTATTGAACAAGGACTCGGATATGAAAAATCTATCAAGTTTACTCATTTTCGTAGCCGACTTATAACACCAAGTAAACGAACACCCGCCAATTGGAATCTCCACCAATGCCGCATTCGAAATAAAAGAGTTAAACTCCAAAGCGCCTTGTATATTGAACTCAGTTCCAAATCTGTCCGTCGTATATCGAACCTCGTTAAATCCCCCATCACTATAACCTCCCCCTTCCATCTTGTAATTTCGTGACATAAATAATCCCACAACATATTTTTTCTCTTTACGGTCCTGAGGAGCATACACCGCAATCATAAGAACATCTTTCCCACTTGTCTTCCACACACCCCGAATCATCACAAAAGAATCTGATATAGTAGCACTACTCTTGCAATATATATTCGGGTCCCATGCACATAAAATACCCCTAGAGTTACCAACCGCATCACTGTGCACGTAATCAAATCACACATTCCCCCAACACGCCCTAACACAAAATAAATCCATCTCATTTATCTTCGTTTCGTGTAATGACAGAAAATTCACCTTATTTTTACAACATAACTCCTTAACCCAATCCTTTTTAGCCTTTTGGGCGAGGCCTTGGATATTTAAAGACAACATATTCATCTAATACCCACTTCCCCTCCTTGTGAAGCAATAACCTTCTCCATATTAGAAATACACCCGTTTATTTTAAACCCCATCACTTGACCCACCTTCACCACTTCTTCAAGTATATTAACGATAGACCCCCCGGTACGAGGCCCATTAGATTTGTTGAAATCTCCAGAGCACACATATTCAATGCTCTCTGCCACCACTGTCTTCATTCCAACTGCAGGTTTCTGTATTTGACTCTCCCTAACCTCCCCTTCTTCTTTTTCCATATTTCCATCAGGTGTATAACCTGGTGGATGACTTTTACTAGTACTCGAATCTTCTCCCTGTTCCTCCTTATTTTGCATTTCATCTATTAATAGATAAACACCAAAAGGATCCTCGGAACAATTTTCTTTGTCCTTTACACTATCTTCACACTTAGTAATACCCTCATCTCCTGCATCCTTGAACATAGTTTCAAGAACTTCCTCAAATTCACTACCATCCCTATCATTGTTATTATGATTATACTCCCCACTCTCCAAGTTAGTATCAATGCTCTGGCTGTCTTCTTCCTCATCATCCATAAAACCAGGTACCCACCCAGGCACTTCATTAGCACGTATCCAATATACCTTCCCACAGAAAATAATCTTAAAGTTTTCAGAGATACTTCGACATGTATTAGTAAGAACACATATTCTTCTAGAGTGAAACCCCATCGGAAAGTACAAAATTCAAGCAAGGTTACCATCGGAAAGTACAAAGTGTGAGGCTCGATCGCAATAATCCAAGGATTCTACTTTGCGATCACCCTGATTTCGATACCTTATTCCGACGAGATATTCTGATCGTACATTGCGATCTGGGATTCTGACGGTTTCAAGGGATATTGAGTCGTTACTCTGTCCAATTTGTTCTAGCCATATTGCGATCTAAACATTCCGACAGCCACATTCCGACAGAACATTCCGATCTAACATTGCGACAGTGCATTGCGATAGAACATTCCGATCTAACATTGCGACAGTGCATTGCGATAGAACATTCCGATCTGGACATTCCGACATGTATTCCGATGGACATTCCGATGGATATTTTGTTTGTGTAATTTTTAGACTTAGCCACTATCTAGACTAGTTTCGGAACATAGTTTACACGAAGATTAAAAAAAAAAGAGTTAAAATTTTTAGGTCAAGTAAAATCAAATTTTTTCCCTACTAGTTTTTGGCTATTTCTAACTCAAATTCAAAATTTGGCGATACAAAATTTTTCGGCTTACCGTTTTGTCAGACTGAGGAATTTATTGTCGGACTGAGAAAAAAAAATTCAATTTTCGGAATTTCAATTTTAACCACACATCATCACAACAAATCCACTAAGATCTGCAATTCATCCACAAGTATTCACCATGTCTAACCACAATATCAACATTGCAACTGCTAATCAAATTCGTTTGGAACAAGGTGGCAACGGTAATCCACCTGTGCTCACTGCCGGTTGCGACGTTCAATGGAGATCTCGTTTTCTCAGATTTCTCGACGGAAAAGAAAACCAAACTGCTCTTCGTCACTGCCTTGAGAATCCACCTCCAATTTTTGAATTCAGACCAATTACAACACAGGCAAAGGATGGTACTTCATCAACTATACGAGCTATGGAGGATTTTGACACATGTTCTGCTGAGAAAAAGAAACTCCTCCAAGCTGAAGCTGATGCTGTAAACTTCATACTCACTGGAAATGATAACGATATATATTCCACAGTTGATGCATGTCCTAATGCTATGGAAATGTGGAATGCAATTCATCGATTGAAGCAAGGTGAGTCGATCAATGTTCAGGATCTCGAGACTAATCTACTTTAGGAGTTTGGAAAATTCACATCTGAAGATGGTGAATCCATTGACTCATATTACTCGAGATTCTACAAAATGATGAATGAGCTTGTCAGAAATCAGTGCACCATCTCCAATCATCATGCCAATGTTTAGTTTCTACTTCAACTCAAACCGAAATGGCAAAGGTTTGTGACATTAGTTAAACAAAGGGAAGATATCAAGACCATCTCCTATCACAAATTTTATGATATCTTAAAACAATATCAGAATGAAGTGAATGAACTAAGGGCTGAAAACGCAGAACGGTCTGCTAATTCTATTGCTTTTGTGGCTGCTACTTCAACAAAACCCGTTCCCCGTCAACAACCACCTACTCATTCCTCAAAGTCATCAAGCTCATCCACCAAACCTCTAGCTGCTGCTAAACACAAAGCAAAAGCAATTGTCCCCACTCCACCTCCAAAGTATGACACCAAGTCAGATAGAGACAGTGATGATGAACAAACTTCAATGGACAAGAAGATTGAAGAACTCATGTCTTTACTCACCACAACTTATAAGAAGATCTACAAACCTACCAACAACAACCTCAGATCATCATCCAATGCTAGATATAAGGAAGTTGATCATGCACCTAGGTATGATCGGGATGCTAGGTATGATAATCAGAGGATGCTGAATCAAGTTGGGGCTAGAGATACTGTAGGCACTCCGGTTGTGCAGAAGACTGGGATTCAATGCTTCAACTGCAAGGGATTTGGGCACATGGCTAGGGAATGCAAGAAGCCAAAACGGGTTAAGGACTCAGGGTATCACAAGGAAAAGATGCTGCTGTGTAAGAAAGAAGAAGCAGGAATTTCACTCACAGCAGATGAAGTTGACTAGCGTGATGACACTGATGATGAAGCCGATGATCAAGCGTTAGAGGCACATTATGTGTACATGGCAAAGATTCAAGAAGTGATCCCAGAGACTGATGATACTTCTGGACCCATCTATGATTCTAAGCCACTTGAAAATGTACCATCACATGATAACTATAATGTGTTTGCTAATGAAAGACGTCATCCTGAGCAACCCGAAAGCATCAATGACACATATGTAATGGACACGGAGGATAGCAATATCTCTACGGACTCACAACATATGTGTAATGATGACGGAAAAGTTGTTCAGGATACTGACTCGGATGAGGACCGTGATTTGCTTGCGTCTATTATTGATTCTTTAAAACATGAAATTAAGGAAAACAAAGAGGCTAATAAACGTTTAAAGCAAGCAAACACATCTTTAGCCGAGGAGATAGACAGGCTTAAAGAGTGTGATTATGTAAAAGAAGCTGATCGACGGGTTGTGATAGCTAATGGTTTGGTATATGAACGTAAGGTGCTCAATGAACAATATTGTTCTGAAGTAACACACGAAATTCATATGTCAAAACAAAAGATATTGGACCTTGAAGAACAACTGCTGCTACATAAACTCCAAATTACTGAATTAGAGTCGGTTAACAAAGAACAAACTGAGCTTTATAGAACTCGTGAAGAAAAGGATATTGAAAAAATTCTTGCTTTGGAAAAGAGAGTCGACACGTTAAACAACATTGTTTACAAAACGGGTCAGTCTATTCAAACTATGAATATGCTCAATAGAAATATGAAAACGAGTTTTGTCAAGCCTGAATATCTCAAGAAAGTTCAAAGTACCAAACTTGCTCTTTATGATATCGGTTGTTATGTTGATAATCTTGCTCTTATGCTCTCACCCGACTGCGACGAAATCATTCGTCATCAAGAAGAAAGTCGATCAAACTTAAGTGATTTAATAAACCTTTCTGATTCTGATCATTATATTAAGTTTGTTCCTCAAAAAGAACTTTCAAAAGAACAAAATATGTATAACAGTGTTCCACCACCAAGTGATGAACCACAAAAGAAAGTTTCTTTAAAAAGGAGTTTCAAAAAACAATCAATTTTGTTAGAAAAGCGAATTTTGAATGAAAAACGTAAATGGGATGAGAAAAGCAAAAGTGTTCAGCAATTCGAGTTTATAAAACAAGGGGTTTTAAATTTGTACAAAGGTGTCGTCGACTATGAAAAAGTTTCTAGGGATACCATTTGGAATATTAAACCTAACCCACAAGTAGAAGTCGTCATTCAACAATGCATTGTTCCAACAATTGATGATCTTTCAAAAAATGTGGAAATGTTTTATAATGCTCTCACTGAGGAAATGTTAACTGATTTAAGTTATGTTAAATCTCTTGAAGACGAAGTTGATTTTCTTCAAACTAAATTAAAAACACAAGAACACCAACTTTCTAACGAAATTGATCAACTTTCTAAGGAATACTTTTATGCTGACCATATGAATGCTATACTTGGTGTGTATACCGATCTTGATCAATATTGTCATGTAGCATGTCTAGTCAGAATCGGACGAGAAATGTCGCAATCTTGAAGTAGAGCTTTCAAAACAAATTCAGTCATATAACAAACTTTCGAAAAGTTTTTCTCAACTTGAGAAACACTCCATTTCTCTTGAACTTGCTTTACAAAAAGGTGAAAAATCTCATAATCATAAAAAGTGTCAAGAAATGTCAGCTTCTTCGTTTCGTCTACTAAATGAAAAAGATTTCGAAATAAATGATTTGAAAGCTCAGCTAAAAGAAAGGGACATAGCCATAAGTGAGTTACAGAAACTCATTGAGAAAATGAAAGGAAAGTCTGTTTTGGGTAAACCATCCGCCGTTCGTCAACCAAATGCGGTTAAATGCCCTAAATCGTCTATTTTGGGACAATCCCCACAGACTTTTCCTAAGATAGGAAATGATAAGAGTACCAATGTGATAGCACCTGGAATGTATAAGATGAACACAAAGCCTACTCAAACTGGAACATCGCGGTTACCTCAGAATATTAAGAAAACTAATCAACGTGTGTCTTCTTCTACAGGAGTAATCCCCACTACTAGCGTTAGCGGACCACAGCTTAAGAGCAATAGAATGCCAGATAAGGTCATGCCTAACAATAGTCAAGGAAAGAAGTTGGAAGTAGAAGACCACCGTAGGAATTTTAAGTTTTCTAAGAATAAAACATCTGTAACTGCATGTAATGACAGTTTAAATGCTAAGACCTCAAATGTTGAATTTGTTTGTGTTGAATGTGGCAAATGTGTTCGTACTTTCAATCATGATGCTTGTGCTCTTAATCATAATGGCGTGAATACTAGAACTAGGAAGCCTATTCGTGTGCCCACTAGTACTAGTGAACCCACAAGAACTTTGAACCAATCCACTGATCAACCACTTAAGAAACTAAGTGCGTTAGAATCCACTACTCTACGTAAAGAAAGCAGGTTAAAGAAGCTTTATGAGAACATGATTAGGACATGTACACGCGGGTATTCAAGATTTACACCACCCAGATACAAATGGGTACCTAAGACCACCCCTATTCTAATTGGATCTATGAATGTTAGCTTGCCTTTAGAGTCTAGGTCCACTACTATTTTGGAACCCGTTTCTATCAAGGGCTCCCATTTGTCAAATGCTACATTGTCTTCTAATTCTCCTGCAGCTCGTCGAAATCATCCTATTCATAATGGACTCCGGGTGCACAAAGCACATGACGAGAAATCTCAAGCTTCTCATTAACTTCGTGGAGAAGTTTCTGGGTACGGTGCGGTTTGGAAATGACCAGTTTGCACCGATACATGGATATGGCGATTTGGTTCAAGGAAATCTCACTATCAAACGGGTTTATTACGTCGAGGGACTGAATCACAATTTATTCTCGGTTGGTCAATTTTGTGATGCGGATTTGGAAGTGGCTTTTCGGAAATCTACTTGCTATGTTAGAGACTACGATGGGAATGACCTTCTTACAGGTTCTCGTGGTTCTGATCTCTACACTGTAACTCTTCAAGACACATCTTCAACAAATCCAATTTGCTTAATGGCTAAAGCTTCATCCTCTCAAGCATGGTTATGGCATCAACGATTGTCACATCTCAACTTTGACACCATCAACTTGCTTTCGAAGAATGATATTGTGACCGGTCTTCCTAAGTTAAAATTCGTCAAAGACCATCTTTGTTCTTCTTGTGAGTTGGGGAAAGCAAAACGGAAGTCTTTCAAATCAAAGACTACCCCAAGCTCAAAAGGACGATTGGAACTTCTACACATGGATTTATGTGGTCCCATGCGTGTAGAGAGTATTAACGGGAAAAAGTATATTCTCGTGATTGTTGATGATTACTCTAGATACACATGGACTTTCTTCTTAAGGTCCAAAGATGAAACACCAGAGGTTCTCAAAAACTTTCTCAAGATGATACAACGCAATCTTCAAGCTCAAGTCTTAACCGTAAGAACGGATAGGGGTACTGAATTTTTGAACAAGAACTTGTAATCTTACTTTCAAGAAGAAGGCATCGAACATCAAACGTCTATTGCTCGAACTCCTGAACAAAACGGCGTTGTCGAAAGACGGAACCGTACTTTGGTTGAGGCTGCTCGAACAATGCTTTATGCTTCAAAATTACCGCTATTCTTCTGGGCTGAAGCAATTGCAACAGCCTGTTATACTCAGAATCGTTCTCTTGTCATCCCTAGACATGAAAAGACACCTTACCACATCATCAATGGCAGGAAACCTACTCTCAAATTCTTTCACGTATTTGGATCTTTATGCTACATCCTTAAAGACGGTGAGAATCTTGACAAGATGAAAGAAAAAGGTGATGCATGTATTTTTGTGGGGTATGCTACATTGTCGAAAGGATATCGAGTCTATAACAAGAGAACAAAGATTATTATCAAAACAATTCATGTGAACTTTGACGAATTGCCACACATGGTACTTGATCACAACAGCTCAAGTCCCGCACTTCATTGTCCAGCAATGGCACCTACACAAAACAGTGTACGTCCCGTGCACGAATGTCAACAAAGTACTCCTACAGCAGACTCGACGGATACGAAACATATGAATGAGTTGGTTGATTTATATGATCCAATGTTTGATGAATATTACTATGGAAACAATCAAGTTGTGTCAAAGCCTTCCGCTGTCACCACTACTGATGCACCCGAACAAAGTCAAAAAGACACAACTGCATCTACTTCAGCAACCGTTGCTCAAGAGACAATTCCAGTGGATACTCAACAAACTCAAGAAACAATCATATTGCTGAAGGAGGAAACAACAATCAAGCAGTCGATGCACAACCTGACGAAGAAGAATTTATCAATCCATTCGGTACACCGGTACACGAAGTCGGAGAGTCTTCTACTCAACATGTTGATCCGTCCAACATGCATACATTCTTTCAACCATATCCATCCACTCACCATTGGACACGTGATCATCCATCGGAGCAAGTCATTGGAAATCCTTCACAACCGGTTCGAACACGCAGACAACTCGAAACCGATGGCGATGTGTGTATGTATGCACTCACCGTGAGTTCAACTGTACCTACAAACATCAAACAAGCCATGACTGATCATGCGTGGATTGAATCAATGCAAGACGAAATTCATCAGTTTGAACGTCTAAATGTTTGGGAACTTGTTGACCGACCCTATGGAATGTCAATTTTAGATTTCAAATGAATCTGGAAAAACAAACTGGATGAAGAACAAACCATCATCAAAAACAAATCTCGTCTTGTGGTTAAGGGATACCGTCAACAAGAAGGCATAGACTACGATGAATCATTCGCTCCAGTCGCTCGTTTGGAAGCAGTCAGGATATTCCTTGCTTATGCTGCACATAAGGGCTTCACGGTTTTTCAGATGGACGTTAAAACTGCTTTTCTCAATGGTCATTTGAAGGAAGAAGTGTATGTGAATCAGCAGGAAGGATTCATCGATCCTCATCATCCTGACAAAGTCTATCGTCTCAAGAAGGCTGTATATGGACTTAAACAAGCTCCAAGGGCATGGTACGAAGAACTTTCAAACTTCTTGGTGTCCAAAGGATTCTCCAAAGGTTCTATTGATCCTACTCTCTTTGCTAATAAATATGGGGATGACATAATGCTGGTGCAAGTTTATGTTGATGACATTATTTTTGGTTCTACGAACCCAAAACTTTTAAAACGTTTTGAAAAATTAATGCACAGCAGATTTGAAATGTCAATGATGGGGGAGCTAAAATTCTTTTTAGGCCTCCAAATTCATCAATCCCCACGTGGTATCTTCATTAACCAAGCTAAGTATGCTCAAGAGATACTTAAAAAGCATGGTATGACCTCATGTGCTCGCGTTGGTACACCATTGTCGACCACATCCCTAGACGCTGACTTGTACTCATATCCCGTAGATCAAACGCGATATCGAAGTATGATCGGGTCACTTATGTACCTTACAGCCAGCAGGCCTGATATTCATCATGCCACATGCTATTGTGCACGATATCAAGCCAGACCTACTCAAAAGCACCTCAAAGAGGTTAAACGGATCTTTCGGTACCTTAAGAATACCATTCACATGGGACTCTGGTATCCGAGGGAAACCGGTTTTCATCTAACAGCTTTTTCAGATTCTGATCACGCAGGTTGTCTTGATAGTCGAAAAAGCACTTCTGGTAGCATACAGTTTCTAGGGGAAGACAAGCTTGTCAGTTGGTCGTCAAAGAAGCAGGATTGCACTTCGCTCTCATCAGCTGAAGCAGAATATGTGGCTATATCCGCGTGTTGTGCTCAAGTCCTCTGGATGAGAACTCAACTCACGGATTATGGCTTCCACTTTGATAAAATACCTATGTATTGTGACTCAAAGTCGGCCATAGCCATATCTTGCAATCCAGTTCAGCACTCCCGCACCAAGCACATCGATGTCAGATATCACTTCATCAAGGAACAAGTGGAACGCGGCATCGTGGAATTATACTTTGTTAGAACTGAGTACCAGCTGGCAGACCTGTTTACAAAAGCTCTCTCGAAAGATAGGTTTGCGTATCTCGTTGGCCGTCTTGGTATGAAGTATATGACTCCAGAAGACTTGGAGGTTTTGGCAAATGAAGTTGCTTGATATTCTCTCATGATGACTTCTAAGCGCATCACTACTTAGGACTCGGACCTCAACTAAGGAAAATTTATCTCGGACGATAACTTATCCTTCTTAACGAGAAAATCATATTTCTCGGTCATGAGATTCTCATAAAAACATTCAAAGTTTTTAAGTTCATGAAAAACGACTTCTAAGTAAATGTCAGCTTAGAACTCGTACTTCCACTTAAGGAAAGTTTATCACGGATGATAACTTATCCTTCACAACGGGAAATTTATTTTTCTCGGTCATGAGCTAGTCACAAAACAATCCAAGTTTTGAGCTCATGAAACAACGGACCCGACAGGGAAGTGTACGTTTCAGTGCGCTTTCCCTGAGCAATAGAAGAGAAGTCTTCTATCCTGATTATTTTAAAACTGTTGAACACAATTTTTCAAGACTTTCTCAAAAGGTTTTTCTAGATCTTTCAAAATTGCGTGTTCAACACTCCCTTCCTCATAATAAGTTTTTTATCTCAAAATGTCATATGTTATTTTGATCAATTTTTGAGGGGGAGCGTTTTAAAATCAAGCCTTTTAATGTTGTTGGGTACATCTCTAAAATTGTCATATTTTATGTATCCAACACATTTCGAAAATGATATTAAATCTGTCATATATATTATCGGTAAAGGCATCTCAACTCTGTACCTCAACATATTTTGTGGTGTCGTTCTTCTAAAATTTTGTCAAATTTTGTTTCAAGACACACATATATTGTTAAGGGGGAGCGTCCCGACTGAAAATGTTCCATGATTCATGCGTGCACACATGTTTCTTTCCCGTCGATTTTAAGAAAATTGTCATATTTTAATCAATTGGTATCTGAGTATCTCTAATATTATGTTTTTATATTAGAGATAGGGGAGAAAATGTGATTAAAATGTAATATATCGCAACATGTGATCTTAAAGACTCAAGTGCAACTCTTTCCTTCACATGCTAAACTATTTCGTATATCGATGCATGTGTGTAGGGGGAGCTTTTTTGAAAATATAAAACTTTCAAGTGTTAAAAGTTTTGATTTTTATCAAGCACTTTGAATGGTTTTCAATGGTTTTATGGTTACGATCTTTACCCAAAACAACCTACTATCCACGACGGAACGATGGAGTCAAAAGGTAGTTTAGGATAGGAAACTAAGTCCTATGATCCAACCAGAACCGGAGGGATCTACCCAAGGACATTCCATAGCTAGAAACAGTTGTCCTTAGGAAAGATGGAGTGGAATGAAGCTGAATGCGGACCAATTACTCAAGTTAGCACTAGAACAATCACAACAAGGTGCTAATGATGACGTATTGGTAAGCATTGAAGGTGTTGAATATTCTATGCAACTTAGGTAGAAACCGGGTTAACACATCTTTTGAAGACAAGTGTCATGGACCCAGTGATGCGATTCACAACCCTTCCCCAGCTATTCGAGTTTCTCTCAAAAGAAACTTGTCTCATTGTCACGGAGATCAACACGTATCTATTGACTTTCTCACTCCGAGTTAGTTAATATTGAAAAGGTGGCAGTCTGCTCCAGCCTCCGATTACCAAAATGCACTTATTGAGTCTAGAGCCAAAAGAGATCAATTTATCATCTCATTAGGACACAATCGAGTCCTACGCATTATCCTTGTGATATTTCCAGAACATCTGAGTGATATAATTCACATGGAAGATGGAAATCCTGCTTGAGCCAGCATTAAACAAGCTCATGGTAGGTAACTTGTGCGATTCTACACGAATCAAATTTGTGAGAACTGGAAAGCAACTAAGTTTCGATTCTTAATTGATTCAAACTTGATTCCAAGTTTCTTCGCAAAATCCGTGTGATCTCGCCAGAACATTCAGAGTGACACTTATTAGTGTTCACAGTGATGAATGGAAATCCTTCTAGTGTCAACATCAAACAGCACTGCGGTAGGTGACTCGCAAGATTCTCTATGAATCAAGCTTGTGACAAACTGGAAAGCAACAATGGTGCGATTATTTTAGAATCAAACTTGTTCCAGGAACTCTGAATTGACGACTCTAATCAAACGGATAACCATATCCATTTTGATTCACTCTTTACGTTCGCAGTCTGCTTTGAGACGGTCGAGTAAAGAGAACTGGTTATTACCGCCGGGAAACCCTGTCAAGGAGGTTCTTAATCGAATCTACCTGATCACAAGTACGGTATTTAATACCGTTTAACGGTCTTCACCGACCGGAGGTAAAATGCTACCGAGTTAGGGTGAAATGTTCAAAGCCATTTCATCCGTGTCTATATATGTTGCTGCATATCAAGAAGGTGGCGTAGCTGTGTACTAACCGATGTGGATTCAGAAGTCACAAGAGCACAAGATGGAGATAATCAAGATACCTAAGAATGTAAGAATGTAATAGGTCATATTAGTCATAAGGAGCACAAATGAAGATCTCAAGCACTCAAAGTCAAATGACAAAGGCTCAAGATAAAGATCACGAAAGCATGAAGGAACAAAGCTGTTACAAACAAGATCAAGACCAAGATACAAGACCAAAGCAGGAAGATCTCCTCTACAAGAATGTAGTCACTCAACCATCTTATGCTTTTTAAGCATTTTAAGATGACCGATACATTGGGGGAGATTGTTAGCCCTATATTTTATATAGTCGAACAAGAATGTAATAGGTCATCTTAGTCGTTATTGGTCTTGTATAGTAATAGGTTAGTCAGGAAAAGCGGGCTTGGACTTTAAGCTAATATTGTCTTTGTTAGGGGCTATATGCCAAAGTGAATGCCAAGCCCGACCCAAGATGAAGCCCACAAAGGCCTTAGAGTCGTGGCATATATAACCCTCTTCCACATGTGGAAGATGGTGTTGGTTCATTTCATAAAACACCTAGTTTTAGTGTAAACCTTTCACTTCTCTCTCTTCTCTCTCTCTCTACTTTTCTACTATTTTTCTCTCTAAATCTTGTGTTATGGATTGAATTGGATTAACAGAAACCCCGTCTCCTCGGATGTGAAAATCCGTCAATTTATGGTTGATATTTTATTCTCAAGTATTATTTAAAAACATTATTTTAAAATTTTATTATGAACTCACTTATTTTTGGGAAGAAATTTGGGTTTACATCTTGAAGTAGCATCGACTACGTCTAAACCGGAGGATTCTACGTTACGTGCTTACGTTTACATACACCGTTTTGGTGACAATCCGATATTTCAGGAAATAAATTTATCCGTGAACATTATTTTGGGATTTTAAATTTGTGTTGGTTCATAAACTCACAAATTTACGAGAAGAGATTAGGACTTACGATTATAATTTAACGTCCTTTACGACTAAACCGGAAACCTTAGGATTACGTATTTACGTTTTTGAACTCCGTTTTTGATGAGACAATATTTATTAGATTCGTTTTGTGCCGTTGATTCATAATTTATAAAAATGTTTTTCGTAAAACGACCCGAGGGCATGCAAATTGAGGAAACTAGAATCGAGGAATACCCGTAAATTAGTGGGATCAGACAAAACAAGTTTTGCCCCACCCCACTAACATGGGACGGCCAAACAAGCCTTGGTGGCAAGTTTCTACATAAACTTGCAAGACACATGTCTTGTAAGCTTAATAAACAAGCTAACTTTTCACCTAAACCCACAAAACCATCTAAGACTTACCATTTGCACTTTCATACATGCAATACCACCAAAAACTCACAACTCTCTCCTCCCTCTCTCTAAAATTCGTCCACCACCACCCCTAAACACCCTCATTTGATCAAATTTAACCATGAAATCCTATGTTATTCACACATATGATGAAGCCCTTTTCAAGCTCTATTGATTGGTGGTGATTTTAACATCCAAGGAGAAGATTTGGTGATGTCCAAGGGCTTATTTCTACAAGAAGTTTACAAATATTGGTGGTCTTCAAAGTTGGTGTTGATCTATCACAAGTGTTTCCATCAAAATCCAAGCCTTGATCATAAACTACACAACCTTGGTGGTATAAAGATTGTTCTTCCCATCCTCTTGTTATTTTGATTATGTAATCTTGTAATTTCTTTATTTATGTATATGTATATGATGATGAATGATGATAAAAATATTATGTGGGGATTTGGTGTTGATAAACATGGGTAAAAAGATGGAAAACCACATGTAAAATGGTTAAAATCTTGCTTAATGTGATGGCTGTATAAAAACAGTAAGTAACCAAATTTTAAACTGATAAAATGGTATAGTGGAATCAATATACAGTAAGTATTAGGTGTTATACACATGTGAGAGTTGGCCATACAATGGAATCATAAAAATGAGTGAGATATGATCAAAACAAGTTTAGAGTGCAAATCTGCCTACACTGCTTTGGACGAATTTATTAAAATATTTAAAAGTTGATTCATCAGTAGCTATAATGGAATAAAATGAAGCACATATCATTTAGTTTCTGTGATAAAAATTTGAGGTCCTATCTCCATATAGAACTCTAGATATGGACATTTTAGTGGATTGAAAATTTAGGACAGATTTGATAAAATAAATAGTATATAATATAAGCACTCAAAATTTTGTATTTATAAAATATACATATATAAAACCCACTAGTTGATAATAATTATAAATAAAGAGGTATATATATATATTGATATTAAAATAGGACATGTTATATAAATTACAAGTATAAATGTTTTTCCAAGTTATAAAACTCTATACTAAGTTTTACGTCTTTTCGGCTAAAACCGAAAGATTAACGTTTTTGTCAAATAAAACTTAGACGGTCGGACCCGTCTAATGTAAACTTATATAAACTCAATACTGATATATGAACTTATATAACAAGTAAAAACCGATAAAACCCGAACTATATAACATATGGACATTAACGGGCTAAGTTAGCATTATTGGACTATTAATCCAACGAAATGGGCTAAACACTTATAAATTTACTTAGTGGGCTTAACCCACTTGGACCAAACATGAAAAGTATAATACTGATAATAAAATGGACTAATATAAAGTATTGGGCTTGTAATAGGCTTATTGGGCCTAAAACATGTAAATAAGTAAATCTAGTAAAACTAGTATAAAAATATTACCAACGCATAAACACTATAATGAATGAGTAAAAATGTACAATCCCACTTGATCATCATCATAATTATAAAATCATCATATGTATACATAATTGTTATTTTTATAAAGTCATTGGACAAGAGTCTAAGACAAGTATTATTTGTCTAGGTTTCCGTGATTGAAGCACGTACCGTACATCCGAATTGCCGATAACCCGCTTTCCCACATCAACGTGTGTTCATAACCTCGCACTCTTTTAAATGTTTTTATGAAATGTTTTATAAACCCGTGAGGGAGATAACATGTTAGTTTTTATGAAATAGGACACTAGTTGTCCCGATTGTTTGTTTATTGATTTGGACCCGAATGATTGTATGACCCGATGGATGATTATATGACCCGATAAATGAAATGAAATGGATTATTAAAATTAGGTTATGTCACTAAAAGTCCCATTAGCATGAATTGTGAACTACCGGGATTTGGTAGACGCTTATGCATATAATAGTACTATTTGGGGACGATCACCCCAGTTCGCGCCTTGACGGTTGATCCCCGTCGTGCCACGTTGATTGGTAAGCGAATTTATGTATGAGTAGATTTACACAAGCGTGATTATTATGATGACACACGCTAATTTAGATGGAAAAATGAGTTTCGGGTTAGCTACCCGTTGTTTGTTGTAGTAAGGTAACAATGTCATGCGGCTTATAATAATCCAAATAACGAAATACTGCTATACACACTGAATTACGTTATATTGCCTGACTAGCAATACGGGGTCTTATTATTGATATTATGTTCGTATTTTGGTTTTATATAGCCATATTCATATAACGGTTTTTATTTAACTTTATACAACGTTATAAAACGTATTGTATGATGTTTTTACGACTTTGGTTCGTATAATGATTTTGAAGGCAAAAGCCTATATTATGATTTTTGATAAGGATTTGTATAAAATGACTTTGGCTATTTTATGGCCTATTATAATGATTTGTACAAAATGATTTTCGGTAATAATTATATACCGATGATATATTAATGGTTTTATTAAACTCTATGAATTCACTCGGCGTTATCGGTGACCTTTTCTTTTAACATGTTTTGTCTCAGGTACTTGAAGGTAATTCTCGGGAAGACAACAAGAATTCATGGCCCGCACTTAATTAACAAATTTCCATTCAAATGCTTTGTAAAATAGTATGAAATAATATGACTTGGGACCTATGTAAATCTGATATTTATGAATGGAAATGCTTTATTATTAAACGACGCGATTTTTTAGCGTTGTCTATGATGTGAGTAATGTGCTATCCCGTAACACCAACGAGTCTTCCGCTGTATTGAAATGGGTAAATTTGGGGGTGTTACAGTTTGGTACCAGAGCTCTCGTTATAGAGAACGAAAGATTTTTAAAACCAAGGTTTTGAATAAAACATTTCAGAATCTTTTAACTATAAACATTTTTCTAAAAATGTCTAAAAATCTTTTGACTATAACGGTGCCGAAGAATTCCCGAGTTACCGACAAGGCCAGACTGAGAAGTGTTATTTTAATATATATATATATATATATATATAACTTGGATTATATATATATATATGTTGTAATTTGATTACATGATTGTTTGATGATTATTTCAATACGTATACGAGGTATTTATACGACGTAGATTGTCACAAGGAACCCTAACTTCCCTAACAAATTAATCGAAGCTATTCCTGTAGGAATTCTAGCTATTCAAGATCTAAACCAAGTTGCGGATATTTAGGATCCCAAAAAAATGGTTGATATTCGCAGAAGTGTTGATAGTAGTTGATTGTAGTCTTGAAGAAGAATTGGCGAGATTAAAACTGATATCGATGTCATGACGATTTTTCCTTATAGAGTGGAGTTTGACAAAACGTTACCACCTAGAAAGATGTCATCTGATTCGTTGTCATCCAATTCTTAAATTGAAATCGAAAGGGTGAATGTTGCACGTGAGGTTGTCATTGGAACCATTACCCAAAAGCCTCATGCCACTAGTACCTTTCCGAGAAGTCTAATTGAATGTGTGAGTCATTTCATACTAGTGACTCATTTGATAATTATTGTTGTAAGAGCTATAGGATTGGAAATTAAGTGTTGATCATATCGAGCTTTTATTGCCCTTTCAAGGTCTAAGAATAAGATTGAAAGTATTGGAAAATGAGGTAGGATGTTACATTGAGTATAAGTTGGGTGAAACTTGAATAAAATAAAATTTAACCCGTATGGAATATTAAATTGTTAAGAGGAAGTCGTTAAGTTCTGTGATTGAATTATAAGGTTTTAATTGATTGTTGATTCGTGTTAAGTGTTGCTCCAAAGCCATTGTCCACTAACGAGGATGCCCAGTGTCCAAGAAATAAATTGAAGAAATCTTCTTCTAAATTGAGACCGATGGATCTTCTGGGACATGTGGAACACCTAATGACTCTTGTAGACTAGTATTCATTGTGATATCTTTTAAAAATAATCCCTAACTTAACTGAGACATCAGTTGGTAGGATGAGTTCTTGGAATTGTATGACATAGTGACACGTAATGTGTTACGGTACAATTTTGACTTGTTTGTGATTAATGAAAAGACTACCTTTGATTGCTAAATTCTACATGTATCGATGATATCTATCTTTCCTTGCTTCTTCCTAATGCTCTCATTAGTGATGCAACCATTGAACAAGTACTCATCTCGAATTGAGTTACGTTGTGGATTATTCTTTTTGAGTGCCATCGAGGTCATGAACCTCATGATTATTTGGCTAAGCTCATTTCCTGATATATTGTAGTTAGTTCTTGGTGAACCACTCCTCATCACTCTTTTGCAGATCACTCATTGTTTTTATAAGATACAATAGTATCCCTTGGGAAAAATTGAATTTTCATCACCATATGAATTATTTAAAGTGAGATTTATAAATAATCGTTATCGAAATGAAGTTGTTTATGAAACATCTTGGAAAACTTAATTGTTTCCATGATAAAGAAAATATATGTAAATTCATTTTGAATTAAGCATGAATATATATTTTAAACATGATGATAAAATTTTGATGAACTGAGTATTGCATCGTTAATCTTGAAATTGTATATAGTTGTGCGCCTACATACAATTTGGAAGTGACCATGCAAGGCTGATTAGTAGTCACCATGAAATTATTAATAAACACTATATTTTTTTTGAAGATTGTGAAAGATAAAATTTTATGAGATCTGCAAGAAGTGAAAAATAGGGACATATTGATAGGGACACCTACATATGTGCCCGTATCATTTATTCTTCTGAGTCGAATTTACTCATCTGTGGAATTTGTCTTATTTGACAATTGATATTCCCTTCTTGTCCAATTCTCCCGTAGTGAGATTCTTAGGAAAAGTATCTGATTACCGAATGTTGATACCCGACTGGATGTATCGACATTCCTATCATTTCTTTTGATTAGATTTCATTTGAATGACCTGGGTAACGATCCGAGGAGCTTTCGAATGCGTACTCAATTCATGAAAACATGGGATATACTCATATTCGTTAATGTTTTCCTCTGTATCTGATTTGAAATTCTCTCGCGTAGATTATGCGTTGACCTTACTCTTTTAATGGTAGTTGTGTCTCCATATATCCTTGAATTTGTGAAAGATCATGAGTTATTATTAGTCTTTTGAGAAGTTCACATCTTGTCAACGGCAATGAAACTAGAAAGTTGATAGTGCCAGTAGAATGGATTGATTGATTATGACATGACGACATTGTATTAATTGATGGGAACTCGAGTAGAATTCCCCTAAAAGATAAGATGTTGATTATCAAAAGTGATCTAAGTAATTCTTGATGGATGACCATATCCTGCATTTAGACTTGAAATTATACCATGAATGGTTGTGAATTAGTCATAGATCTTGTAAGCTATAAAGAACTTAAAGTAAATTTATTAAAAGATGTTTCCGTTATCTGAAACTTTGGGAGGTATTTGCTGGTGAATTACCTAGAATTTCGTCGTTATGGCAAGTTGAAATTGGTATTGATTATATTCCCGGTGTTGCACCTGTGGCATGTGCACTGTACTTCAACACCATCTGAATTAAAAGAATTACCGTATAACTGAGAGATTTGTCGGAGAAAGCTTTTATTCTACCGAGCTCATCATTATGAAGAGCTGTGGTGTTATCATTCCTTATATTTGTTGAACTACCGTGAACTAGGTAAATTGATGATAAAAATTTATATCCACTACCCAAGATGATAGATTTGTTCGATCATTTACAAGGTTCTAGCGTATATTCAGGAATTTGATCCACGACATGGTTATCATTAATTTCGCGTCCGCGAGAAAGATTATCTATTCAAATCACTACATCCAGAACTTGTAATAAACATTATGAGTTTCATGTGATGTCATTTGGCTTGACCAATACACATGTAGCATTCATAAATTTGGTGAATCATGTGTGTAGGCTGTAGTTTGATAAATTCATGCTCGTGATCATTAAGAACCATTTGTTTGTTTCTAAGAATAAGAAGGAGTTAATAATTATTTATAGATTGCCCTGAATTGGCCGAACAATGAAAACCTGTACCTTGAATATTTAACAAGTGATTTAATGCTTGATCCTTTACATAAAATGACCGTTTGATTAATGATGGTAAGATATATATATATATATTGACTCTTCAAAAATTAAGAGCCATTTTAAGACTTTGGGTTTTACCAAAAAGGAAGTGCAAAAATGTTTTGACAAATGTTTTATCAAAGGAATTTTTAAGGGATCATTCCCTTATACCCAAACCATTTAACTAAACTCCTGTTTAGGGGTAACTGTTTGTGTATACCTCAAGACAACCTAAGAGGGATTGAGGAAACCATTTAAACCATAACTTGAAATTTGAAACGACAATTTTTGCTTTTCAACTAAGAAAATTTTGACCAAAGTATAACCAAAGATTTTTCGAACATTTACAAATCTTATTAATTATTTTCAATAAATCAACCAAAAATCGTGTCAACTAAAATTCAAATTTATTTTGAATATCTTTATATAATTGGTCGAGCTAAGAAATTTAAAATTTCTACGTTTACGTTTCATAAAAATTAAATATTTAATATTTAATTACTTGTAATAATCATCGACGCTTTAAACGTCGGATTGAGCAAAACTGATAAAAATAATAGTTGAGACGAAACTAAAACTTAGAAAATATGAAGAAAGAATTTTTGAATGAATACGGTCATGATATTTATTTCATCAGGGAAGGTGAATATAATTACTGACATATAATATAGAAAGGATAAATAATTAATTAGGATGTGTTCCTTAGTAATGACTGTGCCAAATAAATTGTCGAACAATATAAAAATAAAAGATGTTTGTAAAAAGGATAATATAGATAATAAAAAGGGGTTCGCGGCTAATGTAAACCGTTAGAATTGAGAAGTCGATGACGTTAAATGTTTTAAAGGCCGTTTGTGGTTGCCTAAATATGGAGATTTAGAGATTTAGTCATATTGGAATCTCATAAGATTAAGTATTCTATTCATGCCATTTTGATTAAATGTATCTCTATCTGAAGAAGTTGTACTGATGGCAAATTATGAAGGCAGACATCGCCTCATACATTAGTAAACGTCTAAACTATTGCAAAGGTCATCATCTGAATTTGATTCGATTTGGGTCATTGTCGACAGACTGACCAAATCTGCTAATATCATTCCTGTTAATGATAGATTCTCGATGAAGAAATTGACTCTTTTTGTATTTAAAGGAGTTATGTAAGCATGGTGTGCCTGTATCGATCATATCTATCAAGATCCTCGCTTCGCATCAAATTTCTAGAGATTTGCTCAGAAGTCATTGGGAATGAACCTTGATGAGAGTACTGTTTACCACCCCAATCGAAGGGACGAGGTAAAGTAATGATACAAAATACTAGAAGACTTGTTTTATGTTTGAATGATTGACCTTTGGTAATAAACCGTATAATCGTTTTCCTTTGGAGAGATTATCGTTGATAATTATCGTGTTAGGATCGAGATCGAATCTTGTTAGGATCTAAATATAAGAGCATCTGTAAGCAGGAGTTGGGACGAAGACACCCGACATATACCCACTGTGAGTTGGACATGTCTTTTAGGTTTAAGGTTGCATATGATGACAAACCTAACCTTACAAAATACCCGACCCGTGAAACCTGAAATGATTGTTGAAATTAGGATTTGATTATTGACTGCCAGTAGTGGGCAGGAGGTTATATGAATATGAAATGTAGATCTTGGAGTGCAGGATGGGTAGCGAAATTATGCCAAAAATTTTCACCATGGAAAAATGGATAGATGATCTGAAGATCATGGGAAATAAGTCCCCGTTGTATGGGACCATTGAGATGATGTAAAAGATTGGTTTGAAAGGCATATAAGCTGGATCTACCCTAGGACTTCAATAGCTGCGTGAATTATGTTTCGTATATCGAATTTGATAAAATGTCTATCAAATGAGAATCTGGTCACTTCTTGATGAAGTTTAGATTGGCGAAAAGTTGCATTCATCAAAAACCCGTGAACATCATGGATAGAGAAAGTAAGTCAACATTAAGCCTGATCTTATTCCCGTAGTTATGTTTGATGAAACTCGCGTATTGTAATGAATTACACTTGTGAGAAAAGACCGAATGTGGAGGAAATACCCATATGGCTTTAACTCTATAAGAAGCGAGTAGTAAGATAAAGTGATCTTTGAGGACAAAGATCCTGTTTAGGGGTAAATGCTGTGACAATCCATCAATTTATGGTTGATATTTTATTCTCAAGTATTATTTAAAAACATTATTTTAAAATTTTATTATGAACTCACTTATTTTTGAGAAGAAATTTGAGTTTACATCTTGAAGTAGCATCGACTACGTCTAAACTGGAAGATTCTACGTTACGTGCTTACGTTTACATACACCGTTTTGGTGACAATCCGACATTTCGTGAAATAAATTTATCCGTGAACATTACTTTGGGATTTTAAATTTGTGTTGGTTCATAAACTCACAAATTTACGAGAAGAGATTAGGACTTACGATTATAATTTAACGTCCTTTACGACTAAACCAAAAACTTTAGGATTACATATTTCCGTTTTTGAACTCCGTTTTTGATGAGACAATATTTATTAGATTCGTTTTGTGCCGTTGATTCATAATTTATAAAAACGTTTTTCGTAAAACGACCCGAGGGCACGCAAATTGAGGAAACTAGAATCGAGGAATACCCGTAAATTAGTGGGATGAGACAAAACAAGTTTTGCCCCACCCCACTAACATGGGACGGCCAAACAAGCCTTGGTGGCAAGTTTCTACATAAACTTGCAAGACACATGTCTTGTAAGCTTAATAAACAAGCTAACTTTTCACCTAAACCCACAAAACCACCTAAGACTTACCATTTGCACTTTCATACATGCAATACCACCAAAAACTCACAACTCTCTCCTCCCTCTCTCTAAAATTCGTCCACCACCACCCCTAAACACCCTCATTTGATCAAATTTAACCATGAAATCCTATGTTATTCACACATATGATGAAGCCCTTTTCAAGCTCTATTGATTGGTGGTGATTTTAACATCCAAGGAGAAGATTTGGTGATGTCCAAGGGCTGATTTTTATAAGAAGTTTACAAATATTGGTGGTCTTCAAAGTTGGTGTTGATCTATCACAAGTGTTTCCATCAAAATCCAAGCCTTGATCATAAACTACACAACCTTGGTGGTATAAAGATTGTTCTTCCCATCCTCTTGTTATTTTGATTATGTAATCTTGTAATTTCTTTATTTATGTATATGTATATGATGATGAATGATGATAAAAATATTATGTGGGGATTTGGTGTTGATAAACATGGATAAAAAGATGGAAAACCACATGTAAAATGGTTAAAATCTTGCTTAATGTGATGGCTGTATAAAAACAGTAAGTAACCAAATGTTAAACTGATAAAATGGTAAAGTGGAATCAATATACAGTAAGTATTAGGTGTTATACACATGTGAGAGTTGGCCATACAATAGAATCATAAAAATGAGTGAGATATGATCAAAACAAGTTTAGAGTGCAAATCTGCCTACACTGTTTTGGACGAATTTATTAAAATATTTAGAGGTTGATTCATCAGTAGCTATAAAGGAATAAAATGAAGAAAATATCATTTAGTTTATGTGATAAAAATTTGAGGTCCTATCTCCGTATAGAACTCTAGATATGGACATTTTAGTGGATTGAAAATTTAGGACAAATTTGATAAAATAAATAGTATATAATATAAGCACTCAAAATTTTGTATTTATAAAATATACATATATAAAACCCACTAGTTGATAATAATTATAAATAAAGAGGTATATATATATTGATATTATAATAGGACATGTTATATAAATTACAAGTATAAATGTTTTTCCAAGTTATAAAACTCTATACTAAGTTTTACGTCTTTTCGGCTAAAACCGAAAGATTAACGTTTTTGTCAAATAAAACTTAGACGGTCGGACCCGTCTAATGTAAACTTTTATAAACTCAATACTGATATATGAACTTATATAACAAGTAAAAACCGATAAAACCCGAACTATATAACATATGGACATTAACGGGCTAAGTTAGCATTATTGGACTATTAATCCAACGAAATGGGCTAAACACTTATAAATTTACTTATTGGGCTTAACCCACTTGTGTACAACATGAAAAGTATAATACTGATAATAAAGGTGTAAAATGGACTAATATAAAGTATTGGGCTTGTAATAGGCTTATTGGGCCTAAAACATGTAAATAAGTAAAACTAGTATAAAAATGTTACCAACACATAAACACTATAATGAATAAGTAAAAATGTACAATCCCACTTGATCATCATCATAATTATAAAATCATCATATGTATACATAATTTTTATTTTTATAAAGTCATTGGACAAGAGTCTAAGACAAGTATTATTTGTCTAGGTTTCCGTGATTGAAGCACGTACCGTACATCCGAATTGCCGATAACCCGCTTTCCCACATCAACGTGAGTTCATAGCCTCGCACTCTTTTAAATGTTTTTATGAAATGTTTTATAAACCCGCGAGGGAGATAACATGTTAGTTTTTATGAAATAGGACACTAGTTGTCCCGATTGTTTGTTTACTGATTTGGACCCGAATGATTGTATGACCCGATGAATGATTATATGACCCGATAAATGAAATGAAATGGATTGTTAATGTTAGGTTATGTCACTAAAAGTCCCATTAGCATGAATTGTGAACTACCGGGATTTGATAGACGCTTATGCATATAATAGTACTATTTGGGGACGATCACCCCAGTTCGCGCCTTGACGGTTGATCCCCGTCGTGCCACGTTGATTGGTAAGCGAATTTATGTATGAGAAGATTTACACAAGCGTGATTATTGTGATGACACACTAATTTAGATGGGAAAATGAGTTTCGGGTTAGCTACCCGTTGTTTGTTGTAGTAAGGTAACAATGTCATGCGGCTTATAATAATCCAAATAACGAAATACTGCTATACGCACTGAATTATGATATATTGCATGACTAGCAATACGGGGTCTTATTATTGATATTATGTTCGTGTTTTGGTTTTATATAACCATATTCATATAACGGTTTTTATTTAACTTTATACAACGTTATAAAACGTATTGTATGATGTTTTTACGACTTTGGTTCGTATAATGATTTTGAAGGCAAAAGCCTATATTATGATTTTTGATAAGGATTTGTATAAAATGACTTTGGCTATTTTATGGCCTATTATAATGATTTGTACAAAATGATATTCGGTAATAATTATATACCGATGATATATTAATGGTTTTATTAAACTCTATGAATTCACTCGGCGTTATCGCTGACCTTTTCTTTTAACATGTTTTGTCTCAGGTACTTGAAGGTAATTCTCGGGAAGACAACAAGAATTCATGGCCTGCACTTAATTAACAAATTTCCATTCAAATGCTTTGTAAAATTGTATGAAATAATATGACTTGGGACCTATGTAAATCTGATATTTATGAATGGAAATGCTTTATTATTAAACGACGTGATTTTTAAGCGTTGTCTATGATGTGAGTAATGTGCTATCCCGTAACACCAACGAGTCTTCCGCTGTATTGAAATATGTAAATTTGGGGGTGTTACATCGGACTCATCAATATCCAACATATTTCCCCATCTACTTACAATACGTTTGAATGTCTTATCTGACCAAACTTTAAGTGGTACTCCTTCAATTTCCACCCACGCTATTCTATTTTTCGTAACAAAATCAACAGACACTATGCTCTTAGACTATGAAGTATAAATAAAAAATCAACCAATAACTTATCATAGGTAAATGCATGAGAAGTTTGATGTGAAATACCGATTATACACTAAATTTTTAAGTGTGAATTTACATGATTAAATGTACTTTAGAATAACAAAGCTGAAATTTAGCTTGTCATTTGTATTACTTTAATATGTTAGTGTTAGACTCGTTCATGCCTTTGATAATTATCCAAATTAAATTTAACCGTGATGAGTGTAAACGACATTGAATTCATAGTCTAATGCCTACAAGTTGTTTTCAAAGAAACATATGGTCCATACTTAAAAAAGTTGTCGGTCTCCTTATATATATCTTTTTAACATACAATATAATGTACAACTACGTTTTAAAGTCATTTCGAAGCTTACTTTAATAAAGAAATTAAAATAGACAAATGACTATTATAAAAGCCAGTTATAGAACCAATTTGGTCGAGTCGTTGATTTAACCAGTTAAACCGTCGAATCGAATCCTAAGCTATTGTCCGACGACAACTAATTGCTGATGTTGATTTAACCAATGTTTAATAATCTGTATTTTACTGGTCCGGTCGAGCTACCAGACCATGGTTAAACCGTTGGTTCAATCAGGGTTTTCTCTCAAAACCGAGATCCGATCACACGATCGATTCACGGTTCAATTGACTCAACCAACCGGGTCAATCAGAGTTTTAGAGCACTGGATTTTATGGATTATCATACGCGTACAAAATTAAATAGGCTATTTAACCACATTATTTTTTTCTTAGGAACATTAATAAAGTTGGCCTACATTTTACAAACAAAGAGCATTCATTTTAATGGTTTATAAAAAAAAATGGTTTAAACAATACTGAGCATCCGTTTTAAACTTATGTAATATGAATATGTCTAAGATGTTGAACTATTCTAAAATTTAATTCTTTTGTTATATAAAATATTTATAAAACTTTAAAAGGGTTTTAACATAATGAGATTAAGTTTATAAGATATAAAAAGGTTTATAAATTAATAAAATTAAATAATTTTATACTTTTAAAAGGTTGATTATTTTAGATGTCCTAATACTGTAACATGAATACTTAGGGACACATTTATCGACTTTAGCTATGGTGGTTTGAAATTTGTTAGTTGCAATAGATAATTGACAAAGGACCGAATTAAGTCAAACAAAATTCATCTAAATCTAAGAATCTTTCGTACAATACAAGCGTTAGATTATTTCGGAGTTTTTATAAAAAACTAGACGAGTACCCGCGCATAGCGGCGGAAATTGTCTAGCAACAGATAATTAACACGATGCGATATTGTGGTAAGTGTTTCGGTGAAGTTCAAAATATAACGTTAAAAGATTAAACTTTTATTTCAAAGCGTTGTAACATGTTATAATTCAAAATATCTTATAAGTATATTTCAATTGGATGAAAGGGTGCCATTTGTTTAATTAACGAAAGTTTATATCTTTTTTAATGAATAAGATTTGCATATAGTAGTTTTTAATGGGACCCAATTTTCAAGCATTCAACATTTTCAACTTTCAACCAACGGGATACACCATTTATAATGTAATATAAAAATACATTAGTGGGACCCACATTTTTCCAGCATTCAACATTTTCAACTTTCAACCAAAGGATACACCCTTTATAATGTAGTATAGATATAGATTAGTGGGACCCACATTTTTCAACCATTCAAAATTTTCAACTTTTAACCAAAGGGATACACCCATTATAATATAGTATAGATATAGATTAGTGGGACCCATATTTTTCAACCATTCAACATTTTCAACTTTCAACCAAAAGGATATACCCTTTATAATGCAGTATAGATATAGATTAGTGGGACCCATATTTTTCAACCATTCAACATTTTCAACTTTCAACCAAAGGGATACACCCTTTATAATGTAGTATAGATAAGGTTGTAGCAGAAAAACTGAACGAATCATGTCGCTTTATTTTGACACGTATGCAAATCAAGTGATGTGATTGGTTAGTTAAAATTTGGAGGAAAAAGAATCATAAAGATATAGGTGTCAAGTTCGTGAAAATAAAAACCTTAAAAATAGAGGGTAATTAATAAAATTTAGTGGTTGAATTTTAAATAAATTAGAAGGATTTAAGTTTAACTTATAATTTTTCATATTTTCTTAATAACTTAAAAAAAAATACATCTTTAGACTTTATACAAATACAATATATATATTATTTTAAAAATTAAACAAATATATACAATATATATGTTGTTTTAAAAATTAAACAAATATATACGTACATGCTTATAAATATCAAAATGAAAACAAAAGTTATTGTCGATTTCTATTTTAACACTTAACGAAATCAAACAATGGGATCGACGTAAATCATTACTACCAAAAATATAAATATCAAAATAAAGGCACAGCCTTAAACGTTTGTGTGAAATGAAAATAAATAGACAATTTTCTACATATTACAATGACACATATTCTTTCAAGGTCGTTATCTGCTACTAAACACATATAACGTTTAGAAATAGGATATATAATTAAAATTTCAGTTAAAAAAAGTCAAATCCTTTATGAAAAAAAATCTCAAAATATTAATTGATATTAACACATAACGAAAAAATATATAAACTCGTGTGTGCATGAGTATTGTAAATATTTAAGTATTAGAATTAAATATAATTTTATTGAATAATATCAAACACTACAAAATCATGAATTTATAAATTGTCACAATATTTAACTTCAAAAAATTTTTATCTAAATATTATTACTCGTTATATTATATGATCAAACTATGTGCGTACACGATTGATATAAATAATATATTGATTAATAATTAATATATCTAAAATAAAAATATTGAAAGTAAAAAGGATTTTAAAATCCGAACAATAAGAATTGAAACGAGTTATATTAATTTACACGAAGAAAATTAAAAATCAACATAATAAAACATATAAAAATTAAATGTTTTTAATAAACATATAATTTACATAAAATCTTAATAACAAAATTATTACTTAATTTATCATTTATTTATAAGTCTAATACATACACGCACATTAAAACTATTTTTTTATATTATTCGATTAATTTTTATAACGGTGAATTAGTAGTAAGTGATTCGAGCCTACAATATTATCCAATTGGGCAGTATGCAAGCCTCGAACCTTCTCTTTTAGAGGATAAATCTCACTTGTATTTTTATTTAATTCGAATCCCTAAAAGTATTTACTGAGACTCGAACTTGAGTCCTCTAAAAAAATACCTCTAAAATTACATGTGGTGATTCACTTATAGTATTCGATTAATTATTAGTCAAATTATTGATTTACTCTCGTGAAGTAGTCTTGTTGTAAAATTTGACAAATTAAATGAGTTTTGCTAAAAAAAAAGTTTTAATTTTTTTATAAGTCCGATTTAGTCATTGTGGTTCTAATCTAGTCAGTCGGGTCAAATCGAATTTTAAAATATTGCAAAATGATTATTACAAGAAGTCATAAATTCTCTAAACTAAAGATGAGCATCAGAGTCCCGCGTCATAACCAAAAATATAAGTTGAGACTGATTTAGCTCAATAACACGAATGAAAGATCGGACCTTGGTCCTGATCAGTTCGGTTCAAAAAAACATAACGGTTGGTTACACGCTTTGTTCGAAAAACATAATGGCTAGTTATACGTAAAATCGAACCAGACCGAAAATCAAACACCAGATAAAACGTGCACCAAAAACCCCAAAACAACCCCAAACAAAAACAAAATACTCAAAACAACCCCCTCGCCAATTAATCAAAGCCGCCACCCAAACAAAATTTTGTCATTATTTTCTTTAAACCCTAAATCCCCAATTTTTCAAAATCAGACAAATTCAAATCAAGGGTAAGTTTAATTTTGTATTAATTTATAAAACAATTAATTATCTTTGTTAATCATTTAATTAAAATCTTGTTTTTTTTTTGTGTGTGTAGATCAATGACTGGTGGTACAGATGTTGCAGAGACTTGTTTATCATGTGTTAAATGTGCTAAACCTGCTAATCTTCAGTATGTTTTTTTTATTATTATTCCTGTAGTTTTTTTTATTAAAAAGTGGATCTTTTTTATTAATTATATATATTTTTATGCTATTTTTTATTAATTATATATATTTTTATGCTAAAGACTGAATCTTTAAATTTTTTTATGTTTTTTTTTATAAAAGATTGAAGTTTTTTAATTTTTATGCATTTTTTATACTAAAAATGGAAGCTTTTAATTTTAAGAGTTTTTTTATTTTTTATTTTTTTTTATAAAATTGAAGCTGTTGTTTTCAAATTTTGTTTTAAAGATTGAATTTTTATGCAGGTGTCCGAAATGTGTTGAACTGAAGCTACCTCGCGAAGGTGCTGCTTTCTGGTTTGTTACGATGGGCCCTGATTTTGTGATAAATTTAGGAAGTTATGTTTAGGTAAAGGATTAATGGGATGATTTTATTTTTGGTGTTGATAGTACTCAAGATTGTTTTAAGGCGTCATGGGGCACGCATAAGTCTGTTCATTTGAAGGCGAAGTTGGCGTCTGTGGGATCAAGCAAACCGTGGGAACTGAATGTGGCGTCGCCGAGTGATGGTTGGTTGTATTGTTTGAGGAAAGGGCAGTCACGAACTGCGCAAACTCCAAATTTTGATTGGACAGGGTATGCTATTAGACTAGTTTTATTGAACAAGTGTCGGTTTTAATATGTCGTGGTTTTTAATAGAAGTACTTTATGCAGACCATTGAGGCCGTATCCTATTTCAAAGAAGCGCGTAGTACCTGCGGGCATAGAGCTACCAGACTGGGCACTTGATGTGAGTCGACCTAGATTATGAGTCAAATTTGTTTGCAACAGTATGTATACATTTGATGTAGTTTTCTGATGATATTAAGCGTGTCAAACTACAGGGAAATCCAAAAATCGAGCCTCTTAGTGATCTGCAACATGTTGTTGAGGTAGTGTTACTATCAAAATTAATGTTAGTTTACTTTTTTTTTTCTTATTGTGTGATGTAATGCTATTTTCAATGCTCTTGTTTTGAAGATTAAATCACCCGAGATGATCGAGAGAATGAGAGAAACAAATCGAGTAAGTCTTTTTTGTCATTTCAATTGTACTCTATATTATTTTAAGCCAGTTTGATATGTATAGTAATATGTCACTCTGTATCAACTACTAGCTAGCTATAAATTGTTTCATTCTGATGCTTATAAATCATATCTTGACAGATAGCAAGGGAAGTTTTGGATGCTGGTGCTCGTGCTGTGCGCGTTGGTGTGACTACTGACGAAATTGATGCTGTGGTTCATGAAGCCACCATTGCTGCTGGTATGTCCACTTCTCAGTTATTACGCAACTTTTTTGCAATTATCTTACTCATGGTAGTACATACATTGGTGTAAGAATCGATTATTCTTGTCAATGAAATATATATTCTATTAGCAAGAAATTCGAATATGTTAGACATACCGAATCAAAGTCTATATATGCAATTGCACATAAAGACCACTCCAGTTGAATTTTATTTCTGATGACATTACATTTACCGCAGGAGCCTATCCGTCTCCGCTTAACTATCATTATTTTCCAAAGTCATGCTGCACGTAGGTACTTCTGTGTACTTCATTTTCAATCTCTGTCATCTACTGTCTTTTTCTTTAATATGAGTGTTTATGTTGCCAGATCTGTTAATGAAGTAATCTGCCATGGGATTCCGGATGCAAGGTATCCACCTTTTGAATCTTCAATTTGCTGTCATTTTTTTCATCTTATTATTCTTTGACACCACAATATTGGAAATATTTTATTTGTATTGTTTTCCTACCTGTTCTCTTGATTTTCGTTGCCATCCACCATATACCATATAATGTAATATTGGAATTTTAAAGATTCAGTATAGGTTTGATCAACGGTACTTGATGTTATTTCAGCTGAATTTGTTAAGCCTGATAAGTTTTTCTTTATGTGCTTGCAGGAAACTAGAAGATGGAGATATTGTCAACATCGATGTATCTATTTGTTATAAAGGGGTTCATGGTGAGGAACTTTGCCCATATACATACGTCGTTAAGAACGGTCGGATGTGGTTGATAACACTGACTGCTTGTTCACTTTGCAGGTGACCTGAATGAAACCTATTTTGTTGGTAACGTGGACGAAGCATCTCAACAACTGGTCAAATGTACTTATGAGTGCTTGGAGAAAGCAATTGCTATTGGTAAGTATTGCTATACCGTCTATGATCATAAGTTTAATGTCCTGAATTCACTGTACAGGGAAAGTAGCATAGTTCTCTTTATTGCTCATGTTGAATTATTATTTAGATAAGGTTACCTCTTCACATAGTCTACTCATATCTTTGTTCTGCTTGTTATCTTATAAACTCAGTTAAACCTGGAGTACGTTTTCGTGAAATTGGGGAAATCATAAATAGACATGCTACCATGTCAGGATTGTCAGTGGTAATTTGTCCAGCTCCATAATGGATTTTATATTTTTTGTTTTTCTCATTTTTTTCTCCTTTTGTTCGATTGGTTTCAATGTTTATCCTTTTACATCTTAGGTGAAATCCTACTGTGGGCATGGTATCGGAGAGCTCTTCCATTGTGCACCAAACATTCCGCATTATGCCAGTATCCTAAAATTAAGCCTTACATTTTATATTTAGTCTTAAATATGTGTTTGTGTTTGTGCGAGATTAACATCATTAACAACTTATATTTCTGGTGTCCGATGTTTATTTCTGGTGTCGATGTTTTGAACATTTGATTTTTGTCATGATGACCTTAACTCGAAGTAGGGAATAAAGCAGTAGGTGTGATGAAAGCTGGACAGACCTTTACTATTGAGCCTATGATAAATGCCGGTAATTTGAGTCTTTGTGATACCAATTTCTCTTATTTATCTTTGTGCTAACACATAGTTCATGAACTATATATAGGTGTATGGAGAGATAGGATGTGGCCTGATGGTTGGACTGCTGTTACCGCGGATGGCAAGCGTAGTGCTCAGTTCGAACATACTCTTTTGGTATGCTATAAGCTTCATTCATAGCTGTTTCTTTGCAAAATTCAACCCGAAGCTAATTGTGTTTAACACTTAAATATGTATTATACATACTGGTATATGCTTGACAATACACTGTTAGACAATCACAGGTGTTGGTAAAAGGGGGTGCGCTGTGTAACATGTCAAGAGTAGTAGTTTTTCTGTGCATATATTATTGTTCACCACTTTATCTCGTTTTGATTTTAGCGAAGTTTACATTGTTCACCAGTTCAAGGTATAACTATAACCCAATAGATGACATATGCAGAAACCTGAGTCTGGCTATTATATTTGACCTTTGTGGGTGGGTTGGATAAATGGTTTGAGCTGGGTTGGTTTTGACTTGCCAACATTTTAATATCGAGCTAGGGGGTTATCTATCTATTTGACTTTGCTTTTAAGAGTGAAAACATAAAATGATACTTTATTCTACTTACATGTCTATGCCTTTCTCACGTTTATGCCACTATGCAGGTTACCGAGACTGGAGTTGAAGTTCTTACAGCACGATTGCCTACGTCTCCCAAGGTCTTCCCATGGTTAGACTAATATCTGCCTGTATTTTTACGACGGTTGAACTGAGATTTAAATGTATCATTTTTGGATATGAAACAAGAAAACACAATGGAAGAGGCTTTAAACTGTGTGACGTTTGTATGAATAATGTAGCGATTGAGAATTTTGGCTTCAAATTTATTAAAGGTTGGTTTGGGTTTTTTGTGGTAGCTTGGTGTCAAACTTACTTTGGGTTTTTCAACTTGACGCTGTCATTGTATTATATCATGTTCTCTTTTTCGCTAATTCTTATTTCCGGGGTTCGGTGCTCAGAGGCACACCCCTTAAATGGATTCCAATACCACCTAATTTTTGATTTTTTTATTATTATTTTTTTATTTTTATAATTTTATATTTGTTATAAAAGTGTGAAACAGAAAGTGCGGAATAAAAAATATAAAGTTTAACATGTCAAAAACAGTAAACTATCAAAAAATACGAAACAGAAACAAAAACTGACAGAAAACTGTAAAAGAGGGACAAAAGGAGGATATTTGAAGTATGTACTTTTTGCAGGCTAGGGAGGGTACTAATAACATCACCAAAAAATAATCTTTTATCCGCCTTGGGAAACAACTAGTCCCTTTCACTAGCTTCTTATGATCTTATAGGTTATGACGATTTGAGGGTGACCATTCTGATAAACAGCTAGCATGATCTGATACAAATGAAGATAATATATAATTATATAAACTTATCATACACCAGGAAGTACATTGACAGATTGACTACCAATGCTAACAAATAGCGTAAAATGAAGTGTGTTAAAATAATAAAGAAAAATGGGGCCGTGTATGTTGCATCTGAATCGACTCGGTAATTTGTCCTTTTAGTTTTGTTCTTCGATATTGGTTAAATTTCGTCTAGTTCAGTCTAGCTTGTTCAATCCGGATGAATGCTTTTATGTTGCTTTCACAACTAAATGTAGAAGAGCAGAGAAGAGACTGCATACGGAATTTAAGCTGCATACGGAATTTAAGCTGAACTTAACATGATCTAACCCACAAGAATACACATTGACCTGCAATCCACCTCTTCTTCACACGTAGATTATGGCAAATTAATCTTGTTCACAGAATAAACGGGTTGAGCAGGTTGGGTAAGAAAGAATTGGTTCGCCACAGAAACATCTTTGTTATCATTCTTCCAATGTTGCAGACAATTAATGTCTTTCAGACGATATCTGGGACATCCTTTTATGGTTAAATATAACTGTTAAAATGTAAATCAGCTAGCTAAACGGTGTTGCAACACAGTTTACATACATTGATAGTGCAACAAAAATGAAAACTGATAGGGTTCCGATCCTTAACTTTCTACCCCATCACTGAAAGGACATTGTATCACAAAAGATAATAATACAGAGTGACATATGGAGATGCGAATGCGAATCAAGCACAAGCCTACACATAACATATGCATTGAGATTAAACCAGGTTTTAGACTGAAAAAGATAATGCAGATAATAAACTTAAAAAGGCAGCTTCTGATAACAGTGCAAGAAAAGAGTATAAATGTTTTAGATTCAAAAGACTAGTTTTTGCAGCTTCATATTTCTTACATGACCAGACCAACTACGGAGTTGCAGATACGTTCGAGTTCTTTCTTCTTGTCCTCTATCACATTGATTTCTGCTAACTTATTCACCTCAAGCCAGTCCATTGCCTCCCCAACCACATCATCCATCTTCTTCAAATCTTCTGGAAATAGCTTGCTCCTGATGTTGCCATCCTTCAGTTTTGTTTTTATGGCATAGATGTAATCTTCCAACGCATTATAAGCCTCTGCCTTCTTTCTGTATTGTTGATCATCAAATTTGTATCTTTCTGCATCTTCCAACATCTTTTCAATTTCATCCTTTGTAAGTCTTCCTTTGTCATCTGTGATTGTGATGTTGTTCTTCTGACGTGTTGTTGGTTCTTCAGCAGAAACTTTTAGAATACCATCAGCATCAATGTCAAATTGAATCATTGCTTGTGTAACACCCCTTGGAGCAAGAGGGAGATTGGAAAGCGTAAATTCACCTAGTAAACTGTTGTCAGTGGATCTACTACTTCTCTCACCTTGATAGACCTTAAAAAGAAAGCCAGATTGGTTGTCCTTAACTGAGACAGCCATCGAATCCTTCATAACAGGGATGGGTGTGTTTTTTGGGATCACGACAATCATGACTTCTCCACGTGCCTCCCAACCAAGTGAAAGAGGGGTGACATCCAACAATATTAAATCTCTAACCATTTGATTGCCCATGCCATTCAGTTTTGCAGCCAAAACTGCTGCACCATATGCAACAGCCTCATCCGGATTGATAGTCTTGCAGAGGTCCTTACCATCAAAGAAATCCTGCAACATTCTTTGGACTTTTGGAATCCGGGTCGACCCGCCAACTATAACCACCTCATCCACTCTATTCTTATCCAATTGCGCATCATCTAAGCAACCTTGCACAGACTCCATACACTTGTTAAAAAAGTCCATATTCAGCTCCTCAAATTTGGCACGCGTTATTTTTGAAGAAAAATCAACACCATCATACAAGCAATCAATTTCTATGAAAGTTTGAGTCGTTGAAGATAGAATCCTCTTTGCTCTCTCAGAAGCAACCCTCAATCTTCCTAAAGCTCTAGAGTTCCCACTTATATCTTTCTTGTATTTCCTGTTGAATTCTGCCACAAAGTATTCCACCATTCGGTTATCAAAGTCCTCACCACCCAAATGAGTGTCACCACCAGAAGCTTTCACCTCAAACCTCCTTCTATTGATGGTGAGAACAGAGACATCAAAAGTACCGCCACCCAAATCAAAGATAAGCACGTTTACTTCACCACTATTTGTAGCGTTTTGGTGTAGCCCATAAGCAATTGCAGCTGCTGTAGGTTCATTTAGCAACCGCAGAACATGTAGACCAGCAACAGAAGCTGCATTCTTAGTTGCTAGACGTTGTGAATCATTGAAATAAGCAGGAACGGTGATCACTGCACTTCTCACGTCAGTGTTGAGGTACGCATTAGCTACATCTTTCATCTTGGTGAGAACCATGGAAGATATTTCTTCAGGAGCAAAGTGCTTCTCATCACCCTTGTATGTGACTACTATCAAAGGCTTACCATTTTCTCCTTCTACTATTTTGAAAGGCCAAACCATCATGTCACCCTGCACAATGGCATTATCATACCTTCTTCCAATCAATCGTTTTGCATCTGAGAGAATTCCAAGCAACGAAAATTAGCATGCAGGCATTAGATTAAAATTAAAACTGAAAACACAAACAAGTATCACCAGAATGACAATGGCAATTGAAGCGCACCATATACCATATCAAACGTAAAACAAGTTTTTTAACTGTTTCCCATTTAATTGTCGCTGTAAGCATTAGCACTAAAACTTAAAAATATATGTTAGTGAGAAAAATGTTAATGTTCAAATAATAATAAATATAGTCAACACTATTCATGCTTAAAAGCTAATAAGTGCCCTAAATCTATGATATTATGCTATTAGCACAAGCAATAAAAAACATATAGTTTGTAAAAATAATTGTTGATAAGTTTCTTATTATTACTATCAAAATGGGGGCAACATTGACTCATATAATTTAAAATAATTTTTCTATTTAAAGTATCAGCATGTATCTTCATGAAATACATAGAAGAGAGAATTGAGCAGCTACTTAGGAGCGTGTGGGTTCATATTGAGAAATATAACCATATCACAAAGATTCCTCTGCGGAACCAACTCAATTACGCACCACGGTCTGCCCCATAGTTGCAGACTTGCAGCCAACGGGATCCAACTTGGGTCTCCATTGAGAGATTCCAAACAACCACCACATAGCTAACCCCTTGGCATTGCCTTAGTATGTACATATATTAATGTGAGCATAGGATCTTTTTTTTCTTCTTGTTAACACTATTCTAGTGCTGACAACAGAGATGCTCAACCTCTATGTTTTATCTAGTTTATAAATAGTTCCGAAAGTCTCCAGAAACATATATATTATAATGTGATTCATTTTAACTTTAAACTGTCATGTATTCATCAAATGATCTCAGATTCTCAGATATAATCTGAAAGCTTCAAGCCTTTTAAAGGCCTAAAGCGAAGACATAAATCACGAAGCAATTTGCGCATATACTTTTTAGATTTTCTCAAAACTTTTGCTCTAAATAAATGCAAAAATCTTTAATAAATAAGTTTCGTATAATAACTTGTTTTCAGAGGGTAAAATTTACGAAGGAAAGAAAGAGATGGCAAATAACCAGTCCAAGCACATACTTGACATGTGTTTTGACTTTTGATACATATTTACCTAATACAGAAACAAAAAAAGAGGCGTAAAAAATTCGAAGGCCTAAAGTTTTAGCGGTTTTACATTTGAGACACACTCTGTGGAGCTTAGAACCTTCTAAATAAAGAATTTAATTTTTTTAAAACAAAAACATTACTATAAAAGGAAATTTTAATAGCTTGTTACATACAAAGATATAAAAATAACATCTAAAAAGTTAATTGTCTTGGATGCATAAATTCATAAACTTGTAAAATAAAAAAAAATCAATTTTCATCAACCCTATCTATAAATCTAACACACCCAACAATTCATTCAAAAAAAAAAAAAAAATGAAAAACGCACTTTCATATCCGCACGTCACCACCCGCCAGACCCCACCTTCTAAACAAACTACTATCATTAGTTCAATCATTATGCAACTTAAAACCGTGCCATAAAAAAATACTTCAAAAAAGATTCTCTCCAAATAATAAAAACGCGCGAGTACCCGGCTAGTAATATTAAATGATGTAAACTACGTAGGTTATGATGCTTATTGAGTCACAATATATAGATGTTATATGAGAGAAAACATGGATTCCTAAACCCACAAACCGTCTTGGGCTTATTTATCAATTAATACCCTTCAGCAATTCGAGCAGCGAAATTGTGAAACTCAAATTGGAGTGCAACAATAATTACTAAAAAACAGAGAAGAATGATAGATATCTTGATAAAAAAAATGAATACTTTTATGGCATCACAGCGGATAAACTTATAACAACGAGAGAAGGTGCATCTGAGCGGTGGAGGCAGCAATTCTGGTAGCATTTTCTTTGGAATTTAGTTACAAATCCACAGTCACTTACGATGTCATTCAACTCTTAGCAGTATGAGAGTAATAAGAAAAACAGTGAGTCAATGTTGTTTTCTAAAGCCAGCGGCTTGTTACAACGCGTCTTTAGGGATATGATATGGATTCTGGTATCATTTTCTTTGGAATTTAACTGTGAAGCCAATAGCGAGGACGAAGTCAATTAACTCCTTGCCTTTTAGAAGTTATGGTCCAAACCAGTGACCAAAAAAAGTTGGAACGGATAAACGACAATGGCTAGGGATTGACGGGGTGGCTTGAGACGTTGGATCAAGATTGCCTGCTAGGTCTTGGATAAGATAAGATCTTCACGGATACCATGTTAGACAATTTAAACTCCGTAAATGTTTATTCATGAACGTCAACATATGGACCCTACACCCAAAGGCTTGGGTCATACTAATTTGTTATACACTCGATAGCAAGTGTATACAAATTTTCAAGCAAAACCAAAACCAAAAGCATAAGTAAGCAGCAAAAGCATTAAAGAAATAGTAAATTTGTTTTCGAAAATCTCCGAGCTGCATCAAATCTTCAAACAGAAATAGCGAAAGCAAAAATAAGCGGCAAAAGAAAACCGATTGACTATAAGAGCATAGCGTATCCTGTGTCATGGCTTGAGCCATCCCTGAAAACGCCACTTATGGCACGAATACTACACCACACCTCGCATTTGCAAGTGTTGAGCCACCACCACCACACCAAATGATCCCGGAGAACGCCAAATGATGGCACGGGAGCGACACCGTAAGTGGTGTTTTCAAGTATTTTGTGGTGTTTTCATATATTTTGACGACACCATAAATATGCTCTCATGGAGGGAGGGGTATTTTGGTGTTATGGGGTAATATGGTGTTATGAGAAAAAGTGATGATGTCATAGTACGTTTCTCATAATGCCACTTAATAACAAGAGGGTACCCAATGCTCTAAGAAAAGAACGTTAATTTGCGGTAGTCGGGGTCCGCCGATGAGCGGTGGCGCGTTGGACATTCGGGGGATGTGATGTTGGTTTGTACAAAACTGAAAAACGAAAAGAACATTGCTAACGGCGTCACTTAGCTCCAAGCGGCTTGCCAAAACAATAAGGAGCTAGAGTTTTAGCCGAAAATTTAGCCTTTTGTATATGAAATAAAGTGCAGTGACTAGGGTTTAATGGTGTGGCTTTGGGAGGCAGCTCAACGTAGCTACAAAGGTGTCACACGCGTTTCGATACCATGTTAGATTTTATAATTCCTCGTAAGAGATATATTTGTTGATGCAAACAAACGAGCTTAGGTTTACTTATCATTTAAGATCTTAACATTTAGAATTTTTCGATGAGATACGTTTTAACGATTCAAAAAATATAAAGGCAAAACAACAAATCATGACGTACTAAAACTCACAAACGCGCTCAAGCCTTATAGGGTATGTATGGCGAAACGGGCTGGGGATTGGGCTTGTGTTGGGGTTGGGCTAGAGGTAAGGCTTATATTAGTCGAAACTGAATTTGTATTTTTTAAAACTTATTTGGCAAATGGGGTTGGTGCTTATTATTGCAAAACTATAGATTTTCGGTATATCTTAGCATACTTTTGTGAGTAAACAAGTGATTTATGGTTCAAAAACTTGGATATGTTTTGTGGGTAAACGAGTAATTTTTAGATATATTTTTGTAGGTTAACAAGTAATTTATGGTTTAAAAGCCCCAGGCTAAAGTTTTAGCCCCTTTTATGGCTGGGTTATAGTTTTAAAAGCCCTGATAAACCGTTACGCCAAACAGGGCTTATTAAACAAGCTGACTTAGTTTAAAAGCCTAAGGCCCCATAAGCCCCTACAAGCCCGCACCCAAACACAACATAATGTATTGCGTAACACTCAACCGCAGTTGCTAAATCGTGAAAACTCAAAGTAAAGTATTAACAAGAGATGAGTTATTTTGCATTCTTGTTTTTTACTAGAAACTAAGGGACAAATCCCCACCTTCCATTTATTTTTGATCTAATGGTAGATATTAACCTAAAATTTAAAAAAAAACACGGAGTTTTTGTCAAAATGTCCAAAAGTTATAAAAATGCCAAAGTTGTAAATATGACGAAATAATGATTTATCACTAGTGATATTTCACTAGCGAAAATATGTTAATGAAATATCACTAGTGATGTTTTATTGATTTATCCTGATATTTCATTGTTTTTATCGAAATATCATTTGTGATAACCAATTTGCTTATATTTACAATTTAGTCAATCCGCAGTTTTATTTACAACTTTTGGACGTTTTTTTTAATGTTAGGTAATGGATGGCTAGAATTTGTCCATAGATTAAAAAAAAAACAAGTTTCCAAAATAACTTTTGTCAATTTGTAAAAACCACAAACCGCAAAGGCCAAAACTCTAAACCTACAAACTGGATTTGGGCTTATTTACCATTTATAAAATAATAGTGGGCACAACTAGAACTAAAAAATTACTGTACTTAAGTAAAGAACATACCAAAAATGGTGTTGGTAGGGTTGGTTGCAGCTTGATTTTTGGCCGCGTCACCGATCAAACGCTCAGTATCCGAGAAAGCAACACAAGAAGGCGTAGTCCTGTTGCCTTGTTCATTGGCTATTATCTCAACCCGCTCGTGCTGCCAAACCGCTACACACGAGTATGTTGTCCCTAGATCAATTCCTATTGCAGGCAATGCATCTCTTCCCGCCATATTATATGGATTAGATTCTTTAGAAAGGAAAAAGCTTACACAAATGACAAATGGTTGTAAACGACTTGTAGCTATAAAGTTGCCAATAAGCTGTTCAAAAGAAATGAAAGGTTTTTGAAATTTGAATTATGGAACGATTGAAATGGGTGCTGGGCCATAATCCTACGTATTGGTGCTAGGCGATATTTTCAAGTTTTTGAAACAAAACATACTTTTACCAAAAAAGCAGAAAAGAATAACATAGGGAAAGAAAAGGAGTTTTCTCATAAAAAGGTGATTTGCTTATGTCAATTGATTTTATATTTAAAAGATTTATGTATTGGCATTTATATTTTTACATCGTTTTATTAGTAGATAAATATGACCCGACCCTAAACCCATAAAAGTGTGTAAATTAAAACCCAAATATTAAATGTATAAATGTCATGATAAAAAATATTTTAGACTTGGTTTTTATGTAAAAAAGGTTAATGACGTATCTTCTTGCCCGTTTGCTTTTGGAAAAAAAACTAAAAATTTGTTTCAAAGTAGATGTAATTGTTAATGTCGAATTTTCTAAAAAAGACATACTACATTTGTCTCAAAATTAATTTTCGCCGACAAAAAACAAACAGTTTATTTTTTTTTTATTATTATTTATACTTTCTTAGTTTTTGTATAAGGCTGAGCGGAGTGATGGGGACCTTTCACCGTGAGTTGCCACTAATGCGTGAGTTGTCACCCCACATTTCAAAGTCACGCGCGACTGTGTTGCAAAATGATGAGTTCATCACCTTCTTACGTGAGTTTATACTTGCTCGGTCCTTTTAAACTTATAACCGTTCCACTTAAGAAAAGATTTTTTTTTCTTTACCCCATTTACTCTCTATAAATACCTCTTAAATTTTAAAATTTTAAACATAACTTCAAAAATCACTATCTACTTTTTTAACAACTTCATAATTAATGACGTTTTTCGTTTCACATACCGTTGACGGAATCAAAGGTATGGTTCAAAACAAATTGATGAATATAAACGTCGCCAGCTAACGCTTACAATGTTAGTCTTTGAATTCGATTATGCAAGTGATGCTAAAGATAATCTGCGCATAGCATATGAGAACTGCCATGATATTTCGCAAGAGAAACGTGTTTTGATTGACCCTTTTATAAAACAAGAATATAAAACCATATCGAGATGCAGAGCGTCTTGTTTAGAAAGACGGAAAAAATGAAACGTCAAATTGCAAATAAAATTGAGTGGATGTATAAATCACCCCCGACCAAAATGCAGAAATTTCGTCACAAACTCATATACGTGGTTCATCATCATAACAATATACACACCAATATGTTTCTCCCGTTCCGTCCTATCCAACGGTAAACGAATCAAATGGATATCTTACTGACATAGAGATACAACAACTATACCTAGATGAAGAGGTATTGAGAGAAACAATGGAAGAAGAAGCTAGGCCTAAAAAGGAATGGGAGGAGAAAGTTAGGGTCGAACAAGTTGATTATGAGCTATTCCAGTCGGAGTTTTATTATGGAGAGATATCAGATTCGGATATGGGAACAAATTAATCGTATGAGAAATTATCTATGTACTGGTGTATATCCTTTTGTATTATATTTAAATTCTAGTATTTTTATGTATTACGTATTTGTTTTTTTCTAATATCGTTTGGTATTTTTATTTACGTTTACGAATAAAGTAATTAAGAAAAAAATAAGGTATAAGGTGGCGTTGAGTTTCTTACCACCAGTAAGGTTGGAATGTGAGTAGTGTGAGGAGAGAAAAAGTTAAGGTGAGTTTCTCATCTCAACAACCTTTAGCCTATACACAGGTCTAACCTTAACTAATTTTTTTTAACGGTAATTTTTTACAACTCACACTAACTATCTCACAAATTCTATCTCACATGTCTCCACTGAGACTTGAACCCACAATCTTTAGGTTAGAGGGCCACTCACATACCGCTAAATCAAGAGGCCTTTGGTTAACCTTAACTATTTAATTTTAAACTTCTTTCTAATTTGCAAGAGCCATGGGAACGGTGGGCAGGTAAGTGGTGCCAAGGGGGAGATATTATATTAATTGAGGATTTTTAGATGATGTACATATGCCCCGTGTAAACGGTGCCAATTACGCATGGGATTGATAGGTTTTAGGGATCGCCCTCTTTTATTTTTGGTGTAGGATTTTAAAAGGGAGCGAAGGTTCTTTAAGTAGGTTTTTGTGGTAAGCTAATTCTTCTTACGTTGGGAATGTGTCTATGATCATCTCCTCCTCTCATTCACTTCTTTGTATTGCGCTTTGCTCAAGTTCTTTTAGTTTTTCATGTTGGTGAAGGGTTTCATTAGTGATGAGATCGTTTCTAACTTATTAGTTATACAGCAGAGTCGCCGGCCGATTGCTTTTCTAAGCCGCAACAACGTGTGGATTTATTTATTCGGGTTTAGCACAGGCCCGACTACTATAGGAAGTGGATTCGCATTTTCCATTACTGAAAAATGGAATAGTCAATGGAAAAGTTTACAAAAGCGACAAACACAAATAAAAGATGAACCTAGAGAAGAAGAAAAAATAGAAAATTTTAAAAAGGGACAAATGGTCTTACTCGGAAGGAATCGAGTGAATAGACCTAAAGCTAGTTTAACACTTAACCTCACTATTCCCTGACAGCGGCACCAAAAAACTTGATGAGGTTGTAGATTCCTGAAAGAATCCTCCTCAAGGAGTTTTACAACCCATCGGGCAGTGTACACAGTCGTGTAGGTATAATTATAACTACCCAATATTTTCCACAACGAGTATTATTATGATATTTATAAGCCTTTTTTCATGGAGAAATTTTCTCTTTGTTCTAAATATCAACTATGTAAGATGACTTACATAATAGAGTAAACGGGCACACGCAACCACTAATACCAAGTATATCATCAAGTTAACATCATTGTATGTCAAATATATGATCTAAGATCAACATTATAGCATATATTTGAATCACACAGATTATACACTGTGGGATGTCATTAGGAATGGGAATTCACCTAAGCATGTTACATTCTTAGCTTATGGTACAGTGAAAATTCAGCCTACTATAACTACAGCTCAGATCCAGGCTGATATTAAGGAAAGAAAGGCTAGAACTGCTCTATCCATGGCTCTTTCAGAAGATATTCTACCTAGTTTTCTGTTGGTTTATATAGTTCATAACAATTATTTAAAACCCTAATATGGATCAAAGAACGCATAGCGGAAGCGATTAACAAGATCATTAATTTAACACAATTATATTAAGCAAGATTAGGGTTACATACCTTTATCCTAGCAAGATCCACAAGACGACGGAACAAACGGCAACTAGGGTTTATCACGAACACCACCAAGAATATAATCTAAAGGAAGATTATATCACGCTCTTGTACACACGTAATACAACGAGTTAACCGTGAGTCTAGCACGAACAAACCGAGCTTCAACGCTTATGGAGTATCTACCCAACAACCCTAGAGAGGGGCTAGGACTAGATAAAATAGAAGAACAAAAGTCAACGAAAAACCCTTGTGGGTTATATGTTGCGATCGCAGGAAGAGAACAAGAAGGGAGGGACAAAAATAATGAAGGCCTTGGGGTTGTTTATATAGGCTTGGCATTCCTTGGGCTCCAAGTAATAAACACGAATTAGGAAACAAAAAGTTTCCCTCTCCCCCCTTTGGTTTGGCCGATGGCTACACAACCCCTAAGGGGTGTTTGTGTAGTTTTTCCTACTCCTTCTTTTAGCTTCTATTTAGTTTCCATAACGGTCGTTATAACTTAACTTTTATTTATCAACGATCGTTAGTTAAGCTTTGGTTTGATTTAATAAATAAAATTAACTCTTTACGTTATGTGTGCAATCCCGTGATCCCGAGTTCGATCCTATCTCACGACTATTAATTTTAAGTCCATAAACTTTCAGCTCCCACTTGGAAAAAATTCTAATATCGTGATCACATTGACTAGCGTCTAGTTACACTAGCAATGTCACTAGTACAAACCGGGTAAGGTCTCCTGGACAAGAACCTTTTAATGAATTCATCATTATTATTATCCTTTCATTTCAAATACATCGTTAATAAGGATATGGATCTAAGTCATTCCTTCATTAACTATTCTGTTTCTCGTTTACGGATATAGCAAGATTACCAAAACACATTTGGGTGTGGCCACACAAACATCTTACTACTCCCCCGAGGGGCCCAGTTGTATTTATACTTCAAAATAAATTTTGAAGGAAACGAATCCCATTTCGACTACAAGCAAAACACATGAACTTCGCAACACTTCTGAAAATAACCCTTATGACTACCAGTTACGTTTAGCGTTAGGTTACCTTACAGAAATGCACTACATTCAATGCAGTTTTCTAGTATCTCAGGTCTAAGGATAACTATTTATGATTTACTTAATGACAAAGATCCATAAAGTAAAATCATTAGTTGGGATAAGTCCAATATTTGATCCATCAAATATCTTCCAAAATTGACCAATATACTTTCAAGTATACTCTGTCACTATTTTGAATTGTCTTAGTTTAATAATACTCCCATATTATTAATCGACAACGGACATTTAGAAATATCATAATGCTCACGGATTAAAACATGTAAAATAGGACACAAAATCAAATAACAGAAAATAAACGAAATCCATTCTTTATTTCATCAATTTAATAATGTCTTACATCCTTTATCCAAATACTAATCAACAGATTTATTGCATGAATTCGCTAGCTAGTTGCAGCCCAATTGCCTTGGCATGCTTAACTACCTTCGGCCTAGATAAAGCCTTAGTAAAAGGATCAGCTACGTTATCATCTGTGTGAACTTTTATTAATTTTATTTCTCGAGCTTCCACTTGTTCTCGAACGTAGTGATATCTACGTTTAAAGTGTCTGGCGCCCTTCATGACTCCAGGGTCATTGGCGAATATTATTGCCGCAGAGTTGTCGCAATATATATCAATAGGTTCTTTAATTGAAGGCATCACTCCAAGATCTCCAATAAACTTCCTAATCCAAACAGCTTCCATTGCAGCTTCTGAAGCAGCCATGTACTCAGATTGAGTCGCATGCATAGCAATGGTTTTCTGCTTACTGCTCTTCCAGTCAACTGCTCCTCCATTGATGACAAACACGTAACCCGTCTGAGACTTCGTATCGTCTTTATCACATTGCCAGGACGCATCACAGAACCCTGTTACATTCAGTTCTGTGTCTGGTTTACCCCCGAATACCAAAAACATATCTTTCGTATACCTCAAATACTTTAGAATATGCTTAACAGCAGTCCAATGGAACTTTCCTGGATTCTGTTGGTATCTACTGACCAAGTTCTGAGCAAACGCCACATCAGGCCTTGTACATCTTACAGCATACATAATAGATCCTACTGCCGAAGCATAAGGCACCTTCTTCATGTAAGCCACCTCTTCAGGTGATGATGCATCTTTCTCATGACTTAACTCATGCTTAACCTCCATCGGTAAGAAACCTTTCTTAGAGTTATGCATGTTGTATTTCTTCAATATCTTATCAATATAAGCATCTTGGCTAAGACCAATCAACCGTCTACTCCTATCTCGATAGATTTTAATTCCCAGAATATATGCAGCATCTCCTAAGTCCTTCATAGAAAAACATTTACCAAGATAATCCTTAACTTCCTTAAGTCTTGGAATGTTACTTCCCATGATCAATATGTCATCGACATATAGAATTAGGAACACTACATTACTCCCACTAGCTTTGCGGTATACACATGGCTCATCACGATTTTGAATAAATCCGAACTTTTTGATTTCTTCATCAAATCGCTTATTCCATTGACGTGATGCTTGCTTCAAACCATAAATAGATCTTTGAAGTTTGCACACGCGCTTTGGATATTTAGGATCAACGTACCCTTCTGGTTGTTGCATATAGATGTCTTCATCTAAGCGACCGTTCAAGAAGGCAGTTTTAACATCCATTTGCCATATCTCATAGTCATAGTATGCTGCTATAGCTATGAGAATCCTAATAGCTCGTAAGTCTGCTACAGGAGAAAATGTCTCCTCGTAGTCTATGCCAAAAGTTTGTGTAAAACCTTTAGCCACTAAACGTGCTTTATAGGATTGTACATCCCCATCCATGTTAGTTTTCTTCTTATAGATCCACCTATTTTTCACTACTTTAGCATTTTTAGGCGCGTCTACAAGAATCCAAACATCATTGATTTCCATGGATTTCATTTCCTCATTCATCGCAACTATCCATTTTGACTTTTCTGGATCAGACATTGCGGATCGATAGTTAGCAGGTTCACCAAGATCCCCTACTTCCTCCTCATCATCCTCTATGTAAAGACATAGTTTGTCTGGCGCACGTATAGTCCTTTGAGACCTACGTGGAGGAATTAATTCCGGTGGAACTCCCAGACTTTCTGGTTCTACAGGAATTTCATCGCTAGTATTTTCAGAAGGCAATGTATCTTCTTGAATTTCTTCAAGATCATAATTTCTCCCACTGAATTCTTGATTTACAAGATCATTTTCAAGGAAGTCTCCATACCGAGCCACAACTACTTTGTTCTCAGCCGGATAATAGAAGTAGTAACCCATAGTTTCCTTAGGGTAACCTACAAAGATACATTTAACTGAGCGTTGTTGGAGTTTATCTCCAGAGTCACGTTTCACATACGCCTCACAACCCCAGACTTTTAAATAAGACAAATATGGCTTCTTGCCATGCCATAGTTCATATGGTGTCTTATCTACCTTCTTTGTGGGAACCATATTTAGAATACGAACAGCAGATTCAAGAGCATAATCCCAAAAGGATAATGGTAAGGTTGTAAGATTAAACATAGATCGCACCATATCTAATAATGTACGATTTCTCCTTTCAGATACACCATTTTGTTGTGGAGTATACGGAGAAGTAAGTTTCTGAACAATTCCATTCTCACTTAAATAATCTTTAAACTCTTGACTTAAATATTCACCACCACGGTCAGAACGAAGAGCTTTAATCTTCTTTCCTAGTTGTAACTCTACTTCTGCTTTAAACGTCTTGAATGTTTCAAATACCTCATGTTTATGCTTAAGTAAACAAACACAACCATAACGGCTATAATCATCCGTAAACGTTAAGAAGTAGCTAGCACCTTTCCTTGACACATGTCTAAGTGGTCCACACACATCAGTATGTATCAAACCAAGTAGTTCAGTAGCCCTTTCAATATTGCTATTAAAAGGTTTCTTGGTCATCTTTCCAGAGATACAAGATTCACATTTATCAAATGATTCATCATTGATACTTTCCAAAAGCCCATCACGTTGCAGCTTTTGTATGCGAGTCTTCCCAATATGGGCAAGCCTACAATGCCAAAGATAAGAAGAGTTCTTGTCTAACTTACTCTTCTTATTCATGCTAAAAACAGAATTATTTTTTCTCTTGGAATTTTTATCATGCATGTTAATTTCAAAAACACCATTCACAGAAATTGCATCAAAATAGAATAGACCATCTTTGAAAACAAAAATTCTATTATTATCAATCGTGTGAGTAAATCCAAGATCCAACATACAAGAAAAGGAAATAACACCCCTAACAATTGTAGGTGCATAATGACAATTATTTAAAAACAGTACTAAACCCGAAGGTAAAACTAATTTAAATATTCCTATAGCTTCAACCGGTGCTTGTGCGCCATTGCCCACTTGCAGAGATTGTTCCCCATAGGATAGTCTCCTCTTCAACTCAAATCCCTGCAGGGTATTACAAATGTTAATACCACATCCCGTATCATATACCCAGGAGTTTGATTTGTATGAAAGATTAAATAACTCTATCATAAATAAGTTACCTGAAGATGGTGCAGCAGCAACTTGCTCAGCCTTCTTCTTATGTTCTGCCATTTCATGGAGATAGAGAGAGCAATTCCTCTTCCAGTGTCCAGTCATCTTGCAGTAGTGGCAAGTCTCATCTTTCTGAGATTTCTTAGCAAAGTTCTGCTTCGGCTTAGATGTAGTCGCAACTTGCTTGCTCTTATCAGCCTTGCCTTTGCCTTTCTGCTTCTTATTCCCTTGCGGTTTAGGTTTAGACACTCTACCCTTTTGTACATAAAGTACTTGAGGCGTAGCAGTGGATGCCTTATCTTTCAAACCCTTTTCGAAGTCAATGAGCATTGCATGCAAATCATTCACTGTCTTCCCCGTGCAATGCATATTATAGTTACGAACAAAATCACCGAAGTCCTTATTAAGGGACCTATTGATCAAGTTAATAGCCATATTATGATCGAAGGGTTGTCCTAGTGCGATGAGCTGTTCCATATAACCTCTCATCTCCAAGTAATGTGCACTTACGGACTTTCCAGGAGCTTGCTTGCAGCTATGTAGAGCATCAACTAGATCATAGATCTCTACAGCCTGTGGCGTTTCATACACTGCCTTAAGTTCCTCAAGCATTGCCTGAGGTGGAAATAGCTCATACTTCCTTTGAAGTGCTGGAGCCATTCTCCCTAACATTACAGCAGCCACCTCATGGTGCTTCTTAACGTTAGCGGCGTGTTGAAGCCTTTCCGCATCAGATGCTCCTTCAGCAAGATCCTCCGGAAAAGGAGTTTCCAAGATATTGATAGTACCCGCTGCTCTCAGAACAATTCTTAGTGAGCGGTACCAATCATTGAAATTCGGGCCAGTAAGTTCAGGCCGTTCAAAGAAAGCTTTGAACGCCGAGCTTATTGTCAGATTACTTTCGGGTTGAGCCATTTCTACAGAAATAAGTTCAAACATTAGTATTTTCGATAATACAATTCAAGAAAATAAAATTACCCAGGTAATAAAACCATAGTATTTCCTTGAAAAACTAGAACACATATTGACATAGATTCATCACATCAGTTGATCTGCTAGTGACAAATGTATTCAACACAGTAACTTGTCGAACAATAATTGCCAAATCAAATTGCAATTTCTAGATATGTTAAGGGATTTACATTGCCAAAATCATTTGCATTGTAAACATGTTTTATCCCTTCTTTATGCCTTAAGTTTCCAGTTCTCACTGAGTAACTCAATTAAGTCGACTAATCTAAAGAACGTAAAACCTTCATGTGCAATCTTATTCAGTCATGAAGTTTTCTCTCCATTACAACATCGTCCGATATCTTATATGACGACAATTGTAACTTCAAGTGTTCGTCAATTAGAGGGCATATACTTAAATTTAGGGTATAGATTTTGGTGTCAAAATCATGTACGGAGAAGCATGCATACATCTCCATAACATAAGTTTAATAAAAAACGTTTAGTAAACTTTTTGGTGGGACTAAAAGTTCATCATATATTTGCAAGTTGAGGTATTGGTTCAACCAATCAAAGATTTTACACACAACTAAATTCACACCGTACTTTTTCTAGAACCCAGTTATAGCACAAAGCAATAACCTTATTCATTGTGTTTCGGATGTGAATCAATGTAGTTAAATCAACCTTAAAGAATTATACCAATAACAACCGTAGGTAATTCCAATTTTGACGCACAGGCGAGCCGGGAATTTGGTCAGCGTAAAAGCATAGCACCTCCTTCCTTAACCGGGTACTTGACCAGCGGTGCGTTATACCCACTTTATAGTTTGTCAAAATTGAGTAGGCCGTTAAGTTGCTAATGCAATTCTAATCAACACAAATCATATCTATTTTACATCCCAAATCAATTCATTAATTTTGATAAGATTTAGTCCATATTATTTTTCTTGGAAAAAATTACCCTTGTTTACAACATACAATTAAAAAAAACGTATGAAAACAAGTAGTACAAAAAAAAACTAAATCAAATAGCCACATGCAAACCAATTTATTCAAAGAACATCAAATCTAGGGTTTTTATAAACATAAAAGTCTTCCCTAATTTTAAAACTTTGAATCAAATAAAGCAAATAACAATCAAAATTATATGATCCGTAAGAAACATGCATGTTTATTACGGATCTCCCACATTCTCTTAACAATTAAAAAACTACGGATCGTAACCATACATGACATAACAATTAATTCATGCAAAACATCTAAAGTCAATTACCATGTAATTTTAGGGTTTACAAATTTTTTTTTTTTTATAAAAAAATTCGACATAAGTCGATTTTAATAATAATAAAAAACAAAACCCTAATTTTCATAAAACCTAAAAAACAACATGTAATTTTTAACACAAATCATTATTAGTTAAAAAACTTTAGATCTTGATAATTATAATCATGTTAAAACGGCTCTCGATGCCACTGTTGGTTTATATAGTTCATAACAATTATTTAAAACCCTAATATGGATCAAAGAACGCATAGCGGAAGCGATTAACAAGATCATTAATTTAACACAATTATATTAATCAAGATTAGGGTTACATACCTTTATCCTAGCAAGATCCACAAGACGACGGAACAAACGGCAACTAGGGTTTATCACGAACACCACCAAGAATATAATCTAAAGGAAGATTATATCACGCTCTTGTACACACGTAATACAACGAGTTAACCGTGAGTCTAGCACGAACAAACCGAGCTTCAACGCTTATGGAGTATCTATCCAACAACCCTAGAGAGGGGCTAGGACTAGATAAAATAGAAGAACGAAAGTCAACGAAAAACCCTTGTGGGTTATATGTTGCGATCGCAGGAAGAGAACAAGAAGGGAGGGACAAAAATAATGAAGGCCTTGGGGTTGTTTATATAGGCTTGGCATTCCTTGGGCTCCAAGTAATAAACACGAATTAGGAAACAAAAAGTTTCCCTCTCCCCCCTTTGGTTTGGCCGACGGCTACACAACCCCCAAGGGGTGTTTGTGTAGTTTTTCCTACTCCTTCTTTTAGCTTCTATTTAGTTTCCATAACGGTCGTTATAACTTAACTTTTATTTATCAACGATCGTTAGTTAAGCTTTGGTTTGATTTAATAAATAAAATTAACTCTTTACGTTATGTGTGCAATCCCGTGATCCCGAGTTCGATCCTATCTCACGACTATTAATTTTAAGTCCATAAACTTTCATTTTCATCATTACAAAGATGATAAAACTATGTGGGACGCCATCAAACTTAGATTTGGAGGAAACGAAAAATATAAGAAGATGAAGAAAACTATGTTGAAGCAGTAGTTTGATAGCTTTTCAATATCTAGTGCTGAAGGAATTCACAAAGGCTATGGAAGATTCAATAAGTTGCTTATTCAGTTAGCAACTAATGGCCTTTTTATTCCTCATGATGAAGCAAATCTTAAGTTCTTAAGAGGAGTTCCACCAGAATGGAAGGCAATGGCCATGCACTTCATTACAAGAGATGATCTTGATGTCACGCCTTTTGATCATCTCTACAACAATCTCAGAGTTTATGAGATAGATGTAAGAGGAACCAGTCAAGCTATGACACCTTAATCTAGTCAAAATCTAGCATTTGTTTAAGAACAGTCCAGCGGTACATACTACCAAAGTACCGCTAGTGAACCAACTTCCAGTCCTAAACCACAGGGAAGATCTCAATCATCATTTAATGATGAAGTTGTCTTCTCCTTCTTTTCCAATCAAGATAACAAGCATATGTTAACCTTGGATGATCTATTCCAGACATATGAGGCTGATATAAAAGAGATGGATCTCAAATGGCAAGCAACTATGATGTCTATTAGGTCAAATAGACTCGATAAGAATACTGGAAGAGTGATGAAAGTTGATCCACATGAGCCTATAGGTTATGACAAGTCAAAGGTGGAGTGTTAAAACCATGGAAAGAATGGGCACTTTGCTTAGGAATGCAAGCAAGAGAGGACTGGAGGAAGCAGTCAAAGAACCAACAACAATACTGGAAGTAGCAGTAGTAGCAAGGAAAGTGGTTCAAAGAGCTCTAACAGGAGTCCATGGAAATCAAAAGATTCTAAGGCTATGATCTCTGTAGATGGCACAATCAACTGGGCTCTAGCAAAGGAGGATGAAGAACTTGGTCTAATGGCTCTTTCTCAAGGAGATAGTGACGTACATCCTTGTTCTAAAGATTATGTACTTAAGTTTAATGCTCTTAAGGTAGAACTAGAGGAACAATATCAAAAAGTTAAGACATGTACTATAAAAGTAGATGCTTATAAACAAGGTGTTAATAAATTAGAAGCCAACATAGTCTTGTATCAAAAGGCTCAACAAAACTATGCAGAGAAAATCAGAATTTTGTCTCTTCAACTTAAAGAGAAAGAAACAGTAATTCAGGCCCTTGAAAGACAATTAAAAGCTTCAACAGAGAATGAAGTTTTAAAAACTAATTTATCTAACGAAAAAGAAACAATTAAGAATTGGCAAAACTCTTCAAAGGGTATTGGAAAGCTGTTGAATTCTCAAATAGGTTATTATGACAAAACCGGTTTGCGATATATAGATGAACAACTTAGGCAAGTACTAACTGCTAAAGACCTGTCAAAAGGGATTTTTGACAGTTCTGGTAGTGATCATGAGAATGTTCCAGAGAATGATAGATATGCTAAGGGAATGAAGGAAGTTTCACCATCATTATTAGGAATATTTATGCCCTCTAACAACTTTGTAGAGTTAGATAAATCTAAGGTTGTTTATGGAAAACAAACTAAAGTCTCAAGTGACTCAGATTCCGACTCTAGTAATTACACTTCATGCATCTCTGACTATAGTATACTTACCCAACCAGAACATATTGTGACCAAAAAGGTCATCTATCCACTTTTAATGAGTAATTTTGTTCTTGAAGCTTATGTGTCACCACCTAGTTCTACTCCCAAGCAGGTAAAAACTTCTAGGAAGATATTGGATAAAGACTCAAAACATCATGGTAATACTAAAAAGGGAGGTATAGGTTTTGAAAACATTAGGACTTACTTACCTTTTGGTTTTGTTATGAAAAGAAAAGGATGTTTCTTGTGTTGTACTTAAGTCATTTTATTAGGGACTGTACTCTTCACGAGGACATAATTGCTAGACAACAAGCTACTAAAAGGGTTTTTATGGGAAGTAATAAAAAGGGCACACAGGGTAAAGGTGCACATAGCAAAAATGTAAAGGGTAAAGGGTATATGGGACAAAGGGACGTCAAACCTAAGTGGAGTTATGCACAAAAGGTGAATAAACAAAATGATAACAATAAATATTGTCACCCTAATGCCAATAGAGACTTTATTCTCATAGCAGTACTAGTGAGAACAAGTTTAGCACCGTTGAGGTCAACTTCTGTAAGTACCGTCAGATCTACATCTGCACGAACCGCTAGACCAGAATCTAGTGCCGCTAGTCTAAAACAGAATAATCCCAAGCCTCACACTTCTTTGAAGAAATTGTTTGATATTAACAAGGGTTATAAAGACAAGTTCTATGCTCAAAAGGCTAGAACAGTTCAGATGTGGGTGCCAAAAGGGCAAAAACCAAGTACTGTTGGTAGTATCGTCATGCAAAAGCGGTACATGTGCCAGTTCACAAAAGGGCCAAAGATATGACCTCTCCTTATAATTTTGATTGGCCCACAAGAACTATGACCTATAGAAACAAATCCAACATCACAGGCCAAACTACCCACAAGACATATAAGTATATTATCCCCACCAGATCCGAGCCCAATGTGGCTTGTGTCCCTGTTGAAAACTAATATGTTTTCTTTATGTGCAGGATCATCTAGCTAATTAATTAAAGGATAAATGAATTATGGATAGTGGATGTTCAAGGCACATGACAGGGAATAAGGAGTATCTTGCTGAATTTTAAGAATTCAGAGGTGGTTCAGTTGCTTTTGGAGGTAGTAAAGGCAGGATTACAGGCAAAGGAAAGATAAACACGGGGAAATTGGATTTTGAAGAAGTGTTCTTCGTAAAGGAGTTTAATGATTTCAATCTCTTTTCAATGTCACAAATGTGTGATAAAAAGAACAAGGTGTTGTTCATTGACACATATTGCATGGTGGTTTCACCAGATTTTGAGATGCCCAAAGAGTCTAAAATCTTGCTCAAAGTACCAAGGCAGAAGAACATGTACACTTTCAATCTCCATACTATTGTTCCTACAAGTGGTATTGCTTGTTTATTAGCTAAGGCTTCTATTGATGAGTCTAACTTATGGCATAGGAGGTTAGGTCATGCTAATTTCAAAAATCTTAATAAACTTGTAATGGGAAATCTTGTGAGAGGATTACCTTCCAAGTCTTTTAAAAATGACCTTACATGTGTTGTTTGTCAAAAATGTAAGAAACATAGGGCCTCTTGTAAGACCAAGACTGTCAATTCAGTGACTAAACCTTTATAGCTTTTGCATATGAACTTATTTGGACTAGTTTTTTTAAGGAGTATTAGTCATAAGACTTTTTGCCTAGTTATCACTGATGAGTTTAGCAAGTTTAGTTGGGTTTTCTTTATGGCACTTAAGAGTGAAACAAATGATTTGATTAAAGATTTCTTACCCTTGTTGAAAAACAATTTACTAAACAGGTTATGATTATTAGGACTGATAATGGGACATAATTTAAGAATGTTGAGTTTAATGAATTCTCTAAGTCTAAGGGGATTAAGAGACAATTTAGTAATCCCAGGATTCCACAACAAAATGGAGTAGTTAAGAGGAAAAACATGACACTTATTGAGGCTGCTAGGACCGTGTTAGCTGATTCTCTTTTGCCTAATACTTTTTGGGCAGAGGCAATCAACAATGCATGTTATGTGCTTAAAAGAGCATTAGTGACTAAGCCCCATAATAAGACCCCTTATGATCTTTTGACTGGTATTAAGCCAACCATAAGCTATATAAGACCTTTTGGGTGTCATGTGACAATTTTAAATACTCTTGATCCATTGGGTAAATTTGATGGTAAATCTGATTCAGGATACTTAGTTGGATATTCAGTTCAAAGTAAGGCATGTAGGGTTTATAATTTAACATCTGGCAAGGTAGAAGAGAATGCACATGTTAATTTTCTTGAAAATAAACCTAATGTTCCAGGAATAGGATATGCTTGGACGTTTGATATTGATTATCTAACCAACTCTATGAGCTATTATCCTTTGAAAGCAAATTGTCCAACTAACAATGCAGGTTTAAAGGAGACCACTAGTACATGTACACAAGAAAAGGAAGTATCTACTTCTGATTCACAGGAAGATGCTAATGAAATCATTTTTGCACCAATCTTGCCTCCTATCTCACCTACATTGCCAGGCCCAAATAAGAAGAAGCCATCTCAGTCAACAGATGACCAAGCCTCAATTGATGAGTTACAAAGGCTTCAAGATTAAGAAAATATAGCTAAGGAAGCAGATGATCTCTTTAGAGAAGTACCTTTAGATTCAGCAGGTTCAGCGATACATCAAAATACCAGCGGTTCATCAGCTTCAAATACCGATGTGCAAAGCTTAATACCGATGAATGATGTGTTTGATTGTTTCAACTTCTTGAAAGATCAAGATATTCCTCCAACTCTCTAAGCACTGCTGGAATCACTAGAAGATGTCCTTCAGTCGTTGGACGATGAAGATATATATGCTAGTCCAATTGAGGGGATTTTCTCTAATTCTTCCTATGATGAGGAGGGTGCAACAACTGATTTTAACAATATGGAATCATCTATTCCAGTCAGTTCTATTACCACTCATAGAGTTAACACTAATCATCTTACAACTTAAATTATTGGTGATCCTAAGTTAGCTGTTCAGACTAGGAGACATGTCGAAGCTAGCAATGAAGCCCATGCACTTATCAGTTATGTTAAGCAGCAACAAAGGAGAAATCACAAGGATAATCGGCATTGTCTTTTTGCTTATTTCTTATCATAAATAGAGCCTAAGAATATTTCTCAAGCTCTTGGAGATGAAAGTTGGGTGGATGCTATGCAAGAAGAGATTTTTCAATTTGAATTGCAGAAAGTTTGGGTTCTTGTTGACTTACCATCTGGTAAAAGAGCAATTAGCACTAGATGCGTGTTCAAGAACAAAAAGGATGAAAGAGGTGTTGTAGTCAAGAACAAAGCAAGACTTGTTGCTCAAGGCTATAGACAGGAAGAAGGGATAGACTATGATGAGGTTTTTGCTTATGTGGCAAGAATAGAAGCCATTAGGTTATTTTTAGCCTTTGCCTCATTTGTGGGGTTCATAGCTTACCAGATGGATGTCAAAAGTGAATTCTTATATGGCACTATTGGTGAGGGGGTATATGTTTCACAACCTTATTGTTTTGTAGATCCTAAATTCCCAGATAGAGTCTACAAGGTGATCAAAGCTTTATATGGTCTACATCAAGCTCCTAGACACACTATCAAATTTTTTGTTAGAGCATGGATACAAAAGATGGATGATTAACAAGACTTTTTTTATTAAGAAGGATAAAAAGGATATCATCTTAGTGCAAGTATATGCGGATGATATTATCTTTAGTTCTACAAAGACAAGATGGTGTGAGAAGTTTGAAGCTTTGATGAAAGGAAAATTTCAGATGATTTCTATGGGAGAACTTACTTTCTTCTTCGGATTACAAGTCAAACAGAGGAAAGATGGTATATTTATCAATAAAGATAAATATGTTGCTAAAGTTTTAAAGAAATTTGCAAGTATGGAATCTAGGAGTACAAGTACACCCTTTGAAGCCAATAAGTCCTTATCCAAATATGAGCATGGTGCTGATGTGGATCTGCACTTATACACGTCTATGATTGGTTCACTTATGTATCTTACTACTTCTAGGCCTGATATAATGTTTGTAGTGTGTGCTTGTTAAAGGTTTCAAGTCAATCCAAAAGTTTCACACTTAAATGCTGTGAAGAGGATTTTTAAGTATCTCAAAGGTCAACCCAATTTGGGATTGTGGTATCCTAGAGAGTCATCTTTTGACTTGGAAGCTTAATCTGATAGTAATTATGCTGGAGCCAACCATGATAGGAAATCCACAACAAGAGGTTGTCAATTCCTAGGAAGAAGACTCATATCTTGGCAATGCAAGAAACATACAATTGTTGCAACTTCTACTACTGAATATGAGTATGTGGCTGCTGCTCATTGCTATGGACAAGTGCTTTGGATTCATAATCAGTTGTTAGACTATGGATTCAATTACATGAATACCAAAATCTACATTGATAATGACAGAACCATTTGGATTGGGAAGAATCCAGTGTTTCACTCCAAGACCAAGCATATTGAAATCAGGCATCACTTCATCAAAGATGCTTATGACAAGAAGCCGATCTAGGTCTTGAAGATTCATACAAATAACAATGTAACTGATTTTTTGACCAAAGCCTTTGAAACTAAGAGGTTTGAGTTTTTGGTCACACACATTGGAATGCTAAATTAGTTTTTTACTATATTGTATAGTGTTTGTCGTTGTTTGTGATGTTTTACAGGTTAGATGAATCAAGGAACAAGAGATTTCAATGGTCTTAGTCTGCATGTATCGGTGGCTAATCTTATGTACCGTTTTGAAAACCAAGTACCACTAAGCTTATGGATGTACCACCAATTATCCATGTACCGCTATGTTACCGTTACTATAAGTACCATTTAAGGGTAGTTTGTGTAATTTTGGAGGTTTCTTCGTGTACAGGTTTCCTTAACCTATAATCCTAACCCAATTGCATAATTTGGTCACCTAATCTCTTAATCATTACCTCGATTCCAAAACCCTAATTTTTCATTGGCGATCAACACAAATAACAATGGGAACCTACAAGTGATCTCTAAACACAATAAATTGGAAAACTTGCATCAAAATGCTGACAATGGTGCTTTTCATGGGATGTTAGACTTCCTTTTCAGAAGTCATATTAAATTCGCACTTATTGTAAGTCATACTAATGTTGAACAATTTTGCAGGACTGCTTCTTCTAGTGTTAGACACGGTGAACCATGTACTAAAGCAAGGGTACACAATAGGAATATGTATGTGACAGAAGTCTTATTAAGAGCTTCATTACGTCTTAATGATGCTAGTGGTGTAAGTATGTTGCTTGATCTTGAGATTTATGATAGTTTAGAGACCATGGGATATGAAGGGGGCGTGATTCACTCATTTTTTATAAAGGATTATTTTCTCCATAATGGAAGTTACTTTTCACACTATCATACACTGTTTGAGTCCAGAAAGTACCTCTTTTGATCAAATTTCTGCTAGTATCGCCACTACTAGTATTTGCTTAGCTACAAATAGAACTTTTAATTTCTCAAAAATGATTTTGATGGGATGTTAAAGCAATTAGAAGCTAAAAATAAGTTTTTGATGTATCCTAGATTTTTACAACATATTTTGATTAAACAAGTGCCTGACCTTCCTGCCTTATCAAATCCTTGGACTGTATCTACTTTTACTTATAGGAATTTTGCATTTTTAGATCAACATGGTAAAAATTTTAGTGGTACAGTTACACCTTTGTTTGCACATATGCTGGTAGAACCAGCTGGTAATGAGGGTGAGGCTTCTAGCTCTGCTAGTGAGCCTCAATAAACTCTCTCTCATACCTCTGAAGAAGCACCTAATACTTCTTCCTCTCACCACGACCAACTAGTCTCTGATGAGATGATTCACTCTTCTGATGCTTCACCAAATGTTAGTGGTTCACCACCAGCTGTGGCTGAAGATGAAGTGAATATTGTTACTTTGACTGCTTTGTGTAGTTCTTTGTCTCAACATGTAAAGGATCTACAAGCTGCTAAGCTTATACATGATTAAAGGATATCAAATTTGGATGCTAAGATCAAGAGAATAAGGAGAAGAGCCAATCCTTGGATCAGACATCACGATTCTATCCATAAGGCATAAAAGAAAGAGAAGAAAAAGGAATTAAAGAAGTTTAGGAGAGAATAACTGAATGCATCCAAACAGTGGAGGAAAAGTTTTGGTTCCTTATCTTAGATGTCCGGTGTGTTCCAACTATGATGAAGATTTATCACACCTACTGTTCTCTTGCTCGTTGGCTACATCTTTATTCCGTTCTTTATGCTGATGGTGGGATTTAACGTGGGTTTCTATTAACTCATATGCGGAGTGACTTCATTGGTTTCAAACTATTCGGCTACACTCTAAGTTAAAGAGTGTGCTTGAAGGTGTTTTCTATGTGGCTTGGTGGAGTATTTGGTGCTATAGGAATCAGCTTTTGTTTGCGGTTAAGCGTCCCCGGAAAGATGTTATTTTTGATGATGTTACTTACCGTTCTTTTTTATGGTGCCAATCTAGATGCAATATTTCTTTTAGTTGGGTTCGTTGGCTTCAACACCCATACCTTATTTCTTTGTAATTTTTAGCGCCTTGCTAGTTTGTTTTTTTTTAATAAAAGTTGTCGTTCAAAAAAAAGGGGAGGAAAAGTGATGAAGTTGGACCTTCTTCTAGTGTTGGGGCATTAACTATAGAGGATACAGACAATAAGGGGATGAATTTTGATGATGAGGATGATAACAATAATGGATTTGACTATTATGCGGAAGACACTTAGATAGAAAATCAACAAGAGCCTACACAGGAAGAACATCCATTGTTGAGTGAAGAGATGGTTGCAAATGTTCAGTCTCCACAAAATCAGGTTGATGACATGGAGACAAGAGCAATTGATATGAATCATGTGCAGAGTACAGTACAGCCTGAGCCAGAACAACCACAACAACAATTACAACAACAACCACAACAGACATATCCACAACAAATAACTCAACAAAAAGATGATGAACCTGAAAAGGCAAAGGTGTTAAATGTTGAAGATTCTATGTCTATGGAGCAAAAGGTGTTTGGAGATACCTTAGTGATTGGAGAGAAAAACAGCAATGTGTCTAGTATCGGAGATGCAGTTACCGGTGGACCAAGTATCGTTAAGCCAAATGTAAGTACCGTTGCATATGCAGGTACCACTGGTCAAGATAATACAAAATCAACTTCTGAAGAGAGTGCAACTCCATCTTTTCGAGAAGATGTATCTCTAGCCAATCTGTTACTTGGGTTAAAGGAGAAAACTTCAGCATAAAAGGCAAAGCAAAAGGAGGATGAGGAAAAGACACAAGCTGAGAGTATTGATCAAGTTATGGACATGGAAACAGCTCAAGATGTTCCAGAACCAGAGCCACAACATGATAAACAGGTTGGAGAGCCATAAGTTCAAGCTGAAATCCAACAAGAACAAATATTGGAACAACCAACCAAAGAACAAACAGGCTCAGACTTCAAAGCCTGGTACAAAAGACATTGTCATTCCAGGTCAACAACAACAAGAGAGGGGAGAAGAAAGACCTCTTAGGTTTAGGAGGAAACTACCAAAGATTGACCCTAAGGACAAAGGAAAAAAGAAACTGAAATTAGAATTAGAAAGAAGATGATGATTCAAATAGTATTGAAGAAGCTTTGAAGAAATTTCATCAGGTGGACCATGATGAAGAAGTAGCCAGGAGGATGCTAGCTCAGATTTATGAAGAACAAGAGCAAGAAGCTTTTGTAGAAGAGCAAGTAGCTCTTGAAGCTAGGAAGTTACAACTAGAATGGTATATCAATGAGTATGATGAAATCCAAACGAACTAATGGCTAGTGTAATTCTTGCTAAAGCTATGATTGTATAGGAAAGAGATGCCTATGAAGAAGAAGAAAAAGATAGGTTGATCAATGAGTTGGTAAGAGAACAGAAAAGGTTCTTTGCTGAGAAAAGGAGAAAGGAGAAAATCAAACCACCTGCTACAGCACATCATAGAAATCAAATGGTGACTTATCTAACGCGTACAAGTCATTATACTCATGCTCAGCTCAAGAAGAAGAACTTTGATGAAGTCAAAGTTCTGTATGACAAACACAATATGAGCTTTGAACAATTTGTCAGAATTGGGTCCGAACAAGATAAAAGAGAAATAGGAGCTTTCAGACTTAGAGAACAACAAAGACAATTTGGCAGTACCCCAGAATTGTTGAACCTACTATTGCTGATAAACCTCAAGGTAGCACTCCACAAAAGATGACAACTTACGTCAGAAAGAACAAAGACACTAAGGAGATGCCCAAGGTGACAGAACAAACAAGACTGGATGAGGGAACCAATCCTCAAAGTGTTGCAGAGACTATTAATGTACAGGTGGTACATGATCAGTCCACAGTACATACTACTGAACAGACGATACATACTTCCCAAGGAGATAATGTTAAAACAGAACAAGTACCTAAGGAAGGTACATCACAAAAAGGGGAAGAGAAAATACCTAAAAAAGAGGAAGGAACTTCTAGAGGTATGAAAAGAAAGCAATCAACTCGCAGAAATCACCAAGCAAGGAAGAGAGTAAAAGTATCTATAGATAAAGATAGTAGTGACAGTGACGATGATCATAGGAAGTATCTAAAGATAGTTGAATTTGAAGATCAATATGTATATACAGAATTATTGGGTAAAAAGGCATCTATTGTTAATTGGGAATGCATTATCAGAAATGGAGTATAATCTCATGGTATTTACAGGGATGATGGATCACATAGATATTTCCAGTGGTTAGAAGATGTGCTACATATCTTTGACAGACTAGACTTACAAGAGTTATATGATCTTATCAGAAGGAGAAGTGAAGGAAATCGAGGTCAATAAGAGATGATCTTGCTGAACTTAAGGTGATGTATGAAACACTAGATCAATACAAGGAATATTTCTAGAAAGGACAAGAAAATTCTAACACCCCCAAATTTACTGCGCAGCGGAATACACATTTGGGTGCTAGACACAAGCATCATTACACAAGATACATTGTACGACCTCAAAATAAGACGTTTAGAATATAAAAGGAAATAATTTAACAATTGTCTAAAACCTTCGATTCCAAATAAAACATAAGTTTAGAAATTGAGAGTAGCGTTTCGGTTCCCCTAGGATCTCAACCATCCATCCAAATAGTTTTACCACAATATACGACCATAAGATAAATTGTTTACAACAAAATGGAAAGAAATAAGTTTTAGACCAACAAACAAACACAAAAGCAACCCACAACCTTCCCGAGCAAACTCTGCCACCAATCACTTTCGATTACATGAAATACATGCTTAAAAAGGTTAACAAATAATGTTGAGCGAATCTATAGGTTTATCAAATCATTATTTGAACACTAGAGAAAAATCAATCATAATCATTTAATAGTATTGCAGTGCACACAAACTATTATTCAGGTATTTCATCTTATAGCAAAAGCTATATTAATTATATTAAGCTCATGACACCGTCCCTTTAACTTAGTCACCCACGCCAAAATGCCAGCATGACTAGATGAAACTATTGCCCCTGTAGGGGTACTGTTGCCAATTATATACCACAATTCTTATTCTCGAAAAATATCCGCCCACAGAGGTTACTCGGCGTAAACTCTGGTCTAAGATAGGGTCGTCAACCCAATAGTACTATCATTTGAATAAGCGGCTATTCCTATCCCACATAAGGGTAAGACAATAGTTAACGGTTCATGAAGTTAGGGACTTAGGCAACAATACTTATACAATTCAAGGAGACATTCGGGTCCAAACAATTACTCATGACTTGTGTTCATTTTATTTCAAATAGCATGTATCCCCCTCGCGGGTTAAAATCATTTAAACAAGTATAAAGCAAGGCTATAGACTCACCTTAGTAGAAGAAGTAGTAGTAAGACGATTGTCGACGATAGTAGATGCCCGGTAACACTCGAAAGTCTCAACCTATCAAATAAGGCGCGTACTTTAATAATATACTCAAGTATAACTCATACTTAGTGAAATCAAAATCCAAAATTCAAAACCACAATAAATCCATAAAAACAACCCATATAAGTGATACTATTAGACGCCTTCACATTCTTACTTACTAGACAATACTCCCAAAAACATTCTGCCGGTACATACCAAATGTACAAGCTGATTTCCCCTACTTAGACACATCCAAATTTTATGAAACTTACTAGAGAACTCACATACAACCTGTAGAAAGGCCTCAAAAAATTTCATCAAAATATTTTACTTCTAAGACCCTCTGCTCAATACATCTTTGACTTTCAAAATCCAGACAGTTTTACACCTTTAACTCACAAAACCATTTTGACCTTCCTAACCAATTCCGTTTGCAAAACCAACATTTGAGTTTAAAATAAGACTCACAACCCTAGTGTAGAAACTAGAAGGGGGGGGGGGTTGAATAGTTTCTTATATTTACTTGTTAAAAGATGGTTTTAAAAAAAAAATCCTTTTTCAAAAACTTAGGCTTGAGGAAATATGTGAAATCTTCTTATGCACAATATGAACAATGATAGTGTAACTAAACTAATACTAACTAATGTATATGCACAAAGAATAAAGAATGTAAAGAGTTAAGGGTAAAGAAAGATCAAACCAAACACCATGGATTTATAGTGGTTCGGCAACGAAGCTCACTCCTCGTTCCTACTCCACTCCTCGAGTACTCTTTACTCGAGAGTTCACTACACAACAAGCTCCTTATGGTGGAGAAAACCGTACACGTTGCTTAACCAATTTCCGACTCTAAGCTAAAAGTCGAGCCCTAATCGTAGCTAGGACCAATCTACACAACTATACTTAGTACATACACAACTTCCAAATAGACACAACTACTTGGATCTTCACAACTATGACACAACAACAAATGTATAAGATTTGATCTTCAAAGGATCTTTGGTGGTGGACTCAACACTTCACAAGGATAGTGTTCTTCTCTTTGCACTTGGAGAGGAAGGGATGGATGGGATAGATTCACTTCTAAACAAGTAGTAATCAATCAAATGATCAAGGATTTGAGTGATTTAAGAAGTATGTTTGAATCTGGAAATATATGTGCAAAAGAGGTGAAGAGAAAATCTGAGAATGGTCCACTATTTATAGGACAAAGGGCCAACGGCTATATCTGCCCGCGGTTCCTTATCTCAGCCGGCGGTTCCTTATCGATAAGGAACCGCATCGGCACTAGGGAACCGCCGAAGTAGACTCCGCTCCCTATTTGTCCTTTAGTGGTGCAGGTCTTATCTGATTATAAAATATCCTGAAAGAATATTCCAAATCAAAAAAGAATATGCCATTTTCAAATTTTCAAATATTTAATTTAATAAAACATTTTCTTAAAAAGAAAGTTTAATAAAAAAACTTGTCACACTTAATAAAAAGTGAGTTTTTAGAAAAGATTAAATCACTTGATCACTTGATTAAGGTTAGTACTTGTTTATTCATACCTTAAGTGAAAATGGGTAAAATGAAAAATACTTGAACTCAAGAATTCGTTTTTCGTTGTTTTCGTAAATGCTTGTTTTTACATATTGTCGTAATCAAAACTAAGCGAGACCGAAAAATGCAAGTAACGGCTTTAGGCATTATTGCATTAACAATCTCCCCCTTTTTGATTTCGACAATACATAAACTCAGTCACACAAAAACAAGATTTTCAAAGACGAGTTTATTCATTTCCCCCCCTTTGTCGAAGCAAAAAGGTTGCATAAGTCGGTGTTGAAGAGACGGACTTTGCAAAGACTCCCCCTTGGTGCTTACTCCCCCTTGCTTGGGGCACCGAGGAATCGAGATATGGTGACAAGCTATATAGAAGGATTAGTTGAACAAAAGAGACAACCAACAAGAGATGGCTATAGGTCACAAAAAAAAGAGAAGAAAACACAAAGACTAAGATCCATGTGAAGTCATGTAAAAAAATCATACAAAGATGTATGAAAAAGGAAACAAGCCAAAAGCATGAATCTAATCCTAGTTAATCTAGAATTCTAAGATTTGCTTGAATTAGGTGTCTTGTGGATAAGCAACCAATGCTTATATGAAAGACAAGGTAGTGGCGAAAGGTGGTGGTGGTGGCTTGGTGGAGATCTCATAATCAAAGTGAAGAGGAGGCATGATTAAGAGACTCTTGATGTAGCTCAACTCCTCATAGATGTGTGCCATAGCAAGATGTTGATATTGACAACAATGACAATATGTCCCATGGTGCATGACATTATCATGAGAAGGAGGAAGAACACTAAAGGGTGGTGGTGGAAGAAAAGATGTTCCACAATCAACATTCTTGGTAGGAGAAATGTGATTAAGAGTGTTCTTGGGTGAATTTGGATTGAAAGTGTTCTTGGGTGAGTTGGGATTGAAAGCAATTGGGGAAATGGACGAGAATCAAGGCTTTCATTAGGAGAATAAGACATTTTGGGATGTGAAGTATGGCAAAATGCTTATGGTTAAATAGGGAAGGCTCAAGGTATTTTTAGGGTGGTCAAAGGGTTGAAACAAAGATTCCCAAAAGTGTTGGAACAAATTTGGAGTTTCAGAAATACCCGAAAAAGGAAGCATTGTACGCGGTTCCTTATCACTTATGGCAGTTCCTTATCGCTAGGGGACCGCAGTTCATATATGGAACCGCCTACAAAGGCTGTGTTTTGGTGGTGAAGGAATATTTTTTCAATTCAGCAAATCTTATTTTTCTAGTCTAACTAATCATAGGTATATGCTTAAAAGCAAAGATAGACAAAGAAAACACATAAAAACTCACCAAATAGAGATTTGACCAAAATACATGGATTTTAAAATAAAAATCGACGTAGGAGGTGTGTAAGACAAGACCTTAAGTCACGACATAATGATCCTCCATGATTCTATCTTGTTCTTGCTATGTTTGAGATAAACATACATATGAATTATGTAAGCTCGAGATTAATAGCAAGAATCTATGAAAAACGATTTTAGATTCAATTAACAATGTCAAAACATTTCTCGACCATTTTCGAAAGAGACTTTGAGAATTTTGAAAAGGAGAAGAGAAGATTTTCAAGAAGAGTTTAGAAGACTCAATGACTCAAAGTGATAAAAGACTCAAAAGAAAATAAGAGACTCAATAAAAGGAAAGCAATTAAGGAATATGTTCCATTAATCCTAGACCTAGACGCAAGTAATTAAAAGGTTCCCTCTCAAGTGGCTTAGTGAAGATGTCGGCTAAGTTATCCTCGGAGGGTACCTTATCAATCGAAATGTTCCCCTTTTGAACATTATCCCTAAGGAAATGGGGGCGAATTTCTATGTGCTTGGTTTGCGAATGTTGCACGGGATTCTTGCTAAGGTCTATATCACCTTTATTGTCGCACATGATGGGAACATCATCAAGAGAAATCATGTAATCAACAAGCGCTTGCTTCATCTATAGAGCTTGTTGGCATGCTTTTCCGGCACTCACATACTCGGCTTCCATGGTGGATATTGCAAGAGCGGTTTGTTTCTTGGAGAACCAAGAAGTTAAACAACAACCCATGAAGGTACAAACTTCACTAGTGCTTTTCCGGTACACATAGTCTCCCGCATGATCCGAGTCCGCGTAGACAATGGTTTCTACGCCGGTCCCTTTAGGATACCATAATCCTAAATGTATAGTGCCCTTAATGTATCGGAAAATACGCTTAACCGCTTCAAGGTGAGAGGTTTTGGGAGCCTCTTGGAAGCAAGCACAAAGGCAAACACTAAACATGATATCCGGTCGACTTGCCGTTAGGTACAATAAACTACCAATCATACCTCTATATTTGGTGTTGTCTACCGACTCACAATCATCATCTATGGTGAGTTTAGTATCCGAGGCCATTGGGGTCTTCATTGGTCTAGATTCTTCTAATCCAAATTTCTTTAGCATTTCTTTAGCATACTTAGATTTACTAAAGAAAATACCATCATCCATTTGTTTAATTTAGAGTCCTAAAAAGAAGTTAAGTTCTCCCATCATAATCATTTCAAACTCATCATGCATGATTTTGGCAAAGTCATCACACAATTCTTGACAAGTTGAGCCAAATATAATGTCATCAACATATATTTGCACGATTATGAGGTGAGAACCTTTCTTCTTTATAAAGAGCGTGTTGTCTACAATCCCCATGGTATACTCATGTTTAACAAGAAACGCTTTAAGTCTATCATACCAAGCTTTGGGTGCTTGTTTAAGACCATAAAGTGCCTTCTTAAGCTTGTAAACATGATCCGGTTTCTCAAAATCAATGAAGCCGGGACCTCCTCATTGATCAAACTGTTAAGAAACGCACTCTTTATATCCATTTTTTGAAGCTTAAAGTCTAAGGCACAAGCGTAGGCTAAAAGGATTCTAATGGATTCTAATCTTGATACCGGTGCATATGTCTCGTCATAATCAATCTCTTCTTGTTGATTATAGCCTTGAGCTACAAGTCTAGCCTTGTTACGAGACACAAAACCATTCTCATCTAACTTATTCCTATAGACCCATTTGGTTCCTATAATGGTAGAACTTCTAGGTGGAGGAACAAGTTCCCAAACATCATTACCAACGAATTGATTCAATTCTTCTTGCATCGCAATGACCCAACTCTCATCCGTCAAAGCTTCTTTAACATTCTTTGGTTCAATCAAGGAGACAAAACAAAAGAAGTTGCTTTGGTTTTGGACTTGAGATCTTAGGGTCCTTTGATTTAAGTCACCAATGATATTATTGAGAGTATGATCCTTAGACTCCTTAATGTTTACTTCCTTTTCAACACTAAGGTCTTCAACTCCTATTTTTCTAACCTCTTTGGCTTTAACTACTTCTATTTCATCAAAGTCATCATCAACCAATGGTGGTGTCTTGGGTAAAGGAGGGGTTTCATCAAAAGTCACGTTAAGTGATTCTTCAATTACGCCCGAGGTTCTATTGAGGACTATGTAGGCTTTGCTAGTTTGGGAATAACCTAAAAAGATACCTTCGTAAGACTTTGGGTCGAACTTGGTAAGGTAGTCTTTGGTGTTGAGGATAAAGCACTTGCTTCCAAACACCCTAAAGTATTCCAATGAGGGTTTCTTACCTTTAAGAATCTCATAGGGGGTCTTTCCTAGGAAAGGTCGAATAAGAATTCGGTTGAGAATATAAGTCGATTGTCCACGACATTGCACCAAAACTTTTGAGGCAAAGATTGCTCGTTTAACATCATCCTACTCATCTCTTGGATGGTCCTATTCTTCCTTTCAACTACCCCATTTGATTGTGTAGTGCGAGGAGCCGAGAAGTTATGGGTAATACCATGAGCTTCACAAAAGGCACCAAATTGCACTTCATTATCAAATTCCCTACCATGATCCGTCCTAATAAAGACAATTGGACATCCTAGTTGATTTTGAATTCTTCGACTAAAGATTTTGAAATGATCGAAAGCTTCATTCTTAGATGCCAAAAATCTAGTCCAAGTGAATCTAGAATAGTCGTCAACTATAACTAGGGTATAAAGGTTACCTCCATTACTCCGTATGGCGGAAGGTCCAAAGAGATCCATATGTAGGAGCTCTAAGCACCGAGAGGTTGAAACCAAATTCTTGGCTTTGTGACTTGAGTGAACTTGCTTTCCAACTTTGCAAGCATCACAAAAGTGACTATCAAACTTCATCTTGGGGAGGTGTCTTACCAACCCCTTAGAGACTAATGATTGAATTAAACGCATATTGACCTAATCTCCTATGCCAAAGAGTAGAACTATCATCTACAGTCGCAAGACATATGTTGTCTTTTGACTTCTTATTGACCTTCATGACATAAAGCCCATGCTTTCTAACACCTTTTTCAATGACCTTTCCATCTTTTACGATTTCACTGTCATGTTCCGAAAAGATGACCTTACACTTATTGTCACAAATTTGACCTATACTTAAAAGGTTAAACCCTAAATTATCTACGTGCTCAACTTTTTCAATGGTCATGGAGTCAAGAGAAACCGTACCTATGCCAATGATATTACCAGGTAGACTACTAGCGAATGTGACATTACCGCCATCATATGCTTTGTAGCGCGAGAACAAACTTCGATTACCCGTCATGTGTTTAGAACAACCACTATCCTTAATCCACTCGTCGGGTTCCAAATCAATTCCCAAGCATATCTAGGTAACAATACACAAAATCAAACAATTTGTCCCCAATATCTCATGGGTCCAAAATTGTTAGTTCCAAACATCCCTTGCATTTGGTTGGGATGCATGAATGGAGGAGGGGTTCCCTGATAGGTGTGAAAACACCCATCCTTTTACCACTTAATTATAATAATAACCAAGCCAAAACGTGTATTTTATGTCGTAAATGTCGGAATTATGCGTGGTTTGTGTTTTTATTGTGTTTTAGGACCAAATGATGAAAAAGGAAGAAAACACGGGTTTTCACGAGTTTTTATCGAAGAAAACGAGAAAAGACGAAGTCAAAAGATAAAGAGTGCAAAAAGAACGGAAGTACAAGGCCTATTCTGAAGATTTATCGAAGAAAAAGTCTAAAGACGGAAGTTTAATGAAGTCGAAGAACCAAGTCTAATTAAAGAAGAAAATTATAAGACGAGTTCAATTTATATCGACAAATCCCGAGACGACGTCAAGAAAGACAAAGAATTTAAATCGAGTCGAGACAAGAAGAAAGAAAGAAGAAAGCATCAACACTCCTCCTCTCCTCCTATAAATACCCTCCTAATGTGTCATTAGGAGGGGGTTAGTTAGTTTAGATTAGGAGTAGTGTAGTTTTATTTTCTCTCTCTAGTTTTTCACTGTCTCTCTCTAGTTTTTCTTTAAAGTTTTAAGCTTGTCACTTTAATCTTGTATTTAAATCTTTAATCTTCATCTTATTTCAAGCTTTTTATAATCATTCTCATTCTACCTTTCTTGATTTTATTTACCTTTGATTCGTAATCATTGATTTTGCTTCATCTTAGTGTTCATGTGATTAAAAAGTTTATCTTTTTATTCATCTATAAGTTTTAATACGAATGAGCTTTGAGCTTGACATGCTTATTGGCTTATTTTGTATATAGCTTATTTACTTTAAAGTTTTCTTAAAGGTTTCATCTTTTTAAGTTTGATTTTAAAGTTTTACTTATTTAAGGTTTAAAAAGTTCTTATTCGTGCTTATTTAGTTTGTTTCATTATAGATTTGATAAAGTTTAGATTAGTGCTTATTTAACCATAGCTTATTCGGTTTTGCTTATTTCCATTTTAACTTCGTCGGAAAAGGGTTTGATCTTCCTACTGTATTCCGATCACCCAATCTAAATGGGGTTTTAGATTCCGACCTATATTCCGACACCCCCAATCGGAATAGGGTTTCTGGATTCCGATCGTGATTCCGATCTGGATTCCGATGGGGTATTTTCTTTGATATTCCGGTTACTTTGTGTTAGTTTATTCCGATTGTTTTTCTTTTTCTTATATTCCGACAGGATTCTGATAGGACTTAGTTTTCTACATTCCGACAGCTTTCTTTTTATATACATTCCGATAGCTTTCCTTTTTGACACATTCCGATTGGGTGTATTCCGATGGTTTAAGTTTTTCGTTATACCAAGTTTTCAAGTTTTAATTCATTACGTTTTAATTTTGAAAAATTGCACGCTTCCCGAAATCTCTATTTTTACCAAGTGTTTTTCAAATTTTAGAGAAAAAGTGACAGTTTTTCTAGATTTGTTTTTAGCCTATTTTGATTACGTTTCACATTTACTTTTTAATTAGTTATAGACAACGACAACCTTTTTATTTTTCCACCAAGAACGACTGAGTCGCACGATTAACGGTAATCAATTCAAAAAGATCGGACGATAAACTCTTTTTTAACTAGCAAAATCCAGTTATTAAATGGTGCCGCTGCCGGCTCTTTTCGTGAAGATTAACGATTTTTTGTGAGAGACACGTTGGATTTTGGGATCCGTTCACTCGTGAACGTTATTTTTCGTGTCAAATTTTTTTCAAAAATCCATAAAAAATCAAAAATTTCAAAAATACAAAAACATTTAAAAAGTCATAAAAAGCATCTCTTTTTTAAAATTTTGCACCAAAAAATTTCTCTTAACCCTCTATTGTGTTTAATTCTTTTTCTCAACCCCTCTAATTTTTAATTCTTCATGGATTCTTATGTCCATTGCGTAGGGTGTGGGAGACGATTATATGGGTGCGAATCATGTCAATGGTGTTCATGCGAGCAATACGGAAAAGATCTTCCACCTATTTCAACCGATTCACTATTTGGATTTTGTCCATCGTGCAATTCGACTAATTCATCCTTTTCTTCTAATCCACCTACTCTCCCCCTTGCATATATTGTGGAAGCGATTCTCATTGGCATGTTTCGTGTCGAATTCGATACCCGCCTCATGGCGAGCAAGAACTGGGTTACAATTATGACAATGGTAATAGCTATCTACAAGAAGCACCGGGTTTTTCTCAATACCCGTGTTGCAATTATTGTGGGAGCCCTCACGATACTTCTTATTGTCAGCCAATGAATTATTATGAGCCAAATCCGTGTCCTTATTTTCTTCACCGATGGATTATTATGAACCAAATCCGTGTTCTAATTCTTTTCAACCGATGAATTACTATGAGCCACATCCGTGCTATAATTCCGGTTTTCAAAATTTTGAGCCCCCACAACCTACCCTCGATCATCATCCCTCTCAAGAAATTAGTTTTGAGCAACAACTCATTAGTATGGCTGAAATTATAGAGAGATTAAATCGACTCCAAGCTAGCTTGCATGACGAAAGCCGACAAGAGCAAGTATCTAATCTTAGTGATTATACTCCTCCTCTTGTGCGTCCATACTACTATTATGATGATGACGAGGATGATATCTATGATCTCAACCCATCTTCTGAGATTACTACTCCTGCGCTTGATATCCCTAATGCGTCTAAGGATAGTGATTCATCGAGTGAGATTAGTGATTTTGGTCTTGATAAATTCTTTGATGAGGTTTGTGATGTCCCTACTTTTGCTGAGCTTACGGACGAGTTCACTCTTAATGATGATGATTTTTCTCCATGCTATGAGAATTTCACTTTTGAAATTTCTCCTTCTCCCCTGGGCGATGACGGCGATGTTGATTTATTCTCTCCGACATACGAGAAGTTCACCACCGAACTTGGTCTTGTAGACAAGGTGGAAGACGTTATTCTTCGCGACAAATTACTGAAAGTTCATCTTCTTATTGCTAAAATTGAAGCATTGAATTCTGCTCCTATTTCCGAGTCTTTACCTCCGTCTATTACTTCAGTTGAGAATAATGATACAGCTATGGAGGAAATCGACATTCTCTCAATACCTCCGGGTATTGATGATGATGATACGGAGGGGGATATTATTTTTGATAATTTGCTGCTTGAAGATATTGTCCCAAGTCCCCCTCCCGAGCACCTTTTATCCCAACCTTTAGACACCATTACGGAGGATGAGTGCTTTGACCCGGGGGGTGACATTGACCATTCCATGATTGACACCTTTACGGCTTTGCCGCTCAGTGGTAATCATATTTCTTTTGGGGATGACATTTTGGTTCCTTTACCCACCCCACCTCCCGCGGATCATGATTTCACATACTGTTCGTATGTTGAAAGGACTTTTCTACCCTTCAAGAATTATCCTCCAGCCTCTCCTTTATTAATGTCCTCCGGGAACGAGGACAAGGTCTTTGATCCCGGTATTACATTCGAGGCTTCCCCATGGACCATTTAATTCGGGGACGAGTCAAGCTCGTGACTCGGTTAACAAAAACAAGCTCTTCTCGGGAGGCAACCCGATTATCTATCTATCATTATCTGTTTTATAATAAGTGTAGGGGGAGACCCTAGTATGTGTATTGTTGTTTTCTTTCTTCTCATGTGCAGGGATTCGAGCTTTCAAAGATCCATTCTTGATGACTTTTGACGAACCGTGATCCCGTGTACCTGTCTTCCCGGTTCTATCCTAAACACTTTTGATTCTCTATTTTATATTCTTCAATAGTAAAATAGGAATCACTTTAGTTGTCTTTTCCTTAGCAAGATTTAAACAAAGTGCACAATGTCCTAAGTGTAGGGGAGTTTACTTCCACATGCTTAAACATTGAGGACAATGTTTATATTAAGTGTAGGGGGGACTTCTATCGAAGTTAAGTGGTTTTTCAATGAATTTGTCCTTATTTTAACCGGAAAATTTGATTTTTCGACATTTTTCAAAATTTTTAATCTATTTTGGCCTAGTTGTATAGTAGTATCTTCCCTTGTTAGCATTATTTACTTTACTTGCTAAAAATAAAGTTTAATAAAGTGGTTTTAAATTTTTCTAAGTCATGAATCTTTTGCCTCAACCCGAGTTTACTTATCTAAGTTTACTCTAGCTAGTATCCTTAACGTGTTTAAGTCAAGTTTTGCTAGGCTTTTATATAGGGAACTTTAAAACGCGAAAGTATTAACTCTCACGGGTTAAGAACAAGAACTTTTCGCAAGTTCCTATAATTGATCCTAGAAAGTCATTTATCAAGGGAACTTTAAAATGCAAATTCTAAACTTGAAAGAGTCTAAGAAGTTGCAAGATCCTATAGATGACTTGAAAACCCAAAACTTTGATTTAATTGGCTAAGCATCCACGAGTCTCATTCCTTGAGATTTTAAACTGTGGAGAACGATAGATGATAGAGTCAATTATAAGTTTGGTATTCTTTCATGAATTTATGTGAGTTGATTATAAGCTTTTTCTCCCATCGCTTGCTAATAAATTTAATTGCAATAAATAAGGTTGTACGATTTGAAAAGTTACTTAGCTTCTAGCACAAGATCGTTTAAAAGTTTCTCGGTATTAATTAGAGTTCATAGCCAAGGCATAACTTATTGAAGCGGGATGCGAAGATTGGCGAGTCCGAAAAGGTCCTAACAAGACATGAGGGCTACATTTTGTTGCTAAAGATCCAAAAGTGATGTGAAGAATCATTTATCAAAAATCAATATGAAGGATCGAGACACACGACGAAAAGCAAATACTCCCCTAAAGATCATGGAGAAGTCTATCCAAAAAGGCCCTAACAAGGTATGAGGATAAATAGATCCAAGTCCTAAAAGGAGGCGGATCGTTGTATATCAAAGTCCAAAATAAAGATTGGAGAAAAATGAAGAAGTCGTGGTCCAAATATGAAGAATCTCTCAAAAACTTCAAGTGAAGAAATTCCTATTATGAAGAGAAGACCATAATTTCAAGAACGTCTCTCAATATTCGAAGTATGAAGTCGCTGCCAAATATCGGTCCGAGAAAGGTCTCAAATCATGAAGCGAGTTATGCCAAGATATGAACTTTATGAGGTCCCGAGAAGCAGTTTTAAAAGATTTTGTCCTTTAGCTAACTATTGATTAAATCGTCCTATTTTATTTTCAGCCTAAATAACTATCGAAATAAGTCAACAATGCATCCTCGTGATCATTCAAGACAACAATAAAATATAAGAGATACACCTAGGAATAGGGAGTCTAAGTGAATAATTAGGCCACATGAATTTGTGATAGTTTGCTAACTTATAATAACAATTATCTCGTTTTTAAGCTTGGTATGGGGAACGTGAAACTTGATGGTGATAAACATTCATGATAATCCAAAGCCTCAATGTAAGTCTTTAATCTCTTTATTTGTTTTTCTTCCTTTAATTATGTTTAATAAAGGCCAAGGTAGGTTAATTATGATGAAAAATATAAAACATGCTTTGTAATTAATGCATTGCATGAGGGCATTGCAATGGTCAAGTGTAGAGGATTTGATAGGTGTAAAAACACCCATCCTTTTACCACTTAATTATAATAATAACCAAGCCAAAAGGTGTATTTTATGTCGTAAATGTCAGAATTATGCGTGGTTTGTGTTTTTAATGTGTTTTAGGACCAAAAGATATAAAAGGAAGAAAAAACGGGCTTTCACGGGCTTTTATCGAAGAAAACGAGAAAAGACGAAGTCAAAAGATCAAGAGTGCAAAAAGAACGGAAGTCCAAGGCCTATTCTGAAGATTTATCGAAGAAAAAGTCTAAAGACAGAAGTTTAATGAAGTCGAAGAACCAAGTCTAATTAAAGAAGAAATTATAAGACGAGTTCAATTTATATCGACAAATCCCGAGACGACATCGAGAAAGACAAAGAATTTAAATCGAGTCGAGACAAGAAGAAAGAAAGAAGAAAGCATCAACACTCCTCCTCTCCTCCTATAAATACCCTCCTAATGTGTCATTAGGAGGGGGTTAGTTAGTTTAGATTAGGAGTAGTGTAGTTTTATTTTCTCTCTCTAGTTTTTCACTTTCTCTCTCTAGTTTTTCTTTAAAGTTTTAAGCTTTTCACTTTAATCTTGTATTTAAATCTTTAATCTTCATCTTATTTCAAGCTTTTTATAATCATTCTCATTCTACCTTTCTTAATTTTATTTACCTTTGATTCGTAATCATTGATTTTGCTTCATCTTAGTGTTCATGTGATTAAAAAGTTTATCTTTTTATTCATCTATAAGTTTTAATACGAATGAGCTTTGAGCTTGACATGCTTATTGGCTTATTTTGTATTTAGCTTATTTACTTTAAAGTTTTCTTAAAGGTTTCGTCATTTTAAGTTTGATTTTAAAGTTTTACTTATTTAAGGTTTAATAAGTTCTTATTCGTGCTTATTTAGTTTGTTTCATTATAGATTTGATAAAGTTTAGATTAGTGCTTATTTAACCATAGCTTATTCGGTTTTGCTTATTTCCATTTTAACTTCGTCGGAAAAGGGTTTGATCTTCCTAATGTATTCCGATCACCCAATCGGAATGGGGTTTTAGATTCCGACCTATATTCCGACACCCCCAATCGGAATAGGGTTTCTGGATTTCGATCGTGATTCAGATCTGGATTCCGATGGGGTATTTTCTTTGATATTCCGATTACTTTGTGTTAGTTTATTCCGATTGTTTTTCTTTTTCTTATATTCCGACAGGATTCCGATAGGACTTAGTTTTCTACATTCTGACAGCTTTCTTTTTATATACATTCCGATAGCTTTCCTTTTTGACACATTCCGATTGGGTGTATTCCGATGGTTTAAGTTTTTCGTTTTACCAAGTTTTCAAGTTTTAATTCATTATGTTTTAATTTCCAAAAATTGCACGCTTCCCGAAATCTCTATTTTTACCAAGTGTTTTTCAAATTTTAGAGAAAAAGTGACAGTTTTTCTAGATTTGTTTTTAGCCTATTTTGATTAAGTTTCGCATTTACTTTTTAATTAGTTATAGACAACGACAACCTTTTTATTTTTCCACCAAGAACGACTGAGTCGCACGATTAACGGTAATTAATTCGAAAAGATCTGACGATAAACTCTTTTCTAACTAGCAAAATTCAGTTATTATTCCCCATGGGGAATAAAATGAAGGAGGATAATAATTCATATAACCATTTTGTTGTTCATTATTTCTCCTAGGTGTATTTGATATTTGTTTAGAGTTGTGGTCATTCCTTCTAGGTGTTAGATTTTTACTTCTAGGTCGTGAATTGTTTTGACTATCTCTTCTAGGTGTTGTCGTTCTACTTCTAGGCCTAGACTCATTCCGTACTCTTGGTGGAGTAGTGGATGGTCTTGATAAACTTCTATTTCCCATTAGAGGTTTACTCAAGGGCTTATAGAACTTATCAACGGCATTGTCGTCAAGTATGGGTAATTTGACCTTGTTAACAATAAGATGCTTTGGTTGTTCACCTAAATTTGACTTTTCAAAAAGTTCAGGATTTTAAGCAAAACCTCTTTCTGGCCGCGGTTCCTTATCTAGGGCGGCGGTTCCATAGTGATAAGGAATCGCCCCCATATAATCTGGGACCGCGTACAACAGCCGATTTTTCTGAAAATCTGACTTGTTTAGGTTCACTAGTTGATGCTTCATTTGAGTTAAAACCTACACCAAGTCTTTCCTTAGAATGAATTTGTTTGTTTAACATATCATCAATAGCATTAGTACCTTTCATGAACTTTTCCAATTTAATGGAGGTGCTCTTGAGATCTTCATTCTCTAATCTAAGTTTCTCACAACTTAAGCAACCTAAATCAACTTCTTTATTTTTCTCAAGCTTGGCTAATTTCTCCCTAAGTTCATTGATCTCATTTTCAAGCTTAGTTTTGGTTGATTTTAAGGTTTTGTTCTTTTCTATGAATTTAAGGCTAAGTTTGTGTAACTTATCATATTGGCCTTCTAATTCAATATCATCTAAGGTGGAGCTATCATTGCTATAATATTCGGTTTTGGAATGTGTTGTTCCCATTTAATCCATAACACAAGATTTAGAGGAGATATTTAGAGAGAGAAAGAGAAGAAAGTAGAGAGAGAAACAAGAGAGAATTTGGAAGGTTAGACATTTTTAGAGAGAGAAATAAAATGGTAACCAACACCCTCTTCCACATGTGGAAGAGGGTTATATATGCCACGGCCTAAGGCTTTTGTGGGCTTCATCTTGGGCCGGGCTTGGCTTTGTTTTGGGCTTACGCCCCTAACTTATACAATATTAGCTTAAAGTCCAAGCCCGGTTTTCCCGACTAACCTATTACAATACAAGACCATTTAACGACTGAGATGACCTATTACATTCTTGTTCGACTATATAAAATATAGGGCTAACAATCTCCCCCAATGTATCGATCATCTTAAAATGATTAAAATGCATAAGATGATTGAGTGAATATACATTCTTGTAGAGGAGATCTTCCTGCTTGGGTCTTGTATCTTGGTCTTGATCTTGTTTGTAACGGCTTTGTTCCTTCATGCTTTCGTGATCTTTATCTTGAGCCTTTGTCATTTGACTTTGAGTGCTTGAGATCTTCATCTGTACTCCTTGTGACTAAGATGACCTATTACATTCTTACATTCTTGGGTATCTTGATTATCGCCATCTTGTGCTCTTGTGACTTCTGAATCGACATCGGTTGCACAGCTACGCCACCTTCTTGATATGCAACAACATATATAGACACGGATGAAATGGCTTTGAACATTTCACCCTAACTCGGTAGCGTTTTACCTCCGGTCGGTGAAGACCGTTAAACGGTATTAAATACCGTACCTGTGATCAGATAGATTCGATTAAGAACCTCCTTGACAGGGTTTCCCGGTGGTAGTAGCCAGTTCTCTTTACTCGACCGTCTCAAAGCAGACTGCGAACGTAAAGAGTGAATCATAAGGATAAATTATCCGTCTGATTAGAGTCGTCAATTCAGATTTCCTGGGACAAGTTTGATTCTAAAAGAATCGCACCATTGTTGCTTTCCAGTTTGTCACAAGCTTGATTCATAGAGAATCTTGCGAGTTACCTACCGCAGTGTTGTTTGATGTTGACACTGGAAGGATTTCCATTCGTCACTGTGAACACTAATGAGTGTCACTCTGAATGTTCTGGCAAGATCACATGGATTTTGCGAAGAAACCTGGAATCAAGTTTGAATCAATTAAGAATCCAAACTTAGTTGCTTTCCAGTTCTCACAAGTTTGATTCGTGTAGAATCGCACAAGTTACCTACCATGAGCTTGTTTGATGCTGGCTCAAGCAGGATTTCCATCTTCATTGTGAATCGTATCACTCAGATGTTCTGGCAATATCACAAGGATAATGCGTAGGACTCGATTGTGTCCTAATGAGATGATAGATAGATCTCGATTGGCTCTAGACTCAATAAGTGCATTTTGGTAATCGGAGGCTGGAGCAGACTGCCACCTTTTCAATATTAACTGACTCGGAGTGAGAAAGTCAATAGATACGTGTTGATCTCCGTGACAATGAGACAAGTTTCTTTTGAGAGAAACTCGAATGGCTGGGGAAGGGTTGTGCATCGCATCACTGGGTCCATGACACTTGTCTTCAAAGATGTGTTAACCCGGTTTCTACCTAAGTTGCACAGAATATTCAACTCCTTCGATGCTTACCAATACGTCATCATTAGCACCTTGTTGTGATTGTTCTAGTGCTAACTTAAGTAATTGGTCCGCATTCAGCTTCATTTCACTCCATCTTTCCTAAGGACAACTATTTCTAGCTATGGAATGTCCTTGGGTAGATCCCTCCGGTTCTGGTTGGATTATAGGACTTAGTTTCCTATCCTAAACCACCTTTTGACTCCATCGTTCCGTCGTGGATAGTAGGTTGTTTTGGGTAAAGATCTTAACCATAAAACCATTGAAAACCATTCAAAGTGCTTGATAAAAATCAAAACTTTTAACACTTTGAAAGTTTTATCTTTTTGAAAAGCTCCCCCTACACAGATGCATCGATATACGAAATAGTTTGGCATGTGACGGAAAGAGTTGCACTTGAGTCTTTAGGATCACATGTTGCGATATATTACATTTTAATCACATTTTCTCCCCCTATCTCTAATATAAAAATATAATATTAGAGATACCAATTGATTAAAATATGACATTTTCCAAAAAATCGACGGGAGAGAAACATGTGTGCACGCATGAATCATGGAACATTTTCAGTCGGGTCGCTCCCCCTCAACAATATATGTGTGTCTTGAGACAAAATTTGACAAAAATTAGAAAAACGACACCACAAAATATGTTGAGGTACGGAGTTGAGATGCCTTTTCCGATATAATATATTACATTTGACAATTTCATATCATTTGCGGAATGTGTTGGATACATAAAATATGACAATTTTAGAGATGTACCCAACAACATTAAAAGTCTTGATTTTAAAACGCTCCCCCTCAAAAATTGATCAAAATAACATATGACAATTTTGAGATATAAAAACCACTTATGAGGAAGGGAGTGTTGAACACACAATTTTGAAAGATTTAGAAAAACCTTTTGAGAAATTCTTGAAAAATTGTGTTCAACGGTTTTAAATAATCAGGATAGAAGACTTCTCTTCTATTGATTAGGGAAAGCGCAATGAAACGTACACTCCCCTTTGGGGTCCGTTTTTCATGAGCTCAAAACTTTGATTGTTTTTTGACTAGCTAATGACTGAGAAAAATAAATTTCCCGTTGTAAAGGATAAGTTATCATCCGTGATAAACTTTCCTTAAGTTGAAGTTCGAGTTCTAAGCTGACATTTACTTAGAAATCGTTTTTCATGAACTTAAAAACTTTGAATGTTTTTATGAGAAGCTCATGACCGAGAAATATGAATTTCTCGTTGAGAAGGATAACTTATCGTCCGAGATAAACTTTCCTTAGTTGAGGTCCGAGTTATAAGCTGTGATGTGCCTAGAAGTCATTATGAGAAAGTATCAAGCAGCTTCATTTGCCAAAACCTCCAAGTCTTCTGGAGTCATATACTTCATACCAAGACGGCCAACGAGATACGCAAACCTATCTTTCGATAGAGCTTTTGTAAACAAGTCTGCCAGCTGGTACTCAGTTCTGACAAAGTATAATTCCACGATGCCACGTTCCACTTGTTCCTTGATGAAGTGATATCTGACATCGATGTGCTTGGTGCGGGAGTGTTGAACCGGATTGCAAGATATGGCTATGGCCGACTTTGAGTCACAATACATAGGTATTTTATCAAAGTGGAAGCTATAATCCGTGAGTTGAGTTCTCATCCAGAGGACTTGAGCACAACACGCGGATAGAGCCACATATTCTGCTTCAGCTGATGAGAGCGAAGTGCAATCCTGCTTCTTTGACGACCAGCTGACAAGCTTGTCTTCCCCTAGAAATTGTATGCTACCAGAAGTGCTTTTACGACTATCAAGACAACCTGCGTGATCAGAATCTGAAAAAGCCGTTAGATGAAAACCGGTTTCCCTCGGATACCAGAGTCCCATGTGAATGGTATTCTTAAGGTACCAAAAGATCCGTTTAACCTCTTTGAGGTGCTTTTGAGTAGTTCTGGCTTGATAACGTGCACAATAGCATGTGGCATGATGAATATCAGGCCTGCTGGCTGTCAGGTACATAAGTGACCCGATCATACTGCGATATCGCGTTTGATCCACGGGATATGAGTACAAGTCAGCGTCTAGGGATGTGGTCGACAATGGTGTACCAACGCGAGCACATGAGGTCATACCATGCTTTTTAAGTATCTCTTGAGCATACTTAGCTTGGTTAATGAAGATACCACGTGGGGATTGATGAATCTGGAGGCCTAAAAAGAATTTTAGCTCCCCCATCATTGACATTTCAAATCTGTTGTGCATTAATTTCTCAAAACATTTTGAAAGTTTTGGGTTCGTAGAACCAAAAATAATGTCATCAACATAAACTTGCACCAACATTATGTCATCCCCATATTTATTAGTAAAGAGATTAGGATCAATAGAACCTTTGGAGAATCCTTTGGACACCAAGAAGTTTGAAAGTTCTTCGTACCATGCCCTTGGAGCTTGTTTAAGTCCATATACAGCCTTCTTGAGACGATAGACTTTGTCAGGATGATGAGGATCGATGAATCCTTCCGGCTGATTGACGTACACTGTTTTGTGTAGGTGCCATTGTTGGACATTGAGGAGCGGGACTTGAGCTGTTGTGATCAAGTACCATTAGTGGCAATTCGTCAAAGTTCACATGAATTGTTTCGACAATGATCTTTGTTCTCTTGTTATAGACCCGATATCCTTTCGACAATGTAGCATACCCCACAAAATACATGCATCACCTTTTTCTTTCATCTTGTCGAGATTCTCACCGTCTTTAAGGATGTAGCATAAAGATCCAAATACGTGAAAGAATTTTACAGTAGGTTTCCTGCCATTGATGATGTGGTAAGGTGTCTTTTCATGTCTAGGGATAACGAGAGAACGATTCTGAGTATAACAGGCAGTTGCAATTGCTTCAGCCCAGAAGAATAGCGGTAATTTTGAAGCAGAAAGCATTGTTCGAGCAGCCTCAACCAAGGTACGGTTCCGCCTTTCGACAATGCCGTTTTGTTCAGGAGTTTGAGCAATAGACGTTTGATGTTCGATGCCTTCTTCTTGAAAGTAAGATTGCAGGTTCTTGTTCAAAAATTCAGTACCCCCATCCGTTCTTACGGTTAAGACTTGAGCTTGAAGATTGCGTTGTATCATCTTGAGAAAGTTTTTGAGAACCTCTGGTGTTTCATCTTTGGACCTTAAGAAGAAAGTCCATGTGTATCTAGAGTAATCATCAACAATCACTAGAATATACTTTTTCCCGTTAATACTCTCTACACGCATGGGACCACATAAATCCATGTGTAGAAGTTCCAATCGTCCTTTTGAGCTTGGGGTAGTCTTTGATTTGAAAGACTTCTGTTTTGCTTTCCCAAACTCACAAGAAGAACAAAGATGGTCTTTGACGAATTTTAACTTAGGAAGACCGGTCACAATATCATTCTTCGAAAGCAAGTTGATGGTGTCAAAGTTGAGATGTGACAAACGTTGATGCCATAACCATGCTTGAGATGATGAAGCTTTAGCCATTAAGCAAATTGGATTTGTTGAAGATGTGTCTTGAAGAGTTACTGTGTAGAGATCAGAACCACGAGAACCTGTGAGAAGGTCATTCCCATCGTAGTCTCTAACATAGCAAGTAGATTTCTGAAAAGCCACTTCCAAATCCGCATCACAAAATTGACCAACCGAGAATAAATTGTGATTCAGTCCCTCGACGTAATAAACCCGTTTTATAGTGATATTCCCTTGAACCAAGTCTCCATATCCGAGTATCGGTGCAAATTGATCATTTCCAAACCGTACCGTACCCAGAAACTTCTCCACGAAGTTAATGAGAAGCTTGAGATTGCCCGTCATGTGCTTTGTGCACCCGGAGTCCATTATGAATAGGATGATTTCGACAAGCTGCAGAAGAATTAGAAGACAATGTAGCATTTGACAAATGGGAGCCCTTGATAGAAACGGGTTCCAAAATAGTAGTGGGCCTAGATGCAAAGTCTACAGGCAAGCTGATATTCCTAGACCCAATCACTAAAGTGGTTAACTTAGGTACCCATTTGTATCCGGGTGGTGTAAATCTCGAATACCCCCGTGTACATGTCCTAATCATGTTCTCATATAGCTTCTTTAATATGTTTTGTTTACGCAGAGTAGTGGAGTCTAACGCACTTAGTTTCTTAAGTGGTTGATCAGTGGGTTGGTTCAAAGTTCTTGTGGGTTCTCTAGTACTAGTGGGCACAAGAATAGGCTTCCTAGTTCTAGTATTCACTCCATTATGATTAAGAGCACAAGCATCATGATTGAAAGTACGAACACATTTTCCACATTCAACACAAACAAATTCAACATTCGAGGTCTTAGCATTTAAACTGTCATTACATGCAGTTACAAACGTTTTATTCTTAGAAAACTTAAAATTCCTACGATGGTCTTCTACTTCCAACTTCTTTCCTTGACTATTGTTAGGCATGACCTTATCTTGCATTCTATTGCTCTTAAGCTGTGGTCCGCTAACGCTAGTAGTGGGGATTACTCCTGTAGAAGAAGACACACGTTGATTAGTTTTCCTAATATTCTCAGATAACCACGATGTTCCAGTTTGAGTGGGCTTAGTGTTCATCTTATACATTCCAGGTGCTATCACATTGCTACTCTTATCATTTCCTATCTTAGGCAAAGTCTGTGGGGATTGTCCCAAAATAGATGATTTGGGGCATCTAACCGCATTCGGTTGACGAACGGCGGATGGTTTACCCAAAACAGACTTTCCTTTCATTTTCTCAATGAGTTTCTGTAACTCACTAATGGCTATGTCCCTTTCTTTTAGCTGAGCTTTCAAATCATTTATTTCGAAATCTTTTTCATTTAGTAGACGAAACGAAGAAGCTGACATTTCTTGACACTTTTTATGATTATGAGATTTTTCACCTTTTTGTAAAGCAAGTTCAAGGGAAATGGAGTGTTTCTCAAGTTGAGAAAAACTTTTCGAAAGTTTGTTATATGACTGAATTTGTTTCGAAAGCTCTACTTCAAGATTGCGACATTTCGCGTCCGATTCTGACACTAGACATGCTACATGACAATATTGATCAAGATCGGTATACACACCAAGTATAGCATTCATATGGTCAGCATAAAAGTATTCCTTAGAAAGTCGATCAATTTCGTTAGAAAGTTGGTGTTCTTGTGTCTTTAATTTAGTTTGAAGCAAATCAACTTCATCTTCAAGAGATTTAACATAACTTAAATCAGTTAACATTTCCTCAGTGAGAGCTGTATAAAACATTTCCACATTTTTTGAAAGATCATCAATGGTTGGAACAATACATTGTTGAATGACGACTTCTACTTGTGGGTTAGGTTTAATATTCCAAATGGTATCCCTAGAAACTTTTTCATAGTCGACGACACCTTTGTATAAATTTAAAACCCCTTGTTTTATAAACTCAAATTGCTGAACACTTTTGCTTTTCTCATCCCATTTACGTTTTTCATCCAAAATTCGCTTTTCTAACAAAATTGATTGCTTTTTGAAACTCCTTTTTAAAGACACTTTCTTTTGGGGTTCATCACTTGGTGGTGGAACACTATTGTACATCTTTTGTTCTTTGGAAAGTTCTTTTTGAGGAACAAACTTAATATAATTATCAGAATCAGAAAGGTTTATTAAATCACTTAAGTTTGATCGACTTTCTTCTTGTTGACGAATGATTTCGTCGCAGTCAGGGGAAAGCATAAGAGCAAGATTATCAACATAACAACCGATATCATAAAGAGCAGGCTTGGTACTTTGAGCTTTCTTGAGATATTCAGGCTTGACAAAACTCGTTTTCATATTTCTATTGAGCATATTCATAGTTTGAATAGACTGACCCGTTTTGTAAACAATGTTGTTTAACGTGTCGACTCTCTTTTCCAAAGCAAGAATTTTTTCAATATCCTTTTCTTCACGAGTTTTATGAAGCTCAGTTTGTTCTTTGTTAACCGACTCTAATTCAGTAATTTGGAGTTTATGTAGCAGCAGTTGTTCTTCAAGTTCCGATATCTTCTGTTTTGACATATGAATTTCGTGTGTTACTTCAGAACAATATTGTTCGTTGAGCACCTTACGTTCATATACCAAACCATTAGCTATTGCAACCCGTCGATCAACTTCTTTTACATAATCACACTCTTTAAGCCTGTCTATCTCCTCGGCTAAGGATGTGTTTGCTTGCTTCAAACGTTTATTACCCTCTTTGTTTTCCTCAATTTCATGTTTTAAAGAATCAATAATAGACGCAAGCAAATCACGGTCCTCATCCGAGTCAGTATCCTGAACAGCTTTTGCGTCATCATTACACATATGTTGTGAATCCGTAGAGATATTGCTATCCTCCGTGTCCATTACATATGTGTCATTGATGCTTTCGGGTTGCTCAGGATGCCGTCGTTCATTAGCAAACACATTATAGTTATCATGTGATGGTACCTTTTCAAGTGGCTCAGAATCATAGATGGGTCCAAAAGTATCATCAGTCTCTGGGATCACTTCTTGAATCTTTGCCATGTACACATAATGTGCCTCTAACTCTTGATCATCGGCTTCATCATCAGTGTCATCACGCCAGTCAACTTCATCTGTTGTGAGTGGAATTCCTGCTTCTTCTTTCTTACACAACAGCATCTTTTCCTTGTGATACCCTGAGTCCTTAACCCGTTTTGGCTTCTTGCATTCCCTAGCCATGTGCCCAAAACCCTTGCAGTTGAAGCATTGAATCCCAGTCTTCTGCACAACCGGAGTGCCTACAGTATCTCTAGCCCCAACTTGATTCAACATCCTCTGATTATCATACCTAGCATCACGATCATACCTAGGTGCATGATCAACTTCCTTATATCTAACATTGGATGATGATCTGAGGTTGTTGTTGGTAGGTTTGTAAATCTTCTTATAAGTTGTGGTGAGTAAAGACATGAGTTCTTCAATCTTCTTGTCCCTTAAAGTTTGTTCATCATCACTGTCTCCATCTGACTCGGTGTCATACTTTGGAGGTGGAGTGGGGACAATTGCTTTTGCTTTGTGTTTAGCAGCAGCTAGAGGTTTGGTGGATGAGCTTGATGACTTTAAGGAATGAGTAGGTGGTTGTTTACGGGGAACGAGTTTTGTTGAAGTAGCAGCCACAAAAGCAATAGAATTTGCAGACCGTTCTGCCTTTTCAGCCCGTAGTTCATTCACTTCATTCTGATGTTGTTTTAAGATATCATAAAGTTTGTGATAGGAGATGGTCTTGATATCTTCCCTTTGTTTAACCAAGGTCACAAACCTTTGCCATTCCGGTTTGAGTTGAAGTAGAAACTAAACATTGGCATGATGATTGGAGATGGTGCACTGATTTCTGACAAGCTCATTCATCATTTTGTAGAATCTCGAGTAATATGAGTTAATGGATTCACCATCTTCCGATGTGAATTTTCCAAACTCCCAAAGTAGATTAGTCTCGAGATCTTGAACGTTGATCGACTCACCTTGCTTCAATCGATGAATTGCATTCCACATTTCCATAGCATTAGGACATGCATCAACTGGGGAATAGATATCGTTATCAATTCCAGTGAGTATGAAGTTTACAGCATCAGCTTCAGCTTGGAGGAGTTTCTTTTTCTCAGCAGAACATGTGTCAAAATCCTCCATAGCTCGTATAGTTGATGAAGTACCATCCTCTGCCTGTGTGGTAATTGGTCTGAATTCAAAAACTGGAGGTGGATTCTCAAGGCAGTGACGAAGAGCAGTTCGGTTTTCTTTTCCATCGAGAAATCTGAGAAAACGAGATCTCCATTGAACGTAGCAACCGGCAGTGAGCACAGGTGGGTTACCGTTGCCACCTTGTTCCAAACGAATTTGATTAGCAGTTGCAATGTTGATGTTGTTGTTAGACATGGTGAATACTTGTGGATGAATTGCAGATCTTAGTGGATTTGTTGTGATGATGAGTGGTTAAAATTGAAATTCCGAAAATTAAAAAATTCTTTTCTCAGCCCGACAATAAATTTCTCAGTCTGACAAAACGGTAAGCCGAAAAATTTTGTATCGCCAAATTTTGAATTTGAGTTAGAAATAGCCAAAAACTAGTAGGGAAAAAATTTGAAAAATTTCGTATCGCCAAATTTTTTTTTTTATATAATCTTCGTGTAAACTACGTTCCGAAACTAGTGTAGATAGTGGCTAAGTCTAAAAATTACTCAAACAAAATACCCATCGGAATGTCCATCGGAATACTTATCGGAATGTCCAGATCGGAATGTCCAGATCGGAATGCTCAGATCGGAATGCTCAGATCGCGATGTTCAGATCGGGATGCTCAGATCGCAATGCTCAGATCGCAATGCTCAGATCGGAATGCTCATATCGCAATGTCCAGATCGGAATGCTCATATCGCAATGTGCTGTCGCAATGTTAGATCGGAATGTGGCTGAGACAAATTGGACAGAGTAACGACTTAAAAAACCCTTAAACCCGTCGGAATCCCAGATCGCAATGCACGATCGGAATATCCAGATCGGAATAAGGTATCGCAATATAGTGATCGCAAAGTAGAATCCTAAGATTATTGCGATCAAATCCCACACAATTGTACTTTACGATGGTAACAGTTGCTTGAATTTCGGAATGAAGAAAAACAAGAAATTTCGCAACTTTTGATACAAAATATTTGTGTTTTAGCCAAAACCAAGATACCCAAATCACTACTACTAGTATGTAGATGATTTGTATCAAGAAAAGACCGTAAAAACACAAAAAGAAAAATGGGATGTGAGATATGGATCAAAAAAGCCACGAAAAATCAAGAACACCACACACGAATCTTCAATCACCTATCCACTATAGGCTCTTGATACCAAATGTTGATCCCATTTAATCCGTAATACAAGATTTAGAGGAGATATTTAGAGAGAGAAAGGGAAGAAAGTAGCGAGAGAAACAAGAGAGAATTTGGAAGGTTAAACACTTTTAGAGAGAGAAATAAAATGGTAACCAACACCCTCTTCCACATGTGGAAGAGGGTTATATATGCCACGGCCTAAGGCCTTTGTGGGCTTCATCTTGGGCCGGGCTTGGCTTTGTTTTGGGCTTACGCCCCTAACTTATACAATATTAGCTTAAAGTCCAAGCCCGGTTTTCCCGACTAACCTATTACAATACAAGACCATTTAACGACTGAGATGACCTATTACATTCTTGTTCGACTATATAAAATATAGGGCTAACAGAATGTACCTCTTTAGAAGTATGAGCCATAAGACATTTCTCCTCTTTGGGGTTGTCATCAACATCTTCACCGCTATCGCTCCAAGAACCACTAACGAACGCCGTGTGATTCTTATCGCGTGAAGGCTTTGGACAATCACTAATGAAATGATTTGGATCACCACATCTAAAGCAATTCCTATCACCTTTTTCGTTCTTGGCAAACCGATTCTTTGAGAATGGTTTCTTGTCATTGTTGGGTTGCCTCACGTGTTGACCTCGTCTTTTGAAGAACTTCTTGAAATCTCTCACCGCCAATGCATACTCCTCGTCATCGCTATCCGAGGAACTATCATGATCGATTTGTGCCTTATTGGCTTTGAGTGCAAGAGACTTCCTTTCACTCTTGGTTTTTACCAATTCCGAGTCCTTCAAAATTATCATCTCATGAACCTTCAAGTTGCCTATGAGTTTATCGAGTGATAAAGTTGAGAGATCTTTTGATTCTTCAATCGCCGTGACTTTTGCTCTCCACTTCGGATGTAAGGCCCTTAGAAACTTCCTAACATTGTTCTTGCTAGAAAAACCTTCATCAAGTGCTTTTAGACTAGTAATAATAGTGTTAAATCTAGCAAAAGCACTATCAATAGTTTCATCTTCTAAGATGACAAATTGTTCATATTGTTGGACAAGAAGATCGATTTTGCTTTCTTTGACTTGGCTATTAACTTGGTGGGTTACTAAAAGAGTGTTCCAAATATCTTTAGCGGTTTCACACATAAAAATCCTTTCATACTCTTTCTTAGGTAAAGCATTATAAATCACCATTTTAGCCTCATTATTTTTCGAAAGTTTCTTTTTAGTATCGTCATTAGCTTTGTCAAAAGTGACCAATTCTTTTGTTTTAGAAACTTCACTAAATTGATAAGGTAAAAAATCACCATTGGTAATAACATGCCAAAGATCTAAATCTTTTGATTTCACATAAGTCTCAAATCTATTTTTCCAATAAATAAAACTATCGGTTTCAAAAAGTGGTGGTCTTTGCATAGATTGCCCTTCTAGGTACTTGTTGGAATCCATAGATCGATTCAAGTTTTAAAATACAATATACTTTAAAAATTCTTGAGCAACATCGCTCTGATACCAATTGTAGAAACTAGAAGTGGGGGGGGGGGGGGGGAGGTTTGAATAGTTTCTTATATTTACTTGTTAAAAAATGGTTTTCAAAAAAATCCTTTTTCAAAAACTTAGGCTTGAGGAAATATGTGAAATCTTATTATGCACAATATGAACAATGATAGTGTAACTAAACTAATACTAACTAATGTATATACACAAAGAATAAAGAATGTAAAGAGTTAAGGGTAAAGAAAGATCAAACCAAACACCAAGGATTTATAGTGGTTCGGCAACGAAGCTCACTCCTCGTTCCTACTCCACTCCTCGAGTACTCCTTACTCGAGAGTTCACTACACAACAAGCTCCTTATGGTGGAGAAAACCGTACACGTTGCTTAACAAATTTCCGACTCTAAGCTAAAAGTCGAGCCCTAATCGTAGCTAGGACCAATCTACACAACTATACTTAGTACATACACAATTTCCAAATACACACAACTACTTGGATCTTCACAACTATGACACAACAACAAATGTATAAGATTTGATCTTCAAAGGATCTTTGGTGGTGGACTCAACACTTCATAAGGATAGTATTCTTCTCTTTTCACTTGGAGAGGAAGGGATGGATGGGATAGATTCACTTCTAAACAAGTAGTAATCAATCAAATGATCAAGGATTTGAGTGATTTAAGAAGTATGTTTGAATCTGGAAATATATGTGCAAAAGAGGTGAAGAGAAAATCTGAGAATGGTCCACTATTTATAGGACAAAGGGCCAACAGCTATATCTGCCCGCGGTTCCCTATCTCAGCCGGCGGTTCCTTATCGATAAGGAACCACATAGGCACTAGGGAACCGCCGGAGTAGACTCCGCTCCCTTTTTGTCCTTTAGTGGTGGAGGTCTTATCTGATTATAAAATATACTGAAAGAATATTCCAAATCAAAAAAGAATATGCCATTTTCAAATTTTCAAATATTTAATTTAATAAAACATTTTCTTAAAAAGAAAGTTTAATAAAAAAACTTGTCACACTTAATAAAAAGTGAGTTTTAAGAAAAGATTAAATCACTTGATCACTTGATTAAGGTTATTACTTTTTTATTCATACCTTTCGTGAAAATGGGTAAAATGAAAAATACTTGAACTCAAGAATTCGTTTTTCGTTGTTTTCGTAGATGCTTGTTTTTACATATTGTCGTAATCAAAACTAAGCGAGACCGAAAAATGCAAGTAACGTTTTTAGGCATTATTGCATTAACACCTAGGTTTAGAGCCTGAGATCAGCCCTTGAACGTTTTTGAAACTCATTTTATAGTCCCCGAGATTTGACCAAATATCAATAACAAATTCGGATTGTGTTGACACTCGCCTCCCGGTACACGAATATTCAAACTAGCATAACTTCCTCCTCGTTTTTAGTTTGAAGCTCTAATTGGTACCAAATCGAAGCTTAAGAAAATCTATACAACAATAACCTATCAATTCAACTTTCACTCAGACTTAAGACTTCCAAAAACACCTCTAAACCTACTGACCTAAAATAATCTTTTCAAAACCCCATCAAATCACTCTTTTGACCCATTTTAATAAATCCCATACTTCTAACATCACCTCTTAATCATCCTAAACCATTCCAGTTACTCCTAATCACTTGCATGTTCAATCTTTCCAGATCTCAACCACAAAATCATGCATGCAACCATTCCAAAAATAAAATATAATTAAGAAATATAAAATTAGGAACCTTACAACAACAACAAAGATCAAACTCCACAAGAAAATGTTTTTCCAAGCTAGTTCCTTACTCCCACTTGATTCCTAACAACAATATACACACATGCAAATCATAAAAGTGGATCAAAACACATTGTTCATCATAAATTTTCTTGAAAAATAAAAGTTAATGCATGTATGATTTTCTTAGTGTAAAATGATCACAATCAAATTTTAAGATTGGTTCTAACCTTAGTTTTCTTAAAATCAATGTAACCAAAATTTTGTGAATGGTTTTGTGGGCGTGTTTCTAGCCGTGAGCTTGAAAGAGAGAAAGAGAGAAAAGTTGCAAATTTTTTAGTATAAAATGTGTGTGTGTGTGTGTGTGAGTGGAATTTGCTTTTATATGGTAGGTGGAGGTAGAAAGTGTAAATTGTTCATTATTTTGGACGTAAATTCAAAGTATAAGCTAAAGAGCGAGAAATGACTAATAGTCGATTTTTCAAAAATTTACGGGAGTCGGGTTTTGTAAAAATATTTTTTAAAATTTAAAAGGGCACACAAAATATAATAATATGATTCCGACACGACTTAATACGCAATAAAAACGAAAACGTCAAAAATATCAAACATCTAAACGATCGATAATAAAACGTAAAATTTTGGGCATCCGTCGGTATCGCAATCACTAGTAGTCCTCGTAACTCGTCAAAGCATAACAATAAGACTTCCAACATTGGTTTCAAATTAAACCGTCAAACATAATAGCATTCAATATCATAAAAAAATAAATTTCAAAAATATTCGTAAAATTAAATTAAATAATGACCTCTGGTTTGGGTTATCACATCCTCCCCTTCTTAAAAAGAGTGACGTCTCGACGCTCGACCCTTCTTATACTTACATTCTGTATCACTAGAATAAATGAGAGTACTTTTCCTTAAAGAAATCCTCACGCTCCCACGTGAACTCGGGTCCACGTCTTGAATTCCATCGTACCTTCACAATATAAATCCTACTATGCTTCAACCACTTAACCTCCCAATCCATAATCTCTACGGGTTCTTTTACGAAATGCAACTTATCATCAAGTTGAATATCCTCCAATGGGATCACCAAATCCCTTTCTACCAAACACCTCTTCGAATCCAATACATGAAAAAGTGTTATGAATGACTCGAAGCTCATCCAATAATTCCAACTTATAAGTAACCGGTCCAACCATTGAACAATCTCAAAAGGTCCAATATTCCTCGAACTCAACTTTCCTTACTTCTCAAAACGAATCACTAAAAACAAATTTTTAACACCATGGAAAGGTGTTATTCTTAATCTACACAATCTTCTTAGTAGTCTCCATATTATTTCTGGTCCAGTCAGTTGACTTTTACTTTCATCACTCTAACTCACTTGAGACCTACACATGTGCCCATACAAACCTAAAATGGTGTAGCCTTAATACTAGCATCACGACTGTTGTTATATAAGAATTCCACCAACGACATATGTCGTTCCCAACTATTTTCCAAGTCAATAGCATACGCACGAAGCATTTATTCCAATGTTTGAGTCGTCCTTTTACTCTATCCATCAGTCACTGGGTACTACGCAGTACTCAAATTCAACTCAATTACCATCGCTCTCTGCAAAGATCTCCAAAATCAATCCAAAATTCACCGATGAAAGCACCCCATGTCGATAAACGATCTTCTTCACATACACAGTAGTCAACCTTTTCATAATACCCGTCTTCTTTATAGGTAAAAAAATGACCAGACTTAGTCAATCTATCCACAATCACCTATATCACATCACAACCACTAGAAGTTCTCGGTAAACCCGTCACGAAATCCATAGTGATTTTCTCCTACATCCACTCTGAAATTTCAGGTTGCACCAATAACCCGGACGGTCTTCCATACTCTGCCTTCACCTTCACACAGTCAAACACTTACTAACATACCGAGCAATATATGCTTTCATGTTCGGCCACAAATACATCTTCCTCATGTCATGACACATCTCATCCAAACCAGAATGTATCGAATACTTTGTCTTGTGAGATTACTTCATCACCGAAACTCGTACTCCCACGCACCTTCCTCAGATGGACATAACGGCAACCAAATCCGATTCTGAAAATACTTCATCCCATTTGACTTCACTACGAAAATCTGTTTCAACATCCTTTCCGTCAAGTCAATACTTCCCGTCATCACCAACGCTCCTCCCTTTTTCCTTCTTGATAAGTGCATTAGCTACCACATTCTCCTTTCTAGGATGGTAGCAAATCTCGCAGCCATAGTCACTCACAGTCATAATTATCAGCTACCACATTCTACCCATCTTCCTTTCCTTAACGCATAAGCGATTACCTTCTCCTGCTGCATCAACACAGCTTCATAACCCTTGTTGAGACGCATCATAATACACCATAAAATATTCAGATCCTTCCGGCAATGACAAAATCGGCGCAGAACACAACATATCCTTTAATGTTCAGAAAGCAGCTTCCTCATCAGGTCTTCATCAGATTTCAAAACTTACAAACTTAGGCGTATGAGTGGGGATCACACATCCAATTCTTCACAGTAAGCTTGGTCAACCGTTTAGAAATCAGTGAAAACCCTTCGCTAAACCTTCAGTAATACCCAACTAGACCAAGGAATTTACGAATTCTCGTCGGTGTCGTTGGTACCAACCAATCCTTAATCGCTTCAATCTTGGTAAGATCTTCACGAACACCTTTGTTAATGCAAAGTAATGCCTAAAAACATTATTAGTGTTAACTAATCTTTCTTAGTTTTGATCACGACAAATTAAAAAAACATTTATCGTTAAATACAACCATAAGACGAATTATTTGACAAATACTATCATCAAGGTAATAATCATTTAAGTGTTGTACTAACATATCTTAATCATGATTAGTGATCATAAAAAAATTAATCCTAAACTTACATTTTGTCAAATGTGACAAAAGATTTTTTTATAAACTTTTTTTTAAGAAAATGTTTTATTACAATGGAAAATGTAAATTTGAATATGGCATAATGCCATAGGAATATCCTTTGAAGGTAAAAACTTACCTCAGATATTACTTCTCCACTAAAAGACAAAAGGGAGCGAAGTCTATGAGCACGGTCCCTTAAAGGCCTATGCGAATCCTTAGTGATAAGGGGCCGCATGCATAATTAAGGCACCGTGCTCAGAGAGCCGTTTGCCTTTGTCTCCTATAAATAGTGGATCAAACCTACATTTTCCACAACCCTTTTTGAACACTCTTTCTGCTATCCTTTTCCTTCCTAATTCCTAATCATTTGTAAATGACCACTTAATGTGTTACGTATGTTTACTTATGATTATCTCCTTGATCTTCTTCTTTACCTGGTCCAAAGAGAAGATCACTTACACACTTGTGATGTGATTAAAGATGAAGCCTTGATGAAGATCCTCTTCTGAATATCTAGTCATGTTCATCATTTGTTTTATTTGAGTCTTGTGTAGATCCAATGTATTTGTGAATACATGGATCTAATCTTGTGTAAATCCATTGTATATGTGTATACTTGGATTTGTGTTGTGTAGATCCAAGTTACATGTGTATACTTGGATATGTATTTTATTGAGTTGTTATAGGAATGAGTTGTGAGTTCTCACTAAACTATAAAGTGATGTAGTTTTGTCTTGTGAAGTTCTCACTTAGCTTTAAAGTGAAGAGTTGTGAGTTCTCACTTAACTATAAAGTGATGTGGTTGTGTCTTGTGAGTTCTCACTAAACTATAAAGTGATGTGGTTGTGTCTTGTAAGTTCTCACTAAACTCTAAAGTGATGTAGTTGTGTCTAGTGAAGTTCTCACTTAGCTTCAAAGTGAAGAGTTTGTGAAGATTGGTTATACTCTTCGATTAGAACTCGAAATCTAGCCTTGTGTCATAAAATAGTGACGTAGGAAACGTTGTGAAGATTGGTTCTACCTTTCGATTAGAAATCGACATCTAGCCTTGTGTCGTTAAATGGTGAAGTAGGCAATGTTGTGAAGATTGATTCTATCTTTCGATTAGAACTCGACATCTAGCCTTGTGTCGTAAAATGGTGAAGTGGGCGATGTTGTGTAGATTAGTCCTAGATAAGATTAGGTCTCGACATTTAGCTTAGTGTCAGAAAATAATGTGAGCGACATTGTAAGGTTTTCTCTGCCAGGAAGGGAGCTTGTAGATATAGTGGAAATCTCGAGTAAGGTGTACTCGAGGAGTGAAGTAGGAACGAAGATAGAGCTTCGTTGCCAATCCACTATAAATCTTGGTGTCTTACTATTAAGTTGTTTCTTTCCTTACTCTTTACTTATTCTTACTATCATATCATTCACATCTGTTACTTGTCATTGTTAATGCATTAGAATTGAACCTAATCATTATGCAACTAGCTTTCAAGTAAAAGGTAGTTTTGATACAAACCTAACTGAAAGGAATTTTAATTAGGACATAAACCGAAGAGAAACTATTCAACTCCCCTTCTAGTTTCTATAATTGGTATCAGAGCGATGGTCACTCAAGGTCTTTGAAGTATATTGTACTTTAAAACTTGGATCGATCCATTGTCTCCTCAAATTAGAAGGTTTCGTTGTACTAAAGTTTCTCTTTGGTCAAAACTATTTTTTCATTTAAAATAGGCCTTTTATTAGTAATATTGCATCTCATCTTTAATAGGACTTATACATTTTAGTATTACCCTTGAAATGTATCTACTAGTTTGCATCTTACTTTGTGTAGGTACTCATGAAGATTAATCACTTAAGTGATTGTAGATTGAGTTGCTTACACTTGTAGAAGACTCATCTTCTTTGATTCCCAACATCATTGAATGATGATGCCTAGATGGATGAAAGTGATACTAGTCCTTGAAGACTTAGTAGTCACTTTAGTCAAGATTGGGCTTTGCATTAGCTCCTTGAAGTCTTGGAATGCTCTTTTCAGCTAAGGTACGTTCTCGTCCTTCCACACGCCCTATTGATCATTCTTTTGATCATCACTTGACTATATGGTTGTTCTTGGCATCCTTGCCTTGACATTTGTTTGTGGTTTGTGATTCTATTATCATATCCTCTCAAACCTTCATTGCTTGGATACTTGACTCACTTCGGAGATGTAGAGTGAGTTAGTATTAGCATAAAGTATCAAGCATTATATCCATGGTTTGCACCCATACGGTTAGTATGCCTTATATCATGTGTAATGTGTGCATTTGATCTCATCTCTAGAATGATTGTTTAATCCCTTAAGATACCCAACTACTTCATAAGTTGTAGTTAGGATATTACACATTTGGAATTGAAATATTCCAAGAATGTTGTTATTGTAATTCTTAGAAATAATAATTGTTCGATCATGTGGGACAGAAAGTGAATCTACATTTTGCTCATTGTCTTAAATAACATTAAGACTACTATTGAAAATTTTCTTAATCTATTTTGTACAATTTTGCTTGATATAGTTCATTACCAAAGCCGTTTAAGCTTTCGCCGGAAAGGCACGTCTTAAACCACTATAAATGACACAAGCTCTTCGTGTCCGCTACTTGAATTTTGTCACTTGGTTCTTGAGCATTGACCTTGGTCTTGATTTACTCCCCTTGTCTCCTCTCCTCTTTTCTCCTTTGCTACGAGTAGTCGTTTCTTCGTTTTGATCTCTTTCAGTCTCGATTCCACTCGTAATCATTCACTTAGGCATTATCACCTAGTATTGAAGTAGTCTAATGATTTCTAAATGGCTTAAGATAAATTTTAAGGAATTTAGAAAAACTTGGTTTTGAAAAATTATTTGTGTTTCTTTGTTAAAAAACCCGCCACTGTGCGCGGATCCTTAATTGTCACGGCGCTAACCCAAGGAGCCATATTGATAAAGCACCGCGGCCCCACCAGGCGACTAAAGTAATCAGTTTTTAATTAAAAACACTATTTCAAACAAACCCTCCCTTTCTTCTCCATATAGGCGACGGGTTCCCTTCATTCCACCATTGTTGAACCTTCAAAAACACCAAATCACTCAAGATTAATTGATTCCAAGTAGTGGGTTACACTCATCCCTCTTCCAACATCAATTATCTGTAAGTAATTTCATTCAGTTTCAATTAATTTGTTCTAGGGTTCTTATTTTCATAATTGGGATTTTTAAAATTAATATTGAAATAGAACCTTGCTAGGAATGTGGGTTGACATAGTCATTCTACTATGATTCCTTAGGTTCGAATTCATTAAGATTTCACTAAAACCCACTTGTAGAACAATCCGAATTTTGACTAAATATTTTGGTTGAATGATGGAATTGATAGGAACCCATGAACAAATTGATGATTGCATTGTTAATGCTTACCCAAAAATGTTTTTGAAAAACCTTTGTTCAAAATTCATGATTGATTTTACATTGTTCATATGTTTACTCAATGATGAATTTAGTTCATTTTAACCATGAAAATGTTAAGGATTAATCCTTCATTTGAAAAGTCATTTGATCAAACACATTTTCATAATTTTGGTTTTCGGTAATTATGTAACATATGAGTGATTGGAAAATATTTTTTGTTTGTTGTTAATAGGTAACTAATCATGCTCTTGGAATAACACAAAGACCACCAAAACACTAAAGCTTATATGCCAAACCTTGCTGAATTTTGTCACTTACCAACCCTTGCCAATACCTTTCGTTCACTCCAAAACCGTTGCTTTCATGAGGGTAGATTTGTCGAAGAGAACATTGGGGGTTATTCTTACATCAAATCAATGTTTGCTCAAATTGGGTTTAATTGTTTGCTATATATCAAAGACGATATTTACCCCGAATTTCTCTTGGAGTTCTTTAGCGGATATTCCCTTATCTTTAATGATAATGAAATATTTGTTAGGTTCACCTTAAATGGTAAACTCATCCAATACTCTCTCAAGGATTTTGGCGCGGCTCTTCGTGTGCCATTTGTTGGTACTTGTCGGTTCATGGATGCTTGGAAACATGATGCTCTAATTGAGTCTTCCGATAGTGCTCCAAATGATGACGAAGAACTAGACCTTGACCTCATCCTTGATGTCATTACCAAAGAGCATAGCTCAACCGTTGTTCGAAGTATCCATTCTTCTAAGCGATCTTTAAATCGTCATGAGATACTCGAAAGCGACCTTAATGATTGCATGGTCCGATGGGCTGACATTCTTAGGGAAAATGTATTTTGTCTTGGTGGAAACCGGGATCATATCCCAACGTGTATGGCACACATGATGTGTTGCATCTTTACCGACACCAAGTACAATCTTGCATTTTACATCGCTCGACGCATTACCTATGCTCTCTCTCGACCAACCACAAATCCCCCATATGCCATGCTCCTCACTCGCCTTTTCAAAAAGGTTGGTGAAGACTTTACCGAGCTCGATCTCTCTCGCTTTCGTCCGGTCAATCGTGTCATGATGCCTATTCGAGAGGTACAACCACGAAAGCCAAGAAGTGATCGTGGTACGAGAAGGAATGAACCACAAGAGTTCGATGATGAGGACACTCATATGTCACCAAGTGATGGTGGTGACGAAGGTACGAGTGCTCACTTCGGATCTTTGAGTGACTCCACCCCATCTATGAACACCTTCATGGACGGGTTAGACCCTCTTGTTCCTCCTCCTCACTATGCCACTAGTGACCTTCCAGAAAACCTCTTACTTGAGCATGTTTATCGCTCAAACCTTCAAACCCGTGGTGAGTTGCATGATTTTAGAAAAGAGCATAGGGGAACATTCAAGAGCTTTGGGAAGATGATTAAGAACCTTGGCAAGAAGAAGAAATGAAGCTATGGTAATGGAACAAAGATTAACATGTTTGTGAGCATGTTTTGAAGCGTTGAACAATTTCCTTTATTTAGAATTTTTATGTTTCTTGTTCTTAGATTTTGGTTTTTAACTAATTAATTCTTTGTGTTGGATTGTTTAGTAATTTAATCCTTAGATGTTCATGTGATCATTGTATCGATTCACATATCTTTGTGCATTTCTTTTGTTAGTTAGCTTTCTAGTTTTTGGTTTATCATCTACTTTGGCTTGATATAGACTTGTGAAAAATCTGGGGGTTTGAAAATTGGAGGAACGTCACTTTTCTGTGACCACTGTCCACGGTACCTTAAATACATGCGTTTCCTTAGTGATAAAGAACCGCAGTCCTATTTAAGGAACCGTGGGCTATGGTCACGATAGAATATATATTTTACATTGTTTTCTCTAAAATTTTGTAAACATCGATAATATTCTTGCTAAAAGACCAGCTTTTTCCTAAATTAGCCTACCTAATTTCATTGTTCACCAAAATAATTTTTAACCCATTACTAGTTTGGATCATCCCCTTCCTTTATTAAACCTCCTATGTTTAATCTTCCTCTTCATCCTTCAAACCTTGACACACAACTATGGTATCTACAAGATCATCAAGTTCTTCCAAACAATCCTCATCCAAAAGGAACCTTAAGATCAAAATCAAGTTTCCTAAACTTGACTCTTCATCCTTCCTCACACCTAAGAGTGAGATTTCTCCAATTCTCATCTCTTAATCATCCTCGCCACCTCTTGCACCATGCAAGACAAATTCAACTCATGGTACCAACCACTCTCATGGGTCTACATCCTCTTCATTCTAATCTAGAATGAATGAGTTGTCCTCACCATTCACTCCTTGTCCTCTCATGGATGTGAACCCTCAACCTCTACAAAGCATTCCTATTGTGAATGAATTTGTTGAGCCATTGGTTACCTCACCTTTCACCCCTCCTAATTCAACTATCTCACCCTTGGACACCATGCCTCCTCCTCCTCCCTCAAACAATCCACTTTTGGGTGTTCACATTCCTTACTTTAGGGGTGATCCATACTTCTTTGGTTTTCTAGAAGCTCATGGTGCTAATTGTCCATGTTGCCTCTATAACAACTACATCATTCAAAACCTAAGAATGGAGATGTTTGGACTTCATAGGAGGCTGCAAGACTTCTTGATTACCTTGTTCTCCATGCCTCCACATCCTAGGAGATGAATGATAATTTTCTAAAAATAAATGTTTTTAAAAGAAAATCAAGCCAAGGAAGACTATCTATCAAGAACTAGTTTAGCTAACTTTGTAATAGTTAGTTTGTATTTCGTTTCTTGTATTTCCTTTCTTCATGAGTTTTCATGAAAATGTGTTATGGATTTAGTATTTGTGTGTTTTAACCTATGTGCTCACACTAATTAACTTCAATTTTATTTAAAATTGAACCTAAATCTATCACAACCTTTAAAACTTGACTAAAATTGGACCAAAATGTTATCTAAATATTTTGTCACCCCTTTGTCAAGACACTCTTTGTGAGTGTGTTGCCTTTTGTGCAACCAAAGCATAATCTAGTGCTAAAATGGTAAAAATCCAAGATTTGCAATTTTTTGAAAAAGTCTTGGTTTTTCTTAAAACCTTGTAAAATTGCATTTTTATGTCCACTGTATGCGGATCCCTAAAGACTGCGCGGTCCCTTATATATAAGGAACCGCGGATAGCATGCCATTTTTGGCTTGTTTTTTGGTCTTTCCTCTTTGACCACAGTCTTTTTCAAGATTCCTTGTTTACCAATTTTGGCTAAACATTCCTTGCAAACTTTTGATTTCTTTTCAAATCTTTGCCTTGTATACTTTCTTTAAATTCTCTTCTTTTGGGAGTTCTTCTTCTCATCCCTAACAATACCTAACTCTTTAAATCTTAACCTTGACATCTCTTTGTTACAATATTCTAAACCCAAATCTTCTTCTTCTAAGCTTTCCAAGAAACCGAAAATCTTGGTTCGACCTATTTGGGTCAAGAAAAACAAGGATCATCATGATTCCTCTTCTTCCAAACCTTGCAAGACTTCTTTCTCTCCCATTGTGTATTGAAATGACACGTTCTCAATTGATCCAATTACCAAAGAAAGAGAAGTTCTTCCACCACCACCTAAACCTTGCAACATACCTTCTCTAAATGACCTATCTTCTTTCCCAAATCTCACTAGGCATTGTGAAAACATCTTTTATCTATTATCTCCCTCTCCACCACCACCTTCTCATCTTGATGGTCCTCCCCCATCCAACGACTTTGTTTTGCATTATGGAAGCTCGTGTGCTTGTTGTCGATTTCAACAAATTGAACTTGCTCATGTGTATGACAAGATAAATTTTCTTAAATTTCTTCTCACTTGACCTCCTCTTAAAGTATTTGTTCCCGTGAACAAATCTTCGAATGATTCCTCGTCATCTTATTTTTCCAATTAACGCACACTTTATGTTTTAATTGTTTGAGTCAACTTAAGAAATCTTGGAGGATTATCACTACTAGAGTAGTTTATGCTTTTGTTGTTTAATTTTCCTTATGTCTTGTGTTAAATATTTATATTGTGTGTATGAATATTTCCCTTGTTTGTTCTTTCATATTTGTGTAATATAAATGTTATGTGTGTTACTCCCTTCCCACCAATTTGTTTTCACACATTGTTTAGAGTAGATCATGGTTAAAACTTACAATTGCTTTTGGATGATTCCACCAATTCTAAGTTTCTAACCCTTTGACATACTATCACTTCAATTGGTTTGGATGTTTCTTTTATACCTCTATTCCACCAATTGAACTTTTATTTTGTCAAAACACCCTCCTTGGACATTCTTAGCAAATACTTACTTCTAATTTGAGATTTCTTTTCTTACTCCCTCTCAAGTTAGTTAGTAGGTAGTCACTATATATACATTGGTGTTCCTTTTCTCTCTACTAACCATTGTGTAGCATGTCACCTAAGCTCATTTCCTTGGTGCCCCAAGCAAGGGGGAGTAAGCACCAAGGGGAGCTTCTTGCAAAGTCCGATTCTTTTCTTCCTTAAAGACTTTTTGCATCCTTTTTGCTCCGACAAAGGGGGAGAAATGATAGTGATAAACTCGTTAATAATTCGAACTATTTTGGATTTTACATAAATGAGTTTATAGTTTGTCGTAATAAAAAGGGGGAGATTGTTAATACAAAGAAATGCCTAAAAACATTATTAGTGTTAACTAATCTTTCTTAGTTTTGATCACGGCAAATTAAAAAGACATTTATCGTTAAATACAACCATAAGTTGAATTATTTGACAAACACTATCATCAAGGTAATAATCATTTAAGTATTGCACTAACATATCTTAATCATGATTAGTGATCGTAAAAGTGATTAATCCTAAACTTACATTTTGTCAAATGTGACAAAAGATTTTTTAGTAAACTTTCTTTTTAAGAAAATGTTTTATTAAAATGAAAAATGTAAATTTGAATATGGCATATTCCAAATGCCATAGGAATATCCTTTGAAGGTAAAAACTTACCGCATATGTTACGGTCCCTTAAAGGCCTATGCGGATCCTTAGTGATAAGGGACCACATGCATAATTAAGGCACCGCGCTCAGAGAGCCGTTGGCCTTTGTCTCCTATAAATAGTGGATCAAACCTGCATTTTCCACAACCCTTTTTGGACACTCTTTCTGCTATCATTTTCCTTTATAATTCCTAATCATTTGTAAATGATCACTTAATGTGTTAAGTATGTTTACTTATGATTATCTCCTTCTTTACCTTGTCCAAAGAGAAATCACTCACAGACTTGTGATGTGATTAAAGATGAAGCCTTGATGAAGATCCTCTCCTAAAGATCTGGTCATGCTCATCATTTATTTTATTTGAGTCTTGTGTAGATCCAATGTATTTGTGAATACATGGATCTAGTCTTGTGTAAATCATTGTATATGTGTATACTTAGATTTATGTTGTGTAGATCCAAGTTACATGTGTATACTTGGATATGTGTTTTATTGAGTTGTAATAGGAATGAGTTGTGAGTTCTCACTAAACTATAAAGTGATGTAGTTGTGTCTTGTAAAGTTCTCACTTAGCTTCAAAGTGAAGAGTTGTGAGTTCTCACTTAACTATAAAGTGATATGGTTGTGTCTTGTGAGTTTTCACTAAACTATAAAGTGATGTGGTTGTGTCTTGTGAGTTCTCACTAAACTCTAAAGTGATGTAGTTGTGTCTAGTGAAGTTCCCACTTAGCTTTAAAGTGAAGAGTTGTGAAGATTAGTTCTACCCTTCGATTAGAACTCGACATCTAGCCTTATTTCATTAAATAGTGAAGTAGGCAACATTGTAAAGATTGGTTCTACCTTTCGATTAGAACTCGACATCTAGCATTATGTCGTTAAATGGTGAAGTAGGCAACGTTGTGAAGATTGGTTCTATCTTTCGATTAGAACTCGACATCTAGCCTTGTATCGTAAAATGGTGAAGTGGGCGACGTTGTGTAGATTAGTCCTAGCTAAGATTAGGTCTCGACATTTAGCTCAGTGTCAGAAATAATGTGAGCGACGTTGTAAGGTTTTCTTCGCCAAGAAGGGAGCTTGTGGATATAATGGTAATCTCGAGTAATGTGTACTCGATGAGTGGAGTAGGAACGAAGATAGAGCTTCGTTGCCGAACCACTATAAATCTTGGTATCATACTATTAGTTTGTTTCTTTCCTTACTCTTTACTTATTCTTACTATCATATCATTAACATCTATTACTTGTCATTGTTAATGCATTAGAATTGAACCTAATCACTATGCAACTAGCTTTCAAGTAAAAGGTAGTTTTGAGACAAACCTAATTGAAAGGAATTTTAATTAGGACATAAACCGAAGAGAAACTATTCAACCCCCCCTTCTAGTTTCTACAACCTTTGTTGCCAATCACGTGCCCCAGAAATTGCACCGATTTCAACCAAAACTCACACTTAGAGATTTTGGCATACAACTTCTCTTTCCTCAATAATTCCAGAATTGTTCTCAAATGCTTCTCTTACTCCTCCTTACAACTGATCAAACAAATCATCAATCCTCGGCAAAGGATACCAATTCTTGACAGTCAGTTTGTTAGAATCACCGTGATCGATACACATCCGAACGATCCATCCTTCTTCTTGACAAACAACACAAGCGCTATGGGGAGTGACTAACTCGGTCTAATAAATCCCTTATCCATCAATTCCTGCAATTGATCGGATAACTCCTTCATCTCTGATGGTGCCAAACGATAAGACACATGAACAACAGGTGTAGCTCCCGACACTAAATCGATACGAAATTCCACTTCACGAGACGCCGATAAACTCGGCAACTATTCAGGAATTTTTTTAGAATACTCCCGCATTACAACACATCCTCCAATTTCCTTTTCAACCACACTACCACTAGTTATCTGAGCAAGAAATGCATCACAACCCTCTTTCACAACCGTTCACCATTTTCAAACAAGACACTACTCTTAAATGAGAAGTGCATTCATCACCCTTCATAGTCAACACCCGGTTTCTCAACGGGATTTGTATCAACCTTTCTCCACAACAATCACCGCACCATACGCAACTAACCAATCCATACCAACAATCACATCAAGAGACCCTAGCTCTATAGGCATCAAATCAATATCAAACACCTAATTTCCTAACCTTGAGGAACACTCTTTTAGTATAGAACTAGCGCTAACAACCTTTCCATCGGTTAACTACATAATATAACTAGTTGTCAATCATACTGGTTCTCTATCCATAAGGCAACTGAATCTAATAACTACGAAACTTCCTATCGAATCCAAATTCAAAAAACACACTAGCGTAACGAATATATAGTAAAAACGTACCAGTCACAATATTCGGACCTTGTGGCTTGTCAGCATCACCCACAACATAAGCTGGAGCAACAGTAACATTGCCTCCCTGTCGATTCCCAGTCCTTGGAAATTTTCCCTGCTTGTCTCCTCTTTCACCACATCTAAAACATGTCATAACTTTAGTGGCCTTAACTCCAGTAACCACATTCCTTGTCCTACACCCAACAGCTCGATGACCATCCATCCCACATTTGCGACAAGCAGGAGGACAACTACCCATATGGTAAAAACCGCAACGCCTACACTTAGGATTTATCTTGTTAACTCGGAGCACAGTAGCAGCACGAACACCATCTTTCATTTTCTTAAACTGCTGATTTCGGTTCCGTCCTTGGTTATTATTGTTATGATAACCACCATAATTTTGACCTTGACTGGACTGAGCAAATTTCCATTTCCTTTTGTTATCCCCAACAATGATGTCCTTCTTGTCTTGTACCTTATTCGGTTCTGAATAACCACCGACCTCAAAAGTATTCTCAATCTTATCCATCCATCTGCACAGCTCCAAAACACCACCATTACCATGAGATTGGGTAGACCCACACCTTATGAAACCAACATACGAACATCCCCTTGGAGCTTGCGGAATAGTAGCATCATTTCCAACTAAACCACCACCACTACCAGTCCCTACATCTTGATCTTTCACTGCATGGTCAGCTTCAAGTGCCTTAGCAATCAATTCTCAATCATAGTGTTCACCCTAGCAGTTGTTAGTTCTGGAGACATGTTTCAAGAAACTTAGTCACGCGGAGATCCACAAATGACAGAAAATGCCTCCCTCGCTCCTTTCTCTGTCATCACAGATGAAAGAAACATGGTAAGTATACACATCAAGATAAAAAGAAGGATTTCTTTATTAGGATGTATCATGAATACTACATGCACAAACAACACAACTACAAAGATTCATCAATCAAACCACAAAAGAGCTAATAAAGACACATCATAGATCATGAAGGTAAATATAGATTGCATTGAGGATTCAATCAAAATTGTGACAAGATATGTCATTACAATCATCTATCGAATAAAACTTAAGATCAAACTTAATATCTTTTAAGTTTTATCACAATACTAAAACATAAAGTCTAAATAAGATCGATTACAATAAGGAAACAAAGATGAAATACCAAGAAAATAATCACGTGATGACCCACGTGGCTTCTTGGGCAACAGCTCATCGTCCTCCTTAACCTTGCTGTCAACTTCGCCATCCTCGCCCACATTCCCTTTGCACCTCAAATTCGAATCATAACATGATGGTAGCTCATTACCATAAATCAAGTACTCACCTCTACACGGCGTATTAATGATAAAATGATTCTCAGCATGACTTTGATCATCTCTAAACTTCCGACCTTGACTCAGAATTGGTCTCACATGAGACTCCCAAACGCGCATCCTTTCCAATCTAGCTCTTTCCTCCTTAAATCTCTCAAATTCAGCCCCAAAATTATTATCCTCACCTTCACTCCTATTCTCCACAGCCTCATTCCTTTCTTCATCCTTGTCTATCCACCCATTATGACCTTGCGGGTCCGGAGCAAATGATCCACCTCCAGCTCCTACAACATACTCATCTCTGTTACCATTCGGCGGTACTTCGGCCATTTTCTACAAACACAAAAAATTCGAGGGTATATAAGGTCATTATTCAAAATTATAAATGCATGCTCATGCAATGCAATGTAGTATGTATGCTATAATATATGCACACATCATCATATTATTGCATATTATGTAATACTTGCAAAAGAAAATTACGATGACAAGTACTCGACACACTTTAAATAATATCAATACATTATCATAGCATTTACTTAATAAATACTCGGGAATTCATTTCAGTTTTGAGGGATACATCTAAAATACAAAAACAAAACTAAAAGTAATCTTACCGGAGCCTTGCGAAGAAGTTGCGTGCTTTTGTAAAATATTTCGACACCAAAGTTATAGTTTAGGACTTTTTCAAAACCGATCTAATTCTCTATAACTTGTGGCTCTGATTACTAATCTCTAACACCCCCAAATTTACTACGCAGCGGAATACACATTTGGTTGCTAGACACAAGCATCATTACACAAGATACATTGTACGACCTCAAAATGAGACGTTTAGAATATAAAAGGAAATAATTTAACAATTGTCTAAAACCTTCGATCCCAAATAAAACATAAGTTTAGAAATTCATAGTAGCGTTTCGGTCCCCCTAGGATCTCAACCATCCATCCAAATAATTTTATCACAATGTACGACCATAAAATAAATTGTTTACAACAAAAGGGAAAGAAATAAGTTTTAGACCAACAAACAAACACAAAAACAACCCACAACCTTCTCGAGAAAGCTCTGCCATCAATCGCCTTCGATTACATGAAACACATGCTTAAAAAGGTCAACAAAAAATGTTGAGCGAATCTATAGGTTTATCAAATCATTATTTGAACACAAGAGAAAAATCAATCATAATCATTTAATAGTATTGCAGTGCACACAAACTATTATTCAGGTATTTCATCTTATAGCAAAAGCTATATTACTTGTATTAAGCTCATGACACCGACCCTTTAACTTAGTCACCCACGCCAAAATACCGGCATAACTAGATGAAACCATTGCCCCTTTAGGGGTACTGTTGCCAATTATATACCACAATTCTTATTCTCGAAGAATATCTGTCCACAGAGGTTACTCGGCGTAAACTCTGGTCTAAGATAGGGTCGTCAACCCAATAGTACTATCAATTGAATAAGCGGCTATTCCTGTCCCACATAAGGGTAAGACAATAGTTAACGGTTCATGAAATTAGGTACTTAGGAAACAAGGTACTTATACAATTCAAGACGACATTCGGGTCCAAACAATTACTCATGACTTGTGTTCATTTTATTTCAAATAGCGTGTATCCCCCTCGCGGATTAAAATCATTTAAAACAAGTATAAAGTGAGGCTATAGACTCACCTTAGTAGAAGAAGTAGTAGTAAGACGATCGCCGACGATAGTAGATGCCCGGTAACACTCGAAAGTCGCAACCTATCAAATAAGGTGCGTATTTTAATAATATACTCAAGTATAACTCATACTTAGTGAAATCAAAATCAACAATTCAAAACCACAATAAATCCATAAAAACAACCCATACAAGTGATACTATTAGACGCCTTCACATTCTTACTTTACTAGACAATACTTCCAAAAATATTTTGTCGGTACATACCAAATGTACAAGCTGATTTCCCCTACTTAGACACATCCAAATATTACAAATTTTCTGGAGAACTCACATACAACCTGTAGAAAGCCCTCAAAAAATTTCATCAAAATATTTTACTTCCAAGACCCTCTGCTCAACACATCTTTGACTTTTAAAATCCGGACAGTTTTACACCTTTGACTCATAAAACGATTTTGACCTTGCTAACCAATTCCGTTTGCAAAACCAACATTTGAGTTTAAAAATAGACTCACAACCCTTGGTATAGAGCCTGAGATTAGCCCATGAACATTTTTGAAACTCATTTTATAGTCCCCGAGATTTGACCAAATATCAATAACAAATTCGGATTGTGTTGACACTCGCCTCCCGGTACACGAATATTCAAACTAGCATAACATCCTCCTCGTTTTGAGTTGGAAGCTATAATTTGTACCAAATAGAAGCTTAAGAAAATCTCTACAACAATATCCTATCAATTCAACTTCCACTTAGACTTAAGACTTCCAAAACACCTCTAAACCTACTGACCTAAAATACTCTTTTCAAAACCACATCAAATCACTCTTTTGACCCATTTTAACAAATCCCATACTTGTAACATCACCTATTAATCATCCTAAACCATTCCAATTACTCTTAATCACTTGCATGTTCAATCTTTCCAAATCTCAACCATAAAGTCATGCATGCAACCATTCCAAAAATAAACATATAATTAATAAACATAAAATTAGGAACCTTACAATAACAACAAAGATCAAACTCCACAACAAAATGTTTTTCCAAGCTAGTTCCTTACTCCCACTTGATTCCTAACAACAATATACACACATGCACATCACAAAAGTGGATCAAAACGCATTATTCATCATAAAATTTTCTTGAAAAATAAAACTTAATGCATGTATGATTTTCTTAGTGCAAAATGATCACAATCAAATTTTAAGATTGATCTAACCTTAGTTTTCTTCAAATCAAAGTAACCAAAATTTTGTGAATGATTTTGTGGGGGTGTTTCTAGCCGTGAGTTTCAAAGAGAGAAAAAGAGAAAAGTTACAAATTTTTTAGTATAAAATGTGTGTGTATTTGAGTGGAATTTGCTTTTATATGGTGGGTGGAGGTAGAAAGTGTAAATTATGCATTCTTTTGGACTTAAATGTAAGGTATGAGCTAAACAGCGGGAAATAACTAATAGTTGATTTTTCAAAAATTTACGGGAGTCGGGTTTTGTAAAAATACTTTTAAAAAGTTAAAACGCACACAAAATATAATAATATGATTCAGACACGACTTAATACGCAATAAAAACGAAAACGTAAAAAATATCAAACATCTAAACGATCGATAATAAAACGTAAAATTTCGGGCATCCGTCGGTATCGCAATCACTAGTAGTCCTCGTAACTCGTCAAAACGTAACAATAAGACTTCCAACATTGGTTTCAAATTAAACCGTCAAACATAATAGCATTCAAACTCATAAAACATAAATTTTAAAAAAATTCGTAAAATATAATTAAATAATGACCTCAGGTTCGGTTTATCACAAAAATTGGATTCATACATACTAGAGATATTATAGATCTTGTAGTATGTATGTTGTAGAGATCAATGAAGTGACTTTCTGTTTGTTACAAGAAAGAAGATATCATTTTGAGAGAAGAGTGCTAGAAAGGATGTTGGATCTTCAATTGGAAGTATTAGAAGAGTCAGCTGGAGCTTTGGAGTTGATAAGAAAGATCAAACAACAGATAAAGGATTTAGAAAGAGAAGAGGATGCAGAAAGGGAACTTTAAGTGTTTGGCTTTCAGCCATACTTCCTAAATGGTAATCAGTTCACTATGTCTAATCAACATAAGAACTGGCTAGTCCATAAGCAAACGATTTATGGTAAAGACTTCTCAAATCCGTTGATAGCTGGCAACCATGCTTAAATTGCAAAGAGTTGGCTAGTCTTAGGGAAAACTGTTCTAGGTATATACTCTATCAAATCCGTTATATGGTTGACAGTTTACCAAAAATAGTAGGGTAATCAGTACACCTTATTCTTGATGAATAAAGTATTGGCTAGAAAACAGCTAACTGGTAATGAATAAATCAAATCCATTGATGGCTGATGATTTGTCAAAAATCATGATGCCAATACAGATTGGTTTGTTGTTAATTTTTTTATTTCAGGTAAGTAGATGCAGGGAGATGCAACAAAGACAAGAAAACTTTCAAGTTTAAGATATCAAGAGCTTCCTGCTCTAATGCATATTGTTAAGAAGACAAACATTGTTGCATAAAATAAAAGATATAAAGAACTTTATTGATTCATTACACAGAGGATCATACTTTGAAGACAAAGATGAAGATCATAATAAAGTGAAGTTCATCATACTAGAAGAAGATCTACAAGAAGTGTTTGGATGCATTCTGTTGGTACAAAGATCAAGACTGCAAGTCCTACCCAGATACTTGAAGTGAAATTTAAAGACATGTATATTTATACATTCAAGACATAGAAAACAAGAAGATAACCAGTTATCACTCATGTTAAGGGGATGATTGTTAGGAATTATTTTATAAGTACCAAGTACCGCTAGTATGTAAGCCAAGTGCCGTTAGTATAGCAAGTACTGTTAGTGTATGCGCGGTACATGTCAAGTACCGTTAGGCTAAATGTTAAGTACTGCTAGATAGATAAGGACTGTTATATCTTTAGTAAAGATATGTTCTAGTTATATTGGAAGTATATCGTGTGTGATATACGAATCCTAATAGAATATTCTAGGGTTCCTTACACTATAAAAGGAACATAGGTACGATGAGTTTATTGTACCTCAACACAAGTTTTACGATTAATAGGAATCGAATCGTTAGTAGAATTCTATGTTCTTCTCAAATTAGCTTTGATAAGTTAGATTCCACATAACTTATCTTGATTCAGTAAGAGTCTCTCATGTGCTCTAATTTGTTTGCAAACTATTGTACGATCCTTAACAGGATCTCGATCTATTCAAAGGGATCAACAATTCGTTTTTATCATATTGAACCGAAATGACCCATATTGATTTTCTAACAAACGAACCCATTTCTTAAATTTTGTTACGTTCAAATTAGTTATTTTAGCTTATATTATTAAGCTATAAGCTACAAATCTCTTTTAGAATTAAAAATATCATAGTATGGAAAAAGGACTAATAACGTAATTGTTTGCAAAATAGAGGTATATATTGTAAAATTGAGAAATTATATAAGTTTGATACTAGAAATGTAATTATATTATAGTATAAACCATAGGGGTATGTTTTGCCATTATTAAACATTTAAACCTAAAGGACTAATATTAAAGATGTTTTGTATTAAAGGACTTGTTTTGCAGTTTCTAAACCTAAGGATATAAATTGAAACTTTTTAAATTTATATGTCAAAGGATTATTTTTTAAAATATATGAAAGTATAAACTACAAGGAGTTATTTTGATAATTTTAAAACTTAAGGATTTACATTATATACATTTTATAATATAAGGACTAAAATTGCAAAACATTATAACTATAAGGACTATTTGTTGGTAAATTCTCAAACTTAAGGTTTATTAATGTATAAGAATTATTAAAAAGGTTTAAAATATAATTTGATTATACTTGGAGGTATAAAATGTAACATTTACATCTAAACAATATAATTATATACTGAAAGGGTACAAAATTGTTATTTTAAACACTTAAAGGTGTAAAATAAAAGTTTTTATAATTATTTACATTAAATAAAATAATGTCAATTATATAAAAATAATTATATAAATTATTTTATCTTTACATAACTTATCATGGAGCATCCTTCAAAGAAATATTCAATCTTGGTGGCTTTTCAAGTTCACAAAATAAACAGGTTTGGGTAAACGTGTTATAAAAACAATTGGATCGCCGCATAGGCATCTATGTTATCACTCTTCCAGTGACAATTAATGTATTTGAATGATTTTCAAACCATTTGAGACATCCTTTTATGGTTAAATATAATTGCTTAACCTGTTAAAATGTAAAATCCGCTAGCTAACTATCTATAATTGGTAACTAGAACGGTTGCAACACAGTTTACATACATTCATAGTGCAGAACTGAATCCCAGCACAATAAAAAGGAAAACTCATAGCAACCCGATCCTTAAGTTTCTACCCACCATCACTGAAATGACATTGCATCACAAAAGATAATACAGAATGACTTAAGGGGATGTGAATCAAACACAACCTCACCACATAACATACATTGAGATTAATCAAGGTCTTTAGATTAAAAAAGATAATGCAGATAAAATAAAAGCCAGCCTCTGATAACAGTGCAAGAAAAGAGTTAAAAGGCTTTACCAAGACGACACTGACTGGGCTTTAAAAGACTGGTTTTTTGCAGCTTCATATTTCTAACATGGTCAGACCAACTAAGGAGTGGAGTTCTTTCTTCTTGTCCTCGGTCACATTGATTTCTGCTAACTTATTCACATCAAGCCAGTCCATTGCTTCCTCAACCACAGCATCAATCTTCTTTAAATCATCCAGAAATAGCTTGCTTTTGATGTTGCCATCCTGCAATTTCGTTTTCATGGAGTAAACGTAATCTTCCAACGCATTATAGGCCCCTACCTTCTTTTTGTATTGTTGATCATCAAGTTTGTATCTTTCTGCATCTTCCAACATCTTTTCAATTTCATCCTTTGTAAGTCTTCCTTTGGAGTCTGTGATTGTGATGTGATTCTTCTGACCGGTTGTTGGTGTTAGCAGTTGTATTAACGATGGGTTATAGTTTGTATCGGGCTAAAGCCCGTATTCTAGAATATTCTTCATAGGGCTATATGTACATATCGATTTTATTGAATGAGATACGAAAACATTATACAATCCTACATGGTTTTCATGACTTATTTGCATGACTTATTTGCACATAATGGAATTCAATTCCGTTTTTCTTGTCCACGGACCTCACAACAAATGGAAAGTCTGAAAGGATAATTCGTACTATCAATAACCTTATCCGCACCTTACTCTTTCAAGCTCATCTTCCCCCTAATTATTGGACTGAAGCTCTCAATATGGTTGTTTATTTGTTAAATATTTTGCCATCACGAGCCGTTGATAATGAGATACCGTTTACCCGTCTTTTTGGCTCGACACCTGATTATACTATTTTACGTACTTTTGGGTGTCTTTGTTACCCTCACCTTGATCCATCTCACAAACTTGAACCGAGGGCTACCCCTTCTATTTTCCTCGGTCATGCCACGAATCACCGTGGTTATCGTTGTCTTGACCTTAACACAAACAACATTATCATTTCACGTCACGTAACTTTTGATGAAACAGTTTTTCCATTTGGCTCGATGACACCCACTTCGAGTCCCTCTTATGACTTTTTGGAAGAACCACCAAATGTTATCAATACTTTCATTCGATTATCACCAACCAGTACCTCCAACCCCCTCCCACACCCAATCCTAACCCAACACCTACTACTGAACACGATCCAACATCCGACACGGTTACACCTACCGCATCTGATATGCTAAGCCCAACTACCACAACCGAGCCCTTTCCGGATCTTTTTCATTCAGGGACACCACCCATTGCATCAGTTCAAGATTCCCCAGATCTAACCTCCGTTTCCGTTTCTGAACCCCCTCTTGCGAACGATGTTAACCCGAACCCAGCCTCGGTTCACCCAATGGTCACACGTTTCCGTCTCGGGACTAATCGTCCTAATCCTCGGTATAATTGTCATGTGTCAACTGTTTCTCCTTTACCTAAGTCGTACAATGATGCGTTTAATGATCCACATTGGAAAAATGCTATGTCTGATGAGTACAATGCACTTATGAAAAATAACACTTGGATTCTTGTGCCTCGACCTACGGATGCCAATATTGTTCGTTGCATGTGGTTATTTCGCCACAAGTATTTAGCAGATGGCACTCTTAGTCGTTACAAGGCACGCCTTGTCGCAAATGGTAGTACACAGATACAAGGTGTTGATGTTGATGAGACTTTTAGCCCGGTTGTTAAACCTAGTACTATTCGAACGGTTCTTAGTTTAGCCATTTCTCGACATTGGCCGGTTCATCAACTTGATGTCAAGAATGCCTTTTTACATGGAGATTTATCTGAGACAGTATATATGCATCAGCCTCCAGGGTTTCGGGATTCTAGACATCCTGATTATGTTTGTCTCTTGCAGAGGTCTCTATATGGTCTTAAGCAGGCTCCACGGGCTTGGTTTCAACGGTTTGCTACTTACATTACTCGTGTTGGATTTAGTCAGAGTCGTTGTGACTCCTCACTTTTTATTTATAGACAAGGGGCTGACACTGCTTACATGTTATTATATGTTGATGATATTGCTTCATCCATAATTTTGTTACAAAAGATTATTTCCTCTTTACATCAGGAATTTGCTATGACGGATTTGGGTTCTCTTAATTATTTCTTAGGCATTTCGTTATCAGTATGCAGACATATTTACTAAAGGGTTGCCTTCCGCTTTGTTTGAAGAGTTTCGCACCAGTTTGAGTGTCCGGTGTCCTCCCGCTCAAACTGCGGGGGAGTGTTAGCAGTTGTATTAACGATGGGTTATAGTTTGTATTGGGCTAAAGCCCGTATTCTAGAATATTCTTCATAGGGCTATATGTACAGATCGATTTTATTGAATGAGATACGAAAACATTATACAATCCTACAGTTGGTTCCTCAGCAGAAACTTTTAGCATACCATCAGCATCGATGTCAAATTGAATCCTTGCTTTTGTAACACCCCTCGGGGCAAGAGGGAGGTTGGAAAGCTCAAATTCACCTAGTAAACTGTTGTCCTTCGACCGACTTCTTTCCCCTTGATAGACCTTAAAAAGAAATCTAGATTGGTTGTCACAAAGTGTCGATGCTATTGTGTCCTTTGTAACAGGGATGGGTGTGTTTTTCGGGATCACTACAGCCATGACTTCTCCACATGACTCCATACCAAGTGAAAGAGGGGTGACATCCAACAACGTTAAATCTCGAACCATTTGATTGCCCATGCCATTCAGTTTTGCTGCCAAAACTGCTGCACCATATGCAACAGCCTCATCCGGATTGATCCGCCAACTATAACCACCTCATCCACTCTATTCTTCTCCAATTGCGCATCATCTAAGCAACCTTGCACAGACTCCATACACTTGCTGAAAAAGTCCATATTCAGCTCCTCAAATTTGGCACGCGTTATTTTTGAAGAAAAATCAACGCCATCATATAAGCAATCAATTTCTATGAAAGTTTGAGTCGTTGACGATAGAGTCCTCTTTGCTCTCTCAGAAGCAACCCTTAACCTTCCCAAAGCCCTAGAGTTGCTGCTTATATCTCTCTTGTATTTCCTATTGAATTCTGACACAAAGTATTCCACCATTTGATTATCAAAATCCTCACCACCTAAATGAGTGTCACCACCCGAAGCTTTCACCTCAAACCTCCCGTTATCAATGGTGAGAACAGAGACATCAAAAGTACCACCACCCAAATCAAAGATAAGCACGTTTCGTTCCCCAGCGATTGGTGTAGCCCATAAGCAATTGCAGCTGCTGTGGGTTCATTTAGCAAACGTAGAACATGGAGGCCGGAAACAATAGCTGCGTTCTTAGTTGCTAGACGTTGTGAATCATTGAAATAAGCAGGAACTGTGATTACTGCACTTTTCATGTCGGTGTTGAGGTACGCATTAGCTACCTCTTTCATCTTGGTGAGAACCATGGAAGAGATTTCTTCAGCAGCAAAGCCCTTCTCATCACCCTTGTATGTGACTACGATCATATAGGTTTACCATTTTCTCCTTCTATTATTTTGAAAGGCCAAACCTTCATGTCACCCTGCACAATGGCATCATCAAACCTTCTTCCAATCAATCTTTTCGCATCTGAAAAACTCAAGCAAAAAAAGGTAGCATAGGCTTTAGATTGAGAATGAATCCGAAAATACAAACAAGTAATACCAGAATGTCAATGGCAAATGAAGTGCATCATGCTTCATATCCTATGTAAAGCAATTATTTTTTCTATCTGTTTCGCCTTTTAGTGCCACCAAACTCAAGCATTAGTACTAAAACTTTACACAATTCTATTGAGAACTATGATATAATGTTCAATTAGTAATAATGTAGCCCACTATTCATTGAGGGCATACTAAATCTATGATACTAGAATAAGTAATAAATACGATTAATTTGTAGGTTTTTTTATAAGTTTTTCATTGATATGGTCAACATTGACTTAAAAAAATTTAGATTGTTTTAATTCAAAGCATTGTATGTATTTTCACAAAATGGCCTGTCCGAGTCCGAGACAGAAAGTTGAGCGGCCACTTAGGAGCATGTGGGTTCATATTGAGAAACGTAGTCATATCACAAAGATCCCCCTGCGGATCCAACTAAAGTACGCACCAAGAATGCCCCAAAGTTGCCGCATACAGAGATCCAACTTGTCCATCAAATTCATATATTAGTGAACTTTTTCTTCTTCTTATACGAGCACTATTATACTCACAATAGAGATGCTCAACCTCTATGCTTTAAAACGATCAGAAAACTCAAAACCTTTTAAAGGCCGAAAGGGAAGACCTAAATCACGAAGCATTTTATTAAAAAAGTTTGCTCTAAACAAATGCAAAGTCTTCAATAAATTAGTTTGGTATAATAACTAGTTTTCAGTCAGTAAAATTTAACAAAGGAAATTTACAGAATTACACTGGAAAATAACCATTCCAAGCACATACTCAACATGTCCTTTGATACCACATTTTTACTTAAAAAAGAACCGAATAAACAAAACAGAGATGATAAAAAAGAAAAAAACAATGTATACAGAAAACCTAAGAAGTAAGAACATTGGAGCCCTTAAAAAATTCAAAAACCTAAACCCCTAGTTTTTCGCGGTTTTACTTGAGACACACTGTATATAACACTGGTAGAGACTAGAACTAAAAAAAATAACTGTAGCAAAAAAAAATACCGAAAACTGTGTTGGTAGGGTTGATTGCAGCTTGGTTTTTGGCCGAGTCCCCAGTCAAACGCTCAGTATCCGAGAAAGCAACACAAGAAGGCGTAGTCCTGTTGCCTTGTTCATTGGCTATTATCTCAACTCGCTCGTGTCTCCAAACCGCTACACACGAGTATGTTGTCCCTAGATCAATTCCAATTGCGGGCACTTCATCTCTTCCCGCCATATTATTTGGATGAATATTTTTTTTTATAAAAGAAAAAGAAAGCTTCCACACAGATCACGCAGAAATGATAAAGGTTGTAGCTATATATATTTGCTAATAAGCCGTTCAAAATTTGGGGATGTGAAAGGGTTTTTGATAATTCAAATTCAAATTCAAATTTGGATATATGAAAGGGTTTTTGGTATTATAAATTTGGAAATATGAAAGGGTTATTGAAGTTAGTTTTTTATTGGTACTACGCGAGTTATATTAAATGGCAAATTTGCATGGAAAATGTAATGAACATCGGTATAGCTTTAATGGGTGGGTTGTTTAATTTGTTTTAGCTTATTCAGTGAGCTTATAAATTATAAGTTTATTAGCTTATATACGTTTATAAGCAAAAAATAAATGTCTGATTAAACTTATATAAATGAATTTATAAACCTACATAAAAAGGTATAGTAAGCAAAAACTTTGGTGACTTATATAAACGTAGATTATATAAGAATATTATATAAAATAATTTTTATACTTTTATTCAATAATTAAATCTTTTTACTTTTATATATATTTTTATCATATATTATAAAGCTTATTATATATATATATAAGATATAGAAGGTTTATACAACACTAGACGAGTACCCGCGCATAGCGGCGGAAATTCCAACGATAGATAATTAACGATATGTGTTATTGTGGTAAGTATTTCGTGTAATGTTTAAAATAGAACGTGGAAAAATTAAAATGAAATTGCAATTGTTCGTAACTCATGATAAATTCTTAGCACCTATCAAACTCCAAACCACAATGGTAACCGGCGAAAACCATACCGACCACTGTCAAAAGCTAAAAGAATTCATACTTAATCTTTTTTACGTGATTTAGACCAACGGCGGAGACTCAAAGAGAAATCATGCACGACTAAAAACACACTAATTGCAATACTTAACCATCCAATTACTTTTAGAAGACATGCACTATAAAAATGATAAGCATACCAACTGTGGACTTTTGAAATTTCAATAACGTATCATATACTCTCTTATAAAGTATGTTGACATGTTATTTTTAAAATACTTTAAATTTCAACTTATATCTTCTAATACATTATGTATAACCAAAATAAGCCTAAAAACATAGCAAACTTTAACACCTCATTAGTACAAATATAATTTAATACTCATATTAAAACTAATTAATACATAATAGTTAATACACAATTAAAACTAAAAATAATTAATACTACTTAGTATATAATTAAAATAGCTTAATATTTAAAGTATAAGTATATATATTCACACTATACAACAACTAAAAGCATTAGTTTACACAAATATAAATACGTTGTCTACCTAAAATAATAGTGCATATAGTTTTAAAAATCGAATCGTGTCAACGGGTTCAACAGGGAAATCAGAGTCACCATGGGTTCGGCTAGCCAGTTACATACAGTTATCCATAACTCAAATTTTCGGGTTTCAAGATGTCATTGTAAGAATAAAAGTAAGTTCGTCGTCGTTGCAACGCGCAGATACCCTGCTAATAAATATTAATAGAGGAAGCATAAAAAAAGAAATTTAGACCTCTATAGATATAATTAAAAAAGCAGTTTTCATGTTTGAATTTCAATAATAGAAGCACAACATCCATATTTCATTTAACATTTAACACTTATTTATGTTGTATTTTTGCATGATTGTGTTGAAGTCAGTATCTAATCACTGCATTCTCATATCACATAATAAAGGTGGAAAAGGAGGAGGATGGTGACCAAGTCTACCAAGTCTCAATGGGAAGTTATTCTATTAGTTGAAACACGTATATTTCATCTCTTTCGTATTAACTTGGTTTGCCAAATCAATAAAGCATTACTACAATACTAATACACATCAATTTTTTAGTTCATAAAGATTGTTCAATAGCATTTGCCAATGTAAATGAGCATACTTTAGTAATCATTTTGTCAACCGGCATCAACAAAGCGGACGGCGTAACAAATCTCAATAAGACTAAACCTATGAAGTAAAGATAATCAATATGTATAAAAGAAAATTTAACAAACAAATGTGGTGCTAAACAATATCGTTAGTCATGCAAATGTTTCAACGATTGAGTATGGAATAAGTTCTTAAATACGACCTGCTAGGTTAATTAGTTTTCAGTTTCAGCTAGTATTGATTTCTGCACTTTGATGTCATGTTGCATATACATGCCCATTAAGAGAGAGCCTTATCCTCGGTCTCTTGTTTTGCCAAATAAAGGATAATGGGTGAATTGAGGAGTGTGCCTGAAGTATGTTTGGTTGGGTTGTTTTCAGTTCAAAGTCCATAATGTTCATCCATAGTTTAAACTTATGTTTGAGCTTACAATTTATTCGAAACGACTTATATTTCGTGAGCTTAACTTTCCAGCTTACTTTTTAAATCATGATTATTATGACTAAATTATAGAAAATAAGCACATAAAAACGAGCCGACAAATATGTGCTAATAAAATATGATCCGAGTTGAATAAGCTTGCAAGCCCGAAAATAAACTTAAACAAACAACATATATTTAACTCTCTTTTATCCTGCATCACCACCATACTTGAAGAAAGCATATGAAGATAGCATGCATAAAATCCTACACGTGGGTCCAGACACCTGTGCAGTGGTCTCCAATTTACCATCTAAAATACATAATGAATCTAATTGTTCATATATTTTTAATGTAAAAGAACCTACAATCACATTTTGTAATCTTAATCATCAAATACTTAGATTAGAAGTTTGAATAGTCATTAAAAGCTTATTTTGAAAACAGCTTCCAAACATATGATCAAAAGCTAAATTACATAATGTTTCAACTAAAGACATCCAAATCTATCTATGCATAGCATTGATAGAAATTCAAGAAATATTGTTACGTACCTGAAACATGAAAATTTTTTGCATCCATTAACATCACTATGTCTCGAGCATTATCTCGACAATTGTCTGTACCTTCACGCAACGTGCCCCATATATAGGGCTCTACATTTTTTCGCATAACGAGTCCCTATCAACAACAGTCCAGTCTCGTCTCCTCCACACAATTCTTGTTCACTAAAAAACATTTCAAGATCCCTGGAAAACATTACACAATAGTGTCGTCCATATTGTTTAGGTACATTGTAGTCGAACGCGCAAATCAAATTCCTGTTGACTATAATGTACCTAAACAATACGGAGGAGACAGCGGGGTAATGGTATGCTAAAATATTGAGATGCTTGTGATTCAACAAGAACTGGATGGATGAGAGGAGACAGGACTCGAGATTGGGAGTGATTATAGGAAACAAATGGTGAATGCAACATATAGGATACGTTTTTTTGAAAGGCACGGATGATGGTCGATATCATGCTCGAGATCGTGATTATAGTGGATGTTGATTGGTGTGGCCAAAACTGAGGTTTTGCGCGGTAGCTCCTTTTGAGGCTGGATCGTAGCTTCAAAGCTTCATGACAGAGGTGTGTTTTTTGCAATGAGGGAGGATAGTGTGTTTTCAATATGAGAGAAAATTACCCATATGATTTGTGAAAGAAGTTTGTTATGTTTACCATATTAAGGCCGAATATTATGCTAGAAGCTTTCAAATATTATGATAGAAGATTTTATTAATTACTTTTCACCTTAAATAAACTATATCATTAACTTTAAATAAACATATACAATGAAATATTGATTGATATCATTAACCTCTTTGATCTATTTCCTAATATACGACTCAAGTTAATATAGGATTATCAAATTCCATAGATAAAAATTAATTATCTAGCAGACATAATTTTCAACAAATGATAATGATTCCATTTCAACATTTCCTTTTTTAAGAATGTCTTAATTTTCTTTACTTTTTCAAGTTGATTAGTTGAATATAAGAACGAGTATTTTAACATTGCCCCATTTAAAAATTTAATTAGTTCAATACAACAGCTGACTTTTTTAGTTAACATATTTGTTGATTTTTCAACTTTTCAAGTTTTCAACATTCAACAAATTGGATACACCCTTTATAGGGTATATAGATATAGATAAATTCAATTCATAAGATTAATCAAACATCCATTAATAAGTAACATTTGGTTTTTAAAGTGACAAACGTCTAGTTAAGTTTAAGCGGCAACACTGTGGCTTAGTTTGGCAAGGAGGGATGCTGAAATTTTTTAGAGCGGTGAGCGGTAAAAAAGAGCATTTTGATTTTTAATGCTTGTTTGGCAAAAGAAGCGGTGACCATTATGATTTTTTTTAGACGTTTTGGCAAAGGAGCAGTGAGCGGTGTTGTTTTTTAAGAATGCTAGTTTTTCAATACTTCCTTTAACGAGCGGTGACAATAAGCAGTGAACAAATAGCGGTGAGCTGGTGAGGTATGACAGCTACTACTCACTCCTCATGCCCACAACCATCTGCTCCTACTCACAGTTACTGCTGCTCACAGTTACTGCTCATTTCAACAAACACAATATTTTATAAAATCTCAAAGTCGCATCCATCATACTAAAGACAGTTTGAAGAAATTGTTTAATACTTTTTTTAATCAAAAATTGTTTAATACTAGAAAATTACCATAAATAATCAGAAAATTATTTATGACCAATTTAATTTGAACGAAATTGACGGTTTAATTTTTTTCTATTGCCGACCACCTCTTTTAGGAAAGAGTTTTAGGTGGTGTTTAATAATAACTTAATCGACTTAATAGAAAAAAAACTGAATTTATTAAATCGTATAAAAAATGTTTGTTTATGACTTAATAGAAAAAGATGACTTAAAATATTAACTAATAAAACTGAAACTGTCTGCTGTTGGTCCCTAGTAAATCGTTATTACTTATCAACCTAAAGTAATAACTCTTTACCAAGACTCGAGTGTGTTGTTTTAACAATAGATAAGAACTACGAACAATTAAAACAATAATACCAATAACTTTTCAACTTATAGACTTTTATTATAATCAAATAAAGAATATATAACCCACTTTGTTTGCGGAATAACAAAGTGGTTGAATGACAATGGGTTGTGATCTCCTCTACTTAAACGTATAACCAAAGTTAAAGTCTAAGCTCCAATCTAAACGTTCATATGCTTCTTGGCTATATGGTTTAGTTGGTATCGATAGAGAAAGGTTTTTCAGAGTTTCTACTCTTGTATTGATTAACCCTTGCTCTCTCAATGTACACTCCTTTTATAGACAGTGTAAAACTAAGGTTTTCATTTTGCATGTTTCAATGCATGGGTTTATCCAGTGGGTGGTTGATGCCCATGCTGGATAAACAGTACAAAGTACATAATAAACTATTCTAGAAAATATAAAGGTTGTACTTATATCTAAGTATACAAGCAACCTACTTTGACTTAAAGTTATCTTTTCCCGCCTAATGCAAACCATCATAATACTAAAGAGTATTCAGTATCCTAGAGGAGATCGACATCAAACTGAACTGAAAGCTCTTCTTCAGTCCTTGTTCTTCAGCAACTAGATCGCCTAGTATTTGAAGCGAAGACTCATTTGTCTTCTAAGTTAACTGGAAGAGGAATGTTGAACGTTCTTCAGCTCCAAAGTCTTCAGTAGGAACTTTGTTCCTCTGGTCATCCTTCAACAGACTGGCCTTACTGCTGAGCATGAAACACTTAGGGGGATTTTATATTCAAATGCTAGAGTTGCTTGAGGGTCAGTAAATACTGACCCAACAATCTCCCCCTATTTGGATATACAAATAGCCTAAGTCTAATGTTAGTAGTAAGTGAGCATAACAACTTCTTCTTACTTGCACTGAACAATAAAATACTTATAAACATCAAATAATCATTTATTCGTGAGACATTACAAATTACAACAAAATAGTACAAATGATTATTTAGTTCTCCTTAGGCCTAAGTTCTTTAATGATGGGACTGAGTTGATGGATCTGAGTTTCTGTGGTCCAGTATAGCAAGCAAGCACATGCTGAAGGTTCTAGCAGCATCAGTACGTCCTGGACCTCCATGCTGAGAGTAAAAGATCCTTTGAACATTCAAGAGAAGTTCATTGTTCATTTCATCGAGGTCACTTATGCCTACAAAGTCTTGACGTTCTCGATGATTGAACATTATCATTCCCAGTTCTGGTTCATCTAGTACATGGCTAGGGAGATGATTTGAAACTCAACAAAGCCTTTGTATTTCTTTGTAGTGAAAAAAATGTCACCCACTTCAGGTTGAATCAGATTAGCTCTTTTGTTCAGTTCCAGTATATGATCTTGATCCTCCAGAGAAACTTGAGTGCTGATGTTCAGAATTTCACCTAGTTTTTCATGATTTCTCGTAAAGTGCTCAATTCTGGTGCGAACTTCATCCCATCTCTTGGATTTCCTTTTCTCAATCTTCACACTCATTTCAGTCCACTCAGTGTAAGAAAGTTCTTTTCCTTGAAAGTTTTCAATGATCTCATCAGTTCCATCACCCCTATAGAACTTAAGATGAATGTCACCTCTGCTGGTCAGCATATCAACACTGGTGATTGGTGAGAGATTTCTTCTGTTCAGCCTTGTTATACAAAACTTTTCATATAACATTTTCTTCTTGAAAAGACTTTCTACTTCAGCTTTCCCTATTTGTTTATACAAGCTTAGCTTCGGATCTCTTAGCTTTTCTTCTTGTTGAAGCTTGTACAACTTGTCAAGTACCTCCTGAGTGACCACCCCAGCTTTGATCAGTCGATCATTCAAAGTAAAATATCCTTTGTTCTTGTGTATTAAGAGAGGTGAACCACTATCAGTTGTTTATTCACTTGTGGTCATCCCATCCATATGATCATTTTTGGTTGATGACTCCCCTTTACCCTTTGATGGGATCTTTTCAGTAATTGGTGACTCATAGACAACAGGTTTTTTCTGAGCCTTCTTTTGGGCATGATTCTGAAAGAGCCGCTGGATGGTGTTTTTCTCCCCCCCTCAGCAGAAGACTGCCCAGCAGCTTATGATGACCCATCAGCAGGGAAGAGGGCACAAATATGATCAAGAGTGACAGATACCTTGGCCAGCATAGCTAGAATATTTTCAAGAGCATTTAATTTATGTTGAACCTCATCAGATATGGTCAGCTTCTGTTATCCAGTAACGTCACTCTTTCTTTTATCTTGGACACAAAATCACACAAAGCATTAACTTGGCCAGATATTGGTGTGAATTTTGGTGGAAACTCCATGGAAGCACTGTTGATCTCTTGTTTTAAATAAGTGGTGGTGGCCACATCTTTGACTAGGGGCTTCAAAGCAGCAATGATGACATCCTTGATTTGTTCAGCAGAAGGAGGAATTGGTCTTGCCTTAAGAGTCGAAATTTCAGTATCAGCAAGCACCTTTTCTTCCTTTAGTTTAGCCACCTGTGATTGAAGAATCAACACTTGATTTGTTAATTCTTTTACATGTTCAGATCTGGGGGATGGTGGCTTTGGTGTTGCATCAGCAGTCTCTTCATCACTGTCATCATGGTTGACTGGAATTCGTTCACTGAACCCAAGTTCCTTCTCCAAATCATCACCAGACATGCTGAATACAAATGAAGGCAAGTATCCCACCTTGGTGCCAGTCGTGAGATCCACTTCCTTGGGTGTCTTCTTAGCACCATCTCCAGTGTGAGGATCAGTTTCAAGTCCTTCACCACCAGGGTTGGTTTTACCTGATGGATCCTGAGAAAGAGTCCCTGATAAGTTAAGATCATTGATAATGTTGTTGGTTTCTTCAGTAGGACCCTGTTGTTGGGAGACTACATCATTAGAAACAGATAGGCCAAGCTTAGCATCAGCTGTTGTATTTGCTGACACATCATTCCCTAATGCAGACTAATATGAGTGTAATTACTCATATCATTTATATCACAAAATGGACACAAAATGCATATTTCACATGAAAATTGGTATTGTATATGCTTGTTTTATTGTTTCATGTGTGTAGGTACCAAGATCACAAGAACCGGCAAAAATCAACACGAGTTTGAAGATTTTATCAAGAGGCAAAAGTCGAGTTTGTTTTATTCGCAGATTTATCAAAAGTTTGAAGTCTAGTTGGGCCCACTTGAGCTTAATGGGCCTAAAAGCCCAAAGTTTTGAAGTTACTTTGGAATAATTTACAAGTGAAGCCCAAATAGAGCCCAACAACAAAATAAAGAAACGAATGAAAATTGGTTGGGTCAAAATCCCAAAAGGAGAAAGAATGAGATGGACGGATGAATGTTTATATATAACTTTTGGTCAACACGATTTTGGGCCAAGGCCCAAGAAGAAAAAAAAGACGAGTTATATACTCGTTTGTGGTCAACCAAGCAAAACAAAATAAACAAAGAAAGAAAAAAAAGAAACGTGAAAGCAAAAGAGGAAAGAACACTTCACCAGGTATGAACCCTAGAAATTAGGGGTTCTTAATTAATTGGACGAGTGAAGATCATGTGAGTTAAATCAGATAAAAGAGGAAGATTGGGTGCGTGTGAATCACGAGATACTTAGTACAAAGCGTCACGTGGAAGACTGATTCGTCATCAAAGGCCTCTCATTGGCCAATCCACTACCATTCTGATAAGAGACCAATGATATCTTGCCACCTCATCATCAAACTAGCACAAAACGTTCCAGGTTTTCGATCTGTGTGTACAAGAGTGGATATCAGCCTTTGGATCATAACAAAGAAGAAAGAGAAGATGGAGTTGCTCATCCAAGGGCTTAAATCGAGTCATCATCAACAACCCCTCACCTCATCCTCAGCTATAAATACCCCTCAAAAATATTGTAATCATTATCCCTTTTCTTACTTACTGTTATAATGTTATTTTATAGTTAGAAAATTGTTTTTTTATAAATTTTGTAATGTTTGATTTGAATTAATAAAGTTCGATTCTCAGTTTCATCATTTTTTTAATCTGCGTTTGTTATTTTATAAAAAATGCTTGCAATTTATCTATGAATATCATTATGATTGAGTATTGTTTATGAAGCTTGAACTATAGCTTATGTGAACAATTGAGTTAGATTAAGGAAATATGTTTATTCCACTGAATAAACATTAAAAAATCATAGCTGCTGGATTCGAGATGACTTTCGTGGTTCGAGGGTTTTGTTAAGTAAGAAATTAATGTGGTTAAGTTGTTAAAATAAGTTGGAGGCTTGATTGTTTGGGGTTATGTTCGAAAAGCCAGCTCAGCGCTGCGCTTCGCCATCAACGGAAACATCTATTCGTAGGTTAAGCTCGTTTTATGTTTAATTTTCTGCTTTAATTAGTATAACTTGCTATTAGTGTGATTGATTAACATGATAATTGTATATTTGGATCTTATGGTTTATGTTTAAATGCTTTCAAGTTATAATGTGTTTTAATATGCATAGTTTATGAATGTTGTCGTGATAGCTTACTGTATGAGATTTGCTCATTTTCATGTGTTATTGAAATCTATAGTTTCTTAATCAGTATTATTGTGTTGTAGTTGACTACTGGCACTTTTGCATTGTTTTTTATACGTGAACTTGAATATGTTGTATTCGTATGTTTAGATGATTTAGTTGTCTCTTATGTTGGTTCAGAGGATAAATATTGATCTATTTTGAGCTTCAATTTGCTACTGGTTGTTTTACTAAATCGCTGGAATTGGTTTGAGGTCTATCTGCTATTGCTACCTTGTTTTCTTATCACTATAGAACTGCCTGCGTTAGGTAAAGATCTTGGGGTTGTTAGTGTCTGCTGAAATAGCTTTGATGTGTTAGAAGTTTTAAATCACTTTAAGAATGCTATTTAGTGCTTTATGATTTAGTAAGTTAAGATCTGCTATTGCTATTACTAAAATCTGTTTTTTTAATTATCAAAATTTTGTTCATAACAGGTCTCGAACTCAAGACCTGTGCTTCATAGGCCCAACGCCTCTACCAATTGAGCTAATTGCTCTTTTTGTTTAACCACTTCTTGAAGATATTATATTACGATATTGTGGACTGAAATATTAGTCATATAAACGTTTTTATTCAATTGTTTTTCTTATAATACGTTTACATTTAAAACGTTAAAAACTTTTATCAAAAGTTTAGTTTCTAAATTTTAATTAAATTAGTTTTTATAAAAGAAAATAAAAATATATATAGTAAAAAAATAATATAGAAAAATAATATAGATTTAATTACGCTTTGTAGATTAATTTTAGCGATTCACGCACTTTAAATAAAATTTGTCGAATTATTTTAGATAAAAACCGAAACCAATTTAATTAAATTGTCCAAATCAAAACGAAAGTCTCAAATTCACAATTTTTTCGTGTACAACGAACCGGGATCACTCTCGTGTTAATTAATCCGTCTTTAGCTTATTTTAGATTATTACTTTTTCCTAAAGGTAATTTTCTACTATTTGCTCTATAACGTATTACATTAAATACACCGACACGTTTACCACACATCAAAAATTTTGGCGCCGCTGCCGGAGAAATTGTGTACGATTCTTTCGTGGCGATTTGTTGATCGTTGATTTGAAGACCCTTTCCATCCTTGGAAAGTTTTGTTATTTTTCTATATAAATAATATAAATATCGTTTTTTCGTGTTTTTTGTTGCTAATATATTATATTATGTAGAACAATAAATTCACCTACCTCCAAAAGCGTGAAAACGCAAACCTTAGTTGGGATTTCATCACTCACCTATTGTATTCGAATCCAAAACAAAGAAAAAAGGCAAAATAGATAAATACTAATAAAAAGTTTGAACTCGATTTATACAAACTATAAGGTGGGTATAAGGCGACGAGCTATAAAATGTCGTCTAAGGAAAAAGGTTTTTAAGTGCTTTGTGCCACCTCGTTTCCCCGCTTGCTTGTGCGTATATTGAGAGGGACGACCGATTATTGGTTAGCCAACTCAAGTAGTAATAAACCTTATTGTTTTCGTTGTTTACTTATTGAACCTCGAGACATTTAGGTTTTCACCTACGTTTTAAAGTCGAACGAGGGTAGTTTACTTCCATAGTAGATACTCTTACTCCTAGTTTTTATCAATCTTTGATTGATTTGAAAAAAAAATAATAACAAAAATAATCTTATTCTAATCTAATTTCTTTTCTTCAACCCTCTAAATTCTCGTCATTTTGGTGTATGCAATTACGTTCTAATCGAATTTTGATTAATCACGATAGACTTGAAAACATTCCTCGTAGGAATAGAAATCGTCAACAACGAGTAGTGGAACCCGAGTTTCCAACTATTGTTGTAAATATGGCCGATAACCGAACAATGGAGGAATTGCTTCGTGCACCCACCGAAGGGTACGGTGAAACAATCGGTGTGCCGGCTATTTTGGCGGATCATTATGAGATTAAGACGGGTCTTTTATCACTCATTCGTGCCGACCAATTTCGAGGCAATGAGACGGATAACCCGCATTCTCACATTCGGAATTTTATTCGTATCACCTCGACTCTCAAGTTTAGAGATGTGCCGAATGACGCGATTAAGCTCATGCTTTTTCCGTACTCGCTCGAGGGAAATGCTAAGCGTTGGTATGAAAACGAACCACCGGGTTTGATTTTGAAATGGGACGATCTAGTGTCTAAGTTCATGAATTATTTCTTTCCACCATCTAAAACAACTCACTTTAAGAATGAAATAACTAGATTTGAACAAAAAGTGCATGAATCGTTTGGAGACGCTTGGGAAAGGTTTAAGGATTTGTTGAGACAATGTCCACATCACGGTTTCACGGAGTTACACCAAATAAATACTTTTTATAATGGACTTAATATGGTTGAACAAGATTCTTTAAATGTCGCCGCGGGTGGTAATTTTTTAAGAAAAACTCCGAGTGACGCGTGGGGTATCATTGAGAATAAATCTAGAGTTCAATATTCACGAAACACACCGGTTGTTTCTCATGTAAATTCATCTAATCCCGATATTGCTAGATTGGACTCTAAGATTGACACGATTTTGAATGAGATTAGGAAGAGTCCTCATGGATCGATTAATGCGGTTGAGAATTTTTTTGTATTGTGTGGTGGAGCACATCCGAATTATGCTTGTTCAACCACGGGGTTTGATCAAGCTAGTGCTTTTGCGGCGACGGGAACTTATGGCCCTAACGGTCAAGCTCCTCGTCAAAACCATGTTGCTCCACCGGTTCAAAATAGATACAACAATGGAAACAATGGGAATAGTTTTAACCGTGGTAACCAAGGGAATTTTAATCAAGGAAATAGATTTCATGGCAATCAAAACAATCAAGGTTTTCAAAACAACAATCAAAATGATTTGTCAAGCAACATCAAAAGTAATGAGGCAAATTTGAAAGCTTTTCAAAATAATCTTCAAGGACAAATGAACACTTTGAAACTCGATTTTCAAAATACGATCAAGGGGCAAAATAACGAGATTCAGCTTAATCAAACTCGATTACAGTAAAACCAAAACCGTATTGAGGGAAATCAAGCTAAATTTAAGAACAAAATTCTTTCGATGTTTGAAGCAATAATGAACAAACCCTCCTCTTCTTCGGGTGGCTTACCTAGCAACACCATTCTGAACCTGAAGGGTGAGATGAAAGCTATTACCACACATAGTGTGAAGGCTTTAGACGGACCTTTGCTACCACACGTTAGTACCTCTCCGGTGACGGAAGTGGAGCAAGAACCCGAGGTTGTTAAAGAAAAGGAAATTCCTAATCCACCAAAGGTAGGCCAATTGCCTATTCCGGAACCCGAGCTTCCGAAGACTAAACCCACACTACCCTACCCTTCGAGACTTAACCAAGAGAAGCTCCACGAAAGATCCAATGCTCAAATTTCCACATTTCTTAAAATGTTTAAGCAACTTCATTTTAATGTTAGTTTTGCGGATACATTGCTTTATATGCCTAAGTTTGCTTCGACTTTCAAGAAATTAATTAGCGATAAAGGGAAGCTTGATGAGCTTAATCATTCTCTTGATGTTAATTGTTCGGCGGTTCTCACCAAAAAGCTACCCGAAAAGCTTGGAGACCCTGGAAGATTTCTTATCCCTTGTGAATTTTCGGAAATGAAAGAATGTTTAGCATTAGCCGATCTTGGCGCTAGCATTAATTTGATGCCTCTTTCTGTTTGGAAAAGGTTATCACTTCCCGAGCTCGCACCTCCTAGGATGACTCTCGAGCTTGCGAATCGATCGACCGCCCTTCCGGTAGGTATAGCCGAGGATGTCTTTGTTAAGGTAGGGAAGCTTCATTTTCCGGCGGATTTTGTAGTTGTGGACTACCCCGAAGATTCACGTGTGCCGTTGATTTTAGGGAGACCATTTTTTAGTACGGCTAGTACCTTAATTAACATGAAAAGTGGAAAAATGAATTTAAGTTTTGATGATGAGACCGTTACCTTTGATATCGGGCACGTTTCTAAGTATTCTTATGAGCATTTCGGGGAGTCAATCAATCGAGTCGATATGATTGATGTTGCTTGTAAGGAGTATTCTCAAGAAGTGCTTGGATTCTCGGCTAATTCCGAAAGTGGCATTCTTCTTTATCAGATCCTATTATTGCCCTTTCTTCTCCACCCCTTACTCCATTCGGGGCTAGTGATTTTATCTTGGAGGAGGTTGATGTTTTTCTTAGCACACCGGATTTGCCATTGACGTATGATGAGGATTATCATGATGCGAATGGAGATATCGATTTGCTTGAAACATTTTTGAATGAAGATCCTTTTCAATCACCTCATATGGAAATTAAAGTTGTGAACGAAAATGAAACAAAAGTGAAAACTTCTCTTGAAGAAGCACCCGAACTTGAACTTAAGGATCTTCCCACTCATTTAGAGTATGCTTTTCTTGAGGGAACGGATAAATTACCGGTGATTATTGCTAAAGGATTGAAAGATAACGAAAAGGATGAACTTATTAAGGTTTTAAAGAAACATAAACGGGCCATTGCATGGAAAATCTCCGGTATCAAGGAATTGACCCAAATTTTTGTACTCATAAAATTTAGATGGAAGAAGATTATAAACCCGCTACCCAAAATCAAAGAAGGGTTAATCCAAAGATTCATGAGGTGATCAAAAAGGAAGTTATGAAACTTCTAGACGCCGGAATGATCTACCCTATCTCCGATAGCCCATGGGTTAGCCCCGTGCATTGTGTTCCAAAGAAAGGAGGAATGACGATAGTGACTAATGAGGACAATGAATTGATTCCTACTAGACTCGTGACCGGATGGCGTGTTTGTATTGACTATAGATGTGACAATCTAACATTTTCAGGTAGTAAATTATTTTCTCGTATAATATTTTGAAACTTATTTTTGTGATGGTTGATGAACTCACAATTTACGGATTTAAATTTGGGCTTACGTGCATAATTTAGCGTCCTTTACGACTAAACCGGAAACCTTAGGATTACGTATTTACGTTTTTGAACTTCGTTTTTGATGAGACAATTTTTATTAGATTCGTTTTGTGCCGTTGATTCATAATTTATAAAAACGTTTTTCGTAAAACGACCCGAGGGCACGCAAATCAAGGAAACTAGAATCGAGGAATACCCATAAATTAGCGGGATGGGACAAAACAAGTTTATCCCACCCCACTAACTAAGGGACGGCCAAAGAGGACACCACATCATTTGATGTTTCATCCTTACACTTTACAAGCTTACACATGTAAGCTTAGCTTCACATGAAAGCTACTCATCCCACCAAACTAACAAAACCACTCAAACTTACCATTTGCTTATACCAACACATGCAAAACAACTCAAAACTCTCTCATCTCACCCTCCCTTGCCGTCCCACTTCACCATCCAACACCATCATTTGATCATTTCTAGCCACAAGTTATATGTTATCTATTCATATTATGGAGAAACCTTGAAGCCTTGATTGATTGGTGGCCATATTAACAACAAATAAGGTGATTTTCTTGTGTCCTAGGGCCCAATCTCTCAACAAACTATCTTTGTGGTTGATGATCTTGGAGATATATTTGGTGTTCATCAAGTTATTGTCATCCAAAAACAAGATATAATCTTGGTTGGTAAAGAAGATCATCCTTTCCATTTCTCTTGTTATTTTTGTAAAGATCAAATGTATTTTCTTTCTTATTGTATATGTATATGATGAATATATGATGATAAAAATGTTGTGTGGGGATCAAGTGTTGATAAATATGATTAAAAAGATGAATAACCATAAGAAACAAGGCTAAAATCTTGCTTAAATTGTTGGCTGTATAAAAACAGTAAGTAACCAAGTTATAAACTGATAAAATTGCATGGTGGAATCCATTTACAGTAAGTATTAGATGTCATACACATGTGAGAGTTGGCCATGCAATGGAATCATCAAAATGAGTGAGATATGATCAAAACAAGATGAGTGTACCAATCTGGATAGTCTGTTTTGTAGGGACTGTTAAGGATAGTTAGACATGGAATGAGCAGTAGCTATAACTAACTTATTTGTAGCACATAATATGAAGATTATTCCATCCAAAAGTGAGCTTCTATCTTCCTATAGAACTCAAGATATGATAAAAATAGTGAAGATGAAACTAAAAATCAGATTTTGAAGAATTAATGTTTAATAGTATTATATAAGCACTCAAACTAATATAGTATAAAATGTGAATTAAAACCCACTAACTTATAAATTTCATTTATATAAATATGTATAAGGTTAAATAAGTGGACACTTTATAAAAATGGTAGTTGAATAAGATTTATAAGTTATAAAAACTATAAACATGATTTTTACGATTTTTCGGCTATTACCGTAAAATTAACGTTTTTCGCCAATTAAAACTTAGACGATCAAACCCGTCTAATGTAAAGTTTTTAAAAGTCATATACTGATATATAAGTACCTAATATAAGTAAAAACCGATAAAACCCGAACTATATGACATACGGACATTAACGAGCTAAGTTAGCATATTGGACTAATAATTTAACTAAATAAGTTTAACACTTATAAAGATTACTTATTGGGCTTAACCCATTTGGGCCCAACATGTAATGTATAAATACTGATAATACATGTATAAAATGGATTAATACAAGTTAAAGAACTTATAATAGGCTTATTGGACCTAAAATATGTAAATAGGTAAAACTAGTAAACTAGTAAAAAGTTACCAATACATAAACACTAAAATGAGTAAATAAGAATATATAAACCCACTTGATCATCATCATATGTACAAAATCATCATATGTATATTTGTTATTTTGATAAAGTCATTGGACAAAAGTCTAAGACCGATTATTATTTATATAGGTTTCCGTGACCGAAGCACGCCAGTAGCCGATAATCCGCTTTTCATTATCAACGTGAATTCATAGCCTCGCACTCTTTTAAATGTTTTATAAAATAATTTGTAAACCCGCGAGGGAGATAACATGCTAGTTTTTGATAAAATAGAACACAAGTAGTCCCGATGGTATGCTTAATGATATGGACCCGAATGATGCGATGACCCAATAAAAGAGATAAAAAGGATTATTAGTAGTTAGGTTATGTCACTCAAAGTCCCATTAGCATGAATTATGAACTACCAGGATTTGGTAGACGTTTATGCATATGATAGTACTATTTGGGGACGATCACCCCAGTTCGCGCCTTGACGGTTGGTCCCCGTCGTACCACATTGATTGGTAAGCGAATTTATGTATGAGAAGATTTACATAGCGTGATTTTTGTGACGACACGCTAACTTAGATGGGCAAATTGTTTGTCGGGTTCGCGGCCCGTTTTGTGATAGTAAGGTAACAATGTCATGCGACTAATAATAATCCATAAAGTAATCTAAATATCTGACATGATACGATGCTAATAACAATAATAATATTACCTATAATGGTAATATTGAGGCTACGGTCTCATGGAAGGTTTAAGATGAATGCTTTGATATATATATATTGCATGACTAGCAATACGAGGACTTACTTCTGATATTATACTTGTGTTCTGATTTCAACGATTGTTTTATATAACGGTTTTATTAAACTCTATGAATTCACTCGGCATTAGCTGATATGATTTTTGCATATTTTTATCTCAGGTGCTTGAAGGTAATCCGGATGAAGATCGACTCTGATGGCCCACATAATAATAAAAATGTTCATTCGATCTATGTTTTGTAAACTTAATGACCTGTATAATTTGGGACATGTTGTACACTTAAAACTTTTTATCGAATGAATGTATGTTAAACCTTGTACAACTATTTTTATGTGTTGTCTATGATTTGAGTTATTGTGCTATCCTGTAACACTCTAAAAGACCCTTCCGCTGTACCGATACGAAATTTGAGAGTGTTACAGTTTGGTACCAGAGCTCTCGTTATAGAGAACAAAAGATTTTAAAAACCAAGGTTTTGAACAAAACTTTTCAAAATCTTTTAACTATGAACATTTGAGAAAATATTTGAAAAATCTTTTGACTATAACGGTGCCAAAGATCTCCGACGTTACCAACAAGCCCTATTGAGAAGATATATATTTTGATATATATAATTTAATTTATATATATGTATATATCGTGATTTCAGTATGTAATTGCTTAATAAGTATGGTATCCTAATACGAGATATATATATAAATGCATATTGTCATGGCTGACCCTAATATTCCTGTAGAGAACCATGCTATTCCCGAACCTAATGTAGATGATGATCCTTATTTAGACTTAGTAGATTATGATATGGATGATGATGAGGAGGAACAATTTGAGGATCCCGAGCCCGAGATAGGACTAGGAGATCAGATTGCCCCTCAGGTTGATATGGTAGAGAATGAGATTGATAATGTTGATATTGAGAATGGTGATGAGATTGGGATAGATAATTTAGATGATGAGATTGACGACGAGGATGTCGAGGAGGATATAGGTATAGACGATGAGGTTGAGGATGATGAGGAAGTCGAGCTTATTTACCCTTATGATGTTCCGGAGGGCGAGCCCTTACCCCCACCAGTTTATTTGTCTGATTCTGAGGATGAGCTACCTAGAGATGAAATGTCTGAATCGTCTGAATCTGATTCTGAATCAGAGGAGGATGTTGGGAATAAATCTATGCATACTTGTTACCCCTGCTAGTTGATTATCCGTACCCCTGCTAGAGTAAGTTCCCCCTGCCAAATAACAAAGGCAGGAGGATTGGTTCCCCTACTGAAGTCAAAGGCCCTGCCGTCAGAGATAAACTTGGAATAGATTTTTACGCGTTTCTGTTACTACTCCTTAATACTTTCCAAGTTTGTTAATAGTGATCTTGTATGTGAGCCCTTATGCCTATAAAAGGACTCACTAGGTTAGCATGCAATGTGTGTCTTTCTCTATTGTCTTTCATTATCATACTTTAAGGTTTTGTAAACCCTAATACCATTTTAGGGTATTCGTATATCATTGATATATGAAATTTCAACGTTTGCTTCAATCATATTGTTCTTGTGCTAAACATTATATTCCGCATCTTATTTAGTTACTTTGATTTGCAAAGTTTCTCTAGTGTTAGATTGAATACTTTCTTTCTATCACAACCCTTAAACAAGCTATTAAGGTTTAAGATCTGAGTTTGGGATCAACAAGTGGTGTCTAAACCAAGAACAAAACCCTCATAACAACCATGTCTTCAGACTCTTCCTCAAACAGCAACAACCACAATAACCTCAAATTACCCATGTTGGATCCTAAAAACTTTGAATTATGGGAATTCAGAATCCAACAATACCTCAAAATGGAACACTATGTTCTCTGGGAGATCATAGAGTTTGGTGATCAATTCAACAAAATGGTGGCAGTTGAAGAGGGCAAGGAAGAAGAGAAAGGTGAAAGTTCCAAAGGTAAGGACAAAAAGAAATCTGCTGCTCTTTGTGATAAGGAAATACTGGCCAGAAGGCATGATGTCAGGGCTCATAGCTCATTGCTATTGGCTCTACCTGATAGACATCAACTAAGATTCAGAAAATACAAAACAACTAAGGAACTATGGGAAGCCATAGGCACAACCTTTGGAGGAAATGAAGCCACAAAGAAGAAGAAGAAGAATCAAATGCTTGATGATTTTGCTTCTTTCAAAGCAATTGGTGATGAATCAATTGGAGCTATTTACAATAGGCTTCAAGATATGGTGGCCCAGTTGGAGTTCTTTGATATTGAGGTGACAAGAGAGCAGGTGAATACCAGGTTTCTTAACAGCCTCTAGAAAGAATGGTTTGTCTACAAGGCAATTTGGCAGAATAAAGATGACTTGGACAACAAGAACATTGATGACATATACAATAACTTGAAAGTTTTTGAACCTGTTGTCAATGAGATGAAGTCAAAAGGAACGATTCCCACCAACTCAAGTGGATCTACTGATCCCCCTGCTAACATGGCATTCATATCACAAAGCAGTGGAATCTCCAAAAACAGTGGAATCAAAGTAGCCCCTGCTGCTTATTCCCCTGCTACCAGGTCTGGATCATCTTATGATGAAGAAAGGCCAGCTACATTCAGCCTTGACACTGCTTGTGCTTTTATAGCATCCCAAGGACCACAAGGATCTACTGTGTTGCACGAAGATCTAAGTCAAATCAGTAAGCAAGGACTAGAAGAGATGGATATCAAGTGGAACATGGCTCTGCTTAGCATGAGAGCCAACAGGTTTTACAAGAAGTATGGGAAGAAGATCTCAATCAATCCCTCAGATGTGGATGGGTTTGACAAAACAAAGGTTGAATGCTACAACTGTGGCAAGAAGGGTCATTTTTCTAGGGAATATAGAGGACCTAAGACTGGGAACAGCTATAGGAAGGAAACCAGAGATGATGATTCGGGTGCTAAAGCCATGGTAGCTATGCATGGGATAGATGGAGCAGGTGGATGGGATTGGAGTGCCATGACAGAAAATGTGGAAAGAAATCAAGCATTGGTTGTTGAGGAAAAAGAAGAAGATTTTGCACTTATGGCCATGTCAAGTTCCAGCTCTGACAATGAGGTATATGATGATTCATATTGTACTAAAGCTTGTAGGAAAAATACTGAGTCATTGAATGATCAAATCAGAAAGGTAAAAGCTGATTATATCAATTGTGATAATGATCTTGATAATTATAGACGTGCTTTAGAACAGTTAGAATCCACCATAAGAGAGTTTAAACAAAGAGAAAGTGATTATAGGGATCACATTGTGATTCTAGAAAGAGATGCTAAGGAGAATAATAACTCCATTAAGGAGTTGACTGCTGAACTTGAAGTTTTTAAATCTAACAAAAAGATTGATGATGAAACTATTGAAAATTTTGGAAAAGCTTCAAAAGATTTAACTAAAGCAGTTGAAATTGGTCAATCTCCTAGGGACCAAACAGGGTTTGGGATTAAAAATGAGCATGCTACCATACCACCACCCCCTGCCAACATTCATGCACCTTTTCCTAGAAAAGACCTGTCTTGGACTGGTCTCCCTTGTTTTTAAAAACAGGATGATATTGAGTTTGACTTGAGTGCTTACATACCTAATAGTCTTGATACTGAAGAGCCACTAGTGAAAACTAGTATTATTAGGGACTTTGAAAAGGAACAGATTGCTTTAAAACAATGGAAAATTGATAACCCTGTTCTATTTTCAAGAGGATGACTTTTTGGTAGTGATTCTAGTTCTAAGAGTAGTTCACCCAAATCTAAAACCAGATCACTGTCCCCTAAGTCCACCATTAAATATGCTGGTATGTACAGGCCTGCCAGAGGTAAACAAAGAAATTGGAATGACCAAAAGTCTCATCAATTAGGAGAAGACTTTGTGATAAATACAAAGTCCTGCTTCACATGTGGCAGTTTTGATCACACTTATCAAGAGTGTAAGGCACCAATGGAAGTGGTGGCTGCAAATCCTTTAAAGGATATGGAACCTAAAGCCATTCTTCTAAATGCAGGGGCAAAATCCTTTTCCCCTGCCAAGTATGTTGCCCCTGCCTTGAGAAACAGGGTGACTGACAAATATTTTGTTCCTGCACTTAGAAAGGTGAATGATGTTCATGCCAAGCCCAGCACTTCCATGACCAACCCAACACCTCATAATGCATATAGATCTGGCCCTAGACCTCACCAACACTTAAAAAGAGGCCAAAACAAAAGATGGGTTCCCTCTGCTAAGCATAGGGATTCCCCTGCTAAACCTGGGGTTTCCCCTGCTAGCAATGTTTTGTCTTCTAGGAACATGGGTAGATGGGGAAAAGCTGTGAAATCCTCAGCTCGTTGGGTTTGGGTACCCAAAAGGGGTACTCAATCTAATGGTGTATCTCTAGTTTTTGATAAGCTATCCTACATTAATACATGAGGTAGATCCAAGTCTGTAATGGATTGGGTCCCCAAGAAAAACTAATTTGTTTTTCCTTTTGCAGGTGACAAAGAAGACAAGGGATGATAGAGCATATTGGGATAATGGATGCTCAAGAAGCATGACTGGACAAAAATATTATCTGTCTAACTTTGTGCCCCTACATGACAATGATGGTGTTTCTTTTGGAGATGGGCATGGAACAATAACAAGAAAAGGAACTATTGTCACCAATGGGATGACCTTTGATAATGTCTACTTGGTGAAAGAACTCAAGTACAATCTCTTCAGTGTGTCATAGATGACTGATAACAAGAATTTTGTCTTGTTTACTGACACTGAATGCTTGGTGTTTGGAAAGGAGTTTGTCTTACCACGAGACACTCCTATTGTACTCAGAACACCAAGACAAAAGAACATGTACACAATTGATCTCAAAGACATCTCTCTACAAGACAATGAAACCTGTTTTATTGCCAAAGCCTCAGTTGATGAGTGTAAGAAATGGCATAGAAGACTTGGTCATCTTAACTTCGAGAACATGAACAAACTGGTGAAATATAATCTGGTTCATGGTCTTCCTTCCAAGTCCTTTGCCAGTAAACATACTTGTGCTGCCTGTCTGAAAGGGAAGCAACACAAAGCATCTTGCAAATCAAAAACAAGTATGTCCACTACCAAGCCATTGGAACTACTGCATATGGATCTGTTTGGTCCTACTTCTGTGGCAAGCATTAAGAATAAATGGTACTGCCTAGTGATTACTGATGATTTTTCAAGGTTCACATGGACATTCTTTCTATTTGAAAAGAGTGACACAGCTGATGTCCTCATTGGGTTCATCAATCAGATTGAATTATCAAAACGCATGAAGGTAGTAACCATGAGATCAGATAATGGTGGTGAGTTCAGAAATCAGAAACTGGACTCTTTCTGCATAAACAAAGGAATCAAGAGGGAATTCAGCATTGCAAGAACACCTCAACAGAATGGAGTTGCAGAAAGAAGGAATAGGACACTCATTGAAGCTGCAAGAACTATGCTGTCTGACTCCAAACTTCCAGTTATCTTTTGGGCTGAAGCTGTATCCACTGCTTGTTATGTACAAAACAGGGCCTTGGTGGTTAAGGCACACAACAAGACTCCCTATCAGTTGTTCAATGGAAGACCTCCTTTAATTGACTTCTTTAGACCTTTTGGATGCCATGTGATCATCTTGAACACTATTGACAATCTGGGCAAGTTTTGTGAAAAAGGGAGATGATGGATATTTTGTGGGTTATTCATTAAACAGCAAGGGATATAGGGTCTTCAACAAGAAGACAAGCAAAATCACAGAAAATCTTCATGTGGATTTTCTTGAAGACAAGCCTGAAGATGTTCAAACAGGTCCTGATTAGTTCTTTGATATAGAGGTTCTTTCAAAATCTATGAATTATGTACCTGTTGTATTGCAGAATACTAACATTTCAGGTACACAAGAACCAACTGATGCAGAGAAGCCACCACTGAGGTACATGACTGTACCCTCACCATTTCCTATTGAAGCTGTTGGTGAAGAAGATGATCCTTCTCTAGGAAAGGAACAGCCAACCTCTTCCCCTGCTATGTCACTTTCTGAAAGCAGCGGAATGGCTGAAAGCAGTGGAATCCAGGATTCCCCTGCTAGATCAATTGCTTCCCCTGCCACAAAGGATCCTGCTGCTAATGATATTAATGATGAAGAAAGAGTATCCCCACTCATTTCCTCATCTACACCCATATATGATGGTCCTCTTATATCCAGCAGTGGAAGCAGAATAATTAAGAGTGGAGGTCCAAGTTACTCAGAGCTACATTCAGCTCATCAGCATCCATCCCTAGGTCATGCTGTATCTTTTGGAATTTCTTTTGAGGACTTCTTTCCCAATCAAAATAGTCCCATCAATTCTGATTTGGAAGAAGATGAAACAGAAGTTATCATGCAGCCTACCTACAGAATCAATAAGGATCACCCTATCTCTCAGATCATTGGTGATCCTGAAGCCCCTAGACATACAAGATATACAGCAAAGGAGCACAGCTTCATTGCTAACATCACCATGAAGTTCAATCATGATAATATGCAGTGTTGTCTGTTTACTGCATTTCTGTCACAAGAAGAGCCAAAGAATATTTTTCAGGCTTTAAATGACCCAAGCTGGGTGGAAGCCATGCAAGAGGAGCTCTTACAGTTTGACATTCAAGAGGTTTGGATTCTAGTAGATTGTCCAAAATGGGCAAGGCTCATTGGGACAAAGTAGGTACTCAGGAACAAAAAGGATGAAAGGGGGATAGTTGTCAGAAACAAAGCAAGACTGGTGGCACAAGGGTATACACAGGAAGAAGGAATTGACTATGAGGAAGTGTTTTCTCCAGTTACCAGGATTGAAGCCATTAGATTATTATGCTTCATTCATGGACTTCACTGTTTTCCAAATGGATGTAAAAAGTGCCTTCTTATACGGCACCATTGATGAAGAAGTCTATGTTATGCAACCTCCAGGGTTTGAAGACCCAGAACATCCAGACAAGGAATACAAAGTGAAAAAGGCTATGTATGGACTTCACTAAGCTCCCAGGGCCTGGTATGGAACTCTCTCTAAGTATCTCTTAGATAATGATTTTCGCATGGGGAAGATTGATCAGACCCTGTTCATCAAGAAACAAAAGGGTGACCTTCTGCTAGTACAGGTCTATGTTGATGACATCATCTTTGGCTTCACTAACTCTATGCTTAGCAACGAGTTTGCAAAGTTGATGCAAGATAAATTTCAAATGAGTGCCATGGGAGAACTAAACTTCTTTTTGGGGTTACAAGTTCAGCAGCGGAAAGATGGGATATTTATCTCACAAGACAAATATGTGGCTGAGATTGTGAGGAAGTTTGGCATGTCTGAGGGAAAGAAGGTGTCCACACCTATGGACAAGGATCATCCATGGGGCAGAGATGGTCCTAGAAAGCTTATAGATGTCAGGAACTACAGGTCTATAATTGGGTCTCTCATGTATCTCACAGCTTCAAGACCTGACATCATGTTTGCAGTCTGCTTATGTGCAAGATACCAGGTGGCACCAACAGAGTGTCATTTATTTGCTATAAAAAGAATTTTTAGGTATCTAAAGTGCCATCCAACCTTAGGACTCTGGTATCCCAAAGAGTCACCATTTGAGTTGATATCTTACTGAGATAGTGACTATGCTGGTGACAACAATGATAGGAAGTCTACAACAGGGGGATGTCAATTTTTGGGAAGCAGGCTTATATCTTGGCAATGTAAGAAGCAGACTATTATGTTCACATCAACAACTGAAGCTGAGTATGTAGCAGCTGCTGCATGCTGTGGTCAAGTACTTTGGGTTCAAAATCAACTACTTGATTATGGGTATAACTTTCTTAAAACCAAGATATTTATTGACAACAACAGCACCATTTGCATTATTAAGAACCCTGTTTTTCATAGCAAAACTAAACATATAGAAATAAGACATCACTTTATCAGAGATTGTTTTGAGAAAGGACTAATTGTCCCTGAGAAAATTGATACAGAACTTAATGTTTCTGATCTTTTAACAAAAGCTTTTGAAGTGGGGAGGTTTCAGTACCTGGTTGCAGGTATTGGAATGGTTACTCCCTAGACATTGATGTCTATTATGTCATGTATATTCAGGGTTGCCTTATTGCTGTTGTTGTATAGTTGTTAGTCAAATTTTCCATCACTTTTCATTCCACTGCTTTTGAACACAGATCCCCCTGCTGGGGGTTCATTCCCCTGCTAAGAGAGTTTTTCTCTTTAAATTGGGTTTATTCTTTTGAAAAGTGGTTATATGTGGTTTTAGACTAACAATGTAGAGTTCCATATGGTGCATACTACTCCTTGGTGAATCAGGTATATGCGCTATGTTTAAAGGGAGGTTAGGTCGCACCTTTAGGACTCAGGGTATCCTTAGGATGCTCATATATGATCTTAGATCATATCCATTGGTGAGTAAGAGTTCAGGGTGATGAGAACTTGTTGCAAAGCTTGTCAGAATTCTGAAACCTTGAGGCACTGTAATGGGTACTTGCACTTCTCTATCAAAACAGCTTGCTGTTCAGGTACAGATGTGTGGTACACATTGCCAAGACTAACTGACCATAGGTAAGGGAAAAGGTAGGAATGGTGACTAGGGTATGCATATTTTCTTGGGTTGACCAGGTGCAGGGTAACTTATGTATTGACTTTTTGTGCTTAGACCTTTGCTGAATAGAGAACTCTTGAGTTTCTATGTATCTATCTTATGTATACAAGTGTGTGCATTAGAGCAGAGCTAGTTAGCAATGGTCTCTCCATGACTAGTCTAATACCCCTAAGAAAGTTTCCCCTGCTTTCACTTTTTTGCTTAGCCTGCTTTAACATCATTCCCCTGTTTGACCGTTGACCGACAATACCGTTACCCTGTTCATAGCCGTTGGGCCTGCTTGCACAAATTTTGGTTAGGGAATATTTTATTGTTTTTAAAAGATATTTAAGGCGCTTTCTTCGCTGATTGGTAATCTTTACTTTATTAATTCAAATAAATTACTTTTTTTATCAAGATTTATCTTTGATATTTTTGCAATTTGAACATTTGGTCCAATCACAGCTCTCCAATTCGCCTATAAAAACTTAATTCCCTTCATCAGCAGGTCCATCTCTCCCTCTCGACTAAATCTCACCTACCTCTCACCTTTATAAACCTTCAAAATATTTTCAAACTTTATCAGGCCTCTCAAAATTGCTGCTAATCATAATCAAATCGCTTTATTACATGATGAACTAGTAGAGTTTGTTGATGTTGTGGCCTTTCTAAAGTCCTCGTATTTTAGAGTGGCCCTTCTCATCAACCCTAGAATTTATACCTCACACATTCAGCAGTTCTGGTCTAAATCCATGACCACAACAGTGAATGGAGAGGTTACAATTCAAAGCACTGTAGATGGTCATCCCAAGGTGATTACACTTGCCTCCATCAGGGACAATCTTCTTCTTGATGATGAGGCTGGGATAACCAACCTATCTGAGGCTGAAATCTTTGAGGGTCTTGTTAAATTGGGGTACACTCTTTCTAAAGACCAATAATGTAAGTTTGCTAAAGGTCAGTTTGCCCCACATTGGAAGTATTTGATTCATACAATTTTGCAATGTTTGTCACCAAAAACCACTGCTTTCAATGATTTGGTAGTGAGATGGCTTCAGCCCTGATCTGCTTAGCAACAGGGAGGAAGTATTGTTTTTCTCAAATGATTTTCAAAGGAATGGTTAAACATGTTTCAAGCAATTCAAAGTTTTGTATGTACCCAAGGTTTATAGAACTTCTGCTGAATATGAGTGATCATGGTCCAATCAAACACAAAAACTATTTTTCAGCAACCAAGCATACCACCAAACTATTCACTACACTTCTTGCACCATCACCACAGTTTTCTGGCAGGTCCATTCCATTCACTTCAATTATGATGAAACAAATCAGACAGGAAGAAGCCAAGACAAAAACAGCTAAACACAAACCTTCTGATTCCCCTGCCAAAAACCTACACCCTGCCAGTTCTCTACCCCCTGCTGATCCACAACATGAAAGGCGATCTAAATCCAGGTTTGCCAGGTCTCCCTTGCCTGGTGAATCTTCACAAGAAACAGAGAGGAGAGTCTCCAAGGGTTTGGAGCAAACTGAGGGTTTGGCTGCCACTACTGTCTCATCCTTAAGGGGTGAGCAGGATAGTGACACCATCAATAAGTCCTCTCCCTCACTCCATGATATCCAAAAAGGGGATAAATCCCCTTCTAGGGTTAAGAGCAGCATGAAACCTATGACTAATTTAGAATTGACGAATATGTGCATGAGTCTGAAAAGGCAGAATGCACAACTTGTACAAAATGTCCAAAAACAAGGTCTGGTTATCAATAACTTGGAAACCAGACTTGCTACTCTTGAGGGGAGGAGAAAGCCCAGACTTATCATATCCACAGATGAGGATGCTTCCAAAGGGGAGGAACTTCCAAATACAGAAGAGTCTACTCAGTAATATTCATATCCTGGTGGTGTACATGGAAGGATAACAAGTGCTGAGAAAGGGATTGAGAAAGGAAGTGCTGATAAGGTAAGTGATAAGGGGAGTGCAACCAAAGAGATTGTTTAAACATTGCTAACTATGGGCAACCAAGAAGAAGCCCCTGCTTCAAAAGTTTCCCCTGCTGTTGCTGATCCCACTACTGTAAGTCGTTCCCCTGCTAAGCCTATTACTCAAACTTTTGTTAGAAAGAACAGTAAGCAACCAACTCAGAAGGGAATTACTATTAAAGAACCTGCATCTAGAGTTAAAACAGCACCAGTAGTGGATCCAAAAGACAAAGGAAAAGGAATCATGATTGAACAGCCCAAGAGAAAATACAAGCATAGAACTCCTGAACAGCAAAGGGCTCAAGAAGCACATGATGCACAAGTAGCTCCCAGGCTACAACAAGAGGAGATAGATATGCAGAATCAGAGAATGCAGAAGATGAGGCCTAAATATATGCTCAATCAGGTTGAGATTATGCATAGAGAGCTGGATGACAGGGTGCCTCATGTTGGAGAATTTCTGGATCAATGGGAGAAGGAGTTAATAAATGCTCCTTTAGAAGACAGGTATGAGTTGACTTGCCTTGTTTACAAATATCAAACTGAATATCTGGAAAGGAGAGCAAATCAAATTCAGAGAGAAAAGTATTTAACTTCTGAGAAAGGGCAACTTGAACACTACAAAGTTTTGCTCAAAAGACATAAGAAGTGGAAGGATGGGGACTTCACACATATGAGTTTTGAAGCTATAAAAAGAGCAGTCAGACCAGTCTTAAGAGAATATGATGTGGAAGATTGGATGACTATGAACTCTCCTGAGGAAGCTGAGTATCTTAGGAGACAAGGTGAAATGTTACAGAAAGATAGGGAATCCAAGAAAAGAAAAGCTGAAGGAACAACTTTGGAAACTACACAAGCATGTGCATTATCCCAAGCAGGTGCATCATGATAGTTGTGTTTTTTAGTCGTTTACTATCTTTTAGGAAAAAGAAAGCAAAAAACCAAAGTCGTAGCAAGTATTAGTAATTACGTTTTGTGAAAAACGCAAATACCGACAATCGAGTTCGTTCTCGGTGGAGGTATGGTGTTTAGCCAAAAGATATAGACGTATTTAATCGAGTGATTACGTTTTTGGAAAGAAAGAAAGAAAGAAAAACGGAGACGAGTTACACTAAAAACGGTCGAAAACGCTTAAACGTACGAACGTAAAAACGCGACCAAACGAAAATTTTGACCTAAAAATTAATTAAAAGATAAAACCTAGTCTAAAATAATTTAAATAAGGATAAAAATCCAAAAAATAATTTTTAAAACCTTTTATTAATTAAATATTCAATTTTAAATGCTAATTAAAGCCCTAAAATTAAATATAATTAAGAAAAAGCCCAAAATATTATTTTATTGAACTAATAACTCACTTATATTATTTAAAGACTAAAAAGTATTTTTCCTAAATTTTTAAAACTATTTTTCTATTTTTAAAAGGCTAAAAACACTTTTTAAACTAAAATAATAATAAAAATAATAAAATAATGCTAAAAATAAATTTTATTTTTCTAAAAATCTTTTTTTAACTAAATTAACAAGGGAAAAATGAAAAAGTAAAAAAAAACTAAAAAAATGGCTAAAAACGAAAGTACCCCAAAGTACTCCAAGGTGGAGTACTTTAGTGTTGTCCAATATCCTACCAGACAAAGGACTTGTCCAACATCAGTGTTGTCCGATACCGGACAACACTAAAACAAATAAAAAATCTGCAGCGTTCTCGGACAACAAAGAAAAAGTTGCTGTATGGTTTTTTCGGCTCGTTTTGGGCTTGTTTTAGGCTTGTTTGTTGGCGTTTTTGGGCAAAAACGGCACCCCCACAACCTTTGAGTTGTGGGGAGTTAACAATAACATAAAAACACACAAACACAAACACCAATTTCAAGAAAAATCAGCAAAAAAGAAAAGAAAAATGGGGATGTGGGTATTTTTGCTTAACAAAGACTTTAGAATTGATTTTAAGCTACCAATAAGTCCACCAATCCTAAGTACCAGGTTATGCACAACTAGCACTAACTTAAACCTATCTATCTACCAAGATTTAAAACTTAAAACCCAAAAGTAAGCTATCCACATCTGCTGGTGTGATTGGGTGGACAGAAACATCCATTTGCTGATGCAAATGGTGTTTTGGCGAGACTTCAGGGCACTAAATTTGAAATCAAGCAACCCAAACACAAATATGTTGACAGCAAACCTATTACTAGACCTATTCTAACTTAATGCAAGTTTTCAAACCACCAAATACAAAATCAAAGTCTACACAGCCTATGATATCTATCTTGGCAGATTTTAAGCGAAACTCACAACTTTAATGTTTTGTTCTATAACTTTGAAGAAATGTAACCAAACATTTAACACTAACCTTATAAGAGATGACTAAGCCATTTATAGCTTGCAGAAATGCGATCTAATGCAGATTATAAACACATCCAAACACCCCTATAATAGGCGGAATAACAAAATAACAAAGAACATGTGAACCAAGGCCTAGACTAGCAAGAACACTGAATGACTGAAACAAATAAACTGAAATAAACAAGGAACATGCAAAATTAAACAGTCATAAGCATACCACTCGTAGCACAAAAACAAGTAGGAAGCATAAAAAGGGGGCTCAAAGTACCGTAGCGGAATGTACATCCACACTGGGCTAAGCACCGATGCCACCAGCTTCTTGATGCTCAGCTAAGCTTAAGAGACTTATGTGAGGGCTTATAGCTGCAAGAGATGTGAAGCTTGGACCACAACAGTCCTAATATCAAAAAAATGAATAGAGATGGTATATGTTGGGGACTTCTGCTCCTGCACAAACAACAAACTCCAAGTACCAAGAACTTAGTGAAAGCTTGGTGTCAACAAGCTTTCACAAGCTTTTGCTACAGTAAAATAACAGAACAAATAACAAGCAGATTCTTGAATAAATATTTGAAAAACTCAAACCTTGGAAAATCTTGTGAACCAACTTGAGTAACCAAACAAGGAATCTAAACACTGCTAATGAACTTTATAAAATCCTTAAGTTGTCAGCTTAAGGCCTTAAAATCTAAAGAACAATGGGTCTCAAAAAGAATATTTTGCCAAAAGTATTTGAACAAACTTAAACCTTTTGATAAAATCTACACTAATTTGCATAAAAGGTAAATAATTTAACAATAAAAACAGTATATAAATGGAACTCAGCTTTTGTAAAAAATTAAAACTTTCATTAATTTAAAAAAATTCTACAAAGAGGCTGGAACAATCATAATAAGCCACAAGTCGGCCTATTTATACAAAACTTCAGAATATTCTAGATTAAAAATAAAAGGGAAAACCCTAAACTATGAACATCCAATAATACCCTTGGTCAAAGAAGTTTGAAAAAGCATGTGATGATCCAGTGTTTGCTGAGCTGTAAAAAGATCATCTTGGCCGTTTGTATGAATTTGGAGAGCAAGCAAAGAATGAGGGTCGTTGATTCTCTGTGGCACTTTTGGCTTCTTGTTCTTCTTGTGATGAAAACAGCTGGTGAGGGCCCCTTATGATGTTGTGGAGTCTGATTTTATCACATGGGTGTGTTCCTGGATAGGTTAGTATTAAAAACCCTAAAGTTAATTGGGTTTTAATTAAGGGGTTTAGGTGATTGAATCTGGTGAATGGATTAGGGTTCTTTGATGGAGATGGGAGGATTAGAATGTGTAGTATCTGTTAGGAGGGAAAGAAAATGGATTAGTTTAATATAATTTGAGGTTTTATTAATCTTGGGGGTGATGTGGTGGAGGTGGTGATGTGGAAGAGTAGGAGTGGTGGATGATTGGTGATGTGGAGGATAGTTAAAGTTAACAGGTATCTTGGTTAACAAGTTTGGGGCAATGGCAACACTAGTCCCTCCCATTAACAACAGTGCTTCATTAGTTTTTCAGCCATGATCCTTGGCCATTTCACCGTTAATCCTTTTGGCATAGCATTGTTAGTCCTTTATGTCTAACAAACACATTAAAAGGACCTAATGTGTGTTTTCTTCATAATTGGAGGACTATTCTTGACAAGTATTCAATCTTTAAGGACCAATCTTGTAAAAATGATTCTTGAAGGGTCATTTGTGACAAGTCTTCAAAATAGAGGGACCAAACTTGACAAATCTTCAAACTTCAAGGGTCTTTTTGGAAATTCACAACTCGGGTCAGGTTCTTTGTGCGGCTTCGTTTCCCGTGTTCGTTTTTGCTTCATTCTTGTGATCTTTTGTTGAATTCACGATATCCGTACCTAAAATACACAATGAACAAACACAAGCACATTTTGGGGTATTTTATGATATTTTTAAGCGTTTTAAGCCCGATTTGGACGATGAGACTATGTATAATTGCAGTCTCATCACTCCCCCATACTAAACCATTGCCGTGCCCTCACGCAATGCTAGAATAAAGTATCTTAGCACCTTCAAAATTCATTTTATTCACTTTATTGAAATAAGAAACTAGCTACACTACTACTTGCGTTTTAGACATAATGTATGATTTTCATCGCAAAATGGGACGTTTAGGTTCATAGAATAAGAACACGTGAATGCTTCGTTAGAAATAATTTCATCGTCCTCGATTTTCACCTTAATTCCATGCCAAGCGTGCAACGAGATCATTGTCATTATAAGTTAGTAATGCTAACACTACTCATATGCCCTAATCACGTACTTATTCTCCCATTATTCCTAAGTTGTATCTCTTATATTTTATTTTGTCTTGAATGTTTCACGAGGATACATTGTTGACTTATGCGATAATAGAGATTTAGGTCTAAAAATAGAGTCCTAACGGTGTAACTAAGACCATCAAATCAATAACCCCTCCTAATAGACAACGATGTTAAAAAATTAAGTTGACAAGAAGAATCGATAAACACGGTTTTATAACGGTTTTGAACATGAGACTTATTACCAAGACTTTTATACGTCCCCTAACGGAAGGGCCTTATTATCTTTGGTTTACCTCCATCTTTTATTCAACTTCGTCATGAAGCTTTTATTATGACTTCGGTCTTGCCTTGCCTTTTATTATCCGCCTCATCGGTGGTTTTATTAGCCAAAGACGTACATCCTCACGCTAAAGCGAATTTTGGATCTTTAAAGCTTCGAAGATTAAGGCTTGATTTACTTTCAATTTTGCATAGATTTTTGGCCTTGTGGGGCTTCAAATTGTTTGCTAGATTTAGGTGAGCACTTGAAATCTTATTATTGGGTGAAGCTTTCGATTATTAGGGTGCCAATACTTCAAAACCATGACGCTGGCGATACCTTAATGTCTTCCCAATTTAATTACACGGAAGCTACTAGAAAAGACTAGAAACCCAACAATCCTAATTAAACCGCTAAGTCAATATTTATTAAGCAAAAAATATTTACATGCGAAGGGAGAATAAGCAAACAACGAGAACACATGAGTTTTTGAAAGAATACGAGTACTCTACGTTTAGCATAGTAACTTATAATTAACTCTATCATTTCTCGTCCTCATTTAAGAGACTTAGCCTAATGTGAGTTAAGGAATCAAAGCTAAGTGCTCAACACGCACAGTCGAGTCAAAAATTACTCTTATTCTCGCCATCGGAAAATCTACATTCGTGTCTTCAAACACTTATAAAACATGAGAAAAATTTTAAAATTTGGCCATTTTTAGCCTTATTTTGCAACAAAAACGATAACAAAAAGATAAACTTTGGAAAGCGTGAAGGTTTGGCAAGGCAAGTATCTATCCACCCCCCCATACTAAAACTAAACATTGTCCTCAATGTTTCGAGTCTAGGGGTGAAAACACCCCCATACTAGAGACGAAGTCGAATGCTTAATCTCGAGCATGGAAAGGGTGTAACCGTTAAATTTAAAGCCTTTTATGAAGTGTGCTATAAACCTAAGGTTAGAACAATCAAGGATAAATCATATGGATATCGAGAAATTCTTCAAAGCAAACGATCGAGTGCTCACGTAAAACGAACACGAGAGGCTCCAATCGTGAAAATGATCATCTAAAAACCACAATTCACAAACAACCACGGAACAAAGGTTGGAAGGGCACAAATCCCCTCATTAGGTTAACTAAAAAAAACAATAATATGTACATCGATAAGCATGAGAATTCCCCCACGAGGCACCTTGTTTTTTATAACCGAGTCAAAAGCTCGACTCGAATCCCCATAAATGTGATCATTTAGGGATAATCATGGTTCGGTCATTTTTGGTGGGACTTACATGTAATCAAGGCCCAAAAGCAACCGTGAATAAAGGCAAAGCCTCTATACCGGGATCGAAGATCGTATCCTCACATTTTGTTGAAAATAAAACACGCAAAGCCGGAGGATACGTCTTGTAAGGAAGAAAACTCCTTACGACGTAGGTAAACTCATCAAATCCGAGGGGGTGGGTTGGTATACTTTGAAACGAAGGTAAAATTGAAAGAGAATTGCTCAAAATAGGAGTTTCAAAATTTCCCCCCGGATCGAAGGCAAAAGCCTCATTAAAATCCTCACTCTCATCGAGAGGCGGCCCATCGGTGAACCCCTCGAGAATGGAAACGTCATTAGTAGAAAGAGTAGTCTCAACCGTATGAGACGTCAGGTGGGTGACTAGCAAATCCGGCTCATCGAGTTTAGAATCCTTAGAATCCTCACTCTCGATGTCCTCGAACGTCTCATCAAAGAGAGGATTTGCGTCACCAAAAATGAACGCGTTATCAAATTCGAATAAAGGGTTCGAAAAGATTTTAAAATCGGTATTTTGAACATCCTCGTCGATTAGTGACTCGTCATCACTAGCGGAAAAATCATCGTCATCGAAAAGCGGGTTCGAAAAAGTCGTTGATTCTCTCCCCGAAGTGTCAATGGGAGAGACATCATCACAAGAAATTGATTCACACTCACTATTGTGATTTGCCTCGTTGGAATCTTCGTGGAAAAATTCATCGAGAGCAAAATCACTTAACTCCTCATCGAAGACAACCGTAGGCTCAATTTGGATTGGAATAGGGATCTCAACACTAGGATTAGTGCTAAGATTCTTCTCCCCCATACTTAGAGAGGCATCGGTTTCCCTAGGGAGCATGAGAGCAACGGATTCATAAGATAAGGCGAGATTGAAAATATTGCTATCGTCATCTTCGTATTGGTAATCATATGGAATCTCAAGAGACGTAGAGGCATAAGTATCTATATTTGACGCTTGCACTCGTTGCTTTTCCATTTCAATCTCTCCCTTTATACTTCTAAAAATGTCCATCACACCTTGCAAGAATTCTTCTTCATGGTCTTGTAAGAAAGCGCCAAAGGAATTTTGTCTCTCGTTACTTGACTCATGAGAATTTTGGTGTTCGAGATCGTATGGTGGGGCCTCAAAATTATCAAAACAGGAATTATAGTATGAATTGGGTTCATTATAATGCATTGGTTGGCAAGAATAAGTATCGTGAGGCCCCCCACAATTGCCGCAACACGGATTTTGAGAAAAATCCGGTTCGTTGTGTGGATAAAAATTCCCATTGTTACAATTGTAATTCATATCTTGTGGAGGTGATTCGTCAAATCCATTGAATTGGTTGTCGAAAGACGTATTTTGATTCATCGGTTGACAATCATACCCATAATGAGGTGTGTTTCCACAAGACTCACATGAATATGACGATGGATATTGCGATGATTGGTCAAAGAAATTAGGATTCGGTTCGGGGTTATTATAATTCGTACAACAAAATCCGAAATCGTGCTCCAAACCGCAAAAATCACATGAATAAGACGAGGGCGGCTGTGGAGTATAGTCATATGATTGGAATTCGTAACCATAGGCGTTTTGATTCGTTTCATCGTCTTGATTATTATCACAATAATAAGACGAATCATTCGACGAATAAAACGAAGACGATTGGTGACCTTGGTCGTATGATTGAAATCCGTCACCATTGTTGTTTTGAGGAGAGTTGTAGATATAACCCTCCCTTCCTCCTAAGATCTCGCAATTATAACAATTACCACCATCGGGCGGTCCTCCACAATATAGACACGAATAGTAACCATCATTCGACATGATGTAACGCGAAAATCGTAATCGAGAATTAAACAAATTAGAGGGTTCAAGAAGAGAATTATGAAAATAGAGGGAAAATGAGAAGATTATTTTTGTGTTTTTGGTTTTTTAATTTTTTTGGAATTTTGGTGTATTACGTAGAAATTAATCTACAAAAACTATCCACTAATCAAAGGTCTCGATTAATGAATCCAAGAGGAGTGAAGGAAATTACGTGAAGTAAAAACCCTCGTCGACTTTGAAACGTTGGCGGAACGCCAAAACGTTTCGAGGTTCAATAATTAAAACTCACAAAAATAGATTAATAATACTTGATTTGGCAAACCCCTAATTAATCGTCACTTTCAAAATACGCACAAGCGAGCGGAGAAAACGAGGCGGCGCGAAGCACTTAAGAGCCTTTTTTCCTTAGGTCGTGAAATACAACTGCCTTATACCCACCTTATATTTTGTATTTATCGAGATTAAACCAATTAAGAGTATTTATCTATTTTGCCTTTGACTTTCGTTTGAATTCGATACAACAATAGTGACCGGAACGCTCAACTATTGAGGTGCGATTTCTCGCGTATTTGGATAATTATTGTGTGTTAATTGTTCTACGTAAATACAATATATTATGCACAATAAAAACGAGAAAACGATTGTGTGTTAATTGAGTTCAATTTAACACTATTTATTTGTATGGCTAATAGTATAGAAAAATAAAAAGAAATATTTACGATAAAAACGTAAATACTCAAACAAACACGATAAATAAATATGGCTAAACACACCTCCCCGGCAGCGGCGCCATTTGATAGTTGTGTTTTTTAGTCGTTTACTATCTTTTAGGAAAAAGAAAGCAAAAAACCAAAGTCGTAGCAAGTATTAGTAATTACGTTTTGTGAAAAACGCAAATACCGACAATCGAGTTCGTTCTCGGTGGAGGTATGGTGTTTAGCCAAAAGATATAGATGTATTTAATCGAGTGATTACGTTTTTGGAAAGAAAGAAAGAAAGAAAAACGGAGACGAGTTACGCTAAAAACGGTCGAAAACGCTTAAACGTACGAACGTAAAAACGCGACCAAACGAAAAATTTTACCTAAAAATTAATTAAAAGATTAAACCTAGTCTAAAATAATATAAATAAGGATAAAAATCCAAAAAATAATTTTTAAAACCTTTTATTAATTAAATATTCAATTTTAAATGCTAATTAAAGCCCTAAAATTAAATATAATTAAGAAAAAGCCCAAAATATTATTTTATTGAACTAATAACTCACTTATATTATTTAAAGACTAAAAAGTATTTTTCCTAAATTTTTAAAACTATTTTTCTATTTTTAAAAGGCTAAAAACACTTTTTAAACTAAAATAATAATAAAAATAATAAAATAATGCTAAAAATAAATTTTATTTTTCTAAAAATCTTTTTTTAACTAAATTAACAAGGGAAAAATGAAAAAGTAAAAAAAACTAAAAAAATGGCTAAAAACGAAAGTACCCCAAAGTACTCCAAGGTGGAGTACTTTAGTGTTGTCCAATATCCTACCAGACAAAGGACTTGTCCAACATCAGTGTTGTCCGATATTGGACAACACTAAAAAAAATAAAAAATCTGCAGCGTTCTCGGACAACAAAGAAAAAGTTGCTGTATGGTTTTTTCGGCTCGTTTTGGGCTTGTTTTAGGCTTGTTTGTTGGCGTTTTTGGGCACAAACGGCACCCCCACAACCTTTGAGTTGTGGGGAGTTAACATTAACATAAAAACACACAAACACAAACACCAATTTCAACAAAAATCAGCAAAAAAGGAAAGAAAAATGGGGATGTGGGTATTTTTGCTTAACAAAGACTTTAGAATTGATTTTAAGCTACCAATAAGTCCACCAATCCTAAGTACCAGGTTATGCACAACTAGCACTAACTTAAACTTATCTATCTACCAAGATTTAAAACTTAAAACCCAAAAGTAAGCTATCCACATCTGCTGGTGTGATTGGGTGGACAGAAACATCCATTTGCTTATGCAAATGGTGTTTTGGCGAGACTTCAGGGCACTAAATTTGAAATCAAACAACCCAAACACAAATATGTTGACACGCAAACCTATTACTAGACCTATTCTAACTTAATGCAAGTTTTCAAACCACCAAATACAAAATCAAAGTCTACACAGCCTATGATATCTATCTTGGCAGATTTTAAGCGAAACTCACAACTTTAATGTTTTGTTCTATAACTTTGAAGAAATGTAACCAAACACTTAACACTAACCTTATAAGAGATGACTAAGCCATTTATAGCTTGCAGAAATGCGATCTAATGCAGATTATAAACACATCCAAACACCCCTATAATAGGCGGAATAACAAAATAACAAAGAACATGTGAACCAAGGCCTAGACTAGCAAGAACACTGAATGATTGAAACAAATAAACTGAAATAAACAAGGAACATGCAAAATTAAACAGTCATAAGCATACCACTCGTAGCACAAAAACAAGTAGGAAGCATAAAAAGGGGGCTCAAAGTACCGTAGCGGAATGTACATCCACACTGGGCTAAGCACCGATGCCACCAGCTTCTTGATGCTCAGCTAAGCTTAAGAGACTTATGCGAGGGCTTATAGCTGCAAGAGATGTGAAGCTTGGACCACAACAGTCCTAATATCAAAAAAATGAATGGAGATGGTATATGTTGGGGACTTTTGCTCCTGCACAAACAACAAACTCCAAGTACCAAGAACTTAGTGAAAGCTTGGTGTCAACAAGCTTTCACAAGCTTTTGCTACAGTAAAATAACAGAACAAATAACAAGCAGATTTTTGAATAAATATTTGAAAAACTCAAACCTTGGAAAATCTTGTGAACCAACTTGAGTAACCAAACAAGGAATCTAAACACTGCTAATGAACTTTATAAAATCCTTAAGTTGTCAGCTTAAGGCCTTAAAAGCTAAAGAACAATGGGTCTCAAAAAGAATATTTTGCCAAAAGTATTTGAACAAACTTAAACCTTTTGATAAAATCTACACTAATTTGCATAAAAGGTAAATAATTTAACAATAAAAACAGTATATAAATGGAACTCAGCTTTTGTACAAAATTAAAACTTTCATTAATTAAAAAAAAATCTACAAAGAGGCTGAAACAATCATAATAAGCCACAAGTCGGCCTATTTATACAAAACTTCATAATATTCTAGATTAAAAATAAAAGGGAAAACCCTAAACTATGAACATCCAATAATACCCTTGGTCAAAGAAGTTTGAAAAAGCATGTGATGATCCAGTGTTTGCTGAGCTATAAAAAGATCATCTTGGCCGTTTGTATGAATTTGGAGAGCAAGCAAAGAATGAGGGTCGTTGATTCTCTGTGGCACTTTTGGCTTCTTGTTCTTCTTGTGATGAAAACAGCTGGTGAGGGCCCCTTATGATGTTGTGGAGTCTGATTTTATCACATGGGTGTGTTCCTGGATAGGTTAGTATTAAAAACCCTAAAGTTAATTGGGTTTTAATTAAGGGGTTTAGGTGATTGAATCTGGTGAAGGGATTAGGGTTCTTTAATGGAGATGGGAGGATTAGAATGTGTAGTATCTGTTAGGAGGGAAAGAAAATGGATTAGTTTAATATAATTTGAGGTTTTATTAATCTTGGGGGTGATGTGGTGGAGGTGGTGATGTAGAAGAGTAGGAGTGGTGGATGATTGGTGATGTGGAGGATAGTTAAAGTTAACAGGTATCTTGGTTAACAAGTTTGGGGCAATGGCAACACTAGTCCCTCCCATTAACAGCAGTGCTTCATTAGTTTTTCAGCCATGATCCTTGGCCATTTCACCGTTAATCCTTTTGGCATAGCATTGTTAGTCCTTTATGTCTAACAAACACATTAAAAGGACCTAATGTGTGTTTTCTTCATAATTGGAGGACTATTCTTGACAAGTATTCAATCTTTAAGGACCAATCTTGTACAAATGATTCTTGAAGGGTCATTTGTGACAAGTCTTCAAAATAGAGGGACCAAACTTGACAAATCTTCAAACTTCAAGGGTCTTTTTGGAAATTCACAACTCGGGTCCGGTTCTTTGTGCGGCTTCGTTTCCCGTGTTCGTTTTTGCTTCATTCTTGTGATCTTTTGTTGAATTCACGATATCCGTACCTAAAATACACAATGAACAAACACAAGCATATTTTGGGGTATTTTATGATATTTTTAAGCGTTTTAAGCCCGATTTGGACGATGAGACTATGTATAATTGCAGTCTCATCACATCATCACAAGCAGGGGCATTACATCAAGCAGGTGAAAATTATCCAGAGATTGAGAAGTCTGTAGTTAATGTACAAAGATCAGCCAAAAGACTCAAGAGAATGGAGAAAGTTGGCACAGTTACTAAGGAGTCTCAATGGCCTTCAAATGATGAAATTGATAAACAGCTAGTTCTGCAGGAAAATGATGATATCTCACCTAGTGAACTTGGAAAGAAGTTTGCTATCATAGAGTATGTTGTTTATGAACACAAAGGGAGGACTTGGTGGAAGCTTACAAGAGCTGACAATACAGCACAGACATTTCTAAGTCTTGATGTCATGTTTCAAACCTTGGATAGTGAGGACTTAGAAGATCTGTGGAAAATTTTGAAAAAGACTTTTGCTACAAAACCTCCTACCATGAATGGTGTGGAGAAGGATTGGGTAATCTGGGAGTGCATGCATAGGATGTATGAGCATGAGTTATTTGATCCTATATTTGATGCAGTGAATAAAGGAGATTTGTTGTATTGGAAGCTGTTTACCAATTCTGGGGTCTATGATGTAGTAATGGAAGGAGGAAGTGTGTACTTGATCAATCATCGTTATTATCCCTTCACTCAGGAGACCTTGAAGAAACTAGAACAAGCTAATTTGATTGTAGATGCTAAAACGCCTGTTGCTTATGATCTGGTAAGGATGATGCATAGTCAGATTTGGCTAGAAAGTTTGTAAGCATCCTCATCAACTAGAATTTATTCAGAAACTTGTCTTTAGGGGAAAGCACAAGTTTAGGGGAGGATTGTTGGGAATAAATCTATGCATACTTGTTACCCCTGCTAGTTGATTATCCGTACCCCTGCTAGAGTAAGTTCCCCCTGCCAAATAACAAAGGCAGGGGGATTGGTTCCCCTGCTGAAGTCAAAGGCCCTACCGTCAGAGATAAACTTGGAATAAATTTTTACGCGTTTCTGTTATTACTCCTTAATACTTTCCAAGTTTGTTAGTAGTGATCTTGTATGTGAGCCCTTATGCCTATAAAAGGACTCACTAGGTTACCATGCAATGTGTTTCTTTCTCTATTGTCTTTCATTATCATACTTTAAGGTTTTGTAAACCCTAATACCATTTTAGGGTATTCGTATATCATTGATATATTAAAGTTCAACGTTTGCTTCAATCATATTGTTCTTGTGCTAAACATTATATTCCGCATCTTGTTTAGTTACTTTGCTTTGCAAAGTTTCTCTAGTGTTAGATTGAATACTTTCTTTCTATCACAACCCTTAAACAAGCTATTAAGGTTTAAGATCTGAGTTTGGGATCAATAGAGGATGAGGATGATAATGCACCTGACGGTACTGATGGTATTGCTACTCGTAGACGTGTGATAGGAGAGTCGTCTAGTGTTCGAGAGGCTACTCATATGGATGGTCTTGCACCATGGGCCTTGAGACGTGATTTAGATGCTTCCCGTGCTCAGAGTAGTATGACAGAGATTGGATTAGGTGTTGTTCAGAGTCATGTTTCTTATTTGGAGTCGAAGACTAAGGTTGGTGAGAAAGAGCGGGAATTGCTTAGTTTGGATTTGACTGATGTAGAGCGTGGTTTGAATGAGGCTTTTAGGAGGTTATCTGTGTTAGAAAGTGGTGAGTTTGCTGCTATGAAGAAAAAGGTGAATTCTATGGAGATTCAGTTGAATGTAGCTCGTGCGATGCGTGAGAAAGCTGAGAAGGAGTTGAATATATCTGTGGGTTGGAATAGTAGATTTTATGCTGACATGGTTGAAAGAGGAGTGATCCGTAAGCGCCCAGCTGAAGATGTGTCTAGTGATCGTCCGACAAAGATACAGAAGACGATGGATGATGGACCATCTGGCGGTTCTCAGTAGACCAGTCTGTGTTTAGTAGTGACCTTTGTATCTTTTGTACCTTTTGTAACTTTGATTGAACTGACTTGTTAGTAGTAGACCTGGCACAAATTTTGAGTATGTATAGTGCTAGAAACTTTGATATGGGATGTAATTAAGACAATGCTTTTGTTTCAAATCCAATGAAATATGTATCTTGTCTTGAATTCCATATTGTGCCTTATTTGTATCTTGATTATGAACTCAATCCATATTATATGAATCCCTTGTTGGGTAAATGCTTAATACTTTGAAATTGTGAAATTATAGAACTATGCCGCCCAAGAAAGCTATGACTGAGGATGATGTACGTAGGATTATTACGGAGCAAGTTACCGCATCTATGACTGAATTTATGGCAAATGCTAGAAATGAAGCCGGCGGTAGTGGAGCGGCGGTAGTGGAGCTGGCGGTAGTGGAGCTGGCGGTAGTGGAGCTGGCGGTAGTGGAGCTGGCGGTAGTGGAGCTGGCGGTAGTGGAATTGGTGGTACTAATGTGAATGTGAATGCTAATAATGTGAATGCTAATGCTGGAGGAAATATAGGAGGACTTGGAACTAATGCACCTGAAGTTGGCGGTTGTACTTATGTGACGTTCATGAAGTGTGAACCTCTACCTTTTAATGGAACTGAAGGTGCTGTAGGATTAAGCCAGTGGATTAAGAAGATTGAGTCGGTGTTTCGGATTAGTAAGTGTAAGGAGGAAGATAAAGTGACTTTTGCTATGGCTACTCTTAAAGGTCGTGCGTTGACTTGGTGGAACGGGAGAATTGCTTTCATGGGTATTGATGTTGCTAATGCTACTCCTTGGGCTGAAATTAAGAAGTGGATGACTTTGGAATTTTGTCCCCGTAGTGTGATTATTAGGCTAGAACAAGAATTGATTCATTTGAGAATGAAAGGTGTGGACATTTATAGTTACACAAACCGATTCCATGAGTTGTCCTTGATGTGTCCTCGATTGGTGGAACCCGAAGAGATCTGAATTGAACAATATATTAAAGGGTTGACGAATAATATCCGGGGGGGACGTGACATCATCTAAACCACTGACCATTAATGATGTTGTTCGAATGGCTTACCAACTCATTGGACAGATAATTCAGGATAGGGAAGATGAAGCCCGTGTTGGTGAGAAAAGAAAGGGTGACGGTGATCGTGTAGATAGAGGTGATAATAGGAAGAATTTCAATAGTCGTCAGAACTAGAGAAAGGGGAATGCAAATGCTCTTACCAACAACACACCGCGCAATTATGATAGATGTCCTAAGTGTGGCAACAAGAGGCATGCTGGCGACTGCTGGAAGTGCCGAAATTGCGGAAAGCTTGGACACAAGGTTGAAAGGTGTAAGAAGGGAACCATTTGCTTCAACTGTAATGAAGAAGGTCATAGGAAATCGGATTGCCCTAAGTTGAAAGCGATTGTACCTGGAAGAAACCCCCAGGGTGGTGCTTATCAACTTGGAACAGTAGAGGTGAAGAAAGAGGATCCAAATGTCGTTACTGGTACGTTTTTACTCAACAATCATTATGCTGTTGCTTTATTTGATTCAGGTACTGATAGGAGCTTTGTATCCACTAAATTTAGTGCCCTTATTGACATTGAACCTGTTGAGATAAATACCAGTTACGAGGTGGAATTGGCTGATGGTAAATTAGCGAAAACTAATAAGCAGTTAGAAGGATGCTCTCTAAATCTCTTGAACTATTCCTTTCCGATTGATTTGATGCTGATAGAATTAGGTAGTTTTGATATTATTATTGGTATGAATTGGTTGTCGTTGAATAATGCTACTATTTTATGTGGAGAAAAGAAGGTTAAGATTCCTCTTAGGAATAGAACGTTAGTAATTGATGGTAATCGAGGTGAATCCCGTTTGAAAATCGTTTCATGTATTAAAGTCCAAAAGTACATCAGGAACGGTTGTGAGTTATTCTTAGCTCAAGTGACTGGGAATGAGTCTAGGGAGAAACGATTGGAAGATGTACCTATTATTTGTGAATTTCCTGAGGTATTTCCTAAAGATTTACCCGGACTTCCACCGATAAGGCAAGTAGAGTTTTGAATCGATTTAATTCCTGGTGCTGCACCGGTGGCACGTACGCCATACCGATTAGCCCCTTCTGAATTAAAGGAGTTATCTGAGCAACTTAAGGAGTTGTCTGATAAAGGTTTTATTCGACCGAGCTCGTCGCCTTGGGGAGCTCCAGTCTTGTTCGTTAAGAAGAAGGATGGATCTTTTCGTATGTGCATTGATTATAGGGAACTGAATAAGTTGACGATTAAAAATCGATATCCTTTACCTAGGATTGATGATTTGTTTGATCAACTACAAGGATCTAGTGTGTATTCTAATATAGATTTGCGGTCTGGATATCACCAACTTAGCGTCCGTGAAGAAGATATTCCGATAACTGCATTTAGAACTCGTTATAGACACTATGAATTTCAAGTAATGCCATTTGGGTTAACTAACGCACCTGCGGTTTTCATGGATTTAATGAATCGAGTGTGCAAGCCCTACTTGGATAAATTTGTGATTGTGTTTATTGACGATATTCTAATCTATTCTAAGAATGAAGATGAACATAGAGAACATTTAAGGATTATTTTGAATTTGTTAAAGGATGAAAGGTTGTATGCTAAGTTTTCGAAATGTGATTTTTGGTTAGATTCTGTGCAATTTCTTGGTCATGTGATTAACAAGAATGGAATTCATGTTGATCCTGCAAAGGTTGAATCCATTAAGAATTGGTCTGCACCGACAACGCCAACGGAAGTGCAACAATTCTTAGGATTGGCTGGCTATTATAGGCGATTCATTAAAGAATCTTCTTTAATAGCTAAACCCTTGACTAGGCTTACCCAGAAGAATAAACCTTTCGTTTGGGGAAGTGATGAAGATGGAGCATTTAAGACATTGAAGCAAAAATTATGTAGTGTGCCAATTTTATCATTACCCGACGGGAGTGAAGATTTTGTAGTATATTGTGATGCATCTCTTAGAGGCTATGGAGCTGTTTTGATGCAGCGAGAAAAAGTGATAGCTTATGCTTCTAGGCAATTAAGGAAGAATGAGGATAATTATACTACTCATGATCTTGAGTTAGGAGCTGTAGTCTTTGCTCTTAGGTTGTGGAGACATTATCTGTATGGCACCAAGTGTACGGTATTCACCGATCACAAAGGCCTACAGTATATTCTCGATCAGAAGGAATTGAACATGAGGCAACGAAGATGGATAGAATTGTTAAGTGATTATGATTGTGATATAAAATATCACCCAGGAAAAGCCAATGTTGTTGTCGATACATTAAGTAGGAAAGATAGAGAGCCGGGTACGTTCTCTAGTCTTGACCGTGCACAATAATTTGCCTGAGCAAATTAGAAATGCGCAAATAGAAGCCTGTAAGAAAGAAAATTTTGTTAATGAAGGGTTCCGAGGAGAAGGAGATCCTTTAGAGGTTAGACCTAATGGAGTGAAATGCTTAAGAGGTCGTATGTGGATACCTAAGTTTGGAGGCTTAAGAGACTTGATTATGTTAGAATCCCATAAATCTAAGTATTCCATTCATCCGGGATCTGATAAGATGTACCATGATTTGAAGAAGTTGTACTGGTGGCCGAATATGAAAGCTGATATTGCTATGTATGTTCTTCAATGCTTGACTTGTGCTAGAGTCAAAGCTGAACATCAAAAGCCATCAGGACTACTTCAACAGCCAAAGATTCCTAAATGGAAGTGGGAGCGAATTACGATGGACTTTATCACCAAGCTTCCTAGAACATCATCTGGAAACAACTCGATTTGGGTTATCGTCGACAGACTGACCAAATCAACACACTTCATTCCGGTTAAAGAGCAGTTCTCACTGGAGAAGTTGACTCGTATTTACCTTGAGAATGTTGTATGCAAGCATGGAGTGCCTGTATCGATCATTTCAGATCGAGATCCTAGATTCGCATCGAATTTTTGGAAATCTCTCCAAAGATCTTTGGGAACGAATCTCGACATGAGCACTGCTTATCACCCCCAGACTGATGGGCAGAGTGAAAGAACGATACAAACACTAGAAGATATGTTGAGAGCTTGTGTGTTTGATTTTGGTAAGAATTGGGATAAACTTTTGCCTTTAGCAGAGTTTTCGTATAACAATAGTTACCATTCTAGTATTAAGGTTGCACCGTTTGAAGCTTTGTATGGTAGGAAGTATAGATCTCCTGTATGTTGGAGTAAAGTTAGGGATACCCAGCTCACGGGACTGGAATTGATCCGGGAGACTACGGAGATGATAGTTCAGATTAATAATAGGTTGTTGACTGCCCGTAGTAGACAGAAAAGTTACGCGGATGTGCGGCGGAAGCCGATGGAGTTTTAAGTGGGTGACCGAGTAATGTTGAAAGTATCGCCATGGAAAGGCGTTATAAGATTTGGAAAGCGAGGAAAATTGAATCCCCGCTATATTGGACCCTTTAAGATTTTATCTAGAGTAGGTCCGGTGGCTTATAAACTAGAGTTACCCCCAGAACTTCATGGTGTTCACAACACATTCCATGTATCTAATCAGAAGAAATGTCTAGCAATGAGTGATGAGAAAATTTCGTTGGATAAGGTTCGAATAGATGGGAAGTTGCATTTTATCGAAGAACCCGTAGAGGTTATGGATCGTGAGGTAAAGCAACTGAAACAAAGTCGAATACCTATTGTCAAGATCCGATGGAATTCAAAGCATGGACCGGAATTTACTTGGGAACGAGAGGATGAAATGTGGAAGAAATATCCGCACCTCTTTGATTTCAATAAGAAACGGACATCAAAATGAAATGGATCACGAGGACGTTGATCCCATTTAGGAGGAAAAGCTGTGACAATCTAACATTTTCATGCAGTAAATTATTTTCTCGTATAATATTTTGAAACTTATTATTGTGATGGTTGATGAACTCAGAATTTACGGATTTAAATTTGGGCTTACGTGCATAATTTAGCGTCCTTTACGACTAAACCGAAAACCTTAGGATTACGTATTTACGTTTTTGAACTCCGTTTTTTATGAGAAATTTTTTATTAGATTCGTTTTGTGCCGTTGATTCATAATTTATAAAAACGTTTTTCGTAAAACGACCCGAGGGCACGAAAATCGAGGAAACTAGAATCGAAGAATACCCGTAAATTAGCGGGATGGGACAAAACAAGTTTATCTCACCCCACTAACTAAGGGACGACCAAAGAGGACACCACATCATTTGATGTGGCATCCTTACACTTTACAAGCTTACACATGTAAGCTTAGCTTCACATAAAAGCTACTCATCCCACCAAACTAACAAAACCACTCAAACTTACCATTTTCTTATACCAACACATGCAAAACAACTTAAAACTCTCTCATCTCACCCTCCCTTGCCGTCCCACTTCACCATCCAACACCATCATTTGATCATTTCTAGCCACAAGTTATATGTTATCTATTCATATTATGGAGAAGCCTTGAAGCCTTGATTGATTGGTGGCCATATTAACAACAAAGAAGGTGATTTGCTTGTGTCCTAGGGCTAATCTCTCAACAAACTATCTTGGTAGTTGATGATCTTGGAGATATATTGTGAGACCCCCAGAATCTGACATGGAACAACTAGGCAACGAGGGGATCACACGTCAAGGTACGAGTAACAATGAGTTATAAATGACACAAAAATGACGCAATAAAAGACACATATATTACATCACAATTTATCAGAGTTTAGAAACTTCAGTCCCATAAGTTTTGAAACATAACAAGTATCATAACATCATAGTTTAAAGTTATAAGATAACAAAAGATCAGCGGAAGACTTTAACCACGTCATTTATAACAAAAGCATAACATATCACAACATAGATCTTTCCAAGCTGCCAACATCCTGCGGTACCTCGTCCAAGCCCATTAAGCACTATTACCTGAGATTAAAACATGTAAAACCCGTCAACAAAAAGTTGAGTGATATTCATAGGTTTAGAAAGATAAGTAATGGAACACAATAGTATTTGTAAATCACGTAATGTGGGGGATAACTATGTACATCGTCCATAGTCACGATGAATATTATTGCCATTTAGTCTCATGAACCGAAGCTTAACTCGAAATAGGTTCCTCTAGGGAGTATTCAGCCTAAACACTCAAGTATAAACAAATGTAAGTGCGTCAAAATAAACGGGACGGGGATTGTCAATCCCGATGGATCCACCCACAACATTCGCGCTTAGCGCAAAGCATACGGGACAATTAACGATTCATGATAAATAGAGGAAACTCAAGGCTAACGTCTAAATGCAATAATATCATTAAATTTATCTGGCAGAATACAATTCTGGATAGCATACAATTTAAAAGATTGTGTTCCAACATGTTAATCTCACCCCGTGTTTTAAAACGATAAACAAGTAGCTAGAGGGGCTATGAACTCACCTTACCTATAAGGTGGAATCAACACGAAACTGGAGGGCTCAGTAGTAACAACGGAAAGTCAAGCAACGTTAAGTCATCCGAGACCTACGATAACGGGACGCGAAAATTTAGAAGACACGAAGTAAATGTTTATAAAAACACTTGAAATAAATGAGTACATAACTAAATTATGACACATAAGAAAAACCATGCAAGGGGTACTTCTAGACTCCATCTAAAAGTATACTTTTATTAGAAAATGTTTTCGCTAAAAACTGCCGGCACATACTAAATGTACGGGCGGATTTACCTCGCTTAGACACGTCAAATGTTTATGGTACTAACTGAGAAGCTCACTTAACATCTATAGAAAGACATATAAAAATCTCATCAAAAGTTTTTTTTTTTACTTCTAAGACTCACTGCCCGACACATCTTCGGGTTACAAAATCCGGACAGATTTACGTTAATTTTTCATACAACCGTTTTATCTTATTTAAACGACTCCATTTACAAAACCGACACTCGGGTTTTAAAGTAAACTCAACCTCTAAGATAAAAACCTCATTATCAGTAGGTTACACATTTCAAAACTTCAATTTAGAGTCCCCGAGATTCGATCCAAATATCGACAACAATTTTAGATTGAGTCGATACTCATCTCCCGGTACACGAATAATCAAACTAACGCCATTTCCAACACGTTTGGAGTTGGAAGCTCTAATTTATATCAAATCGAAGCTAAGAAAAATATCTATAATCCTATCTTATTTGTTTAACAATAAAACAAGATTAAGTTACCCAAAACCTTCCCCATCTTTCTGCCTAAAATTGGTACTTTAAAAATCATATCAAATGACTTTTTCAACAAAATCTAATCAATTACCCACTCCTATAATCACCCTAATATCATGTATAAACATCCTAAACCCTTGCATGCATCAAGATCAAAAGATAAAAATCAAGAACTTAGACTTTTCAACATCAAAAACACATAATTTAACCATGATCATGCTAAAAACAATGACCAAACATCATATTCAACCATGAAATCTTCAAAACTTCAAAAGTGGTTGCGTGTACAAAATTCTTGTACCATTAGAATCACCTTTCAAAAATAGGATGTGGTCTATAATTAGTTTTGGATTGATCAAGTTAAATTTTGTTGAATCAAGGGTGTTTTGGGGGGGTGATCTCACGGCAAAGAGGGAGGAGAAGAGGGTGGTGGATTTTTGTTTTTTTTAAATGTTGTGTGTGAGTTAGTGGAAGTAAAAAAATTAGTATTTATATGCCTAGTTAAGTGGAGGGACCCTTTTGGCAATTTTTGAAACTTTAGGACCACAAAATAAATAGTTTAGTTAAAAAGTGAGAAATGACTATTAGTCAAATTTACAAATATTTACGGGGCTCGGGTTTCGTAAAATACTTCTCAAAAGTTAAAACGCACTCGAAATAAGATAATATTGACTCCCGACTCGACTTAACACGACATTAAAAGAAAACATCGAAAACATCGAACATTGAAACAATCGACAGTAAAAATATGAAATACAAGAATTTATTACTGTGCCCGTTATCAGTCTAGACTTAATAAAATGTAAAGATAAATATCTTTAAGTCAAAAGGTTTAGCCCTCGGTTCTCGTTCCGTTGATTCAAGTAAACGTTAGTAAAAAAATGCACGTGGGTGATTTTAAATCAAAATATTTGATTTAAATAAATATAGAATTATAAAATAAAATAATTTTATAATTTCGAATAAGTACCAACAATGATTAAAATAATGAATACGAGTAAAATAATTACCAGGAAAATACGAGATCTCACAGTCTTCCCCCTAAAGGAACTCTGGTCCCTCAGAGTTTAACTGGAGATGGAAGAAGAAGACGAGAACAAATGGGGATACTTAGTCTTGAACTGCTCTTCACTTTCCCAAGTGAACTCAGCACCCCGACGTGAATCTCAACGAACTTTAACGATAGGAATCCAACTACGTTTCAGCGCCTTGACTTGGCGATCCACGATCTCTATTGGTTCCTCAATGAAGTACATCTTCTCGTCTACTCTTATTTCTTCTAACGGTATCTGAACATCTGATTCAGCTAAGCATTTCTTAAGATTGGAAACGTGAAATACGTCGTGAACACAACTTAATTCCTGGGGTAACTTCAATCGATAGGCTACTGAACCAATACGCTCGGCGATCTCGAATGGTCCTACAAAACGTGGCGCAAGTTTTCCTCTTTTACCGAACCTCACAATACCTTTCCATGGAGATACACGTAGCAGCACACGGTCTTCGACTTGAAACTCAAGAGGTATGCGTCTTTTGTCTGCGTAACTCTTCTGACGACTTCTAGCAGTTTTCAGTCTTTCCTTAATCTGTACAATCTTGTTGGTAGTTTCTAGAACTAATTCAGGCCCTATCAGTTGACTTTCACCTACTTCGTTCCATATCACTGGCGATCTGCACTTGCGTCCGTATAAAGCCTCGAATGGTGAACACTTGACACTTTTATGATAACTATTGTTATAGGAAAATTCGACCAAAGGTATATGAGTGTCCCAGCTACCACCAAAATCCATAACACATGCTCGCAGCATGTCTTCCAGAGTCTGAATAGTGCGTTCACTTTGTCCATCCGTTTCTGGGTGATATGCTGTACTCATCAATACCTGCGTACCCAACGCCTTTAGAAGTGATTTCCATAATTGAGATGCAAAACGACCATCCCTATCAGAAATAATCGATATTGGCACTCTGTGCTTTGCTACAATCTCATTGATGTAGATTCGAGCCAATCTATCAGTTTTAAAATCCTCACGGATAGGAAGGAAGTGAGCAGATTTGGTTAATCTATCAACAATTACCCAAATTTCATCAAAACCACCACTGCTTCTAGGCAGCTTTGTGACTAAGTCCATTGTAATTTTTTCCCATTTCCATTCTGGGACTTCTGGTTGTTGCAAAAGACCTGAGGGTTTTTGATGTACTGCTTTAATCTTTAAACAAGTCAGACACTTGTTAACGTATTCTGCTATGTCCTTTTTCATACCTGGCCACCAGTAAATATCCCTTAAATCGTAGTACATCTTGTCTGCACCAGGGTGAATCGAATATCTTGAAGCGTGAGCTTCGTCCATTATTACCTTTCTTAATCCTCCAACTAATGGAACCCATAATCGTCCAACAAAGTAAATTGTTCTATCTTCTTTCCTTTCAAACTGAGCATCTAATCCTGGCAGCAATTCTGCTGGAGCCTTAAAGTCCTTTGCAGCTTCTTGTTGTGCTTCTAAAATCTTAGCCTTGAGGCTAGATTGAATGGTTATGCTCATAGCACGCACTCTCCTAGGTTTAAGTCTTTCCTTTCGACTTAGGGCATCAGCTACAACATTAGCCTTTCCTGGGTGATACTTAATTTCACATTCATAGTCGCTAAGAAGTTCTAACCAACGTCTTTGTCGCATGTTCAAGTCCTTTTGGTTAAAGATATACTGGAGACTCTTATGATCAGTGTATATCACACTTTTTGTCGCATAAAGATAATGTCTCCATATTTTCAAGGCAAATACTACTGCACCTAACTCCAAATCGTGAGTAGTATAGTTCTGTTCATGGATTTTAAGTTGTCTGGAGGCATAAGCAATCACTTTTCCTCGCTGCATTAAGACACACCCAAAACCTTCGTGGGATGCATCACAATAAACAACAAAATCGTCCGGTCCGTCAGGAAGTGTTAACACTGGGGCATTACACAATTTGTCCTTTAATAAGCAAAAGGCTTGCTCTTTCTCTTCATTCCAAATGTATTCCTTATTCTTTTGTGTAAGCAGGGTTAAAGGCTTAGCAATCTTGGAGAAGTTTTCAATGAATCTGCGATAATATCCGGCTAACCCGAGAAATGAACGGACCTCAGTAGCGATTTAGGAGATTTCCAATTCTTAACTGCTTCAACTTTACTAGGATCCACGTGTATACCATCCTGATTTACCACGTGTCCTAAAAACTGAACCTCTTTCAACCAAAATTCACACTTAGAGAATTTGGCATACAACTTTTCTTTCTCCAGAAGACTTAAGATTGTTCTAAGATGATTTTCATTATCTTTTTCTGATTTCAAGTAAATGAGGATGTCGTCAATAAAAACTATTACAAACTTGTCAAGGTAGGGTTTGCAGACACGGTTCATTAGATCCAAAAAAACCGCAGGAGCATTGGTAAGACCGAATGGCATAACGGTAAATTCAAAGTGTCCATAACGAGTTCTGAATGCGGTTTTGGAGATGTCACTTTCATGCACTCTTAACTGATGATAACCTGAACGAAGATCTATCTTGGAAAAACAACAAGCACCTTGCAATTGGTCAAATAAGTCGTCTATACGAGGGAGAGGGTAACGATTCTTGATTGTCCGCTTATTCAATTCCCTGTAGTCTATACACATTCCCATTGCACCATCCTTTTTCTTAACAAAGAGCACAGGCGCTCCCCACGGCGAATGACTCGGCCTGATGAAACCTTTCTCTTGTAACTCCTTAAGCTGATTCGATAATTCATTCATCTCCGACGGGGCTAAACGATAAGGCAATTTGGCAACAGGCAGTGCACCCGGAATAAGATCGATACGGAATTCAACTTCACGCACAGGAGGTAACCCCGGCAAGTCGTCTGGGAAAACTCCAGGAAATTTACAAACGATACGAATGCCATCAAGCTTTTTCTGATCAGCCTTGATAGAACGAAGAGAATTCGGATTGTCATCCGGCTTCTCACCACGAAGTTCTAAGATTTTACCCGAAGAAAGAGGAATACGCAAGATTCGCTCAGAACAAACAATGACAGCACGATGAGACGCTAACCAATCCATACCAACAATAACATCAAAACTGCCGAGACGCGTCGATAAAAGGTCGATTAAAAACAAATGACCAAGCAAATCAAGGGCACAGCCACGCAAGACTGTATTGGTACTAACAATCTTACCGTCTGCTAATTCTACTTCATAACTAGTGTCTAAAGTAGAAGGAGTAATATCAATAAAAGGAGTGAAAGCAGAAGACACAAAACTCTTCTCAGCACCGGAATCGAATTAAACACTAACATAATGATCGTTAAGAATATACGTACCCGCAACCACCTGAGGATTCTACTGAGTGTTATTTCCCACATGATACACTCTGCCTCGAGCTCCATTGTTCTGCGGATCCTTAGCCTTTGGACACTTATTCTGGAAATGACCTTTTTCACCACAGTTGTAGCACGAATTGCAGTATCCATCCCTATGGCCAACCTTTTTACAAATTGCACACTTAGGAGGACACGCACCAACATGATGCCAGCTACACTGATCACACTTAGGCAGATTACCAGTATAACCTTGTCTTCCAGCAGGAGTAGCAGGAGCAGCAGGAACAGTAGGAACAACAGGAGCGGCTGCGTACATGGTTGCTGTCTCTTGTCTCTTGTTGGCTTGTAGGTTATTGTTCTTGTTGGAGTTGCTATTGTTGCCTCGGTTGTTGTTACGGTTATTGCCCTGATTGTTTCCTTTATTATCCTCCCATTTCTGTTTGTTATCAGCATCTAACTTAGCAGCTTTACCTTCCATAGACTGCTCGACCAATTCACGAGCCATGTTCACTGCTTCATGTAGGGAAGAGGGTTTTGATGAAGTAATGTGTCCTTTAATCCTTTCAGGAAAGCCCTTGACATACCTTTTGATTTTCTTCTTCTCATCTGGAACCAGTTCAGGACACATTAAGGCCAACTCATGAAACCTATTAGTGTAGGCTTCAATATCATCATTCTTCATTTGTAAGTTCTATAGCTCGTGTTCCATCCGAGCTATCTCAGTCTCAAGGCAGTACTCAGTAGTCATCATTGTTTTGAACTCGCTCCAAGGGATTTGGTTTGCATTATCTAAACCTAAGGTTTTAATATTTCCATTCCACCAGGTAAGTGCAATACCTTCCAAAGTACTAGCAACATAAATTACCTTATCCTCTTCAACACATTTGCAAGTTCCAAATACTTGCTCCATCTTTTCAAACCAACGTGTCAAACCAACGACACCTTCGGTCCCTTTGAAGGAGTGGGGTTTTCCAGACATGAAGGTCTTGTGCGAACATCCTTTTGTGCTTGAAGAGCCTTCAGCTTGATTTTGAGTCTCACGACTCTTTTCGTAATCAGCAACAGCTTTCTTTACCCTTTTTGCAATAACTCTCCCCATAGTAGCCCGGCGGGATCTCCTGGGTCCATCAGCTCTACGAATTCTGGTAGGCGGCATGTTTCTGTCAAACAACACAATACAAAATTCAGTGGGAACTTGTATAAGTATGCTATTTCAAGATTCATGAAATTGGAGAAAATAGAATAAGAAGAGATTTTTGGTATGCATAACTGATTGTCAACAAGGAATGCAACACTAAGGAGTGGAATATATATATAATATTAAGCAAGAGGGGATTTGGAAGGAGGTAATACGTATCACAATGAAACCAATGTAATATTTCAAATGAAATCAAGGTATGAAATATTATATCAATAATTAAGGTAAACAATAAGGATTAGAGAGTTATCCGCGCAGATATTGAACAACATTGGCAGAATCTGTGTTTGACACTTGTAAAGCATGAAATATCTTGATATTTAGTTATAGACCAAGTTTTGTAAATGACTCAGTTCTCTATGACCATCGCTCTGATACCAATCTGTGAGACCCCCAGAATCTGACATGGAACAACTAGGCAACGAGGGGATCACACGTCAAGGTACGAGTAACAATGAGTTATAAATGACACAAAAATGACGCAATAAAAGACACATATATTACATCACAATTTATCAGAGTTTAGAAACTTCGGTCCCATAAGTTTTGAAACATAACAAGTATCATAACATCATAGTTTAAAGTTATAATATAACAAAAGATCAGCGGAAGACTTTAACTACGTCATTTATAACAAAAGCATAACATATCACAACACAGATCTTTCCAAGCTGCCAACATCCTGCGGTACCTCGTCCAAGCCCATTAAGCAGTATTACCTGAGATTAAAACATGTAAAACCCGTCAACAAAAAGTTGAGTGATATTCATAGGTTTAGAAAGATAAGTAACGGAACACAATAGTATTTGTAAATCATGTAATGTGGGGGATAACTATGTACATCGTCCATCGTCACGATGAATATTATTGCCATTTAGTCTCATGAACCGAACCTTAACTCGAAATAAGTTCCTCTAGGGAGTATTCAGCCTAAACACTCAAGTATAAACAAATGTAAGTGCGTAAAAATAAACGGGACGGGGATTGTCAATCCCGATGGATCCACCCACAACATTCCCGCTTAGCGCAAAGCATACGGGACAATTAACGATTCATGATAAATAGAGGAAACTCAAGGCTAACGTCTAAATGTAATAATATCATTAAATTTATCTGGCAGAATACAATTCTAGATAGCATACAATTTAAAAGATTGTGTTCCAACATGTTAATCTCACCCCGTGTTTTAAAACGATAAACAAGTAGCTAGAGGGGCTATGAACTCACCTTAGCTATAAGGTAGAATCAACACGAAACTGGAGGGCTCAGTAGTAACAACAGAAAGTCAAGCAATGTTAAGTCATCCGAGACCTACGATAACGGGACGCGAAAATTTAGAAGACACGAAGTAAATGTTTATAAAAACACTTGAAATAAATGAGTACATAACTAAATTATGACACATAAGAAAAACCATGCAAGGGGTACTTCTAGAATCCATCTAAAAGTATACTTTTATTAGAAAATGTTTTCGCTAAAAATTGCCGGCACATACTAAATGTACGGGCGGATTTACCTCGCTTAGACACGTCAAATGTTTATGGTACGAACTGAGAAGCTCACTTAACATCTATAGAAAGACATATAAAAAGCTCATCAAAAGTTTTTTTTTTTACTTCTAAGACTCACTGCCCGACACATCTTCGGGTTACAAAATCCGGACAGATTTACGTTAATTTTTCATACAACCGTTTTATCTTATTTAAACGACTCCGTTTACAAAACCGACACTCGGGTTTTAAAGTAAACTCAACCTCTAAGATAAACACATCATTATCAGTAGGTTACACATTTCAAAACTGTAGAAATTGATAACCTATGAATCTATGAAGTGGGTTGATGTTTTCCAGTGAGAGAAACTAGAGAGAGAAAGTGAGAGAATATATGGAAGATTTTATTACTATGAAATGTGAAATGGAACAACAACCAACCCCTTTCCTTAGTGGAAAGGGGTATTTATAGTCCAAGCTAAACATGGGCTTGGGCCGGTCCATGACAAGCCCATGGACCGGTTCTTACTTAAGTTAATAAGCAAATAATAACTAATTACTAACTACGAGCTATTACAACTTAAATCATATTGTGGAGTGACCGATACTTCTAATATACGTTAAAACGTATTTCTAACAATCTCCCCCTAAGGGAGGTCACTCCACGTTACAAAGTTCTAAACCTAGCATACTATACTAAGTCTTCGTTCTTTAGCTCGTAGTCTTTTCTTCTTTTCTTTCTTTTGTTGTGAATATGTTGATTTGATCTTTTTGGCTTTGACTTGAGAGCATTGTTCTTTGGCCTTTCACGTGCGATCTTTGCCTTTCTTGTGAACTTTGCCTCCTCGTGACTTCATGTTCCACACACTTACGTCTTTTTGTTGACTTCTCGAAAGCTTCAGAGTTTGGTACAGCGGAAGACTTCATCTTGTACTTTCTTGAATTTTTGCTGAACTTTGTTGCAAAAGACATAAGCATGTGGGAACGACTTTTACAGGTACACCGCAACACCACCGTCTTCACTGGTACACAGCAACGCCACCGTCTTCAACAGGTACACAGCAACGCCACCGTCTTTAACAGGTACACAGCAACGACACGAATAAAATGGCTTTGAACATTTTATTCTAATTCGGTAGCATTTTACCTCCGGTCGGTGAAGACCGTTGGACGATATTAGATATCGTACCCGTGACGGATAGTTTCAATTAAGTAACTTCCTGACAGGATTTCGCGGGTAAACCCGTTCTCTTTATTCGACCGTCCAAAGCTGACTGCGAACATAAAGAGTGAATCACTTGGATAAATTATCCTTGTGATTAAAAGCCGTCAATTCATGAAACCTGGAACAAGTGAATTTCAATTAAGATTTTCACCATCGTTGCTTTCCAGTTGTCACGAGCTCAATTCATAAAGAATCTTGCGCGTTACCTACCAAGTGCTGTTTGATGTTGACACTAGAAGGATTTCCACTCGTCACTGTGGTCAATAAAGAGTCACTCTGAGTGTTCTGGCAAGATCATATGATAATGCGAAGAGGCCTGGAACGAGTTTAAGTTCAATTAAGAATTAAACCACTGTTACCTTCCAGTTTTTCACAAGATTGGTTCTAAAAGAACCGCACGTGTAACCTACCATGAGCTTGTTTGATGTTGGCTCAAGCAGGATTTCCATCTTCATTGTAATACTTGCGTATTACTCGGATGTTCTGGCAATATTACAGGAATACTGCGTAGGACTCATGAAAATCTCTTACTTTTCACAGTGTGTGAGAAAGCAAGGAATAAATGGAAAGTGTCCTAATGAGACTTTTGATGATCTCTTGGCTCTAGACTCGATTGTGCGTTTTGATTTAGTGAGCGATGGCTGGAGAGGTGTGCCACCTTTTCAATACCAGTCTATTCGGAGTGAATAAACCAGTAGATAACGTGTTGATCTCCGTGTGATTAAAACAAATACCTTTTGAGAGATATTTGAGTTAGCTGGGGAAGGGTTGTGCATTGCATCACTGGGTCCATGATGTCTTTCTTCAATACCGAGAATCATTAGCAAAAATGACCTCAATAGCATATGTATTGACCCGGTTTCTGCCTAAAGTTGTAAGGAGGGCTTCTTTCTTTACACCCTTTATCTTTACATTTCTTTTTCATTCTTCAACCCCTTCAATGCTTACCAATACGTCATCACTAGCACCTTGTTGTGATTGTTCCAGTGCTAGCTTAAGTACTTGGTCGGCATTCAGCTACGTTCACATTCTTTCTCCATCTTTCCTAGGACTTCTAATTCTAACTAGGGAATTGTCCTTGGGAAGATTCCATCGGCTCTGATGAATCATTGGACTAAACCTATTCCTACCACCCTTTTGTCACCACATCCGTCGTGAATTAAGCGTGTTTTGGGAAGGAATTGCCACCATGAAAAATCATTGAAAATCACCTAAAGTACTTGTGATATTGAAATCAAAAGTTTTGTACCTTAGGTGTTTTGTTCATCAAAAACGCTCCCCCTTAACACGTGCTTTACACATATTAAGTTGGATAATCTTTAAGTCTTTTTCATTTTAGCCAAGTATCATTTAAATCTCCTTAATCCCATTTTCTCCCCTTATCCAAAATGTTAACCATTAATATTTGGGATATTGAATGGATTAACCGGTCTTTGGGTAAAAATGAAATTGATGTTTGGCCATAGAACAAATGATTGCTCCCCCTTAAGTTAATAAGGGATAGTTGTAGTGCTTTAGTATGATATATTTTGAAAGATTTAGAATCTCGTGAGAAATTCTTGAAAAATTATCATACCTTAACACTACAACAAGCCATTAAAGCACATTATTCACAAATATACATATTCACAAATAATACCAATATAGAGTGACCTGAAATGTACGACCCTTCAGATGGATCGTTGTAGTGTCCTGTAGTGCACTCCATATGGTCTACCACCCACAAATCTTTCCAAGCTCCTCATCAATCTACGTTCACGGAGCTTCTGATCGATCTTCTTGATGACATACTTTGCCATCTGCCGGTAACCTGGATGCCAATCCTCCGTCATTTCTGGCAAAGTTCCACCCGAGTTCAGATGCTCCAACTTGTCTCTGACTTGTATAAGAGTGCCATCACTATACTTGTGGAGCTCCCCCACCCTCATAAACTTCATCAAACCTCGACTGTTTAAGTAGAAGATGCCGGAATTCAGAACAGAAATGCCGGTATAAGGACATCTTGCTACATGTTGAGGTAACACTTGATTCACAGGACGGGTTAAATTAAGCTTCCTCTGATAGCTTTCAACTCCCAACTGAATATCTTCAACTCGTGTCTTGATGACAACAATTCGTGTGAACATACGAAGTGCTGTATTCAACGCAATCAGGTCTTCACGAGGGATATGTGTCAGTTGATCTCTGGTCATCAGAAGCAGCATATCTTTGATATCCTCAAGGCGAATGATGGAAAAATCTCCCTGCTGGATTCTGTATTCCCTGTCATCCTCCCTTTTCAAGCGAATCTCCGTCACATGATAATAGCCGTTCTTGGCTTCTGTTTTCATCCCTAAAATGCTGGAGATACGGATATCGGATCTAACTGAGCTTCCAGAATTGACTAGGCAGCAACCCCTGTACGCCCTTCTGACTCGTTCGTCCCAATGAGATGCACCTATGACAGCATACATATCATAATTACGATTTATCTTAGGGACCCAGAGTCGGTTTACCTTTTCCTCGATGAAGGGTATTGTCCCCCAGTTGGCAGCTTTCAGCAATGTCAGGGATGTTGCGTACTTTGATGACCCCTTCAGTAGATACACCAGATCATTGGTGACAAAGAAGTCAAGAGCAATCTGATTATCTTGATCCATTGGAGGTGGAGCTCTTTCTGATTCATGAAGACCTGGCCGTTGAACGGTATTCAGAGCCTTCAGTATCTCCTCGGCATAATATTCGAACTCCATTTGGGTCAACCGGGTTTTGGCGCGAAGTCTTTTATCCTTCAGTACTTTCTTCACCAATGATGGAGTAACCGAAGTCTTATACTCATGAGCAAGAAATGCACATAAGTCAATCGGACTTCGGATACGAAGGTACAAGACTTCTTTGTCGGCGTCGGTGATCGGATCATACTGCGCCGCTGCCGTGATCCAAGCCTGTGGTGGAGCAGTCTCGTCGATTTCCAACGTGTCCTCCCAGTTCCTTGTGCTTGGTTCAGGTATAGTAGATTGTGGGTTTTGTTGCTGAGGAGTGGAGACGTGAACATCTGCGTGTTCAGATTCAGGCATTTCAGCAGTGTCATGGACGGGTGAGTGTTGTGCAGCTTCTGGTTCGGTTACTGATTCTGCAATCACAGGGGTAACAATACAAGAACTAACGGGGTTAGTTGTAACAGGTATTGATGCATGGATAAATGTACCAGGAATAGATGACCCGGTAGTGGCATTCACGTCATGGCGCCACTTCGATCGTCTGGATTCCGTGGATGTGGACTTCTCCTTTGGTGCTGCATCTTTCTTTGACTTGGTGCCAGACTTAACCACTTTCTTTGAGCTGGCGCCCTTATCCCCTTTCTCACGCTGTTCACCTTTATCCGCATTGCTCCCCTTAACACTCTCCTGGTGACCATCACCACCATCATTACCATCATTATCATCATCATCTGCATCCTCATCATCATCATCCTCATCCTCATCCTCATCATCATCATCATTATCACTATCGTCCTCATCATCCTCATCATTCTCATCCTCATCATCCTCCTCGTTCTTATCTTCTTCTTCTTCTTCTTCCTCCTCTCCACCAGTACCCTCGTCTTCCTCACTCTCTTCCCGTTCTTCTTCAGGGAGAATGTGGTAGGGTACCACACTTCCAAACGTCTTGAACAACCTATCATCCTCCATGATAGCGTCATTCAGGGATTTGAAGAGAGCCCGTTGTTTCCTCGATTTATCAAACGATCCAAGTTCCTTCATTCGAGCCTTAAGGATCTTCTTCAGTTCAAAATCCGTCAAGTCATAAGCGATCTTGTAGGCGGCTTCTGAAGGATTGGATGATTTGATCATTAAGTTGTCAGCTGCAAGCGTCTTCAAATCATCACGCAGTTTAGGCATTAAGGATTCAATGGAGTCTTTCACTCTTTGCTCAATAGTAGCTTCAAGAGCGTCTTTTTGTTCTTTAAGGTCATCCTTAATAGCTTGAAGTCTCTTAATTCGTGCTTGATGCCTATTAGCTTCATCCTTTTTAACCTGAGCAAGTTCCTCTGCATGAGCTTTACGTGTAGCTTCCATTTCTGCAGCGAACTTGGCAATCAACTCTTCTTGAGCCTTCTTAGATGCTTCTTCACTTTGAGCTCGTCTTTGTAACTCTTGGCGAAGTTCATCCATTTCGCTCTTTTGTTTATCCATGTGTTTATCCAACATCTCGGCCATCACTATTGCTGCCATTGCAGATGTTGCAGAGCTGCTCTGGGTTGAGGGAATAGGCTCAGTTGTGACTGTGGTGCTAAGGATGGGCTTTGGTGGTGGTGGAGGAAGTGGTGTAGAAACCTGTTTGGTTGGTAAGGGTTGAGTTGGTGGAGGTTGAGTTGTTAAAGGTTGAGTAGGTGGAGGAGGTGGTGTAGAAACAGGGATTGATGGCTCCTTCGAAGTGGAATAATGTTCAGGTAACCCAAACTCATCAACATCATCAGGTTCCATGTACTCATCCTCAACGTCTACTCTTACACCTGAACCACTACCACCAGTATCTTTCCTGCTCCTTTGAATGGCTATCTTCATTATTTGTTTCTCAGTTTTCTCAAGATCAGGATCAGCAATGCCTTCTTCGTCACGCAAACGCATCTCATCAGCCTTACCCTTTCCTTTCTTACCCTCTGTCTTCTTCTTCTTGGTTTTGGGCTCAGGTAAATCTGCTTGCTTCCTTTTACCTTTGCTTTTAACCGTGGTAGATGAGTCTTCACCTGCTAGAAGGCTTGCTCGTTGTTTCTCAATTTCCGTGAGCAAGTTCTTGTAATCATCAGATTCAATGATCTCATCGGTCAGAAGATGACTGGGAATGGGACCAGGAATAACCGTATTCGAATGAGTTTCCTGCCTTAAGTCTACTAAATCATCATCATCTATCATGTGGTGACGACTACCTGCAAGCTTGTTAATGGATGCATCGTTTTCCATAAAGTAATGTATGATCAACTTAATAAACCTAGGGTACTGGTAAGTTTTGATTTTACCCTTTGTGTTAGTGAAGAGTTGAAAAGTAAACTCCTCCCACAGCAGTGATGCATAATCAATACCCATACCTTTGAATATACCATAAAACATCTTGATGATTGGTGGACGAACAGCATCATACCCAGTTGTTTTGGGTGTCAAGCATCGGCTAAGAATCCCAAAAATAGCTTTCCATGGTTGGCCGACTTTGGCGGTAGTAAACTCAGACGGGGTTCGTATGTCAAGACATCCAATAGCGGTGAACATCTCCATCATCTGGTCCTTGGTTGGGTTGGGTGAGTATGATGGTAGACCTTTGAGTATCGGTCGAAAGCCAAAGATCTTCCTGAAGTCTGACACAGTAAGCGTCTGCTGCTTGTTGTCCAAGGAAAAAGTGATCTTGTTCGACGTCCTCTCTTTGTAGCCCAGAACTCGTAAAGATAGTCATAGGGCACCGAAGCACTTCTCCTTAGTGCATACTTGAAGTGAGATTTATCAAGCATGGCTGTAGCTACCTTAAAGCCATTATGGGTAGAGTGAGATACCTCCTTCAGACGGTAGTTGTTTGGAACAAACTTAAGGGTCTTGGCTTCGGCAATGGCGGCGGCTCTGTTGTCTTGTATTTGTTGTACGGTAGGGTTAGTCATCGTCTCTGCTTAAGATAAAACACAAAGGTTGATACAAACAAGTATGAATATCATTATGACTTTAAACCTAAGCATTGTACATATGACATAATCCCTTAAGCTTTGAAATCATGCAAACATCCTCTATTCGGAATAATTAGCCTATGTGGAATAAAATCCCTATTCTGAATAAAGGCCTATTCGGAACATTTGGCTATGCGGAATAAAAACTCTATTCGGAACATTAAGGCTTATGCGGAATATTTCTCTATTCGGAACATTAAGACTATGCGGAATAAACACTCTATTCGGAACATTTTGTCTATGCGGAATAAAGACTCTATTCGGAACATCGATCCTATGCGGAATAAATTCCTATTCGGAACATTTGCGCTATTCGGAACATTTGCCCTATTCGGAACATTTGCCCTATTCGGAACATTTGCCTTATTCGGAACATTTGCCCTATTCGGAACATTTGCCCTATTCGGAACATTTGCCCTATTCGGAACATTTGCCCTATTCGGAACATTTGCCCTATTCGGAACATTTGCCCTATTCGGAACATTTGCCCTATTCGGAACATTTGCCCTATTCGGAACATTTGCCCTATTCGGAACATTTGCCTTATTCGGAACTTTTGAGCTATTCGGAACATTTTGCCTTATTCGGAAAATTTTCCCTATTCGGAAAAAATTTGCCCTATTCGGAACTTTTCCCTATGCGGAATTTTTGCCCTATGCGGAACTTTTGCCCTATGCGGAAAAAAATGTTCTATTCGGAAAGTTTTCAACAGTTACGATTCTTCTATTTAGGCACTTAATCCGTTTGATTCAAATGTTCTAAAGGCCAATTTAGTGCAATTAAACCTATTCCGAATACAAACCAAGCAAAACCCCCAAATTAATTAACCCTAATTAATCAGTAATTTGATTCGTTTGATTTCCAATTAAAAAGAGTTAATTGAATTGATGTATATGAAAAAATTAATCCGTTTGAATACCTTTTGTGAAGATCTGATCAAGAGAATAACGGATTTGAGTCGAGTTTGATTGATTTCGTGAATGTGTGTGTAAGCTTTGTTAATGGCGGCAAGTGATTAAACAGTGAATGGGAGTAGAAACAAAAACGGGGGGGATAACTTTTGACTAGGTCAAAATTTTCCACAAGTTTGGACAAGTTTGTCAACTTTGCCCCCTGAATTTTCTTTTTGCTTCATTCACTCATTCTTTTGGTTACCAAGTTTTGATACTAGCCATTGTGACCCTATCTTATGTTAACTATTCGAGCCTTAGTGATTAACTTAACTTAACACAAGCACAATCCACAACAAACTTATAAGCAACAACAAGACATATGCCAAAGCAATCCAACCATTAACCATTAAGCTTTGTGAGTTTCCTTGAAAACTTTTGAAGATCTTTTTGATGTGAAAGATGATGAAACATTTTCTCCCCCTTAAACGATGACCCGTTTTCTATTTAAAGAGCTGTAGTCATTGTTTAACGAGGCACATGATGATGAAAAACATTTCCCAATTGATATCTTGAAAAAGTTTGATTCGTGGTGTCAATAAGATTTCTCTTATTTTAACAAATTAATGCACTGAGACGTACACTAATTCGTGTTAGACCAAGTTGTAAAGTAAACTTGATCCCTTTGCGTGATTTGGCTTGTAAATCACGCCCGAGAAAATTAATTCCCGTTCTGAGCCAACGTTTTCCAAGGAAATACGTGACTTTAATATGAAAACCGGGTTGCAGTCTGAAATAACTACAAGCCATTATGGGCATGTTTTAAAAATGTACAACTTTTATACGGACTCTATTTATGGCACCGTGTCAATATTGATCGACATTTCTAAGGCCGTAAATATTACCGTACTAAAAGACATGCCCGTTTTAAACGAAAAATATTTTTGGTTTTTCTTGATTTTATAATTTTTATGGTTTTTCTAGGTTTTATATTTTTTATGGTTTTTCTTGGTTTTATATTTTTTATGGTTTTTCTTGGTTTTATATTTTTGTATTTTCTTTTGTGGTTTATATATTTACTATAATATACATGATCACAACCAAAGGATACTCTGAATAGTTTACCACGACTATTCAGCTGATTCTTCTGCCAACTCTTTGAGAGTCGCTGGAGTGAATGATTTCATGCCAAGCTTGTCGATCAAAAACTCGATTCATCCTCGATCTAAGGCTTTGGTGAACATATCCGCCAGCTGATACTCAGTAGTGACAAAATACAGCTCGATCACTCCGTTCTGCACCTGCTCCTTAATGAAATGGTAGCGAATGTCTATGTGCTTGGCCCGGGAGTGTTGAACATAGTTGCAGCAAAGGGCAATGGCGCTCTTGTTGTCACAATACATCGGGATTTTGTTAAATCCAAGACCGTAGTCAGTTAATTGTGATCTCATCCAAAGGACTTGAGCACAACAACCGGACATGGCGATGTATTCAGCCTCCGTGCTTGATATTGCAGCGCTTTTCTGCCTTTTTGAAGACCAACTGATCAATCTATCTCCAAGGAGTTGCACAGATCCAGAAGTGCTACGCCTCGTATCTTGACATCCAGCATGATCGGCATCTGCGTATGATATTAAAGCAATCGAGGAATCTTTCGGATACCATAGACCACGATGAAGTGTTCCTTTTAGATACCGAAAGATCCTTTTAACTACATGTAAGTGCTTTTCGGTAGGCCGAGCCTGATACCGGGCACACATGCATACAGCAAATTGCAAATCAGGCCTGCTAGTAGTCAGATAGAGAAGGGTGCCAATCATTCCACGGTAAAGTTTTGGATCGACAATAATCCCATCCCTATCTTCATCTAACTTGGATTTCTCCACCATTGGAGTGTCTACGGGGTCACAATTCTCAAAGTTATATTTCTTAAGAGATTCTAGAGCATATTTGGATTGATTAATAAAGATGCCTCTGGGATTCTGAGAAATCTGTAATCCTAAGAAAAATGAAATTTTTCCCATCATCGACATCTGAAAGCGTGTGGACATTATCTTCTCAAATTGTTTAGACAATTCTATGTTAGTGGCAGCAAAAATTATATCATCAACATAAATTTGTACCAGAAGCATGTCGTTGCCGTCCTTGAGAGTGAATAGAGTGGGGTCCACTTTGCCTTTGGAGAAGCCTTCCGACATGAGATATGTTGACAGGAGATCATACCACGCGCGTGGAGCTTGTTTCAACCCATAGAGAGCCTTCTTAAGCTTGTACACATGGTTAGGAGACTCCGTACTCACGAACCCATCCGGTTGACTAACATAAACCTCTTCCCTTAGTTCACCGTTCAAGAATGCCGTCTTCACATCCATTTGATAGACGATCATGTTCATATGAGCAGCAAACGCAAGGAATAGTCTAATCGCCTCCAATCTAGCCACAGGAGCAAAAGATTCCTCAAAGTCTATACCCAAGGCTTGTTTATATCCTCTAGCGACCAATCTTGCTTTGTTCTTCAATACCGCACCCATCTCATCAAGTTTAACCTTATAAACCCATAACAAAGTAAGGATGTTAACCTTGTCAGGGCGAGGAACCAATTCCCATACTTCTAGTCTTTTGAATTCATTGAGTTCCTCCTGCATAGCTTCGATCCAAGATGATTGGGTCATAGCCTGCTGCCAATTTTTGGGTTCAACTTCAGAGAGAAATGCGTCAAAGTAACAATAAAGTGCACTCTCTTGTAATTGATGGCGCGTAGAGACTGGTCGATCTAGATCTCCAATAACATTCCTAATTGGGTGATCTTTTGTCCATTTAGTGCTATGGTTTTCAATCCTAGGTGGTCTGGAGTGAACAATAGAAGGAGCTTCTTCTGAGGTAGATGCGGCTGAAGGGTTTTCAGGGATCGCTACACCAAAGAAAGGAAGCTCTTGCAAGTGAGCATATTCCAAGTCATGATCAGTAGAATCCACTTCCACATCATTAGGCACAAGTAGGGGTGATGATTCAGGTGTGGTTTGAGAATCACTTGGTAAAGGTGCATCCGTGTCATTGTGAATTGTAGATGCATTAGATAAAGGTTCATTAACTTGAGCAACCACTTCAGGTATTGGAGCAATTACTACAGGTACTGGAACTTCATCAGTCGGGGGATCAAATAATTCATCAAACAACGGTTGAAACAGTTTATCCCACTCGGGCCTTGATGGTGGTAAAAATGATGTAGAAGTAGGATTGTTGGGAACTAATCCGGAACTTATAGCACCGGCTCCCATCTCATGAAGCGCGGGTTCAGAGCTGTGTTGCTCAGAAGCCATCGCTGTCAGCTCGTCGAAATCTGCGTCCATAGTTTCTACAATCTTGCCAAGACGACGGTTATAGATTCGGTATGCTCTTTTGGACGGTGAGTAACCAATGAAAATACCTATATCGGCTTTTGGTTGAAGCTTACCCAAGTTCTCACTATTGATGTTTGGATAACACAAAGCACCAAACACATGGAAAAATGAAACATCAGGTTTGCGGTCATGTAGAAGCTCATAAGGGGTTTTTCCATGGCGTTTCCGAATGATAGAACGGTTTTGGGTGAAACATGCAGTAGAAATAGCCTCTGCCCACAAGAACAATGGCGCGTTCGCATAAATAAGCATGGTCCTAGCAGCTTCCATAAGTGTACGATTTCGTCTTTCAACGACACCGTTTTGTTGTGGAGTGCGTGCAGCGGATGTTTCATGTGATATACCAACTCCTTCATAATAATCACGAAGAGTCTGGTTGACGAACTCTGTACCATTGTCTGTACGAATACGGCGGACAGTGGTATTCAAACGTACCTGAATGAATTTCAGAAAAGTAATGATAGCTTTCGGAGCTTCATCCTTTGTACGTAGAAATCTAACCCATGTAAACCTTGAGAAATCATCCACAATGACGAGAATGAATTTCTTACCGCTCACACTTTCAGTTCTCATCGGTCCACAAAGATCCATATGCAAGAGATGAAGTTTTTCTTGATTAGTGTCTTCAGCTTTGGGTTTGTAAGATTTCTTGGTGCTTTTCCCTCTTGAACACGCGGAACATAAATGGTCCTTGTGAAATTTAAGCTTGGGAAGACCACGAACTAACTCGTTTTTAGCCAGATGATTAATAGCATCAAAATTAAGATGAGATAATCTGCGATGCCATAACCATGACTTGGTCTTCGAAGCTTTAGAGAGAAGACATACTGGAGAAGCGGCCATCATGTCTTGTAAGGACAAAGTGTAAAGATTTGCACCACGAGATCCCTTCAACAAATCTTTTCCCTCCAAGTTGCGGATGAAACAAGTGTGTTGTCGAAAAGCAACCTCAAGGTTGGAATCACAAAACTGTCCTACTGAGAATAAGTTATGACCAAGACCTTCAACATAGTATACCCTAGAAATCGTCACGTTTCCAATCTGATATTCACCATACCCCATAATCTTTGCTATATGATCATTCCCAAATTTAACCGTACCAAGAAACTTGCTGACGAAATTTCGGAGCATCGAGCGATTTCCGGTCATATGTTTTGAACAACCGGAGTCCAAATACCACAGGATGATTTGGACCACCTGAAAATATCACCACACAAAGACAATGTAGAGGTATCGGAATCTGAGTGTTCCTTGTTATTAGCAGGTACAGATTTAATAATCTTAGATTTGCTAACTCTAGGTTTCTTAGATTTCCTAGCCTTTTTCTTCTTAATTGGTGGTGTAGATTCTAATTGACTCAAATCCTGAGGTATTTCTACACTGATAGGCACTATAGTAGGGGCTGACCTAATTAAAGGGCGCTGTTTCCTTACTTGAGTGCGAGTGTTCCTAACTAAAGGACGCTCAGACCTAACCTCAATGGATGCATTCCTAGTTAAAGGGCACATTTTACCATCGAGAGTAAAGGTCCTACCAGTGGGACGCCATTGCCAGCCAACTTGGGCACGAGTTCTACCCGTTGGCTTCCATTCAAGACCATTCTTAATAGCATTCATTTCATTAACGTGATCAATCAGACACAAATCATGACGCTGGGAAAACATACATTCATTACAATTCCAACAATTTAAATCAGAATTCACGAATGGTTTAGGCTGCTGCACAGGCGCAGAGCTTTTAGTCTTAACATGATTCGTTTTATTTAAAACTGAACTAGCATTCCTATTGTGGACTTCTACTTTCTTCTTTGTGGCACTACTAGTGGCGGGCTTGATCTTATCTTTCTTGAGTGGCGATCCTTTAGCCTTAGTAGTCGCTTTTAATCCTGTAGAAGGCAAATTGGGAACATTAGCAGCAGATTTTAAAGGTGTCTTACTTGATTGTGCCAATGACGGTTTCGCTCCTGGAGTCTTATTAAATGGAGTGACAGCAATGGGCCTATTATTAAGTAGTGCAGAACCTGGTGTACCTATGTATTGCAAATAAGCCAAGCAATATTGAACTCGCTTAACATATTCATGAGCCGAATAATAGTCGCTACTTGAGGGATCTAAGGCATAAAGATCGTCTAAAATATCCCTAAGAAGATCGACATGCTTAATGGCATTCCTCATATAATCATCATAGGTAAGCTGGTTTCTCTTATGAAGCGGATTCTTATAAAGCACTACTTTCTTGGTTGTTGGAGCACTAGTGGATGGTGCAGAGTCGGTAGCTAAGTTATCAACAACTTCTTGTCGGGTGAGAAGAAGTGTCTCCTTTAACTCAGCCAAAACCATATTTTTGTCTATGAGCAGGATGTTCAAGTCAGAGATTTCTTCGCACTTTTGGTTCAGTTGTTCAACATAATATTGTTGCTGTGCCGCATTAAAAGCGAAGCGTTCTTCTAGTGAACCATAAAGAGCGGATAGTCCCTGCCTTGTCCGATCCATCTCCCCTAGAACAGTTGATAGTCTAATTTCTAAGACCTGGTTTTTAGACTCTGCAGCCTCTAGTTCCATTCTTAATGTTTCCTTTGATGATATCTCTCTCTTCAATCTCATGATTTCTTCCTCTAATGTCTTAACAATTGCAATCATCTTGTCACTATTCTCAACACCGTTTTCACAAACATTTGATATCAAAAGATTTTCATTTTGATTTTGTTGTTTTAATTCTAAAGATATACAATGTTGTTCTAGTTGATTAAAGCGTTGTGAAAGTAAATTGTAAGAATCTTGTAGCTTTAAAAACTCAGCGTTAGATTCGTGACAAGAATGATTATCTACCTCATTTACAGTTTCAGCAACATTTACAGAAAGATCACAAACATCATCACAAATATCATTACAAATATTCACAGCATCACAATTAATCACCGCAGATGTAAGCTCATTTGAATAATTAACATTTACAGTAGTAAGCACATCACACGAGATTACTTCGGACAAGAATCGGTCATATTCGGTTAAAATCTTTTCCTTTTCAATTAGTTGCAGTTCGTAAGCGGTGTCCATTTCATAAAACACTTTTTGAACTTCACCAATTTCAAATTGAAGATTTTCCTTAAGAGATGCAAAACTTCCTTTTAGACTTTCGACAAACGGATTGATCTTAGTTTTAAACACCTCATTCATGTGTTCGAAAGCCCATTCTCCGGCGTTTAAGCCATTTGAAGTCGTACATTCCAAAATGACCTTGTCAAAGTTAGTAAAGTATCGGTTAATCTCTTTCAAGTTTAACCATACAGTGCTAACAGGTGGAAGATTCTTTGGAATTTCCTTAGGACCTTCCATGTTGACAAGTGTAGGAAATGTACTAGGGCGTTCTTCCTCTAACATGTAGGTCGGTGCTGTGATGAGATCTTTATCCATATGGAAGCGAATTCTAAAATCAGTTTTTGCAAGCTCCTTATTCATTTTAAAATAATCACACTCGGGATATTTTTCTGAATTGTATGACCGATCTTCATCAACTAGAACCTTACTTGTTCGATCATTGGGAAAAACAATCGGGTCTAAAGCCAATCCTAATTGAGTTGCATTATAAAGTCTAGGACTATGTCTTAAAGCTTGTTTTGCATATCGTGGATTAGGGGGAAGGCCTTTTAGACGTGATAAGTTAAACTCTTTAAACGAAGCATCAAATAAGTGAACTAGTTGTGAAGCAGCGTATTGTCTTAATAGCAAGTAGTCTAGACTTCTAATCTTATTAGTAGCATTAATCTCCATTTCAGTCTTCTTAGATTCGAGTAATTCAAAATCAGTTTGAAGTTTTTGAAAATTAGTGACCACTAACTCCTTTTCTTTAAGTTCACTAGACAGATTTGCTCTTAAGTTTTCGATTTCTTGCAAGTGACTCATTTGTTTGTTTCTAAAATGATCATATTCGAGATTTGTGAGAACACTAGACGAAGGCACTAATTCCAAAGTTTGTACTTTCTCATTGCTTAAGGCAAGCTCATCAGACAAATTCTTATTCTTAGCTAAGGTTTCTAAGAGTGCAGCATTCATTTGGCTAAGTAATGTAGCAGGAACCATGACCAAATCTTGTTGAGCAGGAGTAGGCGTATGCGAAATGGATCCCGGTTGTGATTCACTCAAAGTCTGGGGACTCACATTGATATTGCTATCATTGTTTGTCTCTTCGTTTGAGAGACTCACCACCGAAGATTCATTCGAATCAGCACTCTCTTGCCCAACTTGATGTGGTTGAATACTAGCATCAGTGGCATTATCGGTGTTATTAATAAGTACCTCAGATTTCTTATCTGGCCCTAAGCTGGAGAAAGTTGCCATGAAAGCAGCCTTTGCAGTTTGAAAGTCATCACAGTCGGAATCATACGCATCAAGATCATCGGCTTGGTAAGCTGCATTCTGCGTAGTGACAACGTCTTGTTCAGCAATCCCTGGGTCAGCAAGAAATGCAAGCTCCTCTTCATCAAGTTCCCTTCCTTGCGCCTGAGCATTTACCAGATAGATCTTTTCTGCAAACCACTGTCCATCCCTTCTCCTCTTGGGTTTCTTACAATCCCTGGACATATGACCCTCTTCCTTGCAGTTGTAGCATGTGATCATTCTCAACTTGCCTGTATTAGCCCGTGGAGGATTGTTGACCATAGGAGCAGGAGCAGGAGTAATCGTGCGAGCATTGGTTGAAGTGGAAGATCTCCCCTGATATGGTTGAATTGGCTGAACCATTACCTTGCCATTCTCAATTTTAGCTTGTTGGCGAGAATTGGATGAATTCCTCAACTGATTGTTGGTAGGAGCTGATCCTCTGAATCCTCGTTTGCTTAAAGTTCTTGTGAGATAAGCAGACATAGTAGTTAGCACTTCAACTGGGTCAGCTCCTTGTTGGAAAACAGGAACGGGGACTTCTTCATCATCACAATACAGTGCTTGATCTGGATGAGCTGCATAATCAGTAGAAGGAATACTCATTTGATCAGGATAGCTTGTTGGATATGCTGCATTCTCTTGATAAGAAGAATATGAAGGCTGAGCATAAGATGCAACATTTGCTGGATGAAGTTGTGAACCATACTGTGGTGAAGGTGCATTGAACCGATACTGTTGCTGATGTGAGGTGGGAGGTTGTGGCAATATCGAGTATTGTGGAAAAGTTGGTGTTATGTAAGGTGATGGATGATAGGCTTGATGTCCCAAAATATAAGGTGTGTTGTTGTGTGACAAGCTTGGTTGATTCGCCATCAAAGCTAAGGAATCTGGGTACATACCGCGAGGAGAACGGTGCATAATCACATGCTTCTCATGTTGCTGAAGAAAAGCATAGATTTGATCTAAGTTGCACTTATGCAGATCCCGGGTTAACTTCACATCGGTAATATACTCACCCCATTCAGCTTGAGGTAAAGTATTCAAGAACTTGGTGTTAACCTGGAATGGAGCAATTACCAGATTGTATACATTCAGATCATTCATTAGAGTAGTGAATCTGAAGTAGTAATCGTGTAGTGTTTCCCCTGGGCTGTATGTGAATCTATCAAACAAATCATACAGCTGACACTCCCTTTCTTGTTTGGTGAGAGACGTGCCTTGTAGCAACACCTTTAACCGTTCCCATAAATCTTTTGCCACTGTATACTGACTTACCATCCTATAAATATCATGGGGAAGAGCTTGAAGAATTGTTTGAAGAGCTTTTTCATCTGCATCTGCAACAAGTTGTTGAGCTGGAGTGAGTTCTTCAAATTCTCGTGGTCTAGTCACGTTGTCAACCGTAATGGTACCATAGTCGAGTGGACCATTCAAAATCGATTTGACCATAAGCCTTCCGTATGTCGGTTTCCCCTTTAGATATTGCATCATTCGACCTTGCCATGCCTCAAACACCTCTTTAATAAGCATCGGTGGACGACTATCAGTCCCCGTTATTATCGAGATATCCGTAAGAGATGTCATCTGAGGCATTAATGAACTTGGATTCATTGTGATCACTTAACAGACTCAAAGATTATCGGTTGATCGAGCAGTGAAGAAAGGTTGAGAATTTGTGTTGTGTTTGGTTAAACTCAAGATTAAATCCACTAAAGATCGTTGAAAAAACTCAAATACCCCTTGAACTTGCTTATACGGAATAACCCAAAATTAGAATAACCCTTATTCGGAATAACTTCTATTCGGAATAATCCTATGTTGAAAAACCCTTACACGGAATAACCTCTATTCGGAATAATCCTATTCTGAAAATGCTCTATTCGGAATAACCCTTATGCTGAAAAAACCTTATGCGGAAAGTATGGCTATTCGGAAAGTATGGCAATTCGGAAAGATGGTGCTATTCGGAAAGTATGGCTATTCGGAAAGTATGGGCTATTCGGAAAGAGTTACTATTCGGAAAGATGGTGCTATTCGGAAAGATGGTGCTATTCGGAATAATGGTGCTATTCGGAAAATTGGTGTCTATTCGGAAAAGTTGGCTATTCGGAAAAATCTTCTATTCGGAAAAAATCTTCTATTCGGAAAAATTTCTTCTATTCGGAAAAATTTCTTCTATTCGGAAAAATTTCTTCTATTCGGAAAAATTTCTTCTATTCGGAAACTCTCCTATTCGGAATCCTATTCGGAATAAACTTTCTATGCTGAAAATCCACCTATTCGGAATCCTATTCGGAAAATTCTGGAAAAAATTGTTTCCGAGACTTAAAAAGAAGCTTTTAACCCCGATTTTTGATCCAAAACCACAAAAAGTTTTATGATTTTTACCAAAATAAGCTAAACCCAATCCTTATCAATCAATCCCAATAACAAAAACACCAAAAATAACAAGATTCAAGATTGATTTTTCCTAAAGATCACTAATAGATTCAAAAACTAAAAAAGCAACACAATCCTTACCTTAAATCACCCCATAGCTCTTGATACCAAATGTAGAAATTGATAACCTATGAATCTATGAAGTGGGTTGATGTTTTCCAGTGAGAGAAACTAGAGAGAGAAAGTGAGAGAATATATGGAAGATTTTATTACTATGAAATGTGAAATGGAACAACAACCAACCCCTTTCCTTAGTGGAAAGGGGTATTTATAGTCCAAGCTAAACATGGGCTTGGGCCGGTCCATGACAAGCCCATGGACCGGTTCTTACTTAAGTTAATAAGCAAATAATAACTAATTACTAACTACGAGCTATTACAACTTAAATCATATTGTGGAGTGACCGATACTTCTAATATACGTTAAAACGTATTTCTAACAAAAACTTCAATTTAGAGTCCCCGAGATTCGATCCAAATATCGACAACAATTTTAGATTGAGTGGATACTCGTCTCCGGTACACGAATAATCAAACTAACGCCATTTCCAACTCGTTTGGAGTTGGAAGCTATAATTTATATCAAATCGAAGCTAAGAAAAATATCTATAATCCTATCTTATTTGTTTAACAATAAAACAAGATTAAGTTACCCAAAACCTTCCCCAACTTTCTGCCTAAAATTGGTACTTTAAAAATCATATCAAATGACTTTTTCAACAAAATCTAACCAATTACCCACTCCTATAATCACCCTAATATCATGTATACACATCCTAAACCCTTGCGTGCATCAAGATCAAAAGATAAAAATCAAGAACTTAGACTTTTCAACATCAAAAACACATAATTTAACCATGATCATGCTAAAAACAATGATCAAACATCATATTCAACCATGAAATCTTCAAAACTTCAAAAGTGGTTGCATGTACAAAATTCTTGTACCATTAGAATCACCTTTCAAAAATAGGATGTGGTCTATAATTAGTTTTGGATTGATCAAGTTAAATTTTGATGAATCAAGGGTGTTTTGGGGGGGGGGGGTGATCTCACGGCAAAGAGGGAGGAGAAGAGGGTGTGGATTTTTTTTTTAAAATGTTGTGTGTGAGTTAGTGGAAGTAAAAAAATTAGTATTTATATGCCTAGTTAAGTGGAGGGACCCTTTTGGCAATTTTTGAAACTTTAGGACCACAAAATAAATAGTTTAGTTAAAAAGTGGGAAATGACTATTAGTCAAATTTACAAATATTTACGGGGCTCGGGTTTCGTAAAAATACTTCTCAAAGGTTAAAACGCACTCGAAATAAGATAATATTGACTCCCAACTCGACTTAACACGACATTAAAAGAAAACATCGAAAACATCGAACATTGAAACAATCGATAGTAAAAATATGAAATACAAGAATTTATTACTGTGCCCGTTATCAGTCTAGACTTAATAAAATATAAAGATAAATATCTTTAAGTCGAAAGGTTTAGCCCCCGGTTCTCGTTCCGTTGATTCAAGTTAACGTTAGTAAAAAATGCAAGTGGGTGATTTTAAATCAAAATATTTGATTTAAATAAATATAGAATTATAAAATAAAATAATTTTATAATTTCGAATAAGTACCAACGATGATTAAAATAATGAATACGAGTAAAATAATTACCAGGAAAATACGAGATCTCACATATATTTGGTGTTCATCAAGTTATTGTCATCCAAAAACAAGATATAATCTTGGTTGGTAAAGAAGATTATCCTTTCCATTTCTCTTGTTATTTTTGTAAAGATCAAATGTATTTTCTTTCTTATTGTATATGTATATGATGAATATATGATGATAAAAATGTTGTGTGGGGATCAAGTGTTGATAAATATGATTAAAAAGATGAATAACTATAAGAAACAAGACTAAAATCTTGCTTAAATTGTTGGCTGTATAAAAACAGTAAGTAACCAAGTTTTAAACTGATAAAATTGTATGGTGGAATCCATTTACAGTAAGTATTAGATGTCATAAACATGTGAGAGTTGGCCATGCAATGGAATCATCAAAATGAGTGAGATATGATCAAAACAAGATGAGTGTACCAATCTGAATAGTCTGTTTTGTAGGGACTGTTAATGATAGTTAGACGTGGAATGAGCAGTAGCTATAACTAACTTATTTGTAGCACATAATATGAAGATTATTCCGTCCAAAATTGAGCTTCTATCTCCTTATAGAACTCAAGATATGATAAAAATGGTGAAGATGAAACTAAAAATCAGATTTTGAAGAATTAATGTTTAATAGTATTATATGAGCACTCAAACTAATATAGTATAAAATGTGAATTAAAACCCACTAACTTATAAATTTCATTTATATAAATATGCATAAGGTTAAATAAATGGACACTTTATAAAAACGGTAGTTGAATAAGATTTATAAGTTATAAAAACTATAAACATGATTTTTACGACTTTTTCGGCTATTACCGTAAAATTAACGTTTTTCGCCAATTAAAACTTAGACGATCAAACCCGTCTAATGTAAAGTTTTTAAAATTCATATACTGATATATAATTACCTAATACAAGTAAAAACCGATAAAACCCGAACTATATGACATACGGACATTAACGAGCTAAGTTAGCATATTGGACTAATAATTTAACTAAATAAGTTAAACACTTACAAAAATTACTTATTGGGCTTAACCCATTTGGGCCCAACATGTAAAGTATAAATACTGATAATACAAGTATAAAATGGATTCATACAAGTTAAAGAACTTATAATAGGCTTATTGGACCTATAATATGTAAATAGGTAAAACTAGTAAACTAGTAAAAAGTTACCAATACATAAACACTAAAATGAGTAAATAAGAATATATAAACCCACTTGATCATCATCATATGTACAAAATCATCATATGTATATTTGTTATTTTGATAAAGTCATTGGACAAAAGTCTAAGACCGATTATTATTTATATAGGTTTCCGTGACCGAAGCACGCCCGTAGCCGATAATCCTCCTTTCATTATCAACGTGAGTTCATAGCCTCGCACTCTTTTAAATGTTTTATAAAATGATTTGTAAACCCGCGAGGGAGATAACATGCTAGTTTTTGATAAAATAGAACACAAGTAGTCTCTATGGTATGCTTAATGATACGGACCCGAATGATGCGATGACCCAATAAAAGAGAAAAAAAAGATTATTAGTAGTTAGGTTATGTCACTCAAAGTCCCATTAGCATGAATTGTGAACTACCAGGATTTGGTAGACGCTTATGCATATGATAGTACTATTTGGGGACGATCACCCCAGTTCGCGCCTTGACGGTTGATCCCCGTCGTACCACATTGATTGGTAAGCGAATTTATGTATGAGAAGATTTACATAGCGTGATTTTTGTGACGACACGCTAACTTAGATGGGAAAATTGTTTGTCGGGTTCGCGGCCTGTTTTTGTGATAGTAAGGTAACAATGTCATGCGGCTAATAATAATCCATAAAGTAATCTAAATATCTGACATGATACGATGCTAATAACGATAATGATATTACCTATAATGGTAATATTGAGGCTACGGTCTCATGGACGGTTTAAGATGTATGCTTTGATATATATATTGCCTGACTAGCAATACGAGGACTTACTTCTGATATTATACTTGTGTTCTGATTTCAACGATTGTTTTATATAACGGTTTTATTAAACTCTATGAATTCACTCGGCATTCGCTGATATGATTTTTGCATGTTTTTATCTCAGGTGCTTGAAGGTAATCCGGATGGAGATCGACTCTGATGGCCCACATAATAATAAAAATGTTCATTCGATCTATGTTTTGTAAACTTACTGACTTGTATAATTTGGGAGCTGTTGTACACTTAAAACTTTTTATCGAATGAATGTCTGTTAAACCTTGTACAACCATTTTTATGTGTTGTCTATGATTTGAGTTATTGTGCTATCCCGTAACACTCTAAAAGACCCTTCCGCTGTACCGATACGAAATTTGAGAGTGTTACAATAGAAAGCTTAATGATGCCACTAGGAAGGATCATTTTCCATTACCTTTTATGGATCAAATGTTAGAGAGACTAGCGGGAAATGAATTCTATTGCTTCTTAGATGGATTTTTCGGCTATTTCTAAATTCCTATAGACCCTCGTGATCAAGGAAAAACACATTCACTTGTCCTTATGGAACATTTGCTTATCGTAGAATGCCTTTTGGGCCATGCTCCGGGGACATTCCAAAGGTGTATGATGGCCATTTTTCATGATATGATTGAGAAAACCATGGAAGTCTTCATGGATGATTTCTCGATTTTTGGGGAGTCTTTTACTTCATTTATCTCTAACTTGGAACGAATGTTACAACGTTGTGAGGAAACAAATCTCGTGCTTAACTATGAAAAATGCCATTTCATGTGCAAAGAAGGCATTGTTTTAGGACATAAGATCTCTAAGGCCGGTATTGAGGTAGATAGGGCTAAAATCGACATGATTGCATTGCCTCCACCCACCACCATTAAGGGAGTTAGGAGTTTTCCCGGTCATGCCGACTTCTATACACTACCAAAAAGTTGAACTTCGCTAACGGATTTTCCGACGAATAAATTTCCGTCGCTAATTTATTTAACTTTCTGACTAATTTCCTACGCAATACCAACAACCATACACGTCCTCGTTAATCGGTCAGAAAAGTCAACTTTTTTTATATAAATTACATTCTTGTGCGGTCAATCGACTGATTTCCCTTCACTCTTATTCTTTTCCCCTTAATTACATTACATTCTTTATATAAATTACATTCTTTATATAAATTACATTCTTATCCATCTAAATTACATTCTTTATATAAATTACATTCTTATTCTTTTCACTTTAATCCACCAGATGCGTATTCAAACCACAATCGGATCCAAACAACAAACTCCATATAATCAGGTTTCCATTACATCCAAATTACAATGTCATTTTCCCCTAATTTAATTTCATTATGTTATCATTTTTCCCTAATTTCGTTACTCGTCTTTTGATACTAATGATTAAGAAATTGTGAATAGTTTTCTTGTTACTATTTCATTTTGAATGGATCTGATTATGCGGATGTATGTGTGTGTGTGATTATGATCTTTGAAGTTGTTACGGTGTTAGAGTGTTTGGCTGATTGACGTGAGAGTTGAATGATCAGACAAGTGGATTAGAGGAATTAAGTTGCTCAAGTTGCAGCTGCGGGTATTTTTGCTACTGTGGGGAGCGACGTGGTGTTTACGCCTATGGATATGGTGAAACAGAGGTTGCAGTTAGGGAGTGGGAGTCCGTATAAAGGTGTGTTTGATTGTGTGAGGGTGGTGTTGAGGGAAGACAGGTTTAAGGCGTTATTTTGTAACATATGAGGTGGCGAAAAGAGGGTTGAGTGGTGTCATGGTGGGTGGTGCCAGTGATGAGAAGCTAGTTGTTCATGTCCCTGTGGGTGCTGTGGCTGGAGCGCTTGTTGTTGCTGTTACGTCGCCGCTTGATGTTGTTAAGATCCGGTTGCATTGTCAGTTAGTTTGCTGTTAATTATATGATAGGTTATTGATTAAACTATCAGCTTAGGAGTTTTATGCTTAGGTGGTGTTTGGCATTTGTGTTGGAAATGGTTATATGGTAGATAACTAGTTATAGGGTTTATAGTTCTTTATTAGTTCGTTAATCAGGTATGGGTAATTAAATTAGGATTAGATGTACCAGCGCTGTCTCTGATAATAGTGTTATACGCTATCGCCGCTTGACTCTTGTTAATCCTTCCACATGCTTTCATATTACCTGCAATAACGATAATAGTGTTATACGAGTATGAGTTTCTTTCATTACCATCCAATATCTATATTCCATCACTTTACACTTGCAAATTTTAACATACATTGTGTCAGTGATCTAGGAAATGCACCTCTTTCTAGTACCTTAGTCCTGCAACTTGGCCTGTTGAAGAATTTGCAGTACTTGTAAGCCGTTTTTTAAAACTATCGATGTTACTAATGTAAATTTATATTGTTATGAACTTAATGTGTTGCCAATATGGTTTTCTTCAGAGAACTTTACAACAATAACTTAAGTGGCCCGATCCTTAATGACCTTGGAAATCTGACAAATTTAGTGAGTTAAGATTTGTATCTTAATGGTTTTTCTGGCGACATCTCCAAAACATTGGGCAAGCTATCAAAGGTACGGTTCCTGTAAGAATACTTACTCAACTAACATTTTCCTTGCCCTTATGATAAGACATGTACTTGCTACTTCTAATAAGATATATATTGTCTCTAGAAATGATCTTTTGTAAATTATATTAGCAACCAGTGATTATAGACAGTCCCTGCAGTTTCAGAATCTAAATGCAGAGAAGCGGAATATACAGATCGAGGTTTGTTTGCTAATGATTGCACATTTACTATTCTTGTATGTAGTCACATATACAGATCGAGGTTTGTTTGCTAATGATTGCACATTTACTATTCTTGTATGTAGTCACCTTTCCATACCAATACGCGGTTTTGCATAATGATTTAATCAGATAACTAGAGGTGGTAGAAGAGAGAAGGTTTCCATATATGATGTGGTTATCGATGATGTAATACCTCTTAATATTGGTGATCAGGTAGGTTATGCTCTTTCATTTTACTTATAATTGGCCATTGATAATGGCGAGTTGCCATTTTGATCTCTTGTTGTTATGCCACATACAGGTCCCTGCAGATGGTCTTCTAATCTAGGTTCACTCTCTATCCATTGATGAATCTAGCATGACTGGAGAAAGCAAGATTGTGAGCCCATATAATCCTTCTTGCTATACAAAAATACAATAATTGAACCTCTTTCTTAAAGATCACATCATCTTTAAGGTACACAAGGATCCAAAAGCACCTTTTCTGATGTCCGACTGAGAGGTTGCAGATGGTGCTGGAACTATGCTGGTAACTAATCTATTGTTAACCTCTTTCAATTTTTATATACTGTATTAGCTTATCCTAGAAGTAATACTTGAGTTGTTTGAAATCTGGTAAATGTCTAAAATACCCATTAATCATGAGTGGATATCAGTTATTTTTAAACCCACATTAAAGGCCAAAATTGTATTAACCAATAGAATATATTTCTCTATTTTATTCAAGGATAGCCGTCTTAACAATAACAGCTTGGATGTACTATTCCTATGTCATTGACTAATATTACGTCTCTGCAAGTGCTGTGAGTATTTTCCTACCTGCAAGTCCAATCCTACAATAAAACTGTTCAGAAATGCAAAATTATCTAAGAAGTGGTGCTTGGACACTGCTTATGATTATTTGGGTCAAACAATCTCATAAGTTACCTTTTTATTTTCTTGAAAAGTAACCTTTTCCTACTGTCGGTTATTTTCATTATTGCATATCATAATTCATAACATAACTTTCGAAATCCTCATCCAAACAACATACCCCCCCAGGCACATGTTACACTTTCTTGTCGTTACACAGGTTTATATTGTTTTTGTGGGATCCCTGCCTCAACACCTATATTCGCTTGCATTTCACCATTCTGAAATTGTTAAAGATATTGTTCCTCCGAGGTATATCTTTGGATTAAATTTTGAGATTTTGAACTTATGATTTCTTTATTAATCTGTTTAATATATCAACAACATTGCAAGGGTATCAAGATTACGAAGCTATAAAAATTTCAACGGGTTTTCTGCTAAACTCGCGGAAAAAGAATCAGATAAGCTAAAAAGTAAGTTGCTTGTCATGCTAATTAAATTATGCTTACCTTGAATTTGGTGTTTGTTAAAATTGACTTCAAATATTTGAATGCATAAAATATATTACCACAAGGTGTCTGCATCCTAGTTTTTTTTGCAAGTTTTGGTAGATCACAAAGAAAACTGAATAAACTAAAGAAAGTAATATCATTCCTCGTTAACTTTTCTGCAAGAAAGTTAAGAGTTTAGGCACAGTCTTAAGCTTTTTTGCTAAACATATGAAACATAATAACTTGAGAGGGATTTTATTGAAGTTATAGTATTTTAGTATGGCCGGTTTCGTTTTCAGTTATTGTTGTTAGTGGTTACAACTCGTAGTGTTCAGAAATAAAAATGTTTTTTTTTTCCAACTTGATTCAAATGTAGGAGTGGAAAGTGGGTTTATGGTTAAAACATTAAGTATCGTTAATATGTAGTAGACTGTCGCATGGCGACAAATAAAATGACAGGTGATTTTGTATGTCCTTTTTTGAATTCATGATCTCCATGTATGTTTTTTGCTCTTGAGTATTTTAGATAACATTTTTATTCTGCTCTTTGTGTATTATTCTGTCGTTAAAAGATATATAAGTCAAATTCAGGGATTTTTCTCATTATTTTAGATGGTATTGAAAATGGGTGTCAAACATGTCAGTTGTATACTTGTATTCAGCATTAATTCAGGACAGAGGAGTGTGGTCATATATTGTTGTTAAAATGGTTTGTCCGAAACAAAAACGAAACTGCATTTCCTCATGAAGTTCTTAATAATATTTCATTCACATAGACACTTTACCCACACATCATGTAATGCAGACAAATAAAAAAGACTATATTTCCTTATATAGCGCATTATCGACACATATACACTTTGTTCTATAAAGTGGTCCTGAATTACGTGTTTACACTTGCATTAATAATATGGTTAGTTGACAGTTGAGTACTTGATCAACAGGTCTGGATGGGGTCGAGTATGTGCTTCCCAATCGCAAGGCTTATCTACAGACAACACACTCGTGGGACTATATGGGATTTTCAGAACTTATTGAATGAAACCTCTTGGTTGAGAGCGACTGCATTATCGGCGTGTTCGATAGCGGGATATGTCCAAGTCGGAGAGTTTCAATGATGATGGTCTAGGTCCTATACCTGCCTAATGGAAAGGGGTGTGTCAGGGTGGTCTAAATTTCAAATGCAATAGGTAAGTCAATAGCTATTTATTAACCTCACATTCTGGTGTGACTTTCTATATCTAGATCAAACTAATACCGAGTAAGGGGGTGTTTGTTTAAGCTTATGAAACATAAGCCGAAATGGACTTATGTTTCATAAGCCTCAATTTTGTAACTTATTTTGAGACTTATGGGCCTATTAAGTTTATTATGATATGATAAACTTATATAAGCCAATAATTATCGAGATAAGCTACAAAATTGAGGTTTATGAAATATAAGCCAAAATGTGGCTTATATTTCATAAGTCATAATTTTGTGACTCATTTTAAGACTTATGGCTTATATACGTTTATCATATTAATAGTGCTTGTTGCCTTTTTCAGTTTTTCGGAGTACAATAATCATCACACGGAATCAACTACGACTGTATTTACCTTTCGTCTGAAATGTGATGACATGAAGCAAGTTAAAAGAACCAACTGAACCTGCTGGCTGCGATACACCTACAAGTTACACAAGCTACCCATGCTTGATGAGCTGAACACACCCTTTCCCTTGATTTCATTTGTTAATTTTTGTTTTGCTTTAGGGATTACGACAATCATATGAGCTTAATTATGAATTATCAATTTGAGTTTATGTTATTTGGCATTTATGTTAAGTTTGTTTGAGTTTATGAGAATTACATAAATTCTAGCTTTATTATGTCTAGTTAGTTGTTTGGCCTCTTTTTATGATATCGAAGCAACCAATAGTGACAGAATTGTGACGCTTTACTATATATTTTCCGACTGATCTCCGAGGAATGTTTTTACCGACGGATTTCTGACAGAAACTCGCTAAAAACAATTACCGACAGATTTCCGAGTGAAATTTTACCGACAGTTGCTTTCTGTCGCTGTTTACGAGAGAATTCTGAGGTATATCAGTTTCCTAGGAGGTATTTAGCGACACGCTTATCCCGTTACAAATCCGTCGGAAAAGACCTATACCGACGGATTTCCGACAGATATGATCGTCGCTATAGACCAGTTTTCTAGTAGTGATAGACGTTTTATCCAAGACTTCTCTAAGATAGCTCGGCCTATGACCCATCTTTTGGAAAAAGAGACTCCATTCTTCTTTTCGGATGAGTGCATCAAAGCCTTTGAGATGCTTAAAAAGAAATTAACCGAATCACCAATTTTAGTTGCCCCGGATTGGGATCTACCTTTTGAAATAATGTGTGATGCTAGTGATTATGCGGTAGGTGCGGTTTTGGGGCAACGTAAGACCAAACATTTCTTGCCTATACACAATGCAAGTAAGACTATGACGGATGCTCAAACTAAGTATACTTTGTATATGCTTTCAAAAAGTTTAGACCATACCTCGTCTTGTCTAAAACCATAGTGTATACGGACCACTCGGCTATCAAATATCTTCTTAATAAACAAGATGCAAAGCCGAGGTTGCTCCGGTGGATTTTCCTCATTGAAGAATTTAATGTCAAAATTCTTGACAAAAAAGCAGCCGAGAATCTCGCGGTCGATCATCTATCTAGACTTGAGAATCCTCACCAAAGCAATCGAGAGAACAAAGAAAATTAATGAAACATTTCCTCTCGAGACGCTTGGTATGATTGCTTTTCGTGGTGATGATAGTACCCCATGGTTTGCGGACATCGCAAATTACCATGCCGGCAACTTCGTGATTAAGGGTATGTCGTCCCAACAAAAACATAAATTTTTCAAGGACATGTCTTACTATTTTTGGGACGACCCCTATTTGTTTCGAGTGTGCGCGGATTAAGTGATTCGTAGGTGTGTGTTTGGAAAAGAAGCTAAGATATTCTTAAAGCTTGTCATGAAGGACCCACCGGGGGACATCATGGTGCCAACTCCACCGCGAAAAAAGTCTTTGATACCGGTTTCTTTTGGCCCTCCATATATCGAGATGCCCAGGAATTGATCAAGACTTGTGATGCTTGTCAACGTCAAGGAAAGAATTCACAAAGGGATGAAATGCCCCAAAACATAATACTAGTTTGTGAAATATTTGACGTATGGGGACTCGATTTTATGGGGCCATTTCCATCATCAAAAGGAAATAAGTACATTCTCGTAGCCGTGGACTATTTATCAAAATGGGTTGAAGCTAAGGCTTTGCCTACTAATGATGCTCGAGTTGTGGTGAAATTTTTGAAACAACTCTTTGCTAGGTTTGGAACTCCGCGGGCTATAGTAAGTGATCGAGGGACCCATTTTTGTAATGAAAAATTTGAAAAAGTTCTAAAAAATATGGTGTCACTCATCGACTTTCGACGTCTTATCACCCTCAAACGAGTGGTCAAGTGGAGGTTTCAAACCGAGCTCTTAAGCGAATTTTGGAGCGTTCTATTGGAGAAAATCGCACTTCATGGTCGGATAAATTGGACGATGCATTTTGGGCCTTCCGTACGGCCTATACGAATCTCATTGGTTGTACACCATTTAGGTTGGTCTACGGAAGGCATGCCACTTGCCAATTGAACTCGAACATAAGGCGTATTGGGCTCTTAAACATTGTAACTTCGATTTGAGGACCACGGATGATCATCGTAAGGTTCAATTGAATGAACTAAGGGATCAAGCTTATGAGAACTATTTGATCTATAAAGAGAAGACTAAGAGGATTCATGACTCTAAGATCAAAAACCGCATTTTCATAGTTGGTGATCAAGTCCTCTTATTCAACTCTAGACATAAGATTTTCTCGGGCAAGCTTAAGTCCCGTTGGTCTAGACCATTCACCATTTCATAAGTATTCCCTTATGGCACCCTTGAGCTTGCTCGAAAAGACGGGCCTAACTTTAAGGTGAATGGTCATTGAGTGAAGCACTATTTTGGAGGGGACATACCTACAGAGGTTGTTCCGGATCTCCAAACTTTCCCTAAGGACCAATGAATGCGGGGATCTAGTCAAGCTCATGACTCGGTTACAAAAAACGAGGTGCCTTGCGGAGGATTTCCATACATTCTATCTTCTTTCTATTTTCTAACAATAATAATGGCTTGATCTTTTCAAGCCCGTGCTCGTGTTTTGTTGTGATGTGAATCTTAGGTATGACCCTAATCATTAAAACATACATGACCATAAAGGAAAACCGGAATCAAACATTGGCTCACAAACATAAACTCAAGATCTGCATAAAGTAAATGAAATGCAAAAGGAATAGAAGTGTAAGGTAGCTCCCATCCTATGCACGTCCATTAAATGCTCAAGTCCGTCCTTGGATACCTGTCGTATGAGTCATGGAAAGAAATACGGTTGAGCAATACGCTCAGTGAACGGATATAATGACATAACAAGAATATCTGGAATGTAAAAGAAAGATCTGAAATACTAAGCTGAACAGATAAAAGTACTAAAGCTGAAAGACTGATAAATAACATGCAGCGGAAGACTGTGTATGTCCTGGGCACCTGGTTTCTGATTTGTAAAACTGAATTGATAACTAATAAAGCTGAAAATGTTCATTACTGTATTTTAAGTGCCAAGAGCTTATATAGGTCATGTACTGTAACAACATGTGTATGAATACCTAGAGGGGTGACCTCGTCATGTTATAGAGGGGTGACCTCTAACTGATAACTGAAGCTACAATGTGAAGGATGTAGAGCACACACCACATTCACGTGATAAACTGTAAACTGATAAACTAGGATGCACCCATACGCCCCGCTTATAATATACTGATAAATGGCCAACTGAAATAAAAGGGACGCAACGAGAAATCACTCCCTCGTATAGGAGTCATGACACCGGTGCCTCAAGTTTCATGGTTACGGTACCTCCGTAACTAGATGAAACTGATCATGCAAGTATATAAAGCTCAGGCAATTAACATAATTATCATGGCAGATCATGTAAAGTTTTATAACATATAACTGGGGAAAACATGTGGATGCAGACGGGGAATCCTAATCATGCATAACAAGGAAAGTCCATACTGAAGGACGGGAAATCCGTACCTCATGTCCAGTAATGAAGTGAGAATGAAAGCTGAAGGATCTACTACGACTCCACAGATACTACATAAATAAGGGACGTGAATGAGTTGTTTGATTATTGTATACTTTACTGGTTCTGAGTGTTCTTAGCTTGTTTAACATGTTCTTGTATTGTTTACTGTTTCATGTATAATCTCGTAACTCTAACTGTTTTCATGTATTTATGATTAGTGTATTTCCTGTATTCTTGTATCATTATATTGTTGTATCATAATAAGTAACTTTCCAAAAATATTAGGTTTCCATAAATAGAAAGTTTCCAAAAATAGAAAGTTTCCAAAAATAATAAGTCTCCAAAAATAATTATTAGCTTGTTTAATAAGTCTAAAATATAAGTTAGTTCTTAATATTCATAATTTATAAGTCATGGTATCTTAATAGTAAAATTTATAAAATAAACACTTTAAGCTTGAATGATGATTATTAATTAATAACATAACATAATTTATTTCATAAAACTTTACCGTATATAAACAATTAAATTAAAATCTGGTTTTAATTTAATTATCTCGTAATAAATTACTTAGGTTTATTTCATGAATTATTACATTAATAATTATAACCTAAGTTCAAATAATTTAGCCTAACATGACATGATTTATTCAATATTAATTAAATTAATAAATTAATATTACATGATTAATTTAATACACAAATTAAATTAATTAAACATAAATTTGCAAATGTTAAACCAAACACCCCATTTTTGTATTCCTTGAACCAGAGCCAAACACACCTTAAAAACATTAAACAAACACCTCCTGCCCCCCTTTCGTGTTGCTGCTGGCTGCCACTGTTAACCAAGGGTTCCCACCGACTGTGTCGGTTTCCCCCTCTCAGCCGGACTACCCATAGGCATGCGCCGATTCCCCTTGTCGTGCACCAAGTTCCCACCGAGAGCCTTAAGACTCTCGGTTCCCACTACTCCCATGCAAAACACCCCCGATAATAAAACAAACACCCCCTGGTGGGCTTGTTTTGTTGCCGCCACACAACCAACCACCACCGCACCCCTTGTGGGTTGCGGCTGGTCCAGAACCACCCACACCGGGACACCCCTTGTGTCTCGGTTCTCGTGAACCAACCAAACACTCGATTAACTATCGATTATTTCTTGTTTTAATAGTAGAATCATCAAGTGTTCATAGGACTTAATAATAACATGCTTAAATAAATTAAATAAAAGCTTAGAATTCAGGAATACCGATTCTTATAAGGATTTAGGATATAATACACATATACAATTCCCGAATATTTAAGAGATCAAAAAATCGGTCTCACTCCTTGTTCTTCTTAAAATCCGGCGGCTACAAAGAGATATTAGGGTTTTTCCGAGTTTGTGAAAAGTGGAAAATAAGGAAAGCAATTGATGTCCCTGTGGTTTAATTTTTCCTTTTTGGTCGGGCCTAAAGCCCCATTTTGTTTTCTTTTTGCTTTGCTGCCGCAACCCAACACACACCAACACTTGTACACTTTGGTTTTCGACTAAAACCAATTACCGTGAGTTAAAACTCGTTGCTTGAGTTCGTGTTTATTCTGATATTATTTATAATACATGATAAATGATAATATAAGATATTCTTGGATACGAACATGAATTATTTTAGTCGTGTATTAAATTACTGCCACACTTAAATTAAAATTCGTTCTTTCGTGTAATTAATATTGTTCATGAATTTTAAGCGGGTTTTATATTTTAATTGTGTTCTTTTGTTTGTGTACAATAATTTTGGGACGAAAAAATATTTATTTTCATATATATATAAAAAATAGAGAAAAAGTTATATCGTGAAATATATTAAAAATAGTGATTTTATAGGAATATGACCCTTTAATCTACTTACTTACAAAGCATAATCGTAAGAGAGTTATTTGGGCTAGCGTTGTTCTATTGAAAATTAGAGATTTCATTTTTGTTATTCACCTTCACCCTTATTAATTAGGATTTAAGTATTTTATTATTTTACTCATTATTTTTAATTTAAATATATGTTAAACTATTGATCATTAAACGAAAAAAAAAAATATAATTTCAATGTGCATTTAATTATCTTTTTGTAAATATGCATTTTAATGTACTTTTTGAAAAAAAAAAGTCTTCGTTTATAAAATATCATATATTATACTAGTATTGCATCATATGTGATATTAGTGTGATATCACAAATTATTTTAAATCATATACCAGTATGATGTTAGTTTAAATTCGTATATTAATGTTAAATCACATATGATACTCGTTACATCATATATACTGTAATATTAGTATCATATATGATAAGTTTTAACAACGAAAAAAGAAAATAGATTTGTTGTCAAAAATATATCATATCACATATTTGTAGAAAAATAATTAAATGCTCGTCGTTGTGATATTTTTTTTCGCGTGATGATTAACGGTTTAACATATATTAATGTTTGAAAATAAGGTGAATATGGGTTTAGGGTTCAAATTTAATTGATTGGATATGAAGTAGGTTTTTGGCATAAAACCTCTTTGGCACCACATTTCTGAGATAATCATTGACACGAGAAAAAATAATGTCAAAGTGGTATAATGAGCCACATATACTCACTTTTATTACTACAAAATTAAAAATTCTAACAGCTGCCTGTTGTTTTTTGCGCGAGCCGAGGAGCGGTGCGCCAACAACGATCTAGCGCCAAAAAGCTACCAGCCACGCCAACAGCTACCACTCCACTTCTCTTAAGATGAAAGATGTCAAATACAAGTCATTAGTGACTTTCCATTACTCACGTGTAATTCTTTTTTATTTATTTATTGGTTTGTGAGTTTTAATGAGTATTAAGTGAGTGTATTTTATATAAAGTGAATATTTTAATTAGTAGTGAAATATGAGCTGAGTAAGTGCTATTTTGATTGAAAAAGTGAGTAGAAGTGAATTGTGAAAGCGAAAAAAGTAAGCTGATGTGACTGTTAATTGGTAGTTACCACACCTTTTAGGCTTGAGATGGGGAGTGGTAGTTGTTGGCGTAGCGGTAGCTTTTCAGCGTCAGATCGTTGTTGGCGTACCGTTCTTCGGCTCGCGTAAAAAACAACAGCCAGCTGTTAGAATTTTTGATTTTTTTTTTTGTTTTTTAGTAATAAAAGTGGGTATATATGGGGCCATTATACCACTTTGACACAAAATTTTCTCGTGTCAAGAGTTATCCCAAAAATGTGATGCCAAAAAGGTTTCTAATGCCAAAGTCCAAAAAACCTACGTGACGACTTTGACACCACTTTTAAAGCCTAACCACTCCCAGTTCTTAGTATTCAAATAAACTTTGATATTAAAATGAACTTAAATGATCATTTTATCCTTATATTTTTAGCATACTTAAATTTTTCAACTTACATCAATTTATGCATATATACAACATACAAATATAATTAAATTGACTTTTAAATTATAAAAACATAACTTAACACTACTCATTTAAACTAATTTCTACATAATAATTACTCTCTTCGTCCCATATTAATAGTCCATGTTACTATTTTTGGACGGCCCATACCATATCATCCTCACTTGAGGGTATTATTACAAACAATAAAGAAGTTGTAAATTAATTGGTTAAAGGTAAAATTATCATTGTGTAAAAAGTAAGAGAGAGAAAGCTGAAAAAATGATGTTTTTACTAAAATGCGTATTTTTATCGGTGGACTATTAATATAGGACGAAGAGAGTAATACACACATAAAAAAATAAAAATAATGAATAATAATTAATACACTTCATATGTAAAATTACAATTATATATTTACGTTTTACAATAATTAAAATTATATATATATATCTAAAACCGAGTTCGAGTGGGAACATGACTGACCACCGATTCAACTATCAGATAAAAGTCATCCGAAAATGAAATGACCAAAGCCTATTAAAATTGAGTGAACCGGATCTAATTAGTATTATGTCTTTCATTATTGTCGAGTTAATCACATGGTATCCACTTATACATCACAGTGTCGTGTATATTAAGACAAACAAACTAGCAAAGATATTGCAAATCCGCCCTTCTCCCTAGATTTTGTACATATCTGAATCTTTGTCCTTAACTCCACCAATCATGGGACCCGCTAAAACTTCACAAACGCCGACCCTTTTCTCTACTAAAGTGACAACATATCAGACTTTTTCAAAAACTAGTTCTTTGTAGTTATGGTTAACTAGTCCTCCTATTTAGTGCCAAATGGGGTTCATCGAGATCGCGATGATCTTAACCAACATCAACTCAGTAACTTCCTGTAGTTATCTGGTTAAGTTTCTTCTAGTTCAGTCAAGCTTTTATGTTACTTTTCCTAACTAATAAATGGAAAAGACCACCAAAGAGAGGGTATAAAGACTTCAAGTTGAACTTAACCTCATCAAACCCACAAGAATACACACTGACCTACAAATTAATCTTGGGTGGCTTTTCTAGTTCACAAAATAAACAGTTTGGGCAGGTCGGGTAAACGTGTTACAAAAACAATTGGATCGCCGCAATCGCATCTCTGTCATCACTCTTCAGTGTTGTAGACACATAATGTATTTGAATGATTTTCAAACCAATTGGGACATATTATTACTGGTAATTGCATTGAGGAAATTGAATCCTTTAAAAGCTTTTTAAAAACTAAATTCATGATAAAAGATCTTGGCATAATGAAGTATTTCTTAGGTATTGAGATTCTTGAAAATGCTAATGGAATTTGCATGACTCAAAGAAAGTACTGCCTTGAGCTTATTTATGAGTTTGGTTTGCTTTCTGTTAACAAGCTTATTAAAGATAGCAAGTTATTTGTAGGTTTTGATGAAGATAAATGTTATATACATGACTTGGTCAAGGGCACCATTTTGGGGGCTGGGGGGCTTTATCTGTTTGATGACCATAAGAATGCCAGTTTAGGTATTTCTAGTTTTGCTATGACCTTTAACCCCTCTAAAGACCATTGGCATTGCAGACTTGGTCATCCTGCTGATCAAGTCCTCAATGCTTTCAAACTTGACCTAAATTTGATTAGAACCACCTCTACTGCTGTGTGTGAAACCTGTCATAGGGCTAAGCAAACAAGGGAAACCTTTCCCTTGAGTGATCACAAATCCTACAAAATTGGTGAACTTGTTCACTTGGATCTATGGGGCCCTTATAAGGTTCAAAGCAAGGACGGGTACAAGTACTTCCTTACTATTGTGGATGATTACTCTAGGGCTTTGTGGATCTATCTTCTAAAGGGAAAGATGAAGTTTTTGATTGGCTTGCTCATTTCATAAACCTTGTTAAGACTCAGTTTAACTCTAATATCAAAGTTATTAGATTTGATAATGGGACTGAATTTGTTAACCATAAGCTTCACACTTTGTTCTCTAATCTGGGTATCATCCACCAAACCTCTTATCCTCATACTCCGCAGCAAAATGGTATTGTTGAAAGGAAACATAGACACCTGCTAAATGTAGCCAGGAGTCTTATGTTTCAGGGAGGGATTCCTGTTAAGTTTTGGCCTGAATGTATTCTAACTGCTGTGTATCTGATTAACAGGTTGCCCTCTTCTGTCTTAAAAGGTAAATCCCCCTATGAAATGCTCTATAAGAAAAAACCTAACCTCTCTCACCTTAAGTGTTTTGGATGTCTTTGTTTTTCAACTTGTCTAAATAACAGTGACAAGCTCACATCTAGGACTGAAAAATATGTTTTGATTGGTTATTCCTCCATTAAAAAGACTTATAAACTTTTTAGTCTTGATAATAGAAGGGTGTTGTTTTCTAGAGATGTGAGATTTTATGAAACTGTTTTTCCTTTTAAGATGAAAAATAAAAAGGAAACTGATTTGGCAGATGTAACTTTTACAAGTGATGATGAACTTTAAATTTTTTTGATAATCAAAATACTTTAAGTCTCATTGATGAAGAGAGAGTTGCATCTAATGAGGATGGCAAGGCTCACTCAAGGGATGATCCAAGCGATGAGGACACCCTTGATGAAGATCCAGCAACCAAAATAGATGACACTGCTATTTCTGAAGGCAACTTTATTGTGCCTCCTAACACTTCTAATGAGCATTTTGGGGATACCATTGAGGAAGGGGTTCATCATGTTAGGAAGTCTTCTAGACCCACTAAACTGCATGCTAAACTTAATGATTTTGTGCTTGATAGTAAACTTAAGTATGGCATAGAGAAGCATGTTAATTATTCTAAGTTGAACGCTACTAATCTTTGCTTTGCTACCACTCTTAATCAATATGTTGAATCCTCTACCTACTATGAAACTATGAAAGGTAGTAGGTGGGTTGAGGCTATGAATAATGAAATTAAGTCCCTTTTAAGGAACAATACTTGGACCTTGTGTGATTTACCTACTGACAGAAAAGCTATCAATAATAAGTGGGTCTATAAGATTAAATATAAGTCCTCTGGTCTTGTTGATAAGTTTAAAGCTAGGGTTGTCGCTAAGGGCTATAGTCAAAAGGAAGGTATTGACTTTGATGAGACTTTCAGTCCTGTTGTGAAAATGTTTACTGTTATATGTCTTGTTAGCATTGTTATTTCTAATGATTGGCCTCTTTTTCAATTTGATGTTAACAATGCTTTCTTGTATGGTGATCTTGATGAGGACATTTATATGACTCTTCCTTTGGGCTTTAATTGCAATGATAAAAATAAGGTCTGCAAGCTAAATAAGGCTTTGTATGGACTTAAGCAAGCCCCAAGGCAGTGGAATGCTAAGCTAACCACTGTCTTGGTTGAGCATGGATTTATCCAAAGTAATTTTGATTACTCTCTCTCTACATCAAACAAAATAGGAATGTGTTTATTGCTCTTATTGTTTATGTTGATGACTTTATTATTACTGGTAATTGCATTGAGGAAATTGAATCTTTTAAAAGCTTTCTAAAAACTAAATTCATGATAAAAGATCTTGGCATAATGAAGTATTTCTTAGGTATTGAGATTCTTGAAAATGATAATGGAATATGCATGACTCAAAGAAATTACTGCCTTGAGCTTATTTATGAGTTTGGTTTGCTTGATGCTAAACCAGCAGCAACTCCTTTGCCTGAAAATTGTGTTTTGGCTGTTGATGAAAGTGAAAATGACAAATTACTTGTAAACATTTTTTAGTATCAAAGATTACCTTTGCAGACTTATTTACCTTGCTCACACCAGACCTGATATCTCTTACGTTGTCCATTGTCTTAGTCAGCACATGCATGCACCCCTTCAGTCTCATCTTAAAGTTGCATTAAGAGTTATTAAATACCTTAAAAACTCTCCTGGGACTGGAATCTAGTTTTATAAAGATACCTCTTTAAAGGTTTCTTGTTATACTGATGTTGATTGGGCAAAATGTCTCAAAACAAGAAAATCAGTATCTGAATACTGTGTTTTTCTTGGAAGGTCTCTTGTCTCTTGGAAGAGCAAGAAGCAACCCACAGTATCCAGATCGTCAGTTGAGGCTGAATATAGGTGTATAGCCAGTGCAACATGTGAAGTAATATGGATCACTAATTTGTTGAGTGATCTCAGAATTAGAAACTTGTTTCCTGTGAACCTTTATAGTGACAGCAGCTCTGCAATAAAAATTGCTGCCAATCCTGTTTTTCATGAAAGAACTAAACATTTTGAGGTGGATGTTCACTTGGTTAGGGAAAAGGTTCGGGATGGTGTGATTAACACCATCAAAGTTGCTTCACTTGATCAAACTACTGACATTTTTACCAAAGCCTATGGAATTAATCAACACTTGAAACTTTGTAAACAGTTGAGGCTTGTGGACATGTTTGGCAGATAATTCTCTGTTCTCTCCATTGTCAGATTGAGGAAGGGTGTTATTTTATGCAATCTTCCTTTGTTCTTCTATTTGTGTTTTGTTCTCTTTTATTTCAGGTTTTATGGTGTTGGGCCTCACTTAGTTCTTTTCACTTTGGGCCTATTGGTTGGTGGATTTTTGTGCTAATGGGATTTGGAGCCGTTGATGGTCAAAGTTGTATATTACTCTACCTTTGTATCAAAGCTAGGGTTATCATTCATAAAACACACACACAACTGTTATTGGTTGCTCTCTCCTTTCTGTCTCTCATCAAGAACATGAAGTTTGACTTGGGAGTTTGATTATCCATCTTGTATAGTGTGTGTTGAGTGATCTTTTGTATGTGAGGGAGATCGGATCAACCTAGTTGGACGATCTCAATATTTCTTTTACATTTGTATGATTAGCACTCATTTGAGGACTAATTCTTTCATTTCTGTTTTTTGTTCTTGAATCTTTAAATAAATATCACAAAAGAAAGGTTGGTTGTGTGATAAACTTGATATTCATGTTCTGTTTGATCTTTTAACGTTTGTTTATAAATAGTTCACGAAAGTATCTAGAATATGAATATTTGACTACTAGAACAAAATATATTTTTCTTTTTGTTGGTGAAGGGTTACCCCATTAAATGTAATAGAACAAGATATTATAATGCATATATTTTTCAAATCTGGGTACTTTCTGATTCATTTCATCTTTAAACGGTATTGTATTCATCAAATGATCTCAAATATAATCAGAAAGCTTGCAAGCCTTTTGAAGCCTTTAGGTCTAAATAAATGCAAAATCTTAAAAAAAAAAACTGGTTTGGTATAATAAATTGTTTTCAGCAAGGAAATTAACAGAATTAAACTTGAAAATAACCCTTCCACATACTCGACTGTCCTTTGATACATTTTACTTAGAAAAGAGCCGAATAAACCTAACAGAGATGATAAAAAAAGTCCCTCACCGAAAACTGTGTTGGTAGGGTTGGTTGCAGCTTGGTTTTTGGCCGAGTCCCCAATCAAATGCTCAGTATCCGAGAAAGCAACACAAGAAGGCGTAGTCCTGTTGCCTTGTTCATTGGCTATTATCTCAACTCGCTAGTGTCTCCAAACCGCTACACACGAGTATGTTGTCCCTAGATCAATTCCAATTGCCGGCAATGAATCTCTTCTCGCCATATTTTATGGGATGAATGAATTTTTTTTTTATATAAAAGAAAAAAAAAACAAGCTTCCACAGGCACACTTGGTCACACAAAAATGATAGAGGTTGTAGCTATAAATATGCCATTAAACAGTTCAAAATTTGGAGATATGATAGGGTTGTTGAATGTTATGGTATTATGGTAATGTGGAATAGCTGGAACCGTATACCATTTTAATTAAACTCTCTCTATATGTAGAAAAGTTGATTTTTAACAAGGAAAATATCTCTACTGCATTGAGACCTGAATAGGCTGACTTCAAAGTTTATCTCGGTCAACTCTTCCATAAGTAACAATATACAGCTATATTCCTGTTCATGATTTGGTATCCTTTGAATTTTATTAATCATTCAGAAAATTAACATTCGGAAAATATAGGTATTCTTTTCTTCTCAAAACCCTAATGATCATGTGTGTCCCTAATAACATCTACTTCTCAAAAATCGACTCAGACAGCTTGAGCTCTATTCGATTATTAAAACTTGAGCTTGGAACTCATATGGAGTTCGATTATATCCATTATCAAGTTCGACTGGACTTTAGGGTAACTTGAACGGAATTGCAACACAGTTTATATACAGCATAACAGAATCACAAGAAAAACGAAAACTAACCCGATCCTTAACTTTCCACCCCATCACAGAAATGACATTGCATCACAAAAGATAATACAGAGCGACATAAAGAAATGTGATCTAAGCACAACCTCATCACATAACATACATAGAGATTAAACCAGGTCTTTATATTAAAAAAGATAGTAATAACGATAAATTAAAAACCAGCTTCCAACAATAGTGCAAGAAAAGAGTATAAAGGCTTTATCAAAACGACACTCACTGACTGGCCTTCAAAAGAATACTTTGTTTGCAGCTTCATATTTCTTACATGAACTGACCAATTATGGAGTTGCAGATAAGTTCCAGTTCTTTCTTCTTGTACTCTGTCACATTGATTTCTGCCAACTTATTCACATCAAGCCAGCCCGTTGCCTCCTCAACCACGCCATCAATCTTCTTCAAATCATCAAGAAATAGCTTGCTCCTGATGTTGACATCCTTCAATTTTGTTTTTATGGCGTAAATGTAATCTTCCAACGCATTATAGGCCGCTGCCTTCTTTCTGTATTGTTGATCGTCAAGTTTGTATCTTTCTGCATCTTCCAACATCTTTTCAACGTCATCCTTTGTAAGTCCTCTTTTGTTGTTTGTGATTGTGATGGTGTTCTTCTGACGGGTTGTTGGTTCTTCAGCAGAAACTTTTAGAATACCATCAGCATCAATGTCAAATTGAATCCTTGCTTGTGTAACACCGCTGGGGGCAAGAGGGAGGTTGGAAAGCTCAAATTCACCTAGTAAACTGTTGTCCGTTGATCGACTTCTCTCGCCCTGATAGACCTTGATAGTAAAGCAAGATTGGTAGTCGTAAGTTGTAAAACCAATTGAGTACTTCATTACAGGGATGGGTGTGTTTTTCGGGATCACGATAACCATCACTTCTCCCCTTGACTGCCAACCAAGTGAAAGAGGGGTGACATCCAATAACTTTAAATCTCGAACCAATTGACTGCCCTTGCCATTTAAATTTGCAGCCAAAACTGCAGCACCGTATGCAACAGCCTCATCAGGATTAATAGTCATGCAAAGGTCCTTACCATCAAAGAAATCCTGCAACATTCTCTGGACCCTCGGAATCCGGGTCGACCCGCCAACTATAACAACCTCATCAACTCTACTCTTCTCCAAATGTGCATCATCTAAGCAAACTTGCACAGACTCCATACACTTGTTGAAGAAGTCCATATTCAGCTCCTCAAATTTGGCACGCGTAATCTTTGATGAAAAATCAACACCATCATACAAGCAATCAATTTCAATGAAGGTCTGAGTCGTTGACGATAAAATCCTTTTTGCTCTCTCGGAAGCAACTCTCAGCCTTCCCAAAGCTCTGGAATTCCTGCTTATATCTTTATGGTATTTCCTATTGAATTCTTCCACAAAGTAATCCACCATTCGATTATCGAAATCCTCACCACCCAAATGAGTGTCACCACCAGAAGCTTTCACCTCAAACCTCCCTTTATGGATGGTGAGAACAGAGACATCAAAAGTACCACCACCCAAATCAAAGATAAGCACGTTTATTTCATCAATGATTGTAGCCTTTTGGTGTAGCCCATAAGCAAGTGCAGCTGCAGTAGGTTCATTTAGCAAACGTAGAACATGGAGACCGGATACTGTAGCTGCATTCTTAGTTGCTAGACGTTGTGAATCGTTAAAATAAGCAGGAACGGTGATCACTGCACTTTTTACATCAGTGTTAAGGTACGCATTAGCTACCTCTTTCATCTTGGTGAGAACCATGGAAGATATTTCTTCAGCAGCAAAGTTCTTCACATCACCCTTGTATGCGACTACGATCATAGGCTTACCATTTTCCCCTTCGATTATTTTAAAAGGCCAAACCTTCATGTCACCCTGCACAATGGCATCATCATACCTTCTTCCAATCAATCGTTTTGCATCTGAAAATTTCAAGCAAATAAAATTAGCATGTAGGCATTAGATAGAAAATGAAACTGAAAAAGACAAACAAGTATCACGAGAATGACAGTGGTAATTAAAGTGCAACATGTTTCATATCCAGTGTCGACTTATAAAAAGTTCAGATTATTTTTCTATTTAAAGCATTGGTATGTATTTTTACAAAATGTTGATAACTGAGACTTTTATGTCATTCTTTCCCCTCGTCACACACATCACGCATAAAGTCGATTTACTTGCACACACAGTCACACACACTAGTCGGAGGTCATTCTGGAGCAGTCCCTTTACCCTCGGTTAGACCACAAATCATTTTATGCATATACTTCTGAAATTTTCTCAAAACTTCGCTCTACATATAACAAAGATTACACATTCTCTCCTAAACCTTTTAAAATTTCATAAAATAGATTTTAAGCAAATACATTTATTAAAGCCTTATGTACAATTAATTATGCACAACCACATATATTCAACACCTACCATTAATATAACTCATAAAACACTTAATAAAGAAAATTACAACTAATAAAACATATGGTATAGACTATATATAGACTATAGATTATGAAAGCTACTAACTAATGCTGTCATAAGGGGAAACGATTTAGAGGCTTAAAAATGCGACTACTATTATGTTCATCTGGTGTCACCAATCGCGCAATGGTGGATTATGCATATATTAAGCATATATACCAACTAGTCATGTCAATCAATTCTCATACTGACATGGCGAAAAAACCAACCATATGTTTTATAAGTTTATGGATTTGGATCTTATAAAAGCACACAGTATGATAACTGTAGTGAAGAATATACCAAAAATGGTGCTGGTAGGATTGGTTGCAGCTTGGTTTTTCGCCCCGTCCCCAATCATACGCTCAGTATCCGAGAAAGCAACGCAAGAAGGCGTAGTCCTGTTGCCTTGTTCATTGGCTATTATCTCAACTCGCTCGTGCCTCCAAACCGCTACACACGAGTATGTTGTCCCTAGATCTATTCCAATTGCGGGCAAATCATCTCTTCCCGCCATATTATTTGGTTGATGATTTTTTTTATTTTATATAAAAAAACAAGCTTCCACACACACTTGTCACACAAAATGATATATGATGTAGCTATAAATTTGCCAAAAAGCCGTTCATAATTTGGAGATATGAAAGGGTTTTTGAAATTTAAATTTGGAGATATGAAAGAGTTTTTGAAATGTTAGTTTTTGTTTACTAAATGGCAAATTTAAATTTGTAGAATAAAATTGTTAAATGCTGAAAATGTATAATTTATGGTAATGTTGAAACTCTTAAAAACAAGTTGGAACCGTATACCATTTTAATGAAACTTTATATATAGAAAAGTTGATTTTTTAACATGGAAAAAAGTGTGTATTTTCGGAAGGTATGTATAACAAAGAAGGGAAATATTGGCAAGCGATATTAAGGGAAGTATTTCATGTTCAATGTATTGCCAGGAAAATATCTCTACTGCGTTGAAGTCTTCTAAGTCTATCTCAACTTGTCTTGAGCTCGATTTTTTTCCGTATGCCAAAGCTCGAACTCGATGAAGAATCAACGTATCAAGTTCAAATGGACTTTAGGGAAATATAACTAATTGTGTGTACATAAAAGGGTGGAGTGTAATTTAATCAAAGCTCTATAAAGCTCGTGAGCTTCACGAGCTTAACAAGTCGAGAATTTTTCAGAGCTCGAACTCGACTCGCTTAAGTCGAGACAATTTTGAATAGTTTATGAGTTGATCTCGTTGACACCTCTAGAATCTAATGATACGTTCAAGTCCTAAACATCGGTTGGCCAAAAAGTAGAAAATTTTGGTTAAAAAGAGTGATAGTTTTGATTGTTTAACAGGAATCGATTTTCGGATGATTTTCAAACCATTAGACATCTCCTTTTGGTCAAATCTTTTACAGTAGCTTAAAAACTTACATCAACTCACTTATATATGAAATTCACAAATGCCATTTTTTGGGCGCTTCAACGAAAATCACGTACATCATAGTGCATAACAGATTGTATTGAGTAAGACAGCACTATCCCCACAGAGCAAAAAACGACAACTTATAGCACCCTAGCCTCAACTTTCTACCTCCATCAGCGAAACGACATAGCATCACACTAACCTGATTTGAGATTCCCACTGTCTGAAACATATGATTCACTTACGAGCGAGCCATATAGCAGCAATATGAGGCTGCCTATATAAGATTCCAATGCGCAGAAATTAGATGCACGCCCATCAGAATCCAGCAGATCCTACTAATGACGAGTATGATTCATTTTCATCGTCAGCTTTAGGCTTCTGATGTGATGAAGCTTTTGCAGTTGTCTGCGAGGTATGTAATAGAAGTTGGCCAGTCTCTAAATTGGCTATACCGCACAGTTTTAGCCTTTGGCGTTTTGCTTCCTCCACGTCACCTTCCCAACAACATTCAGACACTATTTCAAGTGCATTATCTAAATTTTCCTCGGCCACAAGATCCCCATTTTGGATAAGAACCAGATACACTTGTTCTGCACAAGCCTTTCGAATCTACGAAATAGAATGATGCAAGAATATCATTAGGATGTAGAAGACTCTGATCAAAAGTAGCATACTAGCATTAGTCGCTTTACGACTGACTTGAGACACATGCATGCTAGAGATGGCAAAATGGGTTAAAATGGGCAAATATTTGGTATGGGTTGGCTGCTAAATACTTTTTGTCTGAATATTTAACAATAGTTAGTCTGTCAAATATTATTTCATTAAAAGTATTTCAGTATTTGAACTAAATGGTTTACACTTTAGAAAGTTGTTTTTGAGTCATTTCCATTTTTACTCAACTGTTTTTTATTTTACATGTTTGACCTGTCATGGACTCCTGGATAATACATACACGAATAGAGCCATTCATAACTATCAATGGATCAAGTCAAATGAATAGTACCACAATATACGGACAGAAAATAAGAAGACACTTTTAGAGCCACATACCTTGGGATAGCGATGAGAAAGGAAAGACAAAAGATGAGAGAAAGCCTGGATATTGATTGGTTCTGAAGTTGAAGCAATGTATCCAAGTATTCCAATGCCAGCATATAACTTGGAGAAATCCTTTGTTCCTTTTAACTCAGTAGCGAGAGACTCCAGAACACCCAAACAGAAGACCTGAGTCTGAGCCTGGAAAATGCTATAAAACCCGACTTTGTTAGGAGCACGTTATGCTATTAAATAAATAAGTTAATACACGTTACATAGCATATGATCAAAGTTTTAATCGTTGAAAGCTTATCATTAGGTATGTCAAGATTTGTAGTAAAAGGTAATAATTACCATAAAGGAGTTGAATATAAGAAATTGCCATAGAGTTGAAACAATTTAAAAGGCAAGTGAACTAACCTCCATGTGTAGGAAGAGCCGTTTGCTGAAGAGAATCTCTATAGTCTACAAAAAACATGATTATTAAATACAGTTGGGTGTTATACGGGAAATAAAAAAAGTTGCGACCAATAATACCTTTAAGGTTGGAATTATGACTCGGTCACGTTTTTTGTACTTCTGAAGAACCCAAAGAATGTCATTAGATAAACTGAATTCTCTTGAGTTTGTTTCACTCTCATCGTTAACTTTAATAGCTTCAAGATACTCTAACAAAGCACCAAGGGCAGTCTTCTTCAAAGATTCCTCTAATCCACCAATGGAAATTACCAACCCAGATAGAACAAATTTACTGTAACAACCAAACTGAAGCAACTGAATGAAGCGAGGGAAAGAACAACTGGGTACCTACAAGACAGTACACGGTAGTTCTCCAGTCAATATGAGAGACATGCAAAATACACAGATAAGGTCACGGCTCAGAACAGGTTAGGTTGACCCGAAACACCCCCTTCATGTCCAAACAGTAGTTTTTTTTAATGAGATAGCTGGGAGGTTCTGTGAATAAAAAAAACGGACAGTGTGACTCTGGACCCATTTGCCATGTTCAACCTGTTACCTTTTAGTTAAGTTTCATTAACCAGTTTGAACCATTAGAGAGCAAATACAACCATAATTAGCCGATTCATAAATGAATGAGTCAAAATTGGCATCTATAATATAATAGATTAGCAATTTAGCACTTACCCCCCATTTCAATTCATCTTCCTTGGGAACAATTTTTTCTATCTTTTCCCTGAATGGTATCTGCGGAACAGAAACTTCTTCACTGTATAAAATCCTTTGAAGAACTTTCGCAGCCACTTCTCTTAACCTGTCCATCTTTTCTACTGCTTGTTTCACAATACCTCCAACTAAACTGGTTGCAATATCAGCATCAAAAAGTGATTCACCTCCAACTGCTTTCTCTCTCTTGCATAGAATAGATGTAACCTTCTCAAGACCATTCATTGCAGCCGTACGAACCCATGAGCCTACATCACCTCTATTATCAACCGAGTAATCTTCCAGAGCGTTGAACAAACTCTGCATCACTGCGGTTTTTATCATAATAAACAGAGACATGACCTCTTCTGGTTCTAAGCCAGAACACTCTGTAGTCGAAGTTAGTGTTTCACACACTGATACAAGTCCTTTAACAGAATTTACACGTGCCTCAGCATCCCTATCATCAGGATTATCCTAATCAGGATTAAAAAAAACCCGTTATATGAGATATTCATCTGCCAGTTTCGGTTTTCAGGGATATTCATTAAAGAAGTTTACCTCGATTGCACAAGATTTGCAAAGTTTTTCAAGCACCATCTTCCATCTTGTGGCAATAAACTCAAAGGGCAAAACCCCTATTGCCAGTGCAGATCCTCTTCTCACAGCAACATTCACATCAGTCAGCTGCTCAAGGTATTTTAGGGTAATATCATAACTCCCTTTTTCATCTATCTTTGCAAAGTAAGTTGGGACAAAATGTTTAAAAGCTTGATTGGCAGCATTCTGTACAGTTATAAACATGAAGAATATTAGGAGCTGATATTGTAAAGAGTAGTGGAAAAAACTCGAAGACTGACTTTACCTGTATTTGACCATTTGGATGCCTCAAATTCTCATTAAGAGTATCAAGCAGACTTTTCTTTATTTTTTCTGTCAAAGTTATGTTTACTATAGAAATACACTCAATGAACCGAGAAACAGCAGCACGCATTATCTCACCACCCTTTCCACGATACAATCTTGCTTTCTCAATAGCAGGGACTACACCGGCAACAACTTTCTGCTTATCTGAAATAAAAAATTGAAAATAATGTGATTATGTTACTGAAAAAACACAATAAAATTAAGTGAAAAATATTGCAAACCTTTTTTAAGAACATAACCACAGTTGTTTAGAGCTAATACAAGCTCACCAACTGCCAATGTTGCACCATGACGCATGCATAAATCAGTAGCGAGAGTGCATGGTATTAATTTCTCAAGCACAAATTTTGCAGAATATTCAGGATCATATTTCACAAGAGCGGATAAAGCATTTGAGGCAAGTTCTCTCAACCCTTTTTCCTGGAAGTACCAGTAGCGAGTAAGTTAGATACTTAGAGATAACATATTATTTCTTCAAGTATCATATTTCACAAGAACATACCCAGTGACAAATCTTATTAGACAGGAGTTCATCCATGAATGAGTGAAGGTAACCATCGTATTGAGCTATAGTAACAGCAACATGAAGATAAGAATTTACTCGTGAAGAAAGTGCAAAATAATCAGCTGTATTCACAATGTCAATTCCATGAGGATAATTTCCTTGTCTCCCAACATTTTCCTGAAAAGCAGCTGCAGCTGCTCTTCTACAATTAACCTGAAAAAGTTGTTACATATTAGAACTCTTAATGAGGTGAGTAAGTATAAATCATGCAAAAGTGTTGCTATGCACCTCACGGTCATAACATGCGATTATTAAAAGATGAGGTGCAAGTTGATCCAGTATGCCCTTCATGTCAGTTTGATTATATGCACGGCCAAATGCCCAGCAAACATAAGCAGCAGCATCACGAATATGAGACCCAATACTATGCGGACCCCTTCTTACATCATACTGCAGTGCCTGCAAAATTCATTTTGATTTCATAAAAATTAGGCCACATCAACTATCAGAAATGTTGGTTTTCCAGTGTAGATGAGATGAAGAACCTTTATAACAACAGGTACAACTTTAGGAAGGCTAATAGGTAGAAGTAATCCTCTGCGTGCGAGCTCAGCCAATGCCAAGCATCCACCATGCCATGAACCATCACCCTGCAGAGCACATGAAATTTTATTAAGTAAATCAGAGACGAGCATACAACAAATAGAAACAAATGGATGTCTACCATACCTCACCAGGTGAAAAAAGTTCTAATACAGACAAAAGGACTTCTTCTGCCAAAGTATATGTTAGACGGGAGGTTATGCGCCCAATACCTTTGGCGGCAGACCAACGAACAACAGTATCCTGAAAGTTGAGGGTCAATAATGTCAATCACAAAACAACTTGGCTTTTGAAATAACAGAATATTGCATCATAAACCTACAGTATCTTTTAGTCCAGTCAATAGTAACTCGATAATCTCTTCAATAACATCAGGAACATCCATCTCTTCATCTTGAAGCGAGTAATCAGGGCCTGAATTTAGTGAGCCAGAACTTGATGCATGACTGTTTGGATCAGTTTGTGGTGCACTTTTTGATAAATTCCCTCCAAGTGTACTGTGTTTACCCTACATAAAAGAACATAATGGCATTTTAAAAGAGTTTGTGTTATTATAATCAACAACTAAAAACAATTTGTAATATCTTACCACATAGCGCCAGGTTGTTGGACGATGAGGTAGACAAGTGAGGCCCGATCGTTGTGTAAGCTTGATTAAATATTTGCGAAGTAAAGGACTACGAGCTGCAGGGGTTGACTTAATCAAGACTGATGTGTCATTCCAAACAACTGGAACAATATCAAGTAATGCTTTCCGGCTTCCATTCTAACAAAAAGATCATAAAGCAAATTCAACAAAGTGCAAAATATATAAAGAAAAACAAAAAAACTTCCATAACGCACAAACACACACACACACACATCAACATAACCCCAGAAACTTCATTTTTAGAATTTTTAACCTTGCAACATAGTTCTAAAGGCTCGACTGTCAACCATAACATACATAAAAGAAAAACAAAAAGCTATCCACTCAGATTATTTTCCACCATTTATGCAATAATAATGATGCAACTTCAACAACCTACATGAGACACTGCTGAAACCTGTCTCTGATGGATGAAACAATATTCAGATATACTGTAGTCTATCTCCCAATTATGGGCTAAATGATTCCCATAGATTCATTATGGCAAGGCCGCACGGTTCAATTTGTAAGCTAAAAGTATCTTTATGTCACAACGTTATCCATATATTCCTGAAATAGCTACTACAGAAACTTGCACAGAACATGAAAAAGAGATCAAAAGCAGACCTTGAAAATAGCAGCAAGGGATTCTACAGCACCAAGTAACCGGAAATGATTTATTACATCTTCTGTGGCAGATGATAGGACTTCATGGGTCCATTCAATAAAGCTGAAAAGAAAAACAACTCTAATCAGATCCTTGCATTGCTGCAAAATAACATTAATTTCATTGAATTAAGACACTCTCAAATATACACACCAACCATAATATCCTAGCATCTTATGCAACTATGATTAAGCATATATAATACCGGAGTATATAGATTCTGATGAGTAGAACCTGGTAAAAGCAGGCAACATATCTGGACGTGTTAGAAGCTTTGAGAGAAGCAATCCCGCTATTGCTTGCATAGGACCCGCACTTGAAAGGTGCTCCTTTGAGATATTTAATATCCTAGTCACCAAGGGAGGTGGTTCATTTGCATCGACAGAGTTATTATTTGCAATACTTGTATCCACAGATGATATATCAAAAGGAACCAAGACAAGTATTGACAGCCACAGTAGTATCACACATTTGGTCTCCATCTCTCCAGTACTTTCCTGCCGCAATGCTGTTCCTGCAGATACGCCGTGACATTTCTCCAAAAGAGACACCGCTGGTTCTAGATCAGAAACTTGATGAGGGAAGAATCTGATTACAGCCTTGTACCCACAAACTGTGACCAAGGAATAAATTATAATGCATAATGGCTTGATTATGTCAAGAAGTTCATTGGACTCTGCGCCTAATTCAATTGTTGTTGAACGGATTATTTGCATCAGGGGAGAAATTATGATCTCAAGGTATGGTTCTAGCAATTGTCCTTGTTCCTGATATTTATCCGTCTGTACAAAGCAAAAGAAGTTTCAATTTTAGCACATGACGTTACATCATATCTCCTCTATTTCTTCCAAAAAAGTATAATTTCATGATTAACGCATGATCATTACACAATATATATGAAGAAATAATAGTAAAGCCTTATAATAGCTCTACCACGTCCAAAAAAAAACTTGAAAGTTTATAACTATTGACTGACAGAAACACTCTCATAGCTTTGTTTCGATATAAAAATCACTTGTAGCCACAATCCAACAAGTGATAAAAAATCCCAATAAAACATCAAACTACCACCCTGAACAACCCAACTAACACCCAAACTAAGAGGGCGCTTGGGATTGCGTTATGAAGTACAAACTCTGATTATTTTGCAATACACAAATAATCAGCAAAAAAGTGCTTATCAAACCATTTGAAAAAGTGAATATCTTTGTTTTCTTAGAGACATTACACAGTTTTGCAAACACATAATCTATTATGGAAAAAGAAACTCCAAACTCCCTAAAATTGCACATTTACTTTTAACACTAATCGTCGAAATTTAGTTCAGAATTCGAACAAAACAAGCTCCAATCCTAATCCTGAGAAGTACCTACTAAATTTCTAAAATTCGGAAGAGTAATATTACATACCGTACATCTTGTGACAATTATACGGTACGACTATAGTTTTCCTTTTTTGATCAATGCAACTCTAGCTAGAAGCCAAACCCCGTCATCTAGAGCACAAACTGGTCTGAGACCGGTCTTAGGTTGGTTCAAAAGGGCCGACTGGGGCCACTTCCTCACGAACCAGTTAAGCAAGGAGGCTGGGACAAATTAGGTGTTCAATTTTTCTCCCTTCGCTCTTAATCTGGTAAAACCTGAATCCAGAAAAGCGCAACAACCGGTCTTAGGCCTGCTCTATAAAAAGACCCTAAACCTGCTCTTTCGGCCCAAACAGCTAGCTTTTGTTCTAAATCTGCATAGAGGTGTTGTATATAGAAAATTGAAAGAAAAAAAAAGAGTAGACAAATCTTCTATATGCCCACTCAAAATGATACTACTTAATAACGAGAAAATGGCATATCCTGGGAAAACCTTCATAAAAGCACAGAATATAAACACCCTCACAATTCTTTAGAAACTAGATGGTTTAGCCTATATGTAACGCCCTTAGTTTTTTCAACGCCGGTGGATACCATATGCGACAGATTTCGTTAGTTCAAACGTGAAATGGTGCAGAAAGTATTAAAAAGGGTCAAACTCTAGATTAAACACCTAAAATTATGGCCGGACTGTGAGCGAGGACACCAGGTCAGAGCTAAATGAGAGACAAAAATGTGATTGCTAAAGACTAAACGCATACTTGTGACTAAGAAGTATAATTTGCAAAGCTAGATTCACAATCAGACTCGTTGCTAGAAGAATTATGCACATTTCAACACCTTAATGTTCAGCTACAAACTAACAGACAGACAGGTGCTACTCCTAGACACAATAATTCAGTGTGCCTAGTATACACGGTCACACAACTGCCCTTAGTCCTCACACTCTTATGCAAGTATGCTGCAATCATATTATCTGCCCTTACAAAACAGCAATGAGTCTTTAATTTGATCTCAACCAAAATGCAAATTTAAGCTTAAAACTTTGTAACCAAACATGACATGGTCAAAAAATGTACGCACAAGTTGTCCAATTAAGGGGGTGTTTGTTTAAGCTTATATGTGTCTTAGGGGCTTATTTGTGTTTCCGATTATATTTCTGTTATGATCCCACATCGGTCAAGTATGGGAATGGTTGATGGTTTATAATGTCCAGGTGTCCCCTCTTCAAACAAGCTAGCTTTTTGAGTGAGTTCTACACTTGGGACTTAATAACCGATTACGAGCCTGGTATGGGATAGGTTCGTATCAATTTCATAAGCCTCAAACTTTGCTTAATTTAAGACTTGTGGATAATCCCGTAAATCTCAATATAAGCCGGAAAAAGATGATGCTTATGAAATATAAGCCGAAATGAAATAAGCCCATAAACACACATAACAACTAAACATACAAATGCAGCTCCTTTTCATCCACTGTCACAAGTTGTCCAGTTAAGCGGGTGTTCGTTTCAGCTTACAATTATATACCTACCTTCTGGCTTATTTAGTTTTTGGCTTATGTTTCATGAACTCACTTTTTTGGCTTATTTTAAAACATTTCAGCCTATAAAGCTTATTATAACTTAAGAAACTTGTTTGTTTCAGCTTATACATCCGGCTTATGGCTTGTTTGGTTTTGGGGTTATGTTTCATAAACTTACTTTTTGTGGCTTATGTTTCAAACTTTTCAGCTTATATAAGTCTATCATGTCATAATAAACTTATACAAACCCCAAAAGTTTCAAAACAAGCCACAAAATGTAAGCTCATGAAACATAAGCAGACAACCAAATAAACAAACACCCCCTTGGCCCCTTACATAAGCCGAAAAGATTATAAATAAGGGCCAGGCACAAAAAAATGTGCTTATGTGAGCTTATCAGCTTATTTCATTTCTTGGCTTATATTTTATAAGCCCCAATTTGCCGGCTTATTTGGAGACTTATGGGCTTCTAGAAGTTTATCACGATATGATAAACACATATGAAAGTCTCAAAATAAGGCAGAAAATTGGGGGTTATGAAATATAATCCAACATGAAATAAGCTTGTAAGCCCACATATAAGCTGAAACAAACACCCGCTATGCCAAAAAGATTGAATATAAGCCACAAGACATGTGCTTCTAACATAACCAATTGTGTAATAAACTTATATAAGAGGGTGTTTTTTCGGCTTATATGTGGGCTTATGAGCTTACTTTATTTCAGCTAATATTTTATAAGCCCCAATTTGCCGGCTTATTATGATAAACTCATATGAAAGTCTCAAAATAAGGCAGAAAATTGGGGGTTATGAAATATAAGCCCACATAAAAGGTGAAACAAACACCCCTGAAACATAAAAAACATAACCAATTATGAAATAATGAAGCTTACAATGGAACGGATCTTATGAACACTGGAAAGATCAACGACCCTTTTATTGAAAACGATGTCGTTTAAGATGGACTTAACAAGGGTCCACTCTTGTAAAAAGTATCTCTGAAGAACAAGTTCTTTAGAATCATGCTCTTCGTCTTCTTCTTGTTCTAGATTCGATGGTAAAGAAGAACCTTTTGTTCTGTCTTCGATTGATGCCATTGTTAAATCAAAGAGATCTTGGTCTGGTGTTTGTGTGTTCCCGCGCTTTGATTTGATGTGTTTGGGTAAGGGATGAAATACCTGACTCACTGATTAGTGCTTTTTTTGTGTTTTGAAAACCGGTTCTGTCATAGACCGGGCCCGGTCGCCCGGGTTTTGTCATTCTCGTCGGGGCAGTTGTAACGTGCATAGATCATAAACCTCTCAATTGGAATGTATGATTGAATGTTTACAAGTGAACTAGCCTCGTATCCGCAGTATGTAGCAATGGGTACTTAGATGATTATTTTTTTACGAATAAACGTTACATTTTTATTTACTAACTTCGTATTTAAATTAAAGTTAAAATTATAAAAAGTTAAATCTAAATAAATAACGTCATTAGAAATAAAAATAAAAGTAAAAACTAAAATTTAATCAAATATATCAAAATAAATATTGAATTAAAGACCGTGAAATCTTAAAAAATATGTTGAAATTATAGAAAAAAGAAATAAATAAAAAGATATTTCAATTTTAAATATAAAAGTTTTATTTTAATAATTTGTTACAAAAGTTGTTATAAAAGAGATGGATGGATATATTAATTTTTAAATTAAATACTTTATAAAATAATTAGTCGGGTACCCGCGCAATGCGGCGCCGAATACTCGGTGACTAATTTTGCAGTGAGTCAATATTATTCAGGACTTATATTTTTCGAACAATAACTTTACGATGAATGAGACTCGTATGCTCATGATCATAGCGTTCCAATACGTCACTTTTTTCAACATCAAACAACTTACACACATTGTCAGTATCTTCATTTTCGACAAAAGTAGACACCATATTAGTCCACGAACAATATTTTTGACGAGGATTTGGTGACATATGTGTTCAGCTTGTTTTATGTTTCCATCCCGACTATTTGCAGTTATTTTTTGAGTTCTGGAAAATAATGGGTGTGACTTGTTGTGTAAGTGAAAAAAGAAAGAGAATCAAAACTGAAAACGAGAGAGTTACTTTTGTTATATGACTTTTGAGGTTGGTTATATATGACTTTTGGGATGAGTTGTTACATGGTGATAAATGAGGTGTTACAAATGAGCTTTTAATGAAAGTAATGATATATATGTTACATTCCATACTTTTAAGAGCATGTTTAAAAACTTTAAGTTTTTAATTATTAGGCTTTGAATGTTATTGATTCACATTTATAGACTGACTCGCAAAAAAACCCGTACGTATTAAGGTATATTTTGTAAATGGTCAACATTGAGTAGTGTTTTATATATTTCTTAATAAAGAAATGTTAGAGGCTTAATATTTTAAGACTTCTAATTATAGGAAAAATGATAAATGTTTTATAAAGTAGTTAAGATATAGATATAAATTAAGATGAGAAATAGTTACAAAACATAGAGAATGAAAGTGATAGTTGTTAGGTATTTAAAGGAAAAGGAAAAGCTCTAACAATTTTTCTCGCCTAAATAATAGTTTGACTTTTCTGAATTTGACCCATTAAACCATTTCACTTTATGATAATTCTTCCTCTTTGAAAACATTTTGTCCTCAAAAATCTATCTCAAACTCAAAAAAAATTGTACCAAATCATCATGCAATTCTCAAGTAGCATCTTTAGTACTTTGACCAAAACATACGCGGCAGCTTTGTTGTTGAGCTTAGCCATCTTACTGTCCAATATACCTTCTGAATGCACTGACAATAAACCATTTTCTCCACAGTGAGGTAGAAGTCCCATTTTACTGTTGTTACCCTTGCACAGCTACAATTGTGACACATGAAATATTGGGTGTATTACTAATGCTAGGTAGATCCAATTTATAAGCCACCGTGCCCACCTTAGTCACCATTAAGAAGGGTCCATAGTAATTTGCAGACAACTTATGCCGGTGTTCTTGCCTTATAGTTACTTGTCTATGAGATTCCAACTTCAAATAGGCCCACATCCTACTTCAAACTCTATATCTGACCTCTTCTTATCAGCATACAACTTCATCCTATCTTGAGCTCTTTTGAGATGAAATTTCAATACCTCAATAGCATATTCCCTAGCCTGTAAAGTTATGTGCACTTCTTCCACAACACATTCTCCAGCTATATAAGGAATATGCAATAGGGGTGTTTGGCCATAGACCACTTCAAAGGGTGTAACTGTAGAGAGGAATGCTTGTTTGTGTTGTACTAGAACTCAACTAATGACAACCACTTAACCCATTCTTTAGGCCTTTCTCATGTCATACATCTTAAGTAGCATTCCACACACTTGTTGACCACTTCTGTTTGACCATGAGCTTTTGGATGATATGTTGTTGACATCTTCAATTCCACCTTTAGTAACTTGAATAATGATTTCAAAAAATTGATGAAGAACACAATATCTCTCACTCATAATGGTAGTTGGCAAACCATGCAACTTATACAGATTATCCAGAAACACTTCAGCAATTGAACTAACAATATATGGGTTGTTAAGTGCCATGAAGTGAGCACATTTACTTAACATGTCCACCACCACAAAGATGATTGACTTGCCTTGTGACTTGGGTAGACCTACAATGAAATCCATATATATTTCACTCCATACCTTCTTAGGAATTGGCAAAGGTTGCAAATATCCAGGATAAACAGCTAAATCAAGCTTCTGTCTCTGACATGTATCACATTCTCTTATGAATATTTTTTACTCATTTATGCATTCCTTTCCAATAGAACAAAGTACCAAACTTATGACTAGTAACATTTGTTCCTGAATGTCATCCTACAACATCCATATGAAAATGTTGAATGATAGTAGTTATGAGTACCTCATTATTAGCTACCACCATCTTTCCTTTTCTCCTCAAAATAGAACCATCCCATGTGTACTTAGTTCCCATATAAGTGTCATTTGTCAACTGTTGAACCCTCTCTTATATATCACTATCCTACAAATAACTATCTTTCACTTGCTAAAGCAAATCACTTGTGATGGTAGATAGAACCAAAAAATTGAATTCAACGCTACCTTTCACTCTTGACAAAACATATGCCACAACATTCTCATTTCCTTTCTTGTATAAGATTTCATAGTCATAACCCAACAATTTAGGTAACCACTTAGCTTGGAAATGAGTTGTAAGTCTTTGATCTAACAAGTATTTAAGGCTAAATGTCTATCCAAAAGATACCCCCTCCATTTTTCCAAAGCCATCAGCACATCCAAGAACTCTTTTTCTAAGTGGACAATAACTGATGTTTAGGAGATAAAGTTTTACTAAGATAAGCTATGGGATGACCTTATTGAAGTAACACTACACTTATACCCATGCTAGAAGCATCAGTTTCCACCACAAATAACTTTTGAAAGTTAGATAGAGCCAAAACTAGAGCTTGAGTCAGAACTTGTTTTAGGTCTGTGAAATCCTTGTAAGCGTCATCATTCAAATCAAAAGCATTTTTCTTGAGTAGTCTTGTAAGAGGTTTGCTAATTATAGGATAGTGTTTTATGAATCTCCTATAGTAGTCTGTTAAACCTAAGAAGCACCTCAATTGCTTGACCGTCTGCGATACTTGCCAAGCTACCATAACTTCAATCTTAGAAGGGTCAGTGACTACTCCTTATGCAGTGATGAAATGAGCCAAATACTCTACTTTTTCAACCCCAAAGTGACATTTGCTCATCTTTGTAAACAATGATTGTTCTTTCATAATCTCCGAAACTTTTTTCAGATGCTCCACATGTTTTGATTCACACTTGTTGTATATGAGGATATCATCAAAGAATACTAATACAAATTTCTTAGACAGGGCTTGAAAACTGAATTCATCAATGACTAAAAAGTGGCACGTGCATTTGTGAGACCAAAAGGTATCACCATGAACTCATAGTGACCTTCATGAGTTCTAAAAGAATTCTTGTGTATGTCTAATTTGTTCATCCTTATCTGGTGGTATCCTGATCTCGAGTCCAATTTAAAAAACACTTTAACTTCATTTAGTTCATCCAATAATTCATATATTACTAGAATTGGAAACTATCCTTCACAATATTCTTATTAAGTTGTCTGTAGTCCACACACATTCTCTAAGACCCATTTTTCTTCTCAACCATCACAACTGGTGAAGAGAAAGAACTTTGACAATTCTGATCAATCCAGCCTCAATCAATTCTTTAACCATCAATTCAATAACATCCTTTTGGTTAGGAGGGTGCTTATATGGCCTATTGTTGATAGGTTCAGTGTTAGGTCATAAGGGAATGGTGTGATCATGTGACCTAAAGGGTGGCAATTCCTTAGGCTTATTCAAAACTATGGGATATTTATTAATGAGTGTTTGGATTATTGGTTTTTGATGCACCAGTTCACTAGACATATGCATCAAAGTTGTTGGATACACACACATTGCCGTAGAAGTTATCTCAACCTTCGTATTGTTCAATGAACCATGCACCTTCTTATCTTGCATCAATTGTAGGGTTGACTGTTGTGTACCCATAATGAGACACCTTTGCTCATTGTGCACAATCAACCAAAATATGCAATAATTGTTTTCCCACATACCCTCTAACCCTCATGGTTTGGAAATTGTGTACACCAGTCATGGCATTAAGAGACACATGTGGTACAATATCATCAATATTGACTGTTTCATAAGGCTCATCCTCTTCACACAATTCCTCTTCTCAAAACATTTCATCATTGATCACCACTTCCAATGAGTAAATTGACTAAATTCTGCCACTACACTTATGACCAGGACTATACTTTTAGTCACTGAAAAACACAATTGTTTAGCCTTTTTTCTTCAAGTTCATTTGGGGTAAGCCTTTTGAATGGTATGTTTGGCAAAATTATTAGTAATACTTCCTCCAACCGTTGAACCCACAATTCTTACAACATTGGTTTTGGGGATAGCCAACAATGTTGGACGTCTACCCTTAGACATAGACATATAGGCTTCTTGTATTTTTGCTAATGAAAATACCTCAGCCAATCTATCAGGTTTAAACATTCTCACAACATAAGCATTATCCTCCCTTAATTCCCCAATGAAAAAACTGATAGCAAAAGGTTTAGGTACATGTACTCTATTCAACAAAGCCTCAAAGGAATCTTGGTATCCCTGCACATTTGTAATTTGCTTGAGGTTTTTCAATTCCACCACTAGATCTTCAAAGATTGGCTTGAACCTCTTCTTGACCCCCTTTTCATAACTTCCCCAAGTCAAGATATCAGCATGCTTGTGAACAAATTGTTTTTGCCAGTTTAATGCATTTCCAAACACATGTATAAACACCAAATTCATCTTTTGATCATCATCTTCAATGTGATCCATAACAAAAAAAACTAGTTAACTATATACAACCATTCATCAACTTCTTCTCCTTTAAACTTAGGAAATTGCACTTTTGCCAATCTGCCATAATGAATGACCATAATTTTGACCATCATTGTTTCTTCCTTGGCTTGGTCCTTCACTATTATCCACCATTTGTTGTAAGTGACAACTAATTGCCTTATTTCATCAATAACAACCATTATAGTGTCCAGAGTAGTACTGGTATTACCACCATGCTCATTAGATCGTGTCACCACCATTATGATTGTGTGTTCTTCCAAATTTGTTACCAAGAAACAATAAACGCCTGATGTAACAAACAACCTAACAACTTTTGAGCACTATCTTGATTGTTGCCAAGATCGTAGCTCTGATACCACTGTAACGTGCATAGATCAGAAACCCTGATTGGAATATGAAATATGATTTACAATTCAACAATACAACTCGAGTCCTATAACAAGAAACAATAACTGAAACTTGATTGTTATTGGATTAACGAGTGAAATGATTGAATGTTTACAAGTGAATTAACATGAGAGAAACATTTACAAAACATAGAGAATAAAAGTGATAGTTGTTAAGTATTTAAAGGAAAGAGAAATGCTCTAACAGCTTTTCCCGTCCAAATGACAGTTTAACTTTTCTGGGTCAACTTCCTAATTTGACCCATTAAACGAATTCACTTTATGACAACGATGAGGAACAAGAAGACAAAATAGTGGTTGGTGGCTTTTTTTCCCTTTTTATGTTTGTGTTTTAATTTGTTGATTTCACTCGATATAAGAGCATCTCCAACCCATTGTATCATGTTGAGTTCAATACATTGCCACATAATCACCATGTCAACATGTTATCAATTAATATGAAACACCCACAGTGCATACCTCATGTCCCATAAATAATACAAGATAAGCAAGATATCACATTTAAATGTATTAATAATTAAATGTAAAAAGCTTATGAGGCCTCACTACATCAGTTTAATAGCTAGTTGTTCAGACTTGATCGAATATTTAACATACGGATGACATGGAATCCTACAATGTATTACACATGTATTGCATGATGAGTCACATGCTATTGATCAGATAATAGGGTCCCGTTGTGGATGCCCTCAAAGGGCAGGGGTGAGTTTTAGGGCACGTTTGATTCGCTCTTTTCGAAATCAAGCTATGTCTATGACATCCATTCTAAATGTTTGGTTTCAAATAAATATATAAAATTTTAGATTCATACACTCAAAAAGGTTGTTTATGACAGTGTTTTTGTATAACCCACTAGTATTCAAGTTATTTTTAACTTTATTTCCTAGTTGATGAATTGTAAAACCTGTACCAAAATCAGCAAATCAAACAACAACGATCAAATTCATATGCTGAATACGATACCACACATTATTCAAACATATACTCATCATGATTCCAAATAACATACCGAACGCATCTTTAAATGTGATGTACAAATGATGTTTTACCAAATATTAAATCAAATTACAAATATGAAAAGAAAATCAAGTACGAAATTTAAACACGTACGATAAATTCATTTTACCAAAATAATCGCCATTAAACGTGTTTTAGCAACTACGTTCACAATTGATGTATCTATATAATCGTGAACTTTCAATTTCATTTTTTTCACTAATCTGCGTAATCATTTCGAAGTCGGATATATCAACAATTCGAAAAACTTGAGTCACTCGCTTTTTGAAAAGATTTTTGGATTAGATGAGTTTTCAATAAGATCGTAAATTTTTTGGTGCATATAGGGAATTAAATCGACAGACTAAAAAAAGTTTTGAATTATTACAGTAAGAGCACTAGGAGTGGTCACAACGTGGCCATCCGTTGCCCGGCGTTGGTCTGTGTGACTACACCGTGGTCGACGGCGTGGAACACGCCGTTGCCCCACCCACGCCCGTGGAACACTCCCACTATTTTCAAATTTCACCCTTCTCTATTTTACAAATTTCACCTTTGGTTTGAGATGATGGAGATTTGGTTTAAGATTGTGATTAAGTTGAGATTAAGAATGATGATGATGATGATGTGGGGGGGGGGGGGGGGGGGGGGCTTGGAGAAGAAGGTGATGATGTTTTGACTTTTTTTTTTAATTTATTTGGGCGAATAAATAAAGTAAAGATTTAATTTATTTGGGTGACTTTTTTTTATAGGTATTTTCTAATGGCAATTATAGGTATTTTTTGGCCCATTTATTTCGGGTTTTATTTTTACTCCGTATGTTAAGATTTAATTTATGATATAATGTTTTTTATGTGAATAAATAAAGTAAATTAGGATTTGAATAAATTAATTGTTAATGGTTGTTTTTGAAAAAAAATGAAAAATAAGTAAATTGGTGTGGAAATGGTGTGATGATAAGATGGTTGTTTTTTGTGTGGATGTGGTGTGGATGTGGAAGTGAAAAAGCTGACGTGGCGGGGTGTTTTTTGGTGTGGTGGTGTGACCACTCCGCGTGCTCTAAGTTGTATAACGTTTAGATTTTTTGTCTTTTATGTGTGGTAAATTCGAGAAATGCCCGGCCAGTGCAAACGGTGAGAGGTGCGCTGTGGTGGCGAATTTGTCCTCCAGCTCGGATTCAGTGAGGCAATTCATTGTGATACCCTTCGCTCTAAGAGCACAGGGAATCATGGCGCCGTGGGTGCCAAACCCACGGCGCGAGTCGCGTGACCACTCCCCAAACCCAAAAAACCCACGGCGTGGGGCTGCTGCGTGACCCAACTCACGGGGCGTGAGTTTGTTTCTGAAAATTTTTTTTTGTGTGTGTATTGGGGAAGAAGAAAGGGGTATCGTGTGTTTTGTGGGACCCACATTCACCCATCACTTGGAGTGATGACTCCCCACTTTTTTTCATGTGAGTGAGTGGGTGAGTTTCGATGACGTGGCACCCGAAAAACCCATCACTCCAAGTGATGGTTCCCTGTGCTCTAAACTACTGCTGTAATAGTACTTAAGGTCATATTAAGTGCTTAACGTATTAAGCTTAACTTTATTACTAGTAATATTTTGCGTGAAGCAAAAGAGACATTATAGTTGAAAACGAGTAAATAATTCGTATATTTCTCAGGATATTCACAATCACGATCGACGTTATGAATATATATGCTTATCAAAGTATAGAGTACATACAAAAACAGAATGACAAGAGATCAAGAACTAATTTTACATTGCGAAATTAACCTTCATATTTATAATACATAACTTATAATCTATATGTGTGTGTACACAGAGGAGTATGAAAGTTCAGGGGTTTTTGACGATGTGAGAGGCCCGGTGTCGTGAAGTAAACCGATTAAACATAGCAAGCGAATTACTAGCAAGCTGCTTTACGTTCATAAACTTCACTTTGATCGTTGCCTTTTCTCTACCGCCAATCCCATCCCCTAACAATCCATCGACGCACAAATCAGCATTAGTTAGAGCAGCACTGACCCAACTTTGCACGTTACCCTCATGCAACACAAAATTTTCTTCCCTATCCTTTCTCATTTTCTGAAACTCCTTAAGCGCTAACGTTATCTGGTCTACGCCGTTGTTGATTTGGCGTAAACACTCTTCAACGGCTTGGTTGTCTCCAGAAGTAGTACTAGTTTCGTTAAAATGTTTCGCCACCGTACTAACATACGCCTTTGTTGTCCTAGCTTTTGATAGGCACACAACTAGTGAAACTTGAGCTAATTGCTGTGGGCCTAGTACGTCCTTTGCTACATAAGGCAAAAGAGTTCTAACGCAGAGATCGCGATATACTGTTGTTCGACACTGTGCCTCCAGATATACCCTCGCAGCAGAGCGAGACTCGACCATGCCAGAAAACCCGAAGATCATGATGGTGGTAAACAGTAAAGAGTAAACAATTTGAGCCATTTTTGTGAAGAAATTTGTAATTTGTGATATGAATGATTCGAATAACAGTTGAAGGATTATATAGAGGAAGTGTCACATGCACTTGAATCAACATTCCGTTGAACAAATTCAATTCCTTTACGTACGTGAGAAAGTTTCTTTCACGTTCCACATGCAACTTGCTTCATAAATAATTGCATTATATTTTTTTTTTTATCGAATTTAGCATATCAAGAAACATCTTAAGAGCACGGGCTACGGTCTCGTCAGACTTTTATCTACTTTATAACACTAAAACTCATCGTAATATGACAAACTCGTTTCTTGATTCCTCAATAAAAAAAGGATTAAAAAAAAGAAAAATTAGATACGAAAGCCCGATGCCATAACGCGAGACTAAGTACGATGTCTCTTGCCATGGGTCTCACGTTATTAACTTATAACCATGATCATTTGGCTGGCAATTATGGTGCCATGCGCGGTGTGTGTCATCGTGAGGGTCGTTGTTTTTTTGGTCATGGCTCAAGCCGGGGTTACCGGACGTTGGTCTCTAAAAAATATAACATCAGGCATCAGCTTGCATATGCTGAATTTGTAATTTTATACATTTATACTGTAAATCTGTAATATATGTTATCAATTTATTTTTGATCTAATAATGAGAGGGATGTGTGAAAAAGTAAATATTAAGTATATATACACAGTTCTTACAAGGAGATGATGTAAACTATAGTAATATCTGAAGTTGATATGTATAAGGTAGCTTATGATGAAATTCAAAATATTCGTTGAAGTCAATACATGTATAGCAGTATGTGTAAAGGTGAATAGCTTAATTTCCGATTCACGTTAAGTTCCATAGAAAAGTACTTCCATGCAACTTCTATATGATACATACGCGTGTTATGATGTACTATCTATGTCTAAATGTCTAATTGATGAGAAATGTCAACTTCACGAGGATAATATGGATACATATAATAATAGTATATGTCATGGCAATTGGAGATGACATGCATGTTAGGAAGGTTTCTTGCAAACGTACATGCATAAATTTAGGTTTTGTTTCTAACCAACCTTGATTAGGAAGGCTCGGTCTTATTCTGTTACTTATAGCATAACTAAACATGATATCTTTTGACTTTTTTCTAACAAATTACGGAGTATTATTATGATTATGGGGATTATTATCCATAACTCTCTAGTCTCACCCGATACATCCCGAATATGTGAGGCAACGACAACAACGGTATCTAATCACTACTTAGAAATCATGCCATCACCAACGGATGATATTCGTTGATAAACACTCAAATCTGATTGATAAAAGGTGTTACCAACGACTTTACCAACTAACCATGATTATGAGAAAAAAGCTTGTTGGTAAATAAAAAATACCAACCACATTTTTTAAGTTGACCAACAAATATTTATGTTGTTGCTAAATTTCATAAACATAATAAAGACGTTGGTAAATATAAACTACCACCAAACTAATTTGAGTTGGTAATATTAAAGATCGCAAAAATATAATTTGTTGGTAATTTTTAAAAATAGCAACCAAACTAGATTCTTCTCGGCTTGTTGCTAAAACGGATTTTACCAACAATATTAATCGTTGCTAAACTAAAATCGTGGCAGGTCATTTTCTGCATCAATAGTGCATGCCACAACTAGAACAAATGTAAACAAATAACAAAAGTTCTACGTCAATTCCACAGAGTACAAATACCAGTCAATACATAGTTGGTTAATCCATGATCTTTCCAACATAACCCATCAAATAATGGTAGGTAGAGTTAGGAATTAACAAAAAGATTACAAATAACTTACTCTAAATTTTAGTAATGAATATCAAAATGGGATAAGTGGATGGCTCAGATAGTTACTCCTCAGATGGAATGTTAACTTGTTGCACCTTTAACAACTTCAAAATATGCTCAACGCTAGCTTTAAGTGTAGCATTTTCCCTCTTCAATTCATCAATTTCAGATTTGTTGTTGCTTTCATTGTTCGCTGAAGTGGATGCATAAAAAACAAGTTTCTTAATGGAATATGGTTTTACCTGCTTGTGTATGTTTTCAGCTTCTTCAGTAAGCCCAAGTCCATAAATATTTTTTTGTGGATCACCAGTCGCATTTACCCAAGCCTGAGCATCGAACGTAGGAGGAGCAGCAGGATGTGGCAAATTATCAGTTGCAGTCCCTTCATCACCTATCTTAACTTCAACTTCAGATGGATTCTTTTCTTTGACTATGTCATGATACATAGTAACAACATTCTTCGCCCTTGCATCAAACCACTCGCCTTTACCTTTGTTTAGTTTATGCACCCTTTCAAAAAGCTCAATTTCCGTTGGGTGTACTGGGTTTCATCCCTCTACATAATTAGAAAAAAAAAACACTTAGTGCGAGAAATAAGCTAACTGGAGTGATGCAATACATAATATAACCAAATTAGATTATGTTATTTCTTGTATGCTAAATTTGTTATACATTACATAATATAATCCGTTAGTGCCTATTTTTTTAAACAAAACCTTCTAAGTTAAATATGTTTTTGCATTACATAATATCATTAGATTTGTCCATAAGGCATATCTAAAACAACGAGTTTTTGTCTATGACATACAAGAATTAGATTATGTTCATGGTCTCTACACCTGCTTTCCTCATATTTTTGCATCGAGGTTATTTACTCTACACTATTTTAGATTAGTGAGTGGCCACACACGTACAAACACTTATCCTAGTATATACTTTTTAATATATATGTATACCAAGTCTAGTATATACGGCTTAACTCAACTATTTGAAGGACACAACCATGCCAAGTTAAAGACTAGTGGTTTATTTACATCTTGTAACATGATCTAATATACACATCCGATCAACTCGAACTGATAACACCCTAATAACATATATTATGTATAATAGACTAGTAGTAACAAGTTAGACACATCAACCCCATCCTACCATTAAAAATAACATTTACATACTAGATTCTTACGACGTATCCCGAAGTTAGTAGAACCCCATGTGTGTCTCACATACGAGCTTGTACCAGCTTCAACCCCGGGCACCTTCTTCCTATTTTCAGCTCCAACTTTTGAACTTTGAATGAAAGATATGAAGGTTATTGTTGTCACCAACATAACCCCCATCATCATTACGTTGAACCCGATTTAACTTTGTTTGAACGTCAGCTTCAAAGTAAAGTGAGCAAAAGGCATATGTTTTTTGAATGAGGTATGACTCACATATCAAACCTTCAACACGTGCTCTATTGCGAACCTTCTTCTTCAGGTTCATCATACACCTAATGAATAATTGTGATGACGATAAGTATACTTAAGATGACATCTTACACACGAGATTTGTTTACTTTTAGATACCTCTCAAATAGGTACATCAAACGATATTGCGTCGGTCCACCCACTTTAGCTTCATATGCCATATGAATAGGCAAATGTTCCATTGAATAAAAAAAATTTGGTGGAAATATCTTCTCTAGCTTACAAAGGGTTTCCACTATGTTTTTTTCCAATGTTTTAAGGTATTTTGAATCCAAGACCGTTGAACATATGTCACGAAAAAAATGACTTAGCTTGGTCAATGCATCCCATATTGCCTTAGGCAGAACTTCTCGAAAAGTAATAGGTAGCATTTGTTGCATAAAAACATGGAAGTCATGGCTTTTCATTCCATTTAGCTTACAATCATCCAGATTCACACACTTAGAAATGTTTGAGGCATATCCATCTGAAAATCGTATTTGTTTGACCCACTCACATACTGTTTTTACTTGCGGCCTCGACAATGGATATTGTGCTTTTGGTTTCATTAATTTCCCATGATGTTCATACAGATTCAAGTTAGGTGGTTTGCATTATTGTTTTATATCTAGTCGAGACTTAACATTATCTATTGTCTTCCCATTCACATCTATCACTGTATTGAACACAATTTCAAAAGCATTTTTTTCAATGTGCATCACATCTAAGTTGTGTGGTAACAAATTGTCTTTCTAGTAACATAACTCCCAAAATATACTTTTTTGGTCCATTTATGATCCTTCCCATAACCATGCCATTTCTTCGGTTTATCACCTTTTTTATCATTTTCTCCAAAAGTGGTTTGTGGAAAGTCTCTAAGACGACGTAAAATGGCATCATCAACTAAACGTGGGGGAGAATCATCATAATCAAATTTACCGACAATGTAGTTATCTTTGTCTTTTCGGTATGGATGGTTATGAGGCAAGAATTGACGATGACAGTAAAAAAAACTTGGTTTCCCACCATTTAGCAAAGTAAAAGCCTTAGTATTATCCATACAATATGTGCATGAAACTTTTCTATGAGTGCTCCAACCCGATAGCATACCATATATAGTAAAATCATTTATAGTCCATAAGAGAGCAACTTTCATTTGAAATTTTTGCTCTCTTAAGACGTCATATGTTATAACACCATCCCTAAGGAGTTTCAACTCCTCGATTAACTGCCTAAAGTATATATCGATGTTATTACCCGGGTTATTGGGACCATGAATAATTAGAGTTAGAAATAAGACCTCTTCTTTCATACACATCCATGGTGGAAGGTTAAATGGTGTAACAAATACCAGCCAACATGAATAAGGTATACTTGAGTGTCTAAAGAGATAAAACCACCTGTTGAGAGACCCAACCTCACATTTCGCCCACTTGCAACAAATGAAGAATGAGTTCGATCAAAATGTTTACATGCCTCATCATCCTACGGGTGAGTGAGGACACCTTCTGAACGGCGATTTTTCTTATGCCAATACATGTGGTTGGCTGTCTTTTTTACATAAAAAGCCTTTGAAGTCGAGGTGCAAGTAGTAAATAACGCAACACCTTGTAAGGTACTTCGTTGCACTTTGCTTTACCTCGTTTCGTTCTTTAAAGCGAGCATGACCATAGACTACACATGTTGTCTTAGATTTATATTCTTTACAATATAACATGCAATCATTAGGACATGCATGAATCTTTTCATACCCGAGTATTAATTTTTCACCATTTTCTTTGATTGATAAAAGTCATCAGGTAATAGTGCACCTTGCGAAAGCATAGACTTCACTATTAAAATGACACGATTGTAACAGCTTTCAATCATGTTGTAGTCTGACTTACAATTTATTAGCTGGGATACAGCTGACAGCCTGGAATGGTTCTTACAACCATCCCATAATGGCTCGTGGGCACACTGTAACAACTTAAAGAACGTTGTTGCTTTAGTATTTGGTGCTTCTTTTGTGAAGTCCTTCCTTAACTCAAGACCAACCGCATCAAACACCATGTCACTATAACGATTCAAGTTCGCTCGTTGAACGTCTTTATTTGTAACATGATCTTGATGAGCATGTGGAGGCGACACTTCACCATGTGCAAACCAGGTAGAACAAAAGTATTGAAAACCACACTTGTACAGGTGTAGTGTTATCTCATCCCTTTTATGATGCTTTAGTAGTTCACACTTGAAGCACAAACATTTTATCTCCACCCGACCTATAACTCGTGGATGATTAAATGCAAAATCCCAAAAGTCCTTAACTCCGTCTTTGATTCTTGAGTAACAGAACCATCATGATGGTCGAGACGACGTTTCATCCAACTCCGATCAACTAACATGATGTTTTTTTATGTTTTCTGTTACCAGCGACCTCAAATTAGTTGTTAATTTAAACAGATTACAAGTTTATAATAAAAGAACTAATAATTACCATACAATTATATAAACATGTCACCATATAGACAAAAAAACAAATTCAAAGCTTGTAACCGAGAAGCCTCCTAACAAATAAACATGTCACCATATAAGAATAGACAATTAAAAAATGTTACGATGCATTTAGCCAAAAATGAGTCTTTGTATAATGTTAGGATCTTACTATATATAACTCTTGAGTACTCTAATTGAATGCGGAGACCTATTTAATGAGGGGAGTACTCCATTAGGAGGTGGGGGAGTCCATCAGAAGGTGAGGAGATCAAAGAAGTCGAAATGTTTAGCAGTTTAAGCAAAAATAACTCTTAATAGTTAAAAATGTCTTTTTATTTGCCCGACATAAATGGTGCAAAGTTGACCAATAAATAAACAAGATGAAATGTTTAGCAGTTTCAACCATTTGTTTCACCCTGACATCAATAATACCCTTTCAACTTACCAAATTCGCTTATAAATATAGCAATGTGCACCAATTGTTTTTCAAAGTTACTAGTTTGAAAAGATTAAAAAAAACCATGTTAAATAGTTTCATAGATGCAGTTAAAAAGGCAAAAAAAAGCGAGCCAAATCACGAAGTAGACTCAGTGAGCTAACTCGGTAATTACCGAGCCAACCATTAAACAAACCAACAACACCTCTCTGTATCCTAATCCCATTACCATTCACACGACCATAAATCTAATCTCTAAACAAAAACTAAGACTCGATCTCGAAACATAATGTTGGGAATTACTTGTTAAGTGTCAAGTACCGTTAGTGTTATTGAAGTGCTGTTAGTATCTTTCAAGTACCGTTAGTGTTAACGCAGTATATAGTAAGTACTGCTACTTATAAAGTAAGTACTGCTATATTTATTAGGACGAATATATCTTTGTATAAGATATGCCATAGTTATAGTTAGAGTATATCTTATGTGATATACTTAAATAGTTAGAATATTGATAATATATCGTTTTTGATATAGTTATCTTTATATAATATTCTAAGGTTTCTAGGGTTCCTTACTCTATAAAAGGAACATAGTACAATGTCATTCATGTACCTCATTCAAGTAAATTAATAAGAGAATCGAATAGTTAAACGTAATTCCGTTCTTCTGTGCTTTATAAGTTAGATTCAACATAACTTATTTAGCCTGAGTAAGAGTTCTTTAAGTGTTTTAGTTTGATTACAAACTACTATACTAGTTCTTAACAGAATATAGATCCAATCAAAGGGATCAACAAGTGGTATTAGAGCTTGTTGAGAAACTCTGAAAAAGAAGAACACAACCCCATACACTTCACTCACACCAAAACTCAATGTCTCAACATGGTGATGCCGCTCACTTGGATGATGTTCAAAATCCCGATCCAATACCACAGGGACAACCACAAGTTGTGCATCCTGCACCAGCACAAGGTGTTCAAGCCGTGAATGCTGTAGCTACCTCTACAACTACAACACCTTCTCATACTCTTTCTGCTGTCAAACTCCCAGTGCTTAAAGGTGGCAACTATGAGACATGGGCTATGCAGATGGAACATTACTTGAATCACACAGATCATAATGTATGGCAAGTTATCAAGAATAGGAATACACCTAAGAAGCTACATTGGTTGCCTGACGATACATGCTATGCTCTACCTGCTGTGACTGCTGAGGAGGTCCAAGCAGAGATCAGAGAGAAAAAGGCCAGAACTGCTTTGGCTATGGCTCTTTCAGAAGACATCTTACCTAGCTTTCATCATTATAAGGATGCCAAGGCTATGTGGGAGGCCATCAAACTTAGATTTGGAGTCAATGACAAATCTAAGAAGATGAAGAAGATTGTTCTTAAGCAATAATTTGATAACTTCTCAATTTCCAGTATAGAAGGAATACATGGTGGCTATGGAAGATTCAGTAAGCTGCTTATTCAATTGGCAGTTTATGGACAAGTAATTCCTAATGAAGAAGCTAATCTAAAATTCTTAAGGATTGTTCCACAAGAGTGGAAAGCAATGGCTATGCACTTCATCACAAGAGATGATCTGGATACAATTCCTTTTGATCATCTCTACAACAATCTTAGAGCACACGAGATGGATGTAAAAGGCATTGAGGTGACCAAAGCAGCAGCTACAACAAAGTCTAACTTGGCTTTTGTGTCAGAAGGAAATAGCGGTACTTATTTTCATAATACCGCTAGTGGATCAAGCAGCGGTACATACTTCACAAATACCGTTGGCGGACTTACAAGCGGTACCTACACACAAAGTACTGAAGGCAGCCCTATAGTCTCTCAAAATCCACATGGAAAATCTTCACCATAGTTTAGTGACAATGATGCCTTCTCATTCTTCGCTGGACAAGACAACATGCCAAGATTAACACTCAATGACTTGTTCCAAATGGATGATGCTGATGTTGAAGAGATGGATCTTAAATGGTAAGCTGCTATGGTGTCAGTAAGATCTAACAGGTTCTTCAAGAAGACTGGAAGAAAGATGACTGTTGATCCTAATGAGCCATTAGGATATGACAAGTCCAAAGTTGAATGCTATAACTGTGGAAGGAATGGACACTTTGCAAGAGAATGCACTAGAGACAAAGCTGAGAGTAGAAGTCAAAAGTCCAAGAACAACTATAGAACCAGTCCAAGAATAACTGAAAGTTTTTCAAAAGGAAACAACAGGAGTCCTAAAGGAACCAAAGCATTGGTGATTGTAGATGGAGTGGTGAACTGGGCTGAAGATGAAGAAGAAGAAGAGCTTGGTTTAATGGCTCTCTCACATGAAGATACTGAGGTACATCCTTGTTCTAAAGACTGTGTTCTTAAATTTAATAGCTTAAAAGTAGAACTAGATGAACAGTATCAAAAAGTCAACACATGCACTGTAGAACTAAATGCTTTTAAACAGGGTGTTGCTAAGTTAGAAGAAAATATATAAAAAGGGTCAACAAAACTATAAAGAGAAAATAAGAATTTTAACTTTTCAAATGAGGAAAAAAGATGTGGAAATTAAAGCCTTTGAAAGACAACTTTTGAAAGTGTCAGCAGAAAATGAAGCTTTAAAAGTCAGTCTTTATAATGAAAGGGAAGTGATTAATCATTGGAAAAATTCCTCTAAAAGATTGGGAAAACTGATTAATTCACAAATGGGGTATTATGATAAGTCAGGCCTAGGATATATTGAGGACCAACCTGTGATAACTTTAACTGACAAGGACTTATGAAAGGGGATTTTTGATAGTTCTAGTGAGTCAGATAGTACACTTGAAAATGATAGATATGCTGAAGGAATGAAGGCAGTTCCTCCACCATTATCACGAATTTTCATGCCCCTAGTAATGATACAAGTATAGAGTTAGAAGAACCAAAGGTTAAAAATACCTCAAAATCTAGTACTTTGTCCCAAGATAAGACTGTTGTGACCAAGAACATTGTTTATCCACCTTTAATGAACAATTTTGTTTCTGAAGAATCTAAGACTAGTTCTGCTCCCAAGCAGATAAAAACTCATAGCAAGATATTGGATAATGATGTAAAACATAATAAAACCAAGAGGGGTGGGTTAGGTTTTGAGAAAGTTAAGTCAAAACAACCTTTTGGGTCTTCTTTGAGAAGAAAAAGATGTTATGTTTGTGGTAGTCTAAGTCATTTTATCAAAGATTGTATTTTGCATGAAGATAAAATTGTAAAACAAAAGGCTGCACAAAAGGTCATGAAAAACAGTAATGGGAAAAATGCACAGGTTAATAGGAAATAGAAATTTAAAAATGACAAACCTAAGTTTGATCATTCAAAAGGGGTAGCTAAACAGGTTAAAAATAACTCTACCAAAAGTTTTGTTCCTAGAGCAGTACTTATGAAACAAGGTCTAGTACCTTTGAAGTCTGGTAAACTAAGTACCGGCAAGTCTAGAACTGCAAGTACTGCTAGACCAAACTCAAGTAGTGTTGGTTCAAAGTTTGTTAAACCAAAGTTCTCCAAGACTTCTAAGAATGTTGTTGAAAAAGCCAAAACATCTAGAAGTAAGTTTAATAACAAACCAGTGCAAATGTGGGTTCCTAAAAGAGAAAAACCATGTGTTAAAGCAAGTACTGCTAAAGTAGTCCTTAAGGCAAAGAAGTCTGAGCACATAGAGTCACCCTATGTCTTTGACTACATAACTGAAACCATGAAGTATAAGAGCAAAACCAACATTACTGGAAATGCTTCTGAACAAACTCTTAAGTGTGTAGGTCCCACAAGATCTGAGCCAAATGTGGCTTGGGTCCCTGTTAAAAACTAATAAGTGTTGTTTATATGCAGGGGCATCTAATTGATGAATTGAAAGACAAAGGTATAGTAAATATTAGATGCTCAAGACACATGACAGGGAACAAAGATTTCCTTGCTGAATTTGAAGAATTCAGAGGAGGACCAGTAGCCTTTGGAGGTAGCAAAGGTAGAATTACTTGCAAAGGGAAAATCAATACAGGGAAGTTGGAATTTGAAGATGTGTTCTTTGTGAAAGAATTGAATGAATTCAATCTCTTTTCTGTATCACAAATGTGTGATAAGAAGAACAAGGTGTTGTTTACAGACAAAGACTACTTGGTGCTGTCTAAAGACTTTGAGATGCCTAAAGAATCTCAAGTACTGCTTAAAGTACCCAGGCAAGAAAATATGTACACCTTTAATCTTCATACTATTACTACAACAGGTGGTATTACATGTTTGCTAGCTAAAGATTCTTATGATGAGTCTAATTTATGGCATAGAAGGTTAGGTCATGTGAATTTCAAGAATCTTAACAGATTAGTGAATAGGAATTTGGTTAGAGGGTTACCTAACAAATCTTTTCAAAATGATTTCACATGTGCTGCTTGTCAAAAAGGTAAACAACATAGAGCCTCTTGTAAGACCAAGACTGTCAATATTGTAACAAAGCCTTTGCAACTCTTGCATATGGATTTGTTTAGTCCAGTTTCTGTAAGAAGCATTAGTCATAAGACCTTTTGTCTAGTCATAACTGATGATTATAGTAGATTCAGTTGGGTTTTCTTTTTAGCTCTTAAGAGTGAAACCAATGAATTACTTAAGGATTTTATCACTTTAGTTGAAAATCAGTTAACTAAACAAGCTTTAATCATTAGGACAGATAATGGGACATAATTCAAGAATGATGAATTTGATGAATTCTGTAGGTCTAAAGGCATTAAGAGACAATTTAGTAATCCTAGGACTCCACAACAAAATAGAGTAGCTGAAAGGAAGAATAGGACACTAATTGAGGCTGCTAGAACTATGCTGGTTGATTCTCTTTTGCCAAATACATTTTAGGCAGAAGCAATCAATACTGCATGTTATGTGTTAAATAGAGTCTTAGTGACCAAGCCTCAAAACAAAACACCTTATGAGCTTTTGACTGGAGTTAACCCAACCATAAGTCATTTAAGACCTTTTGGGTGTCATGTGTCTATACTAAATACTCTTGATCATTTGGGAAAGTTTGATGGAAAGTCTGATCCAGGATATCTTGTAGGATATTCATTGCAAAGTAAAGCATATAGGGTTTATAATTTGGCATATAAAAAGGTTGAAGAAAATGACCATGTTAATTTCTTAGAAAATAAACCCAATGTCCCAGGAATAGGTTATGCTTGGATGTTTGATTTAGATTATCTAACTAATTCCATGGATTACTATTCTATGCAAAAGGATTGTCAAACTAACAATGCATGTGAGGAGTCTAGTGCAACTAATGCAAGTACTCAAGAAGAAGCTTCTTCATCAGATGATGATGTTCATATCTATGTACCCATTATGCCTACTGTTACTCCCATGTCTGCTACTTCCAAGAAGCAAAATATGCCATCAACAGATGATCAAGTCTCCCAAGAGCTTCAGAGGCTTCAAGATCAAGAAAAGAATGCTACATCTGCTAATAAGCATTCATGAGAAGAATCTTTTGAGTCACAGCACTCAGTAGTACATACTACACCTAGCGGTACTTCATCTACAAGTACTGCTAAGTCAAAATCTGCAAAGTCTGCTGATTCATTAGAAGATATTTTACAAGCTTTGGAGGATGAAGACGTATATGCCAGTCCAGCTAAAGGAATCTTCTCCAAAGCTTCCTATGATGAGCATGGTGCAGTAACTGATTTCAACAATTTGGAAACTGATATTCCAGTCAGTTCTATCCCCACTCATAGAGTCAACAACAACCATCCTACTACACAGATCATTGGAAATCCCAAGTCTACTATACAAACCAGAAGACAACTTCAAACCAATACAGAAACTCATGCACTTGTGAGTTATGTCAAACAACAGCAGAGAACTAATCATAAGGATACTCAGCATTGTTTGTTTGCCTATTTCTTATCACAAGTAGAGCCCAAAAACATTTCTCAGGCTCTTGATGAAGAAAGTTGGGTAGATGTCATGCAAGAAGAATTAACACAATTGAGCTACAAAAGGTTTGGATTCTTGTGGATCTTCCCTCATGTAAGAGAGTAATTGGTACTAGATGGGTTTTCAGAAACAAGAAGGATGAGAGAGGAGTTGTTGTGAGAAACAAGGCAAGGCTTGTTGCTCAAGGCTATAGACAGGAAGAAGGGATAGTCTATGATGAGGTTTTTGCACCAGTGGCAAGGATAGAAGCCATTAGGTTATTTTTGGCCTTTGCATCATATATGGGTTTTATAGTCTATCAGATGGATGTGAAAAGTGCCTTTCTTTATGGTAATATTTCAGAGGAGGTATATGTCTCACAACCTCCAGGTTTTGTAGATCCTAAGTTCCCCAACAGAGTCTACAAGGTTATCAAAGCACTTTATGGTCTACATCAAGCTCCAAGGGCTTAGTATGCAACTTTATCCAATTTTATGTTAGAGCATAGATATAGGAGAGGGACCATTGACAAAACTCTGTTCATCAAGAAGAATGCTAAGGATATTATTCTAGTTCAAGTCTATGTTGATGACATCATTTTTGGTTCTACCAAGAAATCATGGTGTGAAGAGTTTGAGGCTTTGATGAAAGGAAGATTTCAGATGAGTTCTATGGGAGAACTAACTTTCTTTTTGGGACTACAAGTCAAACAAAGGAAAGATAGAATATTTATCAACCAAGATAAGTATGTTGCTGAAATCTTGAAGAAATTTTCATGTATGGATACAAGGAGTACAAGCACACCTTTTGAAGCTAAGAAGTCTTTATCAAAAGATGAACATGGTGAAAATGTTGATATTCATCTATACAGATCAATGATTGGTTCATTGATGTATCTTACTACTTCAAGGCCAGATATGATGTTTGCTGTGTGTGCCTGCTCAAGGTTCCAAGTCAATCCAAAGGTGTCACATCTACATGCTGTGAAGAAGATTTTAAGTATCTTAAAAGTCAACCCAATTTAGGATTATGATATCCTACAGATTTCACCTTTGAATTGGAAGCTTACTCAGATAGTGATTATGCTGGAGCTAATCATGATAGGAAATACACAACAGGAGGTTGTCAATTCCTAGGCAGAAGGCTTATATCATGGCAGTGTAAGAAGCAAACCATTGTTGCTACTTCTACAACTGAAGCTGAATATGTAGCTGCTGCTCATTGATGTGGACAAGTACTTTGGATTCAAAATCGATTGTTAGATTATGGGTTTAACTTCATGAACACCAAGATTTACATTGATAATGAAAGTACTATATGCATTGTCAAGAATCCGGTATTTCACTCCAAGACCAAGCATATTGAAATAAGACATCACTTCATAAGGGATGCCTATGACAAGAAGCTTATTCAAGTCTTGAAGATTCATACTGACAACAATGTAGCTGATTTGTTGACCAAGGCATTTGATGCAAAGAGATTTGAATTCTTGGTGACACATATTGGTATGCTCAACTAATAGACTGTTGCATATGTTGAGGGCAGGTAACAGTTGTACAATTTTATGCTAATTTTTATTGTATAGTCTATGTTTTTGTGTTTTTGATGTGATTGCAGGTTGATAAAAAAAGATAAAAGAGGTTATAATGATAGTGGAATGCATGAACTGGTCAAAATTGTGAGGTACCGTTATAACTCCAAGTACCGCTGACACAAATCCAAGTACCGAGTATGTTACATGTACCGCTACATGTCTGTTGTACCGTTAAGGGTCTCTTTTTTAAATTTGGCGGTTTCTTCGCGCTTGGGTTTGTTATTTACTTAACTACTTACTCCAATTACACAATTAATTCACCTAATCTTTTATTTTTATCTCTTGATTCTATAACCTTCTCTCTAATTTTTCGTTCATCAAAAATACTAATGGCTGCTTTACAAGTGATCTCTAAGAATAATTTGGTTGCGAATCTTGCTCTAAATGATGACTCTCTTGGATTCCATGAGATTATTGGTTTCTTATCTCGAAGTCATATTCGTTTTGCACTCACTATAAGTCCCATTGTCTCTGTTTCCATTGTTGAACAATTTTGGAACACTACTGTGTTAGTTACTCGGTTTGATCAACCTTGCATTAAGGCTAGGGTAAATCATAGAAATATATATGTAACTGAGGTACTGCTAAGGGCAAGTTTGAGATTAAATGATGAAAATGGACTTAGTATGCTTAATAATATAGAGATACACGATGGCCTTGCAGCCATGGGTTATGAGGGTGGCAGGGAAAGTTTACTTTCTTTAAAGCTTTATTTTCACCTCAATGGAAATTGCTTTTTCATGCCATTATTCACTGTTTAAGCTCTAAAAGTACATCTTTTGATCAAATTCCTGCTGCATTGGCATCAGCTGATATTTGTCTAGCAAATAACAAGGTTTTTAATTTTTCAAGATTAATTTTTGAAGGCATGACTAGGAATTTGGAAGGAACTAAGAAGTTTTTGATGTATCCTAGATTCATTTAGACTTTAGTTAGTGACCAAATCCCTAACCTACGAGTTAACTGATACATGGGATGTTCCTACATTCATAAAGAGAAATTTCTCTTTCTTGACCAAGCAAGGCAATGCCTTTACAAGAATAGTTACACCATTGTTTACTCATATGTTAGCCCAACCTACCAACCAAGAAGGTGAGGAACCTAGCAATGCTAGTGCTTCTCAGCAAACTCCTTCTCACCGGAGTTCCCATTCCTTAGAAGATTTTCACAATCTTCTTCTCAAAATATTGGTGCTCCACCAAATACTGATGAGATGATCCATACACCTGCTACTTCTATTGCTGCTAGTGGTTCACCACCAGCACAAGCACCAGAGGTGGTGGATGTTGCAAATTTAACTGCTTTGTGTACTAGTTTGTCCCAACAGGTATAGGTGTTGCAAAAAGAAAGACTTGTTCAAGACAAGAAAATTGCTGAATTGGAAGCTAGCCTAATCAAGTTGAGGAACAAAGTATCACCTTGGATGAGGCAACATAGATCTATTCAGAAGGTTGCACTTAAAAAGCAAAGATTCAGAAACCACAAGAAAAGGCAACTGAATGCAACCAAACAGGAGAGGAATTATGAAGAACAACCACCTTCTTCTGATAATCAAACAAGGATCTCTAGAAACGACATCAATCTTGAGCTGGATAAAGATGTCACTGGGACTTATGAAGATGGGAATGGTTTAGAGACTGGTGTGGATGAACCTATAAACATGGAGTTTCAATAGGAAGAACCACAGCCTACTCATGAGGAGCCACAAGTTGAAGAAATGATGGTAACTCAGCCAGCATCATCACCTCAATCACCACTTCAAGTGATTGGAGTAATTTCTATGAGAAGTTGGAGGAAATTAATGTTCAATTTCTTGTATCTTCAACTCCACCACCACAAAGACAAATCTGGTTTCACAAGAAACAGTCTTTGCAAGTACTGTCCAGATCTAGAATGAGCATTGGATCAGACAAGACTAAAGAGGTGCAAGTTGAAAAGATAGCTTTAGTGGAAGAAAGGGTATCTGGAGATACACAAGTGATTGAAGAAACAAATGTGTCTAATACTGGTGAAGTCAACATTGTTGAAGATCCAAGTACTGCTAAGCCAACTAAGCCGACTGCAAGTACTGATGACATTGTTGAAGACCCAAGTACTGCTAAGCCAACTAAGCCGATGGCAAGTACCGCTGGTGATCATCATTCACTAGCAAGTCAAACTCCTTTTGGAGAGGATGAGACTTTAGCCCAAATACTGCTTGACTTAAGAGAAAAGAATTCAGCTGAGAAAGCAAAACAAGCAGAGTCAGAGAAGAAGACACAACAAGAAGTTCTTGCCAAAAAGGATAAAACTAAAGGTAAGAAATTTCAAGCTTCACACCCTACTAAAAGTATAGTTATTCAACAACAAGCTGATGAGGAAAGACCTTCCAAGCTGAAGAAGAAGCTACCTAAGATTAATCCAAAGGATAAGGGGAAGAAGCAAATACTATCAGAATCTGAAAATTAAAGTGATTCAGATGAAGATATTAGCAAACTCAAGTATACATTTAATCAATTAGACCATGACGAGGAATATGATCTTAGGATGCAAGCTCAGATTCGTGAAGAAGACTTACAAGAAGAACTTGAAGCTAAGCAGCATTTGCTAGAAGCTAAGAGAATACATCAAGAATGGAACATACAAGAGTATGATAGGATTCAAGCTGAATTACATGCAAGTGAGCTTCTTGTAGACTCATTGATAGCTGAAGAGAGAGATGCTTATGATGAAGAAGATAAATCAAAACTAATTGATAATTTGGTAAGGGAGCAACAAAGATTCTTTGCTGAAAAGAGAAGAAGAGAAAAGATTAAGCCTTCAACTACCATGTAGATTAGGAATCAAATGATGAACTTTCTCAAGAAAGTTAGGGGTTTCACTCATATTCAGCTATTCAAGAAGAATTTTGAAGAAATCAGGACTTTGTATGAACAACATAAGAGAATTGATTTGAATTTTGTTGAGATTGGATCTGAAGTAGATAGGATAGCTATTGAAAACATAGAAGACATCTGCAACAGTAAAGGCAATTTGGAAGTATCCCTAGAATTGAGCCAAGTACTGTTGAACCTACAACTACATCTCCAACTATCAAGACCACTTATGTGAGGAATAATAGAAAGGAGAAGGTAAGTTCAAAGGGGGAAGAGACTGCTCAAAGAATGAATGAAGGAGATAAAGCTCAAGATGTTGCTCAGACTAAAAATGTACAAGCAGTACATATACAATCAACAGTACATACTGAAGAAACGGTACATACAAACTTGGAAGAAGGTTTAACAGAATTTGAAGGAACCTCCAAGGGTGTTAAGAGGAAAAGATCAACAAAGAGGAAGCAGAAAGCCAATAGGGCTAAGTCAACAGCAGAAGATAGTGATGATGATGAGAGCTTGAAAAAGTACTTGAAGAGAGTAAAATTTGAAGATCAATGTATTGATACAGATATTTTTGGAAAGAGATCATCTATTGCTAGATGGATATACTCTATGGATCAAGGACTAGAAGCTCATGGAATTCAAAGAACCGATGGCACAACAAGAATATTCAGACTTTTGGAAGATATTCTTCACATTCTTGACAGACAAGATATTCAGGATCTTTTCAGGTTAGTTCAAGAAGCGAGTGCAGGCAAAACTGAAGTATCACTATTATATAAGGAATTGCTCTTTATGTAGGAACCACACAACTGTGATCAAGAAATGTTGAAGGAATTAGAGAATCAGGTTCCTAGTTACTGGAGATATTATAGGTCATGTGGATTGCATATTTTAGATATAGATGATGTTACCTACTATATACTATAAGAGAAGAGTTATCCATTCAAATGAAGATTGTTGGAAAGAATGTTGGAAAGAATGTTGGAGCAACAATTGGAAGTTATAGAAGAATCTGTTGATGCTTTGGAGTTGATCAGAATGGTTAAACAACAAATCAAGGATTTTAAAGATGAAGAAGAAGCTAAGAAAGAGCCTTAAGTGTTTGACTTTCAGTCATACTTCCCAAATGGTTCTCAGTTCACCATGTCTAACACACATAAGAACTGGCTAGTCCATAAGCAAACAGTTTATGGTAAAGACTTCTCAAATCCGTTGAAAGCTGGTAGTTTGGTAAAAACTATATGGTTCTGACTCACCTTGTTTCGAGACAAAGAGTTGGCTAGTCCTAGACAAACGGTACTAGGTAAAGACTTCATCAAATCCGTTGATGGTTGACAATTTACCAAAAATTGTAGGGTTATCATTATACCTTATTCTTTATGAATAAAGTATTGGCTATTCCAGAGTGTACGGCTAACTGGTAAAGAATATATCAAATCCGTTGATAGCTGGTGATTTGCTAAAAATCATGAAGCCAATACAGATTGGTTTTTGTTGTTAACTGTTTTATTTCAGGTATGAAGATTGAAAGCAAAGAAGTATTCAAGAAGAAAATACTTAGAAGATTTTGTCTCATCAAATAAAGACTAAAGTTTATGATTCAAAGTTCATAGATTTAACTCAAGAAGACAATTACGGTTGCTGCAAAGACAAATGAATGTTTACAAGACACAAGAAGATCATAGTTTGAAGAAAAAGATGATGTTCATGATGTTTGAAGAATATCTTATCAGAAGAAGATCTACATTGAAGTGTTTGGCTACATTCAGTTGGATACAAATACAAATTACCAAGTTCAATCCAAGGATGAAGGAAAGATTGAAGACATGTATTCTAAATATGTCCAGTACAAGAGAAACAAGAAGACAACAAGTTATCATTCTTGTTTAGGGGAGGATTGTTGGGAATTATTTGTTAAGTGTCAAGTACCGTTAGTGTTATTGAAGTACTGTTAGTATCTTTCAAGTACCGGTAGTGTTAACGCGGTACATAGTAACTACTGCTACTTATAAAGTAAGTACTGCTATATTTATTAGGACGAATATATCTTTGTATAAGATATGTCATAGTTATAGTTAGAGTATATCTTATGTGATATACTTAAATAGTTAGAATATTGATAATATATCGTCTGTGATATAGTTATCTTTATAGAATATTCTAAGGTTTCTAGGGTTCCTTACTCTATAAAAGGAACATAGGTACAATGTCATTCATGTACCTCATTCAAGTCGATTAATAAGAGAATCGAACAATTAAACGTAATTTTGTTCTTCTGTGCTTTATAAGTTAGATTCCGCATAACTTATTTAGCTTGAGTAAGAGTTCTCAAAGTGTTTTAGTTTGATTACAAACTACTATACTAGTTCTTAACAGAATATAGATCCAATCAAATGGATCAACACATAACATAGAAACAAAAGATCTCAGCTTCTTCGCGTTCGTGTTTTACACCAAGATATGACCTCTAAAGATCCTATCTTTTTGAACAAGAAATCATCATCGATCTTTGAAGAGCAAAGCTTCCTTTTAATTTGATAGGAACTTTAAACAAACACCAAAACAAATTTCTTTGACTCATTTTGTATCGGTAAAAAAACATACAACCTACCCGAGACCATATTTCAGATCTTGAGGATCATTCATTTTCGTGACATTGAAAAATGATGAGGGTGATGCTACGTTTGCTCTCGGATTCATACAAGAATTCGATTCGTATAAAAAGAATATGTGTTAATGGTTTTATTGGGTTGTATATCAAAGGAAGAGCAAATGGTTGTTTTTAGTTCCGGAAGAACACAAGGTATATTATTGAGGTTGAGTTTGAGATGAAGACCAGATGAGTGAGGCGTAGTTTTTGAGGATGATGCGATTAGAGTTGAGATGAAAAAAGAACGGCGTTGAGAGTTTGTGATCTCCATATTTTGTATGTGTGTCTGTCCAACAAACTTGCTATATATCTTTAGGGTTACTACGGCAAAGTTGTGTGATTGGGCCTAATTGGACATGAGCTACTAGGTTTCCAAAGCAGATGTTATGGTTATGAAAATTTTGAATGCATCATTTTATGTTATTCAATGAATACGATATAGTTACAAAACCTTACAAACTATATGCACCATTTTGCATACCAAACGCATGATTATTTTTGGCTTTTGCATATATCTTTATTACTTCTCTATTCCGCCACTCAAAATAAATTTTCCTAACAAGATATATAATCACGAGTCTCGTTATTTTTAGTGACTTTGTATATAGCACAAAAGAGTTAGTGATCTTTAGATATAACCAAACTATCGCTTTGATCTTTTTCTTTTCCATAGATGCCATAAACTCAACTACATAGTTCAATGGGATGCAAGCCAAGCACGATTGGAGCTCGAAAATTACCATTAAAAATTCATGCTTAATCCAGCTCTAATTAATAGGTTAACCATTAAAGGTGAATTGCTGATAAACTACATTTTCATTGTTTCTTTTAACAAATCGAGTACAAATTAAATCAACCCCAAAAACATATACACCACTGCATCACCAAATTTTTCTACATAAAAATCTTTCATCCGTACGCAACGCACGGCTTAAAGCCCTCGTTATATATACTAATTAGGAAAAAAATCACTGATTAACTAATTAATTGCAAAGTAAGAGCAACAATCATACAAGGTATAAATAATGAAAGCTTTAATAAAGAATAGAAAAGAACCAAACGTTTTCAATTGAGATTCATAGATAAAAAAATGACTATATGAAAAAAATCATTGATAACTAATACATTGCAACAATCATACAAGGTATAAAAATCATTGATAACTAATATAAGGTCAAAGTTAGATTAAAAAAATGACTATACGATGATATGGACTATGGAGAATACGTGTAAAGAAGCAATTGGGATTTAACAAATGTTTTTGTGAATCGAAAATTTGATGTGGAATGTACAAAGTATGAGGAGGGTAGGTAGGGGAGAGGCTGCAAATAAAAGTAAAGGGTTAAGTAGTGTCAAATGTTTTTGGGTGAAATATTTTTGGGTATGAAGGGAAATGTTTTTGGGCACAGAGGGAAGTTTGAGAAATTAGATTTTGATAAAAAAAATTTGAAGAATTTATTAAAAGTATAAATATCTTATGAGCAAATTTACAAAACAATCACTAAGGAGATATAAGTTATATGTAAAAATAGTTGGTAAATTTATTCACCAACGAACTTATATCATTGGTATTATTATTTTTAGATTTTACCAACGAATTATTAAGAAAAAGTACTTGGTAAAACTAGCGGGAACATTCCCATAAAATATTAACAAAGTTCCAACGGGTTTAACAACAATTAAGTGGTTGGTAAATTATAAATCTTGCTTTTCGTATTTTTGTTGGTAAAGTAGTAATTTACCAACAAGTCGATGATTGTTGTAAAATTTGGTTGGTGGTAGCATGATTTCTGGTAGTGAATTATGCCAAGACAAGGTACAAGGATGGTGAAGTGTAAACAGATCATACCCCACTCTTAGAAAAACTCATGGGGTAAAGAGATTGCTTTCGAATAGAATTCTGGCAAAAAGAACGGAAAACAAAAATGGTAAAACGCCAATTATTATCATTATTATTATTATTGTTATTTTTTATATAATCATTAGTTTATTAAAATAATAAGATTTATAAAAAGTTAATGGAAAGCCTAGAAACACTATTATTATTATTATTATTTTTATTATAACATCACTTCATTAAAATAATAGAATTTACAAAAAGTTAGTGGGAAGCCGAGATACTATATGGGATCCCGCTCCTTTAGCAATAGCAAAACTGATCCTATTAAATATATGAGCAACAACACGTGCCCCAATGTCCTAAACCATTGAGAACTTTCGAATCTGCTTCAGCAAGACAATCGCATCCTCTTCTAATTCCCCAAAGAAGGAGAAAGAAAATGGGAGAAACCCATAACCAATAGCTACACACTTACCCATATATTTAACACGTTTACGTCTTGCAGCATGAACCACCACACGACTGGGCACGATATCAGCCATCCCGGTTTGCGTCAAAGGAGAAGCCGAGATACTATCTGGGATCCAACTCATTTAGCAATAGCTTTAAGTCACCGAGAACTTTTGGATTCGATTTAGTAAGGTCACCGCATCCTTCTCTAATTCCCAAGCGAAGAAAATGAAAAGAATAGAAAATCATAACCAATATCAGAACACTTAGCCTCATACTTGACGCGTTTACGACGTGCTGCATCGGTCACTGCACGAACAGGTACAAAATCAATCATCCCAATTTGCGTCAAAGGTGAGGACCCTGTCAAATCCACACATACACCAAGCCCTCTATACCATGAGTAAAGCAACATATCAGTTGGACGCAAGGCTTTGTCATGCCCTCCACCAAGCCCAATGTCAACTTATTTGCCGGCTGAAATCTCAGACTAAAAACGTATGTCAACAAGAGTATCACACACAACATTATGCCTAATCGGTGTATTTCGCATTCAACTAATAGCATGTTAATTTAACATAATTGTATTTTTATTTGTCGTTATATATGTACTTTGAGTGTGTTTTGGGATTATGTAGGTTATGCGCGATATGGAATAAAATGGCCGCTTAATTAATTTTTTGGAGAAAAGATATTGAGAGCACCGATAAATAAAGAAAAAATATCAAAGAAAAAGATTTGAGTATGTCGTAATATTTTCGGTCATCTTTTACTTGTCCGGGTTTCGTTTGAGCAATTTTTGGTGTTCGGCTATTTTTTATTGGGACAAAATTATTATATCTCAAAAGAATAAAAAAAAAATAAAAAAATAAAAAATTATCTTTAAGCCCATTAGCCCAATTGATGGTACCATAACCGACTTTAGTTATAAAAACAAGGAGCCGCATATTGGAAAAGGGAGGAATTCTTCCATTGGCAAAGAAAAAAAAACCAATTGGCCGCTAATATTGTGTAAATTGAAGTTCGTTTCTCGATTCTTAACCAATTGAAAGTCCTAACAATATCAGGTTTATTATCGTTTTTGGTTGATAGGGTTATTTGGATTTTCTATGTCTATTTAATCAAGCAAGTAAAAATGTGAAAAATAGTAAGCTACGTAACCGTAAACAATTAGCACATACCAAGTTTTTATTCACAAAAGGACAAAATTGTAAATCTATGGAAGTAATGTGCTAAAAATGTAAGTAAATGAAACTTAATTGCTTGAAATGTAAAAATCAGAAAGTAAAAGGACCAATTATGCAAATTCTAACAAATTCCTAACAAATTTTAACAACTTTCAAATCTGATCAACTAAAAATGACAAGTAAGGAAAAGTTATGGACTAAAACAATGCAAACCCTAATAAAGTGGAAAATTAGCTAGTAATGGAAACTGTTACAAACTATGGGGACTAAAGTGCAATAAAAGGGAATATTAAACCAAAAATGGGCACCTTGGGACAATAAGGCTCGTATAAGCTCAAAAATACACCAAATAAGCTCAAACAAGTTTTAAACTGCTTAAAACTGAAAAACACTTAGGCTTGTCCAAGGAAAAAGATTGAAATGCACTAGAACTCAAATAAGCCAACTCCAATAAGCCAAGAATAAGCTATAATGAAATCCAGACATGCACATCTTAATTTTAGAGTCGAATCTGATTAATCAGCTTATGGAGAGTCAGGAAAATCTTTCCTTATGGAAAATGATCCAGTAATTAAGCTGGAAATTGCAAATAAGCTTAAACCTAGCTTATTGACCAAGTTTGACCAAAAAGTGAAAAAGCTGAAAACTTCCAGATCTACTCAAGACATGATTCTAAACAAGATCGTGAAAGAAAACAAGATTTATGAAGTGGATTTTGCTCTAGAAGAAAACAGTCTACTTGATTATTACAGAAACTTGCAGTTTCTTATGAGCTTATGAAAAAGATGATTTCTCACTTGAATTAAGATACTGTAGAATTTCCCTTTGCAGAATCAAACTTTGGATGTTAAAGCACAAGTAGAAACTAGTTTCACAGAAATTGGTTAAGAAATGAACAATTGCTAAGAGATTGAAAAGTGCTACTTATCTGATGAACTAGTATCAAAAGACTGACCCAAACTTTTTATCAACCATTTGCCTTTTTGACAAACCTTTTGACTTGAAACTACTAAGACTTGTTTAAAATGACTAAAGAATGGGAAATGAACTATGATTAACCAGTTTATAACAATTTTACTACAAAATGATAGCAAATCCAAACATCACTTATCTGATATGATCACAACTTTTGTAAAGAGAAATTAAGCAAATGGTTAAACTGATCTATGACAGATACCTACACAAACTTATTAAACAACATGAAGTGCAAATGAACCAAGAACAGGCTATTAAACACACTAGTACTCAAAATGCCACAATAAGCTATGTGACTGATGAAAGTGAAGACAAAAACAAGTATAAGCAGGACAAAAGCTAGCAATCTAACAAATATCTATCTAAATAACTGAATCAAGGCAAAACAGGCTAATCACACTTGATTAAAGCAACATATAGTTGTTACACTAGAATTAAGCATGCAAGTGACTTTTTAGTGGAACAAAACTAAGAATCATGAAACCTTTTAGCAATGAGCCTCCATTGATGGAGTAGGTAGGCGCTGAGCCTCCTAAGCAATGCTAAACCACCACCTTAGCACTAAAATCTACTAATCAACCATCTACCATCATCAACATCATCATATCAACCCACAATCTGCTACAAATCAACTCAGCAACAGGAATGAACAGAAACAGCTACAAATCTTCACAATAAGCCTCTTATGATCAAATGTGATCATAAGTAACTCATAATAGCAACAAGTTCAACAGGAATGTAGGAACTGATAAGAAGATTGAAGGAAAAGGAGGGAATTTTATTGATTTGAATGTGAAAAGTGGTTACAGAGTTAGGTAAGTGGTTACAACTAACTATAACTAACTCAAGAGTTTGTCAAGCTCTTGAGTTTGTTACACTAACAGCTAACTAACAGGATTGAGAGAGAAAAATGGGAAGTGTGTGAAAATTTCACACTTAGCTACTTACAACAAATTAGAGGTCCTATCACTATTTATAGACAAGAGTTGAGAGTGATTTGGGGTTGATGACGTATCCCATCCAATAGCAGGCTGCCAGGTGTCACCAATCTCTTAATTGCAGATTCTTGTTTTCTTCATGAATTGGGGGATTTTGATTCTTTGAGTTTGAGCTTGATTAAGTGTTCCCAATGTGTTCCTCTCTTGAAAACGAGCAGGTTTCATGTAAAAATCATCTCTTGAAATTTAGTGTAGCTCAAGAACGATTCTGGGTTCATTTGTTGAAGAAGACGCCACGTGGAAATCTTGGATTGGTTGAAATATTAACGCACGGATTGATATCCAATATGGATAAAATGATTATTGAGTGTCCTCTTTTGATTGGTTGGATAATGAGTTAGTGGAGTAACACTGTAGCAAAATGGCTCATTAATGAGCTGGTGATGTGGCTTGGATAGCTGGCAATCCGTGTGCTCCCTTCCTTGCATTCTCATTGGCTGTTAGCCTTAGCACATGGATCATGAATAAACTTGGTATATTTTTGGCAAATTAAGTCCCTTAAGTTTGGTAGAATGTCCAAATGAGCTAGAAACTTCATTTTGATGACATTTTGGTCCTTCCACTTGTATTCTTGTCTAATTTGACCCTTTGACTTGGTTGACTTTGGAGTTGACCATGTTTGACTTTGATCTTGACTTTGAACAATTTACACTTTGAGTCCTTCAACTTTGGAATGTTGTCAAGATAGGTCCTTTATCTTTAAAGTCTTGTCATCATTGATCCTTCTTTGTCTTTTTCATCCAAATAAGCTTGATTTCTTCTTGTTTGCTTGAAAATGTATCCTTCTTACCTATTTATACACAAACACAAAACATACCACATAATTCCGCTTTATAGCACAAAAGTTAGGTATTTTCCATGTGTTTTAGGGTGATTTGTTGATTAATTGATATGAGTTTTTTGCTCATATCAAATCCCCTACACTTGAACATTGCCATGACCTCATGCAATGCTATATTTTAAAGCACATATTTACATTTTCCTCATAATTAACCCACATTGGCCAATATGGAATGCTATTACTCTATGCTACTCTATATGATGCATGATTTTGATTTTGAACAATGCAATGTAAAAGAAACAATTCTATTTATATCTTTTTGGATTTTTCTTGAAATGGCTTTGATGGAAAAACTCATAAAGAAGTCAATGACTTAAATTAAGGCTTTGGTACCATGGACACTTATCATCCTCAAGTTTCACTTTCCCCATACCAAGCTTAAAAATAGGATCATTGCATTCACAAGTAAAAAGGTGCATCAACTTATCCATGACAATTAAATGTGGAACCGGTTATTATTTGAGCAAATTGCTTTTGGGCAAATTTGTCATTATTTAAAGCGTGAAATATAAGAAATGTAAAATCCAAAAATAAGGAAGCACGGTTTTAATCCTAAGTTATCCTCTCATCCATTACTTGAAAAACCGCTCACAATTAATATAAGTCCGACTCAAGAATAATAAGTCATTCGCCTTATGTGTAAAATCCTCATGTCATGCATTAATAAGTATCTACACACTCGCTAAGGAAAGAAAAATAAAACTCACGCAATAATTTACATCCTCCGCCTTTTTGAGACTTTGGATCTTCAATCCCGCAACCCGTCAAGGTAATATTGGATTGGAGCAACTATTAAATCCCGCAACCCGTCAAGGTAATATTGGAATCTAATAGTTACTATAATTAACACTTCACTGCCCCTCTTGGGAGTCTTGTATAATTATTTTTTTCTTTTGTTTTTCTTTTTCTCTTTTTTTTCTAGCCACTCATTTTTTGTAAGCCGCTCTTATTTTTCTTTATTCCTCACAAAGAAAGTTGAAAAGAATAAAAGGAAAAACACCCACTAAATATTAAGCATGACATAAGTCTAGTACACATAAAACGTTCTAGCTTAGAATCTTAAGACGTACTTATACCAACCATGAATGATTAGACAAAAATGCATAAGAGACTACAAACCGATTAAAACCGTTCTTGATTATTTATTAACATATATACACGCGAAGAAAATAGAGGTAAAGAAGAGAAGGGTTTAGCCACAAGTAATTATCATGAAGTTTATCTAGCCCTTTTATACTTGCTTCAACTCTATCATTTCCCATTCTCCACAAATTTAAAGTCTCAAATAATGAGAGTGGTGGATGCTTAGCCTAATAGACCAATGAAGGACTACATGGTTAAGGATACTAGCTAGAGAATGCTTGGATAAGCAAACTCGGGTTGAGTCAAAGTATCTATGGCGAGCCTAATATGTCAAAGAAGTCTAAACTTGTTAAACCATGTTCTTATTATATTTTTTTCTTTTTTCTTATATATTTTTGATGAAAAATAAAAGAAGAAATATATACAATGCAAATGTGATATGTACATGAGAAATGATTGATGCAAAAATTATGAATGCATATTTTTGGTGGCCAAAGTAGATCAAAAATTTGAAAAAATGTTTGAAAAATTAATTTCCAAGTTATCATGAAGGTCAATGACAAGGTCTAGGTAAGGTCACTTCGATAGAAGACCCCCATACACTTAAGCTAAACATTGTCCTCAATGTTTAAGAGCATGGAAGTATAAAACTTCCCCTACACTTACGACAATGAATAGACTTTGTTTAACCCAAGTTAAGGAAAGATCAACTATAGTGAATTCATTTTTAAAGCACAAGGTGTCTATGAAAAATCACAATAGTAACGAAGTGAACCGGATACAAGGGCCTCCTCCATAAGCTCCAAAGCACGTGATGAGTGAGCAACCCTACAAACAACATGAATGTTGGGAATAAATTAAGGCCAGATCACTTGAGCGCTGACAAGAACAAAACAAGCGTTGACAAGAACAAAAAAAGCGTTGACAGCTCAAGCGTTGACAAGTTAAAGTCAAGCGTTGACACATTGAAGACGAGCACTGATGGAAGATATATTATACACGTTTATTATATTCTAGAATACTTCTAGTAAGGATAGGAACGACAATGTATTTTCTATATTTATCTTTATCTAGAATAGTTGATACGTAGATTATTGTACAAGGCTTCTTATGTCTATAAAAGAAGACCTTTAGGTATAAGTTTTATATAAGTTTTCATTCGTAAACATCTTTCATTGTAAGCAAGTTTGGTATTAATAATCAAAGTGAAAGTTTGTTTATATCATTGTATGTTCTTGTTTAAGTGTTAAATTCCGCATAACACTTAGATTCATAAAGCATATACAAAGGTTTCTCTACGTGTATTACTTGATCTAATCTCGTATACACAAAGCTAATCGATCTAAGTTTGGGATCAACAAGTGGTATCAGAGCTGGTTGAGGAACTTTTGATTTTAAAGAACACCAGAACCCTAAAATCACCAAAACCCTATTTTTCTCAGAAACCCTAACAACATCATGTCTGAAGCAATAACCTCCTCCTCCTCAGCCTTACCAAACATCAAGATTCCCATGCTTGATGCAACCAACTTTGACTTATGGAAGTTCAACTTTGAACAATATCTGGGGATCTATGACTACACACTCTGGGAGATTATTGAATATGGAAACACTTTCAATAAAGCTCAAAAGATTCTTAATGACGTTGCTCAAAGAACAGCTGTTGCTGGATGTCCTGAAGAGGATAAGAAAGAAAAACCTGGAGATGGTAGAGTTGTGGCTGCTGATGACATTGCAAAGAAAAGGGTTGACATGAAAGCCCTAAATATTCAGAAAGTCTCTTTGGGACAAGAAAACCAGCATAAATATAGAGGCTATGAATCTGCTAAGGATCTTTGGGAAGCTCTTGAAGTTGCATATGGTGGCAATGCAGACACTAAGGAGGAAAAGAAAAAACAACTTCTGCATGATTATGCTATCTTCAAAGCTCAACCCAATGAGAAACTGAGTAGTGTGAGAAGCAGATTGCTTGACATTACAAGCAAGTTGTCCTTCATGGGGACACAAGTTGGTGATGTTGACATCAATGCTACCTTTCTTAAAAGTCTTGGTGAGGCATGGAAGATTGAGGCAAGATCTATTCTTGCCAACAATACTTACAAGAGCTCCTCGTTTGATGACATCTACAACAAACTAAGACTGTTGGAAGATGAAACTCTTTTAGAGCATGGAAGCAAATCTACCACCAGCAACATGGCCTTCTTCTCTCATAGTGAAGGTCAATTCAATCAGAAGGACTCTCATATGCATCCAGTTACTGGATCATCATATGTCAGCGCCGGAACAAGTCCTATCAACGTCTCCTATTCAGACGCTGACACATTCAAGAATGACTCCCCAAGAGTTAAACCTGCTGGTTTAAATTTGGATACTGTGTGTACTTACATTGATTCTTTGCCCAATGGTTCAGTGATTACATATGAGGACCTTGAGCAGATAAGTGATGAGCACTTGGAAGAGATGGACATCAAGTGGAACATGGCTCTTGCTAGTATAAGAGCAAATAGGTGGAACAGAAGGTTTAAAAAGAAGATGACCTTCAATGCTAAAGACACAGCTGGATTTTATAAATCCAAAGTTGAATGCTACAACTGTCATCGTATGGGGCACTTCATGAGGGAATGCAGATCTCCTAGAAGATCTGATGCTGGTAAACCCTCAAGTCAGGTTGTTAAAGCTCAGGATTCCAAAGCTATGGTTGCAGTTCAAGGAATTGATGGTACAGGATGAGATTGGAGCTATCTGGCTAAGAATGTTGAAGAGGATAAAGCTTTGGTTACTGATATTGAAGAAGAAGAGCATGTTGAATATGCTCTCATGGCACACTCCTCCTCTTCATCTGATAATGAGGTATATGATGATGCTTTTTGTAGCAAAGGTTGTAGGTTAAATACTGAAAGACTTAACAAAGAGGTGTTAAAACTAAAAGATGATATGAGTACTGAAAGATGTAAATTGTCTAATTACCAACTAGCTCTTACTGAAACTGAGAAAACCGTTTCTGAATACAAGAAAATGGAATTTGACTTAAAAGATAAGATCAATATCTTAAAACATGAGTTAGAGGGTAGTATGGATATTAGAAACATCATGGAAAGGGTTAATGGTGAATTACAGGCTAAGTTAGATGAGGCCATTAAGAATAAAGATAATGTTGGCCTCAAAATTCAAAGATTTGATAGAGCCACCCAAACCCTAGGAGACTGTGTAGCTAAACAAAGGGATCCTAAGGACATGACTGGGATTGGGATGAATGATTACTCTTTGGTTCCACCACCAGCTGGTGACTTCTATGGTGTCCAACAAAGGGACTTATCTTGGACTGGTTTACCAGAGCTCCAAGAGGAGGAATTCATTCCTCCACCAAGAGTTGTCACTCCAGTGGAAGAGTATCAACAAAAATTGACTGACCTAAATGAGTGGAAGAAAGCTAACCCTACTTTATTTGTTAAGGGAGGTTTGCTATGTGAAAGTCCAAATGAATCTACACCCATTAAGGTTACTAACCCAATCACTGGTAAAGTTGTTGACCTAGGCTCAAACACTGTTAGAAGACCTGGCATTAAATATGCAGAGATGTATAGGAATACTAGGTCACCCAAGAGTCAAGTTAGCAATCATGGAACAGGCTTCTTCTCCTCTAGACCTAAGGTTGTGTCTAGAAAAGCTTGTTACACGTGTGGTAGTTTTTCACACTTGGCATACAAGTGTGTCAACGCTCACAAAGCCAGCGCTGACAGAAACAATTTCAGCGCTGACAGGAACAAAGTCAACGTTGTTAGGAAGTCAAACGTTGTCAGACCCAAACCTTGTGTGCAGCAAAGTCCACAAGTGATTAGACCTGCCCCATTCTTTTCTAGAAGGTCTAACACTCATGGACAAAGACCATTTCAAAAGACAAACACCTGGTCAAATAGGCAATGGGTTTCTGTAGCAAACCCTAGGTTCAACGCTGACAAGGGTAATTTCAGCGTTGACAGGACAAATTCTAACGTTGACAGAAATGTGACCAGACCTAAATATTTGCAGCCACAAGGTAAGGGGTCTAAAGCTTCTTCAAGCTTAACATGGAGACCCAAGAAATATCAAAACCCTAATGATAATGGGATTTCAATGACTTGCAATAGATTTAAATACATTTCAAAGGTCATTACAAAACCTATTGGGGTTAACTGGGTATTTCATCCTAAAAAGGATGAGAATGGGGTTGTTGTGAGAACTAAGTCTGTTCTTATTGAACAACCAGATGAATCCAAGTCTTTTGAGACTTGGGTTCCCAAAGAAAACTAATTTGTTTTCTTTATGTGCAGGGCATTCAACGACAGGTCAATGATTATGGATATTGGGATAGTGGATGCTCAAGGCACATGACAGGGAAGGAAGACTATCTGACGAATTTCACTCCTATTAAAGATGGTGATAAGGTATACTTTGGAGGTGGATATGGAACTATCACAGGCAAAGGAACCCTTCTCACCAATAATCTACGTTTTGAGAACGTCTTCCTGGTAAAAGAACTTGATTACAACTTGTTTAGTGTATAACAGGTTTGTGATAACAAAAATAAAGTTCTGTTTACTGATACTGAGTGTTTGGTGTTAAGCAAGGATTTTAAGATCCCTGATGAGAAATATATTGAGTATAGAACACCTAGGCATAAAGACATATGTAATGTGAATTTAAATGGGATTAAAATGAATACCAATATGTCTTGTTTTTATGCTAAGGCCTCAGTAGATGAGAGTAATTTGTGGCACAGGAGACTAGGGTACATAAATTTTAAAAATATAAATAGGCTTGTGAGACTTGGTTTAGTTGATGGTTTGCCTGAGAAGGCCTTCCACAATGACCACTCTTGTGTTGCATGTCTTAAAGGCAAGCAGCACAAGGTCTCATTCAAGTCCAAACAGGTGCATACTAGTTCTAGACCTCTTTATATGCTTCACATGGACCTCTTTGGTCCAACAAATATAGAAAGTTTGAATGGTAAGTCATATTGCTTTGTTATCACAGATGACTTTTCTAGGTTTACTTGGACATTCTTTCTAGCTATGAAGAGTGACACAGATGATATTCTAATTGATTTTATCACTCAGATTGAGAAAAGGTCTGGCAATGAGGTTAAAATGCTTAGGAGTGATAATGGTGGAGAATTTAGGAATAAGAAGTTAGATGATTTCTGTGCTAGGAAAGGAATTACTAGGCAATTTAGCATTGCTAGAACCTCACAACAAAATGGGGTTACTGAGAGGAAAAATAGAACCCTAATTGAAGCAACCAGAACAATGTTGGCTGATGCTCACTTTCCTATAGCCTTTTGGGCTGAGGCTGTTAATACAGCTTGCTATGTGCAAAATAGAGCATTGGTTAACAAAATTCAGAACAAAACACCTTATGAGTTTCTTTGGGGAAGAAAACCTAATATTGGTTTTCTCAGACCTTTTGGTTGTCATGTAGTAGTCTTGGATACTAGTGATGCCTTAGGGAAATTTAGTGCAAAAGGTGATGAGGGTTACTTCATGGGGTATTCAGTCCAGAGCAAGGGTTATAGGGTTTATCTTAAAGAGGACAAACGTATAGTTGAAAGAGTACATGTTAGGTTTTTAGAGAATAAACCTAGTGATCCTGAAAGTGGTCCTAATTGGTTGTTTGATTTGGAACCCTTATCTAGAACTTTAAATTATATGCCTGTCACTAATCCAGACATTGCGAAGGTAACTTCAAATGTTGTGGAGGAACAAGTTGTTAATGTTTTAGGTACACAGGTTAATGAGAGGGTTGGATCACAAGCAGAAAAGGCATCTCCTATATCAGAATATGTCACTATTCCCATTTGGACAGATGCTTTTGCTGCTGCTACTGCTGCTGGACAAGATAATGGTGGTTTCCAAGTACCACCAGATACAAACATGCATGGTCCTTCAGGCGCTGACAAAGGCAAATCTAGCGCTGACAAGACCAATTCAGACGTTGATGGCTCAGACGTTGACAACAACAGTTCAAGCGTTGTTAGCCCAAGCGCTGACAAACAAGGTTCAGGCGTTGACAACAATTCTGCCCATCTTTTCTCTTCAAATTTTGAACAAGGTGAACCTTCCACTATTTATGAAGAGGTTCATCCTCATGTTGATGGAAGAGAGTCTGATGAAGAGGACATTAGCAATATGGAGAATGAGGTTGAGGACACTAGACTTTTTGAAGGAGGAGTTCTCACTTCCACAATGAAGAATCACCCCCTTCCCAGATCATTGGTGATATTATGACTCCAGTTCAGACTAGAAGATCTCATCAAGGTCTTGGTGGGTTTATTGCTAATATACACAAGAAGGTTGATACCCCTCTTGTGCAAGCATGTTTGTTTGCTTGTTTTCTGTCACAGGAAGAACCCAAGAAAATATTTGATGCTCTCAAAGAACTAAGTTGGGTGGAAGCAATGCAGGATGAGCTTCACCAATTTGCAATTCAGGATGTTTGGGAGCTGGTTGATTGTCCTAGATTTGTCAGACCTATAGGGACAAGATGGGTTCTCAGGAACAAAAGAGATGAAAGAGGCATTGTGGTCAGAAACAAGGCAAGGTTAGTGGCTCAAGGTTATACACAAGAGGAGGGGATAGACTATGAGGAGGTCTTTGCACCAGTAGCAAGGATTGAAGCTATTAGGATTTTTCTAGCCTATGCATCCTGCATGGGCTTCACAGTCTATCAAATGGATGTCAAGAGTGCCTTCCTCTATGGAACTATTGTTGAGGAAGTTTATGTGATGCAACCTCCTGGTTTTGAGGATCCAGAGCATCTAGATAAAGTGTATAGAGTCAAAAAGGCTATGTATGGCCTTCATCAAGCCCCCAGAGCATGGTATGGTACCTTGTCTACCTATTTGGTGGATAATGGATTCAAGAGGGGCACCATAGATCAGACACTATTTACAAAGAAGAAAGGCAAGCATGTGTTGCTTGTCCAGGTCTATGTTGATGATATCATTTTTGGGTCTACTGATCCAAAGATGAGTGAGGATTTCTCCAAGCTTATGACAGACAAATTCAAGATGAGTGCTATGGGGGAGATGAACTTCTTTCTTGGTTTACAAGTTCAGCAGAAAGAGGATGGTATCTTCATCTCCCAGGACAAGTATGTGGCTGAAATCTTGAAGAAGTTTGGCTTTTCTCCACATGAAAAGAGGGCTACTACTCCTATGGATAGAGAACACCCTTGGGGAAAGATTGGAGATGGGAAAGATGTAGATGTCAGGCACTATAGATCCATGATTAGATCCTTGATGTATCTTACTGCCTCCAGACCTGACATCATGTTTGCTGTGTGTGCTTGTGCACGCCATCAAGTGACTCCCAAAGAATGTCACCTTTATGTTGTGAAGAGGATCTTTAGGTACCTAAGATGCTATCCTAGTCTTGGTTTGTGGTACCCAAAGGATTCACCATTGGAGCTGATTGCATATTCAGACAGTGATTATGGAGGTGATAAATTTGATAGGAAATACACAACTGGTGGATGTCAGTTTCTTGGGAGAAGGTTGATATCTTGGCAATGCAAGAAACAAACAGTGGTGGCTAATTCTACAACTGAAGCAGAGTATGTGGCTGCAGCTGCATGTTGTGGCCAAGTGTTGTGGATTCAGAACCAGCTGTTGGACTATGGGTACAATTTCATGCATACTAAGATATTTGTTGACAATAATAGTACTTTATGCATCATTAAGAATCCTGTACATCATTCTAAAACTAAACACATAGAAATTAGACACCATTTTATAAGAGATTGCTTTGAGAAAGGTTTAATACAACCAGATAGGGTTGACACTGAGGAAAATGTGTCAGATTTATTAACTAAACCGTTTGATGCTGGGAGATTTCAATACTTGGTAACAAGTATTGGAATGGTCAATCTCACATAATATGTGTTTTTGAGTCTTTTTGTAAAAGTATGTACAGGATGATGCATTATTATTGGTCTTATTGATGATTTAGATTTTCCACTATATTTTTCTAACACTGACAAAGGTTGCTTGAACGCTGATAAGTGTGTTTGCAACGTTGTCAGCAATATAATTGTCTAACGCTGACAAAGCTTCCCTCAACGCTGTCATGTGTTATCGGGGCGTTGTCAGCAACAATGTTAGTTTTGTGGTTTTCAATCTAAATGTGCAGATGGTGTTAGCAGTACACCATTGGATACAGAGTTGCTTATGGATCAATGGAGAAGCATCTGGACAAGTTTTTTATTTATGGATGATGGTTGGAATGTTTCATTCCTATCTTGACATAAATTTTTTATGTTCATGCATGATTTTAGCAAACTTTTGTATCATAGTTTAAGGGGAGGTTTTAGGAACCTTTAGGATGTTTGGGTATCCATATGATACTCTTATCACAATTCTAGATTGTGTCCACATGTGAGTGTGAGTTAGTTTCTACTAAATCATGAGGCACTGTAGCATGCAAAGTTGATATACTATGCATGCTGCCAAGACATTTTTGGCCTAGAATTGGTTGTGGTCTGTTGGGAGACTTGGGAATGATTTTGATATGGGATTTACTTGGGAGTAACAAGGATTTTATAAGGTAACTTGGTTGTTAAGAGTTTTGGTTAGCAAGGGACACTAGAGGACTGTTATGTCTATCTTGCTTATGCAAGTGTGCATAACTGGACAGTGCTTGCCGCCCTATAATAATTCTCAGCTTTTGGTTATATTCTCTAGGATAAATTACTTGTTAAGGTCATTTTTCACTTTCTAAAATATTTTTATTTTTGGACACTGACAAGAATTTTCCAAGCGTTGTTGTGACCAAATTGGACGCTGACATGGCTATAGGCAAACGTTGACAAGATTATAGCCGTTGGGCGTTGATAGGTTATTTTTGACCGTTGACACTCAATGGGACCTACCCAGTTGTTACTTTTTGATATATTTTCAAGCCGTAATTTTAGGAGTTGTTACTTTCATTTAATGCATGAGATAACTTATAACTTTTTCAATATTTTCATGATTGATTTTTGAAAATATTTGCCTATTTTTGGGCCAATCACATGCATTCTTTTTCTCCTATAAATTTGGCTCCTATTTTAAACAGGGTATCTATAATTCTTGTCTAACAATTTTCTCTTATCAATTTCATCTTCTTCACTTAAAATTAACAGCTTTCATCAATGGCACCAAAGTTTAAACCAACAAAATTGGAAATGGGGTTCAGATCTCAACACAACATGATTGCATATCTTGTCGCTGATGATACTCTGTTTCCTCAATACACACAAATGGTGGCGTATTTGAACGCATCCCCATTAAGGTATGCTCTTTCTCATGCACCACTCATTCCAGTCACACACATTAAGCAGTTTTGGAACACTGTTAGTTTCTCAACAGTTAATGGAGTGACCACATTGACTTCTATTATTCATGGGAGATCTTGGGTGGTTACTGAGGCCTTGGTACGCCAAGCCTTACATCTTGATGATGCTGATGGTATAGCCACCCTTCCCATAAATGAAATAGAACAAGGGCTTAGGGCTTTGGGATATCCTTTTCCTGATGAAGGTACTCTAAATAAGTATCATAAGCAGGAATTTCCCCCAGCCTGGAAGTACCTCATACATGTCCTCCTTCAATGTTTGAGTCCCAAATGTACTGCACACAATGAGATCAATAGATCCATTGCCAGTGCTATTGTGTGCATTGCAACAGGGCAAAAATTTAACTATTCTAAAATGATTTTTGAGGGGATGTGTAAAAACAAGGGGACAAAAATGACTTTAGCTTATCCCCGTTTTCTGCAAATGGTTTTTGATGTTCAAGGTTACTGCTCAAGGGATCACAATGATTTTTATAAGATCCCTGAGCAAAAGAAAGCTATTTTTATGAAGATGAACTCACCACCCCATAGAGACCTACCTTTAACCCAAGCCATGCTTGCTGTTCTTGCAGCAGCACAACCCCAACCAGACCCCCAACCTCAAATTGACCCTCAACCACAACTTGAACCAATTCCTGAACCTTTACCTTCACCTAAACAAATGCAAATTAACTCAGAATCCTTCAACGCTGACACACTCAATGTTGGCGTTGATGTGCCTATTTCCAACGCTGACACACAACCTTCACAATCCCAAACACCCCTTAACCAACCCACATCCACTCATTCTTCCACACCATCTTCCACACCCCCTGAATATAGGTTGATGAAACGCCAAAGGACTACTGGAGTGTTCTCCTCTGGTGGTCCTAGCCATGTAGCAGAGAGAACCACCACCACAAGTGTGGCTGGTACCCTGGATGAGGCTGGGACTATTGGTTCTGGCTTAGATGCTGGCCAAGGCAGTCCCACCATCATTAAGTCCTCATCCATGCCCAATGAATCTGACTTGGGAGGTCAAATCCCCATTTTAGAAGAGGGCAGACTGGAACCAATGACTCTTATGGAATTGACGGCAATCTGCATTAGCTTGCAAAAGCAAAATGCAGACTTAGTACAAGTAGTCAGCTCACAAGGCCTTGAACTCAAGCAATTGCGGGAGAGGATTGTTGTTTTGGAAAGTGATCGTGCTAGGAAGGGTATGGAGGAATCTTCCAAAGGGGAGGAAGATCAAATAAATCTGAGTGATAAGGGCAGCCAGGATGGTCAATCAATGGATGTTGCTGAGGCCCTTACAACTTTGAAGAAACAAACAGGTTTTGATACGTCCTTAGTCTCTCCTACCAACTTAAATTTATCATTTACAGCTATGTTGAGAGAGGTTACACAAGGCGCTGAGGGAAGATATTTGAGCGTTGACAAGGAAAATTTGGACGCTGATAGAAGTATTTTGGGCGCTGATAGGACAAATTTGGGCGTTGATAGACCTGCACATGAAGGTGATGTATCCCAGTCATCATCTATCATCAAGGAGGTTTCTACTCAGGTATTACCATCTACCTTACCAACCATTGCACCATCAGATAAGGGTAAGGGTATAATGGTAGAGGAGATTTTTCCAAAGGATGCAGCTCAAGTTGAATTTGATAGAAGATTGGCTGCACAAATCATGGAACATGATGAAAAGGAAAAGTCACCATTTGTTGTGACTTCTGAAGAAGGAAGTGATGGAGCTAGCTCAGACTCAAGTGTGATGATTATAGAACCTGAAAGGCTTGAGTATGGGGATGAGTTGGCCAAAGAAAAGTTGAGAGAATTGAAATTGCAGGTTGACTTTGACATGCCAGAGGTGGTTCAAATGTATCATGCTTGGGAAGACAGATGCATGGAGAATCCAGACTTGACCATTTCAGATCAAATATGGGGTTTGGAGATTCTACTTAGAGTTCATAAGGATTGCCAGGTAATTTTGAAACACAAGGCAAGCAATATTCTCTCAGAGTTGAAAAGGGATAGAAGGGAGCTCTACTTTATGTTGCTCAGATGTTATGGAGTTGGATGGACATATCAGAAGTTGAAGGCTTTGACATTTGATGAGTTGGAAAACAGGGCTTATCCCATTTGGGTGAGAGTGCAGGAAGCAAACACTCTCAGACTTCTTTCAGATGAAAGAAAGGAGGAACTTGCAGAAGAAATGGAACTCAAGAAAGCTATGATTGTTCCCAGGCCAGTGAAGAAGGGAATTTCATTTGAGTTTCCAAAAGATATGGATCCACTATATCCAAGTGAAGCAGTTATAAGAAAGAGCCTCAGGCTCTCCCCATTAGAAGCTTCAGATATGGTGCAAGTGTTACCATTAGATTCCAGGAACCCAATTGTGAGCTATGAAGAAGATGAATGTGGGTTTTGGAAGATTGGCAGATTTGGAAAGGAGGTACACACTTTTACCACTCTCATATCTTTATTTGCAAGTTGTGATAGAGAAGACTTGGTGGACCTTTGGAGGTTGCTGGAAACCAAGTATGAGGCTGAAGTAACAACTTCAGCCAATGGAATAAAACTTTGGACCACATTCAAAAGAATGTGTGGACCAGAAGATGAGGATCCTGCAATTTGGAAGGATCTTGAAGATGACCTCAGTGGTCTTCAATGGAGGTTATATTCAGCTGCTGGTGTTTATCATTTGAGTTCTACAAAGTTTGCTGAGTATCTACTTGTGGATGCCCAATATTTCATATCCAAGGCTATTTTGGAGAAGATGAAGGACACTCAGCTGGAAATAGATTATTCAAGTGACGTGGCAAAAGATTTGATCAGATTTATTCACTATCAATATGAGAAGGTTTGTAAGATTCCTCCTAGTCCTTAATGCTTATTCAGAAACTTGATCATAAGAGTGGATATCAAGTTTAGGGGAGGATTGTTGGGAATAAATTAAGGCCAGATCACTTGAGCGCTGACAAGAACAAAACAAGCGTTGACAAGAACAAAACAAGCGCTGACAGCTCAAGCGTTGACAAGTTAAAGTCAAGCGTTGACACATTGAAGACAAGCACTGATGGAAGATATATTCTACACGTTTATTATATTCTAGAATACTTCTAGTAAGGATAGGAACGACAATGTATTTTCTATATTTATCTTTACCTAGAATAGCTGATACGTAGATTATTGTACAAGGCTTCTTATGTCTATAAAAGAAGACCTTTAGGTATAAGTTTTATATAAGTTTTCATTCGTAAACATCTTTCATTGTAAGCAAGTTTGATATTGATAATCAAAGTGAAAGTTTGTTTATATCATTGTGTGTTCTTGTTTAAGTGTTAAATTCCGCATAACACTTAGATTCATAAAGCATATACAAAGGTTTCTCTACGTGTATTACTTGATCTAATCTCGTATACACAAAGCTAATCGATCTAAGTTTGGGATCAACAATGAAGACAAAAGAAGGTCTCCCCTACACTTCTCATCAACTTGCTATCCTTATTTCTAACCTACAACACTCTAGATCTAAAAACTTCTAAACCTAGTTATTCAAGCTTGATTTAAGGAGTCTCTAGCTCGAATCTTCCCACAATGAATTAATTCATAGGGAAAATGGGAATCTCTTGGACCATTTCCACGGAAATGTCCTCCCCAAAATAGTGCTTCACACGGTGACCATTCACTTTAAAATTGGGACCATCGGGTTGTGACTACTCAATAGTTCCATATGGAATACTTGAGCAATAGTGAATGGACCGGACCATCTCGACTTAAGCTTGCCCCAAAAAAGTTTCAACCTTGAGTTAAAGAGGAGAACCGGCTATCCAACTTTAAACTCATGGTTCTTAATATTAGCATCATGCAATTTCTTAGTCTTGTCCTTATAAAGCAATGAGTTCTCATAAGCATTGGCTCTCAATTCATCCATTTCATTAAGTTGATCCTTTCTATGTGAGCCGGCTTGGTTTAAATCAAAGTTAGCCCACTTGAGAGCCCAAGAAGCCTTATGTTCTAACTCGAATGGGAGGTGGCATGCTTTTCCATAGACAAGCCTATATGGAGTACAACCAATTGGTGTCTTAAAAGCCGTCCTAAAAGCCCACAAAGCACCATCAAGCTTATCCGACCAAGAAGCTCGATGCTCTCCCACCGTTCTTTCCAAAATTCTATTTAAACCACGATTTGTGACCTCGGTTTGACCATTAGTTTGAGGGTGATACGCGGTAGAAAGCCTATGATTAACTCCATATTTCTTTATAACTCTCGTGAATTGATCATTATAAAAGTGAGTACCACGATCACTTATGATGGCCCGAGGTACACCAAATCTAGCAAACAATTGCTTCAAAAATGTCACAACAACTCGAGCATCATTAGTAGGTAAGGCTTTGGCCTCAACCCATTTTGACACATAATCCACCGCTACGAGTATATACTTATTTCCCTTGGAAGATGGAAACGGTCCCATAAAATCTATTCCCCACACATCAAAAATCTCACATTCTTGAATGAAGTTTTGTGGCATCTCATCACGTTATGTAATTTTTCCTTGTCTTTGACATACATCACAAAATTTCACCATCTCTTGGGCATCTTTGTAAATGGAAGGCCAATAGTAATCCGAATCAAAAACTTTCTTGGCGGTATAGTTGGGTCCAAAATGTCCACCCGTAGGTCCCTTATGACAAGCTTCTAAAATCTTAAATGCCTCGGGCCCATCTACACACCGTCTAATGATTTGGTCCGCACATTGCCTAAAGAGGTAAGGATCATCCCAAAAGTAATACTTCACTTCCTTGAGAAATTTTTTCTTTTGTTGGGAAGTAAGACCCTCTATAAGCACATTCCCCACAAGATAGTTTGCAATATCCGCAAACCAAGGGGTGGCATCCTCTTGAGAAGAGATAGACATGAGCTCCTCTAATGGAAAGGATTATTGATTTCCTTATGCTCAAGTCTACTCAAGTGATTTGCCGCTAAATTCTCGGCTCCTTTCTTATCTCAAATTTCTATCTTAAACTCTTGGAGCAATAAAACCCATCTCAAAAGCCTAGGCTTAGCATCTTGCTTTGTCATGAGATACTTGAGAGCGGAATGATCCGTATACACTATGGTTTTGGATAGCACAAGGTATGGTCTAAATTTCTCAAAGGCATAAACTATAGCAAGCAACTCTTTTTCCGTGGTAGTATAATGAAGTTGTGCACCGGTCATGGTTTTACTAGCATAGTGTATAGGTTGAAAATGCTTATTCACTCTTTGTCCTAACACGGCCCCCACCGCATAATCACTAGCGTCACACATAAGCTCAAAAGGTAATTCCCAATTTGGAGAAAGCAAAACGGGAGCCTTAGTCAATTTCTCCTTAAGAGTCTCAAAAGAATCCAAACACTCTTGGTTTAAAATGAAAGGAGCCTCTTTTTCCAAGAGGTGAGTCATCAGTCTTGCTATCTTAGAAAAATCTTGTATGAAGCATCTATAAAACCCCGCATGACCTAAGAAACTCCTTACACCTTTAACTGTAGTGGGTGAGGGAAGCTTAGCAATCACATCAATTTTAGCTCGATCCACTTCTAATCCCTTATTGGATATCTTGTGTCCCAAGACAATACCCTCTTTCACTATAAAATGACATTTCTCCCAATTAAGAACTAAACGGGTTTCCTCACACCGCTTAAGCATGCGTTCAAAATTGGTGAGACAAGAGGTAAATGAATCTCCAAAGACGGAGAAATCATCCATGAAAACCTACACATTTTGCTCAATCTTATCATGGAAAATTGCCATCGTACACCTTTGAAATGTCCCCGGTGCATTACACAAGCCAAAAGGCATTCTCTTGTATGCAAATGTACCGTAGGGACAAGTGAATGTGGTCTTTTCTTGATCCTTAGGGTCAATGGGTATTTGAAAATAACCCGAAAATCCATCAAGAAAGCAATAGTACTCATTTCCCGCTAAGCGTTCTAGCATTTGGTCCATAAAAGGCAAAGGGAAGTGATCTTTCTTAGTAGCCTCATTTAGCTTCCTATAATCAATACAAACTCTCCAACCCGTAACAAGTCTCGTAGGAATAAGCTCATTGTTCTCATTAGGTACTACAGTGATTCCACCCTTCTTAGGAACACAATGTTCCGGGTTAACCCACGGAGAGTCGGAAATGGGGTAAATCATGCCCGTATCAAGGAGTTTGATAACTTCCTTTTTAATGACCTCATGGATTTTAGGGTTAACCCTTCTTTGGCTTTGAATGGCGGGTTTGTAATCATCCTCTATAAGGATTTTGTGTGTACAAAAATGTGGATCAATTCCCCTTATGTCGGATATTTTCCATGCTAAGGCTTGCTTATGTTTCTTAAGGACTTCTATGAGTTTCTCTTTCTCATCCTCTTTCAAATCTTTAGCAATGATCACGGGTAATTGGTCTTTTCATTCTAAGAAAGCATACTCTAGGTGGGATGGAAGGTCCTTAAGTTCAAGTGGAGGTGGACTCTCTATGGAAGGTTTAACTATGGATGGATCATCATTAGTTACTTCTTGTGGAATGGGTGAAGGAATTGGGTCCTCATTGAGCAACTTTTGGATAGTGAGAATATCTTCTTCCCAATTGATGGGAGAATCATCATTACCAAGAAAGTTGGACTCAAATTCCTCCAAGAGGAAATCACTCTCTCCAAAAGGTGTTAAGGAGGGAGCAATTGAGGCCAAGGTCTCAACATGGGGCATATCCTCACTATTACTCTTGCAAGCGTCATGAAAATGCTCATCACACACCTCATCTAGCACATCAACTATGTTAATGGTCTCACAAGGTTTAGACTCCTTAATCACTTTCTTATCACACATTTTCCCTAACTTAAACACCACTTTCTCATCCTCAACTCTCATAATTAGTTCTCCCTCTGCCACATCTATTAAAGTACGACCCGTTCTCAAAAATGGTCTACCAACAATCAAAGGAACTCTAGGGTCCATGTCATAATCAACCACTACAAAGTCGGCCGGAAAGGTAAACTTATCCACACTTACAAACACATCCTCCACTATACCTACCGGGTAAGCTATGGTACGGTTGGCTAACTCAAGTGTCATCCTAGTGGGAGTGAGCTCGGGAAGAGAGAGTTTTTTCCAAACCGATAAAGGCATGAGGTTTATGCTTGCTCCTAGATCCGCCAAAGCCATGCAATTTTCCACCCCGGGAAAATTTCAAGGTATCAAAAAGCGCCCCGGATCTCCAAGTTTTGTTGGTAAGGTTTTGAGTAACACGGTGGAACAATTTCATTAAGGGATGTGTTGGGCAAATCAACCAATTTTTCCTTGTTAGAGAGTAGATCCTTGAACATCTTAGAAAATTTTGGCATGTAAGCAAGAGCTTCCGCAAAGGAGATGTTTATGTTGAGTTGCTTGAACATCCTTAAGAAATTTGAGACTTGGATATCATACTTGTTTTTCAATTTGTCCTTTTTCAATCTTGAAGGGTAAGGAAGATTTGGTTTAGGTATAGGTGGAATAGGTGTTGTAGTGGAAGATTTTTCTTTGTTAGCTTCTTCATTTGGAGTTGTGGAAGGTAAAGGAGAAGTGGGAATAGGTTGAGAAGGTGTGGTTGATGAAGTAGTAGAGTTTGGAGGTGGTGAAGTAGATGTAGAAGGCTTATCACAAGTGGGAACCAAAGTGGGTTTAACAATATATGTGTAGGAGATGAAGGATCATTTGTTGTTTTTCCACTTCTAGTTGTAATAGCATTGACATTTGATCTCGGGTTTGTTTGTGTGTTAGATGGTAAATCCCCTTGTGGTCTTTGATTAAATGCCATTAAAAGCCTCTTAGTTTGCTCCTCCGCAATGAGTTTCATTTGCTCTTGCATTCTTTTCTCACTTTCATGAATTCTCCTCTCAACATACTCTTGATTATCATATGGCACATATCCTTGAGTTTTAATTTGAGGGTATCCTTGATTTGGGAAGATTGGTGGTGGGTGAAATCCTTGATTTTGTGGATGAAAATTATTTCCTTGATTTTGAAAAGTGTTAGGTGCCTTGTAATTGTTCCCTTGGTATTGTGGTCTTGGACCTTGGTTTCTTTGTAACAATTGAGATGGATTGGGTTGAGTAATGGGTGGTGGGTGGGGTGGGAATCCCGGTGGAGCAAGGTCATTTTGAGACTTTTAAGAAAGGTTGTGTGGATTAATGTTGGGTTTGAAATGTTCACGATGTTATTCTTGGTAAGCATAACACTCCCCTTGATAAGCTTGCACCTTATAACATTGTTGATATGAATGGGGATCTCCACAAGTTTCACATGAAAGGGTAATAGCATTCACATCACTGGTGGAATTGTTCAAGGAAAGGCCCTTAATGGCTTGGATCAATTCTTGACTTGACTTTAGATGCATCTCATGATCCCTAACTATTCTTTGAAGTATCTATTGGTGACTCTTGAGGAATTGGTTATCACAAGGTGTTTGAGAGTTATTTTGGATAACATGAACTCTTTCTTCAAATTGAGTGTTTGTTTGCACCATTGCTTTGGTCTCAATAATATCCTAAGCTTCTTGAATGGTTTTAGCAAGAATATTTCCACCCGCGGAAGCATTAAGTGAATCTTGGTGGTGTGGTCTCAATCCATCATAGAAAGTGTTTATTTGGTGAACTCATCGAATCCATGGTTAGGGCATCTCCTCAATAACTCCTTATACTCCTCCCAAGCATCACTAAATATTTGACTAGGTTTTTGTTGAAAGCCTATAATTACGTTCCTCAAAGCCGTGGTCTTAGATGTGGGAAAGAACTTGTTCAAAAACTTCTTAGTGAAACCATCCCATGTGGTAATGCTCTCGGGTGGTTGTGTATCTAACCAATGCTTAGCCGGACCCTCTAGTGAAAATTGCACCAATATCAACTTAATGGCATCATGGGGAACTCCATTGTACTTAATGGTGTTGCAAAGAGCAAGAAATTTCTTAAGGTGATCATGTGGATTATCATTCTTGTTCCCAAACAATGGTGTGTTTGAACCAAGTTAATCATGGATGTTTTTAACTCAAATGTGTTTGCGGGAATATCGGGTATCTTGATAGCATCGGCATATCCTTGCACATTAGATTGCAAGTGCTCCATCAAAGGTCGAGTATCAACTACGGCCATGGCTTCTTGTTGTGTGTGGATCAAAGCACGATTCTCGGGATCGGCTTGATGGACGGTGGTGTTCCTACTCTTTCTCTTTTTCTTCCTTTTCGGAGGAAGGGGTTGTACACCAATCGGTATTTGTGCACGCCCGCGAGTGAGCATGCAACTCAATACGAGGAATGAGAGAGAAGCTCTCGTTTGACTTTGAAGAGAAAGGGATTATCCTCTTCGAGTTTCAATATGAAATATCCACAAGAAAGTATAATATACGTAATTACTACTTGGGTGCAAGACCCCCAATGAAGCCTTCCTTCTTAGAATACTCACTAGTGAACGGGGGGTTAGGTGGCGCGAAGCACTTAAATACCTATTGACCCTTAGATGGCATTTTATAGCACATCGCCTTTCTATTCACTTTTTAGTTTGTATTCTTTGAATTATTGCTTATTGGAAGTATTTATCTATTCTTGCTTTATTGAATTTGATCGATACGCGTGTCAAGGACCGGAACGCCCCTTAACACGATGTATTGCCATGGCAATACTTATGGAGAATATGTGTATTGGTTATTCTTATACGTATACGTATTTACATATAATAATATATCAAAAATATTTTTGTATGTATTTGGGTTTTTTAAAGAAAATACTATATGTACATAAAAACCAAGGAAATCCAATAATATATATTTTTGGTTGCAATCTCTTAGGAAAAAGATTGCTTTTTGATTTTTTAATTTTTTTGGTCAATTCTTTAGGAAAAGAATTGTTTTTGTTATTTTTTAGTTTTTATATTTTTATATTTTTGATTTTTTTATGTTTTTTATTTATGATACGTAAAAATAACGTTCATGAGGTGAACGGATCCCAAAAGCCAATGAAAACCGTCAATCGATAATCTCTCGTAAAGTCAAAGAACCGGCAGCGGCGCCATTTAATATTGTGTAAATTGAAGTTCGTTTCTCGATTCTTAACCAATTGAAAGTCCTAACAATATCAGGTTTATTATCTTTTTTGGTTGATAGGGTTATTTGGATTTTCTATGTCTATTTAATCAAGCAAGTAAATATGTGAAAAATAATAAGCTACGTAACCGTAAAACAATTAACACATACCAAGTTTTTATTCACAAAAGGACAAAATTGTAAATCTATGGAAGTAATGTGCTAAAAATGTAAGTAAATGAAACTTAAATGCTTGAAATGTAAAAATCAGAAAGTAAAAGGACCAATCATGCAAATTCTAACAAATTCCTAACAAATTTTAACAACTTTCAAAACTGATTAACTAAAAATGACAAGTAAGTAAAAGTTATGGACTAAATCAATGCAAACCATAATAAAGTGGAAAATTAGCTAGTAATGGAAAATGTTACAAACTAAGGGGACTAAAGTGCAATAAAAGGGAATATTAAACCAAAAACGGGCACCTTGGGACAATAAGGCTCGTATAAGCTAAAAAATGCACCAAATAAGCTCAAACAAGTTTTAAACTGCTTAAAACTGAAAAACACTTAGGCTTGTCCAAGCAAAAAGCTTGAAATGCACTAGAACTCAAATAAGCCAACTCTAATAAGCCAAGAACAAGCTATAATGAAATCCAGACATGCACATCTCAATTTTAGAGTCAAATCTGATTAATCAGCTTATGGAGAGTTAGGAATGTCTTTCCTTATGGAAAATGATCCAGTAATTAAGCTGGAAATTGCAAATAAGCTGAAACCTAGCTTATTGACCAAGTTTGACCAAAAAGTGAAAAAGCTGAAAACTTCCAGATCTACTCAAGACATGATTCTAAACAAGATTGTGAAAGAAAATAACAAGATTTATGAAGTGGATTTTGCTCTAGAAGAAAACAGTCTACTTGATTATTACAGAAACTTGCAGTTGCTTATGAGCTTATGAAAAAGCTGATTTCTCACTTGAATTAAGATACTGTAGAATTTCCCTTTGCAGAATCAAACTTTGGTGTTAAAGCACAAGTAGAAACTAGTTTCACTGAAATTGGTTAAGAAATGAACAATTGCTAAGAGATTGAAAAGTGCTACTTATCTGATGAACTAGTATCAAAAGACTGACCCAAACTTTTTATCAACCATTTTCCTTTTTGACAAACCTTTTGACTTGAAACTACTAAGACTTGTTTAAAATGACTAAAGAATGGGAAATGAACTATGATTAACCAGTTTACAACAATTTTACTACAAAATGATAGCAAATCCAAACATCACTTATCTGATATGATCACAACTTTTGTAAAGAGAAATTAAGCAAATGGTTAAACTGATCTATGACAGATACCTACACAAACATATTGAACAATATGAAGTGCAAATGAACCAAGAACAGGCTATTAAACACACTAGTACTCAAAATGCTACAATAAGCTATGTGACTGATGAAATGAAGACAGAAACAAGTATAAGCAGGACAAAAGCTAGCAATCTAACAAATATCTATCTAAACAACTGAATCAAGGCAAAACAGGCTAATCACACTTGATCAAAGCAACATATAGTAGTTACACTAGAATTAAGCATGCAAGTAACTGTTTAGTGGAACAAAACTAAGAATCATGAAACCTTTTAGCAATGAGCCTCCATTGATGGAGTAGGTAGGCGCTGAGCCTCCTAAACAATGCTAAACCACCACTTTAGCACTAAAATCTACTAATCAACCATCTACCATCATTAACATCATCATATCAACCCACAATCTGCTACAAATCAACTCAACAACAGGAATGAACAGAAACAACTACAAATCTTCACAATAAGCCTCTTATAATCAAATGTGATCATAAGTAACTCATAACAACAGCAAGTTCAACAGGAATGCAGGAATTGATAAGAAGATTGAAGGAAAAGGAGGGAATTTTATTGATTTGAATGTGAAAAGTGGTTACAGAGTTAGGTAAGTGGTTACAACTAACTATAACTAACTCAAGAGTTTGTCAAGCTCTTGAGTTTGTTACACTAACAGCTAACTAACAGGATTGAGAGAGAAAAATAGGAAGTGTGTGAAAATTTCACACTTAGCTACTTACAACAAATGAGAGGTCCTATAACTATTTATAGACAGGAGTTGAGAGTGATCTGGGGTTGATGACGTATCCCATCCAATAGCAGGCTGCCAGGTGTCACCAATCTCTTAATTGTAGATTCTTGTTTTCTTCATGAATTGAGGGATTTGTATTCTTTGAGTTTGAGCTTGATTAAGTGTTACCAATGTGTTCCTCTCTTGAAAACGAGCAGGTTTCATGTAGAAATCATCTCTTGAAATTCAGTGTAGCTCAAGAACGATTCTGGGTTCATTTGTTGAAGAAGACGCCACGTGGCTGTTAGCCTTAGCACATGGATCATGAATAAACTTGGTATATTTTTGGCAAATTAAGTCCCTTAAGTTTGGCAGAATGTCCAAATGAGCTAGAAACTTCATTTTGATGACATTTTTGGTCCTTCCACTTGTATTCTTATCTAATTTGACCCTTTGACTTGGTTGAATTTGGAGTTGACCATGTTTGACTTTGATACTGACTTTGCCAATTTACACTTTGAGTCCTTCAACTTTGGAATATTGTCAAGATAGGTCCTTTATCTTTAAAGTCTTGTCATCATTGATCCTTCTTTGTCTTTTTCATCCAAATAAGCTTGATTTCTTCTTGTTTGCTTGAAAATATATTCTTCTTACCTATTTATACACAAACACAAAACATACCACATAATTCCGCTTTATAGCACAAAAGTTAGGTATTTTCCATGTGTTTTAAGGTGATTTGTTGATTAAATGATATGATTTTTTGCTCATATCAGCCGCTGTGCAAGAACAAAGAAAAAGAATTTATAGTAGTTAGTGGCACGCTCGCCGAGGAAGGAATAAAAGAAAAGAATACAATTGGTATTGGTGTTGGCAAACATAAAGTAATAAAAAGGTTTTTTTTCTTTCATTATTTAATAAAGATGGTGTGTGGTATAAAGCGGGTTGAGTTTATTGATTTAATATTATGTTTAATTATTTGTGCAAAACAATTTATTATTAGTTAGCAATGCATACTTATTCTATTTAGCTAAATAAAAAGATAGTTGCATAATCGATATAAATTGTACCTAAATAAATTATCAAAACATAGTTGTTGGTTGGATTAATATAAGACTTATTATTGCGAGCTATTGATAAACATAATAAGTGCCGAGATTAATTCATTCATTTTAAGTCAAAATAATCTTTGTAAACGAGCTCAAAGTTTTGATAATCTATAATGTGATCAACCATAGATATTGGGAGCTAGAAGGGATTACATTTTTCTTTTATTATTTACGTCTCCATTTATATTTTTCTAGCTTTATTATTAGTTTAATAAGTATTTTAATTATTTATAGTATTTAGTTATTTAGATTTTTAAAACCAAAACTTTTATTGATCAGTGATCATCCTAAAACTTAAATTAAAACCACATACTCCTCGTGGGTTCGATACCCACTTATCCTATCTAGTATAAGGTAATTAGGTTTATTTTTTACCGGTACTTCGACGCCTATCAATATTTTGGCGCCGCTGCCGGAGAGTAGTGAGCTTTTGGTTTAAGTTTTTGTAAATCTTTTGAAAATCAGAAATCCAAAAATATTTTATTTTTCTTTTCGTCCTGTCAGAGTTTGTGCGCTTTTAGTTTAAGTTTGTGAATATTTATTTTAAAAAAAGAAAATTAAAAAAAAAAGATTTTCCTTTTTAGTTAAGGTAGTTTCATTTTATTAGATTTGTTTCTTCTTTGGTGCATTTGGTTGTTTTTGTTATGCAGAATTACAGGTACCATGGACTTTAAGATTGATACGTGTCCAAACTGCAACAGTATTTCTCATTCTCTCGACTATTGCTACATTGAGAAAGAAAAGAGGAATAAAGAGAGACACCAAAAGGCATTGTGGAATGAGCAGGTATATGAAGATTACTACTATTAACCTCAAAATAATTATCAGTATAAGAAGTATAATGGTAATCAAAATTTTGAGAAGAAAAATGATATGTGGAATGGTAGATATGGCGTTAATTACACTCATCAATATTGTCCTCAAGGTCAATGCTATGATGTTAGTAATCTATCCTATGTTGACCAAAAGATTACTAAGCTTAGGGATCAACTTAAGACTTACAATAAACGATTAAGGATGGATTAGTGGACTTCAAAGAAGGATGTGATTATGGGATGAAACTTCGCAAGGAGCTCGATGGTTTATTACTGAGGAATACGTCTTCATATGAGAATATTTTTTTCAATCCACCACCGACACAACAATATCAAAATCAGGGCCACATACAAGGTGATAACCATCTCTTTGATCTTGAACGAAAGTTCGATAAGCTTATAGATTTAATGTCTATCAACAACGAAGAGATCAATAAAAAATTCGAGATCACCAATCAAAGGAACAAGACCACTACCAAATCAATTGCAGCTCTGGAATCACAAGTTAGTCAGTTAAGAGATCATTTGGATAGGGAAGAAGCATACCATCCTCAAAGCACCACCACGATAGCTTTTGATGATGAAGATGAAAGTGAAGAGGATGATGATGACTTCACATTCAACTCAACAAACAACATAGAATGGTCGGAAATTAATTCTCATGATGATAAAGACAATGAAGATGACATTCATAATCACAAGTCATCATTTGAAGAAGTGCCATATCTTTGATGAAGAAGAAGCTCAAGTCACCCAAATTGATAAATGAGTCATCATTATTACACGAGTGATCACTAACCAAGTTGAGGGGGAAGACTTGGTTGGTGAAGATGTGAAGGAACAAAAATTTGTGGTATTAGTGGATGTTGGGTGTTATTTTATTAGGCGATGGAAGGAAAACTTATTTATTAAGCTAACGAGTATTATTATCAAGCAAGTTCAAAGAAAAGCACGAGTTGGAGTTCGATATTTGAGCCAATTCATATGTGATGAAAATGATGTGTGTGTAACACCCCCATTTTACCTTTACGCATCGGAAAATTGATCTGTGGTATTACTTCATAGAACACAAGTCATAATAATAGAAAACAACTCAAAAGAGTGACAAAATCAACTTTCTTTATATATAATTGAAAAATCAGAGTTTTACAATATAAGGTTCCCAAAATCTAGAATAATAATTTCAGTCTTGTGCCTCTTCATGCCATCCTCATGTTGCTCCATTCTAACAATCTTTAAAAACCTGAGATATATGCTTAAAATCAACACAATGGTTGAGTGAATTCATAGGTTTAAAATCATTTTAAATACAAGATCCTTTTCCTGAGCAACGTTATTATTCGCCCGTAAAATTTATAAATTAATGCACTAAGATTATGATACCGTGACTAGACATATCCAAACCCACAATTTCCCTTATGAGAAAGTCTGCCAAACTACCCTTATTAGCAAAATAAAGTATGTCTGTTTGACCACTGAGGTGCTAGCAAGTGCGACTTGCCCAGATAGGGGATGTCAGTCCCCAAATAGTACTATTTACAATATTAACGCTCATTTCTGGGAAAATGATTAACGGTTCATAACTAAAAAGGGACTTTCAAGGCAACAGTAAACAAAGTGTAAATAATTATATCTGAGAAGCATACCAAAAACACTTGTATTCCAGTTTAACATATATCTCCCTCACGGGTTTTCAAATCATTTGAAAGTAGTTAACTTTAGTGAGGCTATGAACTCACTTGGGATCCATAGAGTCTAAGCTATAACATATTTATTTCTTTTACAGATAAACAGCTTGATCACATAAACCATAACTTGGTCTTATAAACAACATCTTGATTTCACACAAACCTGGATTAACACATTTTGTAAAGTATCAAGTTTTTAATCTTTTGTTAATATTTCTATGTATTTGGTTATATATTCTTTAATCATTACTTGGTGGTAATTCTAGCACCATTGTTCGGGCCATCATACTCATAAGCCATTCTATAAACGTTTGAGGAGCGATGGCACTTTAAATCGTAAACCCAACCACTAAGTCAGAACGCAATATTAAGATGGAACATCTTTGTACAAAGATCCCTACTAACATGATACTTTCATTAATTCTTTATATTTATAAATAATCTTATTTAGTTTCAAAATTGGCAAAAATAGCCCTTTTAGTTATACTTTGATATAATTACACTTTTAACCCCTTAAGTATATAGTTTTAGTATTTGCATTTTAAACCCTCAATATTTAATATTAGGACCTCAAACTTTCCAACATTTATTCTTATAGCTTATAATTTCCTAAAATGACACTTTTGGCCCAAAATGTTAAATAGTTTCAAAAAAGACAGTTTTAGTCCCTATACTTGTAAAAATCACATAACAACCTCAAAAATGGACCAAATGATCTAGGATTTAAAAAAAAGTTTCAAAACATATTTATAATCATAATAACAAAATTTCTTCAGAATTATATATTTTGAAATGGGTTTTTGCCTATTATTTCATGTAAATTATAATACTAGGGTTTTAAGACATTTTTAACTTATAACTTTCATTTAAATTGATGAAATGACTTAGTTTATTTTAGATTATATTTCTAACATAATTTTGGCATTATAAAAAGCCTAATATATCATTATAACAAGATCAAAGCATAGCTAACATAGAAATCACCTAGGTAGCTCCAAAATGGCTCCTAATGGCTTCCTATGAGCATTACTTGCTATCAAAGCTTCAAGAGCTTCAATGGCTACCTTCTAGACCTGATTTATGTTCTTGGTACATGTCCTAGGACATATATAGAAGTGGAAAACAGAAAGGGTATGGAGATTAAGAGAAAACAGGGTGCAAGTTCTAATGAAAGCAACTCGCCTCTATTTATAGGTTTTTCAACCCTTGGGCTACAAGATAAAGCCTTAAACGTGTAACTCAGCTATAGGAGTGACTAATGTATGCTAGAGAAGTTCTACTCAAGTCTAGGGATGACTATACAAGCTAGTTCATTCCAATCTTCAACTTATGGTCCATAATAGCTCACGACTAGAAAAGATAGGAACAAGTATGTGTCATTGACAAGTAGGTGCATCAACTACTTGTAAAATATCTCCTAAATATCTATATGATCTGATAAAATGTTTAAAATTAAGAGGGAAAGCGCTTTGAATGCATTTTTAGAGGGAAAACATAAACCGGGTCCTAAATTAGGGCTTGTAACTTGTAACTTTGTAATTTTAGTGATTAAGGGTTTAGAAATGTAATTAGTGATGGATTAGGGTTTATTTAGGGTATATAGATTGTAATTAAGAATTTTGGGTCTTTGGTTTGAAGTTTAACAAAGGTTTGATGTGAAAATGGGAATAATACTTAGGCAGGTTAGGGTTTCTAATAATTTATGGTTAAGTCTTAGTAAAAGTGATTATCCTTCAATTAGATACGATGTGAACATAGTTTATACATCCTACATTGTCCTTAATGTGTTCAGGAAGACCCTACATTGGTTTTACTAAGTTATTCAAGGTAAACATGTCTAAAGGGTGAAAATACTTATTTGACCTAATTTACAAGTCATACTTAGGCGGGTTAGGGTTTCTAATAATTTATGGTTAAGTCTTAGTAAAAGTGATTATCCTTCAATTAGATACGATGTAAACACAGTTTATACATCCTACATTGTCCTTAATGTGTTCATGAAGACCCTACATTGGTTTTACTAAGTTATTCAAGGTAAACATGTCTAAAGGGTGAAAATACTCATTTGACCTAATTTACAAGTCATGGATTGAAATATTGTACCTTGTGTAGTAGGGTACTTGTACATTATCTTAATATAATCTCATAACCTTAATGAAGTTCTATGGGTGTTTGTAGACTTGTCCTAAAAGACTAGGTAGTGATTCTATGTAGATTTCTTAATATAAGGGTTTTTAGGTCATTAATCTAAATGACTTTCTATCTTGGGTAATTAGGGTTTTTATTCAAATGTATGCTTATTCTAGGCCTTATATAGTATGTTTATGACTTCTATGGTTTCTACATTCTTGGTTCAAGGGTTTAGATAGGTTTATCATATTTTAGGGTTGATCATAGGAGCTTAAGATCCTATGCTTTGATAACTTGTACCTTATGCTTATTAACTTGTAAATTAACTTGAAATAAATGTATGACCTTAATATGATACTTAGTTGAGTTTTATAATTAGTGCCAAAATATTAGACTCTAATTCATTATAGAATGAATTTTATATGCTAATCTTGGTTATAGGTCATTTACTTGTAATTAGCTTGAGATTAGTGTTTTATGATTATTTAACTTTACTTTATATGATAGATTATAATTAGTATAGTGAATTTGATAATATTATATATATATTATGTAGTTATATTGCTTGAAACATTGCTTACCAAAGGTTTCTAGGTGATGATCTAGATTATTATGTACATTTACTTGTATTTAGCTTTTTATGGTTTGTTCTTATTATTCTTAGGTATTATTATGTCTTCAAAGTATAGTTTATAACTTGTTTATAATTCTTAATGACTTATTCATATGTACCTTCCATTCATAATTTATCATTCTTGAGTATATAACTTATTTTTAGTGATTCTAGGATTTCTAAGGGAATTTAGGGCATCATAGTTATATCTGAGATGTTATTAATATTGAACTTATAAGATTAAATTTAGATCTTAGACTTGACATATACATTGTGTTTACAACATATAGGAATACGTTGTAGTGGTAGTTCAGGTTGTGAGAAGCAGTTCATCTTACCAAGTAAGGTACAAAAAGCAAAAATTTCTAGCAAAATATTCATATTGAGACAGTTATAGCTTATAACACATATGTGAAATTTGAGGATTGTCACAGTGTGTGATGAGCCGAGTTCGGGTACTGGGCAGATTAGCTGTGCAAAACAGGTTCGGGTTGCATCGAGTAGGAGAAAGCGTAAGAGAAGTGTACGAGCTTGGAAATATGGGCATATCTTAAGATTTGAGGAGACTAGGAGTTTAAAGAAAGGTAATACTTGGGATATGTTTGAAGATGATGCTACACCGTGGACACAACAATGGAGACCACGTTTTGGCAACGTGTACGGGAAGTGTTCTATCCGTCCGCTGTGACATGTTACATTTGAGGTACCGTTAGGCTGATGACGTTAAACTTAACACTACGCGGGAGGCAACCCGTGGTTTGCGTTTTGTAGTGTGTGTATTTTCTTTTGTAATTTATTCTTTTATTTTGTGTGTGTTTGAAACTTTGTGGTTGTGTTCGCTACAAACCCTCACGAGACAAAACTCGTCCAGTTTTGCTACCGAGTGGTTTAAAGGCTTGTTGCATACGCTAAATGCAACCGTGATTCCTACGAAAGTGAGTCAGGTTTTTGTTTTTGTGTGAGTTTGTCAAATTGATTTTTAATCAAAAATTTAACTTAAAGTTTTTGCATTAGGGACAATGCAATGCTTTAAGTTGAGGGGGTGGCACATGTGTTACATGTTTTTGTGTGAAATTTTGGTTAAAAAGGGTAAAATGTGAATTTTGGGAAAAATTGAAAATTCTTAAAACTTTTAAATCACAATTAAGAGTCTTGTGCTAATTGGATGTGAAAGTTTCTTCTACATATATGTTTGTTGAGTGTTTATAGATTATGAAGATTAGCTTGTGGATGACTTATTGGAGCAAGCTAGAGGATTTGTGTAACACCCCACTTGGATAAGTGGACCGTTACGTGTATTTATGGCGTGTCATCAAAGCATAAGGTAAATGTCCTAAAACATTAACTGACCATAAAGGAAATACCGGAATCAAACATCGGCAATCCAAACATAAGCCCAAAACATGAAAAGTAAAATACTGAATGAAAGGACTAAACAATGTCCAAATAAGCAGAATAATGTAAGAAATGCATAAAGTAAGAAGTCTGGATAGCTTCCATCCAAATGCACATGCTCTCAGAATCCTAAGAGCGTCCTGGTGTACCTGCCGTTAGAACATGAAAGGGAACTACGGCTGAGCATAACGCTCAGTGAACGGATATAAAGCATGATAAGGAATTACTGAAATGAAACAGATTATAAAATACTGGAGCTGTAAGACTGATAGGTAAAGTTGCAATGGAAATCTGTGTATAATCTGTAAATTCTGGTTTACATATAATAAAGCTGAACTGTTATCTGTTAAATCTGAAAACATGCATTTACTGTATTATAATTGCCAGAGCTTATATAGGTCATGTGCTGTAACAACGGTGCATGAATAACTGGAGGGGTGACCTCGTCATGCTGTAGAGGGGTGACCTCTAAATACTGTGCTGGGTAGAGGGATCAGCTCCAATGTGAAGGATGTAGAGCACTGATGAGACTGTATTTATACATAGTCTCATCGTCCAAATCGGGCTTAAAACGCTTAAAATATCATCAAAATACCCAAAAATGTGCCTGTGTTTGTTCATTGTGTATTTCAGGTACGGATATCGTGAATTCACCAAAAGATCAAAGGAATCAAGCAAAAACGAACACGGGAAACGAAGCCGCACAAAGAACCGGACCCGAATCATGATTTTCCTATCAAGTCCTTGAAGTTTTGAAGAATGACAAGATTGGTCCCTCAAGAATTGAAGACTTGTCATTTTATACCCCTGTAAATCCTCAATATTGCATGTGGGTCCCTAAAATGATAAGATATTACAATATTGGCCCTTGAAAATTTCATTTATTACACCATTGGTCCTTATTCAAAGTTTGGAAATTACTTGTGCCATTTTTGACAACATGGCCATAGTTATTAACAAAGGGAAAGTACTAATATGCTGTTTAAATATGAAGTGACACAAATCTGGAAGACAGGGGGTCACTTTTGCCATAAACCAAACCCAAACCCTACCCAAATCCACCAAATACCCCACAAAACCCACCAATAGCCCAAGCAATCACCCTATACCCGACCCAAGTCAAACCACCCAGTCACCAAGTCAACCCCATTAACTTTTTAAACGGGATTTTATATATTAAATAGGAGAGGGAAACGTGCACTGTTGGGATTAAATCCCCTAATCCATTGTTCATTATCTCTATAAACCCTAGAACCAACCCAGGTCTAATCACCCTCTCCCCTCACTAAAAACCCAATTAACCTTGGGTAAAATGTTAATTACCCAATCCCCAACACTCCCTTACACCCAGAAAGTGACCACACGTCCTTTTGTCCCCCTCCAGCTCACATCATTCACATGTTGTCACTACCATCCAAGATTGTTTGACCCAACAAATGGCTGTGATGGAATTACTTGTTCCCTACTCCAATCTAACGGATGAGAAGCCCCAAGTACACTGTACCCATCACATGGCAACCAAGAACTAGCTTCAAAAATCAGCATCTTCAAGGCATCTTCAAAATATTCGTTCAAGGGCAAGAATGGGAATTCAGACATTAGGGTTTTAGTTGTAGTCTTCTTTAATCATGTATATAAATACCAAAGTCGCATGTGACTTGGTTTTCTTTGTTCCAGATTTTTGTAACTTTTTTTCAAGTGAATGAATAGTTAAAGTATCCCTTTTAAATCTTGCAAATAATCTGTGTTCCATTATTTATTTACTGTTTTAGTATAATTTGTTAGTATAAAAGTGTTTTTCATCCAACTGGGTTCCAAAAGAGGTTGAGTCAAGGATACTTGCTCATCTTCCTTTTGAAGCCTGTTTAGGTTATAGAAGCATATAAAGCTGCTTGGTTGACACCCAAGCAGTTTTGTTAAGCTTGTATAAGCTAATATTGTTTTTTCCTTTTAGTCTCAAGCTTGTTTTTCAAAGGTTTCAAATTCTTTTATATAAGCAAAATTCTTGGAGATAGCTCTTTTCTAGGCTTGAATCACTCAACAAGTTGAAGTGATAGTGGAGATTTGTTGAAGTGTTTTCAAGTTTATGTGGGTACTAGTTTTCATTTTAATATTGTTTCAAAGAAAGGTTTGCCAAATTCAGTTTTTTTTATATAAGCTATAAGCCATAAGCCAGCTTAACCAATAAGCTCAGCTTATTGCTCATAGCTCTTGTTATCAGGTTACTTTACTTGTTTGTGCAGGAACAAAGAAGAACTTCATCCATTTCATTGCATTTCATCCTTTTAGAAGATATAAGGGGGTGTTTGGGACTGTTGTAGTCCCCACCTTGCCATTTCTCTACATCAACACACTTCTCATAAGCTCACACAAGCCCTCAAACCAATTCCAGTAGAAGGCATCAGCTGGTTAGTAGCTTAGAACCCTATTGGACCCTTTTTTTGAGTTTCATGTGAAAATTATGTGATGTTGTGTGATTGTGTTCATATGATTGTTTTATGGTTGGATTCTGCTTATTAGATGATTATTTGCATATTAGAGTAATTATTGTTCAATTTAAGTTGATTTGCAAGCTTTTTGTTTGTTAAATTTCATTTTCTGAAAATATAAGGGGTGTTTGGGAATAGGGGTTAAGCTAAATTAAGCTTTAGCTTTTGGTTTAAATTCCACCTAGACTTGACTTATATGTTAGAAGTAGGTTGTTTCTGTTATTGGTTTGTTTTAGATAGGATTTAAAACAGAGTTTGCATGTAAAAAATTTGTTAATATAGCTTAAACAGAAAGTTCACTTTTCTGTCTTGAATTTAGAGTAAATTTGCCATTTAATCTTGTAGATTAGTAAGAATAGGTGTAATATAGGGTTGTTAATCAATTGGTTGTGATGTGGTGATCATTTGAGCAAGTTAAAGGCTTCTGAAATTCGTCCTAGTGTCATATAGATCAGACACTGTTCACAGAAACTCATTAGGCTATATCAGTCACCTAATTGTGCTTCTTGTGTGTTTTTCTTGCATTGATTTGTGTGATTTTATTGATTCATTGACTCCCCACAACTCAACTGGTTGTGGGGGTGCCTTGTTTGCCAAAAATCAGCAAGCTAACAGCTTTCCTAAGCTGAAACATCACCAGACTTGATTTTTATTGAAGGCAGGGGGAACAAAGTTACCCCTGCTAGTGGAAAAGTTTCCACTGCTCTACTAAAAAACAAAAACAGCTAAGTATCATTGTCAGTTTCTTTCATTTTTTGTCTTTTGTGACCTTAATTAGGTATTAGGACTTCATTTTTTTTTTCAATATTTTTCTTTTTTAATTCTTAATTTTTCAGTTTAATTAATTTTTATTCTACTGTTCATTTGATATTTTTTGGATTATTTTGCATTTTTAATTACTTTTAAACCTTCTATTTTTGTCTTTTAGTGGTATAATTTAGTAATTTCAGTTTTAAAATTTTTCTTGTATTTAGAAAATTACTTTAAGATTTTTAGTTTAAAGATTTATTACTGTTCACTTTTTAAATTATTTTTTATAATTAAATTAGTTTAATTAGGGTTTATTTATTAATCTGTTTTGTCTTTTAGTGCAAATTTTTACTTTTTTCAAACTTTGTTATTTTTCTACTGTTCATTAGGGTAATTTAAGATTTTTAAAATTGTTAAATTAATTTTAGCATTATTTTATTATTTTTTATGATTATTTTAGTTTAAAAATAGTTTTTAGTGTTTTAAAAATAGAAAAATAGTTTTTAAAATTTAAGAAAAATAGTTTTTAGTCTTTAAATAATATAAGTTAGTTATTAGTTCAATAAATTAATATTTTGGGCATTTTGTTAATTATATTTAATTTTTGGGCTTTAATTAGCATTAAAAATTGAATATTTAATTAATAAAAGGTTTTAAAATATATTTGTTGGATTTTTATTCTTATTTATATTATTTTAGACTTAGTTTAATATTTTAATTAATTTTTAGGTTTAATTTTTAATTTCGTCACGTTTTACGTATTTACGTTCGCGTTTTACGTCAACGTCGTAGTTTTAATCGTAGTCGTAGCTCGTCTTTAATTTTTCTCTTCTCAACCAAAAACGTCACTAATCCAAACATTGTTATTTTATATATTGGCACATTAATACACACACCTCCTTCGAGAACGAACCCGCATTTATTCGGTTTCGCGTTTTTCCTAAAGCGTGCAACTTAATACTTGCCACTCATACGCGTTTTTCCTAAAACGTGTACGAAAAACTAACATCAAATTTTTGGCGCCGCTGCCGGGGAGGTGTTTAGTGTGCCATTACTATTAGTATCGTGTTTGTGTGAGTAGTGCGTTTTAGCTTTTCATTTTTTGGAAAGCGTGAATATCGTACATACTCATTTTTGTTATTTTTATCTATTATATTATAGTATCCAAATAAAACGTGTTTAGTTTTCCTAAATTAAACACAAATCAATCTTTACTATATTGTAGATATATTGGTTTTTGTTTTTGTGAATATTATTACTATATTGTACTTACGTAAGAACAATAAAGATACAAGTACTCCAAAAGCGTGAAAACGCAACCTTGATTCGGGATTTCATCACTCGATCATTGAATTCGAATCTAAAGCAAAAGTTTAAAGGCAAAATAGATAAATACTTTCGTGAGGCTTAATTTAAATTAACACAAACTATAAGGTGGGTATAAGGCGGTTGTATTTCACGACTTAAAGGAAAAAGGCTCTTAAGTGCTTCACGCCGCCTCGTTTCCTCCGCTTGCTTGTGCGTGTTTTGAGAAAGAAGGCTAATCGAGGGTTTGCCGCCCAAGTATTATCTACGTATCATATATATTTGCTTGTTTTCAAGATTAAACCCTCTTGAACGTTTTGGTGTTCCACCAACGTTCTAAAGTCATCGAGAACGTTCACTCCACGTGATCGTTTTCATTCTTTGAGGCTCCTTTAATCGAGAAAGTCGATTCGAGGAGAGATTTGTAGATTTGTGTCTACGTAATACATTCAAAAATCCAAAAAAAAATTAATTAAAAAACAATCAAAAACCAAAAAAATTAAAAAAATCGAAAAACCGCAAAAAGAATCTTCTTTGCTACCACCCATTCTACGCTTAGTGCATGCGCACTCGATCGAAGGATTATTCCAATTCTAGTGAAGCTTCGAATCGACGCAATCGTAATCGAAGGAATCGACGACGTAGACGAGAATTAGAAACCGACGTTCCTAATATCGTTGTTGAAGAGACCTTAGACGAGATGGCTGACAATCGTTCTATGATGGAATTGCTCCAAGCGCCCACCGAGGGTTATGGAGACGCGATCGTAATTCCCGCTATCGAAGCGGAGAATTTTGAGATTAAGAGCGGAATGCTTTCGTTGATACAAGCTACGAAGTTTCGAGGTCGTGAAGCCGATAATCCTCACGACCATATTCGGAATTTTGATCGTCTTTTAGCCACGAGCAAGTTTAAGAACGTCGACACCGATGTCGTCAAGCTTATGCTTTTTCCGTACTCGCTCGATGGTGCCGCCAAGGATTGGTACGAGAAAGAGCCACCTAATTCCATAGTTACGTGGAAGGATCTAGTTTCCAAGTTCGTTAATTATTTTTTCCCACCGTCTAAGACAACGTTTTTCAAAAACGAGATTACGAAATTTGAGCAAAAACCGCATGAATCTTTTAGAGACGCGTGGGATCGTTTTAAGGAATTGCTTAGGCAATGTCCTCACCATGGTTTTTCCGAGTTGCACCAAATCGATACGTTTTACAACGGTCTTAATTTTCACGAACAAGACTCGTTGAATTCCGCCGCTGGTGGCAACTTTTTGTGTAAAACTCCGAAAGACGCTTTGATAATTATCGAAAACCGATCCAAGGTTTACCAACTCCGCAATGCACCGAGTGTTGTCAATGTCGCCAATGTTAGTAGTTCTAATTGTGACATTGAGAGAGTTGATGCAAAAGTCGACAAGTTGACGAATGTGTTCACGTCTTTTCTCGTTGAGATGCAAAAGAAAGACGCTCCCGCTATGGTGAAAGCGGTTGAGGTTTCGTGTACGTTTTGTGGTGGACCTCATAATTATTACGAGTGTGCGGCTACGGATGGCCAAACGTCGAATGTGAGTGCGTTAAACAACAATTTTGCTAATCAAAATCAAAATAACACCGGTCCATCACAACAAGGCAATTATAACCAAGGCAACAATTTTCAAAACCGAAACAATTTTCAAGGAAACAATCAACAAGGAAATTTTTCGAACCAAAATCAAGGAGGTTATAATCAAGGTCGAAATATAACTTGGCAAAATCGAGATAACAATCAAGGAAACAATTTTTCAAGTGGGAATCAAAACAATTTTCAAAGAAACAATCAAAACCAAGGGAACTTTAATTCAAATCAAAATAGTTCGTCAAACGATTTTCAAAATTACATGAAAACGAATGAGGCTAATATGAGACGATTAGAGGGAGAAATTGGTACTTTGAAAAACGACTTTACAAATACTTTGAAATTGCAAAACACGAAGATTGAGCAAGGGCAAATTGATATTAAAAAGATGTTTTCGGCCATTATGAACAAAGCCTCGGGTTCGTCATCGAGTTCGTTACCTAGTGACACCATTGCTAATCCGAAAGAACAATGTAAAGCCGTCTCGTCTCGTGAGAAAGGTCGTGTGATTACCCCTAACCTTGAAGGATTTCGTGTTGTTTATCCCTCTCAACCCTCGACTTCTAAGACGTCTTCTTGTTCTAAAGTCGATGGGGTGAGCGTGGCAACCAAGGAAAAGAGTGCACACCCTCGTGTACCTCAAATTCCATCCACGGTTCAAAAAGAGAGCTTTGTCGACCTTACCAAAGTAACCCTTGAAGAAACTTGTGCTTCGATCCTTCTTAAAAAACCCAAAAGGCGTATGCCGAGAAAGGAAAAGGATCCGGGCCAATTTCTATTACCTTGTGATTTTTCCGAGATTGAGGGATGTTTAGCCCTTGCCGATTTAGGTGCTAGCATCAATCTCATGCCTCATTCTCTTTGGAAATTGATGAGATTGCCTTCGCTTACCCCCATAAACATGACAATTGAGCTTGCAAATTGTACTCCACTTATACCAATTGGAATAGCCGAGGATGTCTATGTTAGGATTGGAAAGTTTGTTTTTCCCGCGGATTTCGTTATATCCGATTACGAGTGTGACCCTAAATGTCCCATTATTTTAGGCCGACCATTCTTATCGACGGCTAGAACCGTAATCGACGTTCACGAGGGGAGACTTACTATGAGATATGGGGATGAGAAAATAGACTTTTTCGCTAGAAAATCCCAAGGATTTTATGAGAATGAAAAAACCGAGGTTTCAAAACCTAATGATTCAAATTCTAATGATTTAAAAATGTTTACTTTAGCGGAAAGAATGAAGCTTTATGCATGTTTTGAAAGAATTAAGAAAAACAGTTTTAAAGATGATGATTTTAATGATAAAGAATACGTGTACCTAATTCAAAAGGGTATGTGTAAATTTATGGATGAAAACTCACTTTGGGATGTTTTTAGCGAAACAAGTGGAACACCAATTCCGAAGGGCGACGTTAGTGCCATCACGACAAAGACCAATATGGGCTCGTCTTCACCACCTTCGAAGGACCATGACTTTGAGGCCTATACTTCTAAAACCATTGAAGTGCCTCCCACTCCTAGCCCCAAATCCATTAAGGCTAAAGAAGTGGCCCAACCCAATGCAATCTCACCCATCATAGAAATGTCACCTAAGCATAGTCATTCGACTTGTAAGTCCATGGTTGTGACTCTCGAGAAATCCACTCGAGAACTTGCTCACATCGACACTTTCTTTGATGGCGATGGTGATTTTGCCGTGATCGAGCATATACTTGCTAATCCGCCATCCGTCTTCAAGGATTTACCCTTTGATAAATCTTCAAATGAAGAGGACGATCTCATGTCGGAAATTTCTTATGATGATGAGAATGACGACACTTTCACAACGTACTCGAATTCCGTATACGAACTTATTTTTCATCATAATCCCATTTTTGATGATGAATTCGAGAACGTTGATGACCATATCATCGATCCTCCTTCGTTTCACAATTGTGATGATGAAGAATTCTTTAAGGAGGTCGATGATTTTCTTGCTATAGACACAAGTCCCATTCTCAAGGAGTTACCTTATAAACACTCCTCATTTGAGAATGACGTTTACCACATTCATGAGGATCTAACTTATCAACGATCCCCAAAAAAGAATGATGGTTTCGTGCTTGATCGTGATCTCTTCGAGAGAGTTTCTAAGATACTCAAGGAGGGGAATGACAAACCGTGGTTTGACAAGCCTATCTTTGATGAAGAAATCGATGAGATCGACGTTCATGAAGATGACGAGTATGTAGACCCCGAGGGGGCGGTGTTCTTTATTGATCGACGTTTCGAGAACTTATATAATCCACCACCCCCTAACCACGACTTAAATGTAAGGATTTTTAGCGCGACTAATTTTGAATTTGACACGCCAAATATTTTCGACATTATTCAATCGGGTTTTCATAAAGAGTTTTTAAACGATGAAAAAGGAAAAGATTTTTAAAATGTTTTAAAAGATTTTTCTACATGTTTAACTCCGTCATCACCGCGTTTGATGAGTACTACCACCTCGTCTACTCCTTTTGACGACGGTTGGTGTGGTCTTAGTATGGGGGAAGCACCAAATGTTCCCTCACACTTTACCACCGAGGACGAGATTTACGATCCCGGAATTGCTTGTAAAGGGAAATCTCGGTCTTCCACCGATGCAATAAATGGAAAATCTTTTCGTTTGCTTGGTGTGAGTCTACCTCGAGTAGCTCATTTTAGTGACTTACCCATTGTCCCACCTTTCTACTTCTTATCTCTTTTCTTCTACCCCATTGGGGTTTGTGTTGAAGTGGCGTTGTTTCGTCTTTCATCCGAAAACGAAGACGCTATCTTTGACCCCGGTATACGTATATCGGGTTTTTAAAGTACTCCGTGTGCTTTTGGGCCTTGTTTATCATATAAGCCCCACTAAAAATGACCATACCAAGATTATCCCTAAATGATCACATTTATGAGGATTCGAGTCGAGCTTTTGACTCGGTTATCAAAAACAAGGTGCCTCGTGGGGGATTCTCATGCTTATCCTTGTAAATATTATTGCTTTCTTAGTTAATGTAACGAGGGGACTTGTGCTCTTCCAACCTTTGTTTCGTGGTTGTTTGTGATTGTGATTTATTAGGTTCATCGTCACCATTGAAGCCTCTCGTGTTCGTTTTACGGATCACTCGAGCTTCGATCGTTGCCTTTGGAGATTCCGATATCCGATGATATCCTTTTATGTTCTAACGCTTATCTTATTAGCATAATTCATAAACGGCTTTTAGGTTATTCGTTTTACCCTTTCCATGCTCGAGATTAAGCATTCGACTTCGTCTCTAGTATGGGGGTGTTTACACCCCTAGACTCGAAACATTGAGGACAATGTTTAGTTTTAGTATGGGGGGGGGGGGGGTGAGTAGATACTTCACCTTGCTTACGTCAACACGCAATCCAATATTCATCTTTTTGTTGCAAATAAGGCTAAAAATGGCCAAATTTTAAAATTTTTTCTAGTTTTTCATAAGTGTTTAAGACACGAATGTAGCTTTTCCGATGGTGAGAATAAGAGTAATTTTTGACTCGACCGTGCGTGTTGAGCACTTAGCTTCGATTCCTTAACTTTTTAGGCTAAGTCTCTTAAATGAGGACGAGAAATGATAGAGTTATTTATAAGTCTTGTAATCGTCACGATCTCATGTGTAGTGATTATTAGCTTATTCTCCCAACGCTTTTGCATAATAAATTGTTAATAAATATTGATTTAGCGGTTTAGTCACTATTGTTGGTTTCTAATTTGTTTTGGTAGCTTCCATGTAATTAAATTGGGAAAACATTAAGGTATCGCGAGCGTCACGGTTTTGAAGTATTGGCACCCGAATAATCGAAAGCTTCACCTAATAATAAGATTTCAAGTGCTCACCTAAATTAAGCAAAAATTTGAAGCTCACAAGGCCGAAAAATCTATGCCCAAATTGAAAGTGAATCAAGCCTTAATCTTCGAAGCTTTAAAGATCCAAAATTCGCTTTAGCGTGAGGATATACGTCTTTGGCTAAAAAAACCACCGATGAGGCGGACAATAAAAGGCAAGGCAAGACCGAAGTCATAATAAAAGCTTCATGGCGAAGTTGAATAAAAGATGGAGGTAAACCAAAGATAATAAGGCCCTTCCGTTAGGGGGCGTATAAAAGTCTTGGTAATAAGTCTCATGTTCAAAACCGTTATAAAACCGTGTTTATCGATCCTTCTTGTTGACTTAATTTTTTGACATCGTTGTCTATTGGGGTGAATTATTAATTTAATGATTTTGGTTACACCGTTAAGTTTCTATTTTTAGACTTAATCTCTATTCACGCATAAGTCAATAATGTATCCTCGTGATCATTAAGACAAAATAAAATATAAGAGATACCAAGTAGGAATAAGGGAGTTTAGGTTCGTAATTAACACTCATGAGATGTGTTCGTGTTGCTAACTTATAATAACAATGATCTCGTTACACGCTTAGCATGGAATTGGGTGAAAATCGAGGACGACGAAATTATTTCTAACGAAGCATTCACGTGTTCTTGTTCTATGATCCTAAAAGTCACATTCTCGTGATGAAAACAATAAATTATGTCTAAAACGCGTGTAGTAGTTTATTTAATTTTATGTCTTCAATAAATGTCATCATAAAATGAATTTTGGAAGTGCTATGATACTTAATTCTAGCATTGCGTGGGGACACGGCAATGGTTTAGTATGGGGGAGTGATGAGACTGTATTTATACATAGTCTCATCGTCCAAATCGGGCTTAAAACGCTTAAAATATCATCAAAATACCCAAAAATGTGCCTGTGTTTGTTCATTGTGTATTTCAGGTACGGATATCATGAATTCACCAAAAGATCAAAAGAATCAAGCAAAAACGAACACGGGAAACGAAGCCGCACAAAGAACCGGACCCGAATCATGATTTTCCTATCAAGTCCTTGAAGTTTTGAAGAATGACAAGATTGGTCCCTCAAGAATTGAAGACTTGTCATTTTATACCCCTGTAAATCTTCAATATTGCATGTGGGTCCCTAAAATGATAAGATATTACAATATTGGCCCTTGAAAATTTCATTTATTACACCATTGGTCCTTATTCAAAGTTTGGAAATTACTTGTGCCATTTTTGACAACATGGCCATAGTTATTAACAAAGGGAAAGTACTAATATGCTGTTTAAATATGAAGTGACACAAATCTGGAAGACAGGGGGTCACTTTTGCCATAAACCAAACCCAAACCCGACCCAAATCCACCAAATACCCCACAAAACCCACCAATAGCCCAAGCAATCACCCTATACCCGGCCCAAGTCAAACCACCCAGTCACCAAGTCAACCCCATTAACTTTTTAAACGGGATTTTATATATTAAATAGGAGAGGGAAACGTGCACTGTTGGGATTAAATCCCCTAATCCATTGTTCATTATCTCCATAAACCCTAGAACCAAACCAGGTCTAATCACCCTCTCCCCTCACTAAAAACCCAATTAACCTTGGGTAAAATGTTAATTACCCGATCCCCAACACTCCCTTACACCCAGAAAGTGACCACACGTCCTTTTGTCCCCCTCCAGCTCACATCATTCACATGTTGTCACTACCATCCAAGATTGTTTGACCCAACAAATGGCTGTGATGGAATTACTTGTTCCCTACTCCAATCTAACAGATGAGAAGCCCCAAGTACACTGTACCCATCACATGGCAACCAAGAACAAGCTTAAAAAATCAGCATCTTCAAGGCATCTTCAAAATATTCGTTCAAGGGCAAGAATGGGAATTCAGACATTAGGGTTTTAGTTGTAGTCTTCTTTAATCATGTATATAAATACCAAAGTCGCATGTGACTTGGTTTTCTTTGTTCCAGATTTTTGTAACTTTTTTTCAAGTGAATGAATAGTTAAAGTATCCCTTTTAAATCTTGCAAATAATCTGTGTTCCATTATTTATTTACTGTTTTAGTATAATTTGTTAGTATAAAAGTGTTTTTCATTCAACTGGTTTCCAAAAGAGGTTGAGTCAAGGATACTTGCTCATCTTCCTTTTGAAGTCTGTTTAGGTTATAGAAGCATATAAAGCTGCTTGGTTGACACCCAAGCAGTTTTGTTAAGCTTGTATAAGCTAATATTGTTTTTTCCTTTTAGTCTCAAGCTTGTTTTTCAAAGGTTTCAAATTCTTTTATATAAGCAAAATTCTTGGAGATAGCTCTTTTCTAGTCTTGAATCACTCAACAAGTTGAAGTGATAGTGGAGATTTGTTGAAGTGTTTTCAAGTTTATGTGGGTACTAGTTTTCATTTTAATATTGTTTCAAAGAAAGGTTTGCCAAATTCAGTTTTTTTTATATAAGCTATAAGCCATAAGCCAGCTTAACCAATAAGCTCAGCTTATTGCTCATAGCTCTTGTTATCAGGTTACTTTACTTGTTTGTGTAGGAACAAAGAAGAACTTCATCCATTTCATTGCATTTCATCCTTTTAGAAGATATAAGGGGGTGTTTGGGACTGCTGTAGTCCCCACCTTGCCATTTCTCTACATCAACACACTTCTCATAAGCTCACAAAAGCCCTCAAACCAATTCCAGTAGAAGGCATCAGCTGGTTAGTAGCTTAGAACCTATTGGACCCTTTTTTTGAGTTTCATGTGAAAATTATGTGATGTTGTGTGATTGTGTTCATATGATTGTTTTATGGTTGGATTCTGCTTATTAGATGATTATTTGCATATTAGAGTAATTATTGTTCAGTTTAAGTTGATTTGCAAGCTTTTTGTTTGTTAAATATCATTTTCTGAAAATATAAGGGGTGTTTGGGAATAGGGGTTAAGCTAAATTAAGCTTTAGCTTTTGGTTTAAATTCCACCTAGACTTGACTTATATGTTAGAAGTAGGTTGTTTCTGTTATTGGTTTGTTTTAGATAGGATTTAAAACAAAGTTTGCATGTAAAAAAATTGTTAATATAGCTTAAACAGAAAGTTCACTTTTCTGTCTTGAATTTAGAGTAAAATTTGCCATTTAATCTTGTAGATTAGTAAGAATAGGTGTAATATAGGGTTGTTAATCAGTTGGTTGTGATGTGGTGATCATTTGAGCAAGTTAAAGGCTTCTGAAATTTGTCCTAGTGTCATATAGATCAGACACTGTTCATAGAAACTCATTAGGCTATATCAGTAACCTAATTGTGCTTCTTGTGTGTTTTTCTTGCATTGATATGTGTGATTTTATTGATTCATTTACTCCCCACAACTCAACTGGTTGTGGGGGTGCCTTGTTTGCCAAAGATCAGCAAGCTAATACACACCACATTCACCCTGATAACTTGTAAATTGATAAGCCTAGGATGCATCCATAGGCCCCACTAAACATACATATAAAAATGGCCAAACTGAACATGAGTGGGACGATGCAGGATATCACTCTCTTGCATGTCAGTCACGACACCGGTGCCTCTAGTGCCATGGTTACGGTACCTCCATAACTAGTACATAAACTGGTCATGCTTGTATATAATGCTCAGGCAATTTATTTAGTTATTAACATGATTACTGATAAGCTTAAACATATACTAGGGAAAACATTTGGCTGCAGACGGGGAATCCTAAACATGCATAGGAAAGGAAGTCCTTATTGAAAGGACGGAAAATCCATACTTCGCGTCCAGTAATGAAATATGAATGAAAGCTGAAAGGTCGATTCCGACTTCAAGGTTACCACAAAGATAAAGGACGCTGAGATGAGTTGTCTAATTACTGTTTACTTGTTACAAATTTTTATCTGTTCTTAATTTAATTGCCTTTATTCTTGTGATATTGCTTGGGTAGAATCTGATAATATCTGACAGTTCTGTAATATTACTAGTTACAGTATTCCTGTATTGCTGATTAGTATATATCATGTACTTCTGATTACTTGTATAATATATTGATTCTAATATTATAATACTATTATTAGTAACCTGCTAAATATAACAAGTCTCTTGAATTAGAAAGTTTCCTAAAATAGAAAGGTTTCCAAATATAGTTTTCTTGAAAGTGACCTTTAAATAAATCACACGTTTTAAGTAATTTAAAAAAAAGAATTAGAATTAATGTTACTAATTAAATTAATAACGCTAAACAATATAATTAAATTCATTTATAAACTTATTTATAATAATGATTTAATCATAAATTAATTAACTTCGTATTTTTATTATTTCCGGAAATCCCAAGTCGAAATTATCCCCGAGACACCCACGCCTCGGCTAAACCGTGAGCCGAAAATTCACCACAGCCGGTTGGCCGTGGCCTTGCTTCCCAACACCCACAGTAGCCACCGACTCTTGTCAGTTAGCCACTGTTACCACAGGGTACCCACTGACCTTGCGTCCGTTCCCCCTGTTTGTTGTTCGTTCCCACTGTTAGCCCTAATGTCCCCACTGCTTTCACAGTCCCAAACACCCTCTGTTGATGGTGCTGACCCAAACGCACCCCCTGCTGAGTTGTTTTTCCTGCTGTGATATAAACCAAACACCCCCTTGCTGATTGTTGTGTCACGGCTGACAGAAAAGGCCACCACCGAGAGTCAATGACTCTCAGTTTTCTGGAATCAAACCCAACCCGACACTACATGATTTAAACAGGTTTCATAACATGTTCATAGATTTTTACTAGTATAGATTCGAAAATAAATGCAGGAGAAAGATAAAAGGGTTCGTGAACGTTACCAACCCGCAAATGACATTAGGACAAGAATACGAAATACGATTGCTAATACTTCGAGATCTCAGGCCATCCTCCTTCTCCCATTTTTTTGAAATACACGGCGGCACCAATAATAAACCCTAAGTTTATTTTTATTTCTTTGTTTCCTGCTTGTGTAGTATTAGGACCCCGTCCCCTTTTTTTTTGGTTAAAAACGTATACTGGGCTCAAGGCCCAGTTTCCTTCTTTTTGGTTTAAGCTGCGGCCCAAGGAACACCAATACCAAAATGTTTTAAATTTTTTTTTCTTTTTCGTTTCGATTAACGTTTAACTTGCGTTTGCGATTATATAAAACCCGCCATGAATTTATTTATTTATTATTTTGTTATATAAACCCGGTCCCTTTAACATATGTACTTTTTGTTTTTGTTTTTTTTTTCAAAACGTAATCGTAATCTTTGCGTTCTTTCGTATTAATCTTAGTTTCGCGTTCTTTCGTAGTTTTTAATAATTAAACTGCGTATTTATTATTTTGAATAATTAAATACAGGTTTTACAATTCTTCTCCTCTAAAAAGAATAATTCGTCCCCGAATTAAAGATACGACCATACTGGGTTTTACAATTATTCCCCTCTAAAAAGGAGAATTCGTCCTCGAATATAAAGGTATTCAAGCTGATTGGGTAAAAACTGAAAATGGTAATAAGCTCAAAGGCGTATAAGCTGAAAAGACATATAAGCTAGAAGGACACATAGGCTGAAAGAACATGAAAGTTGAAAAGGTCATATAAACTAAGAGGATAATTCGTCTTCTAAATTAAGACATAATGCTGCTAAAAGTATAAACATGATATGACTAAAGTGAACATGTGACATGATGTGACTAAAAAGGACATGGAACGTGACATGACTGAAAAGGACATAACTGACTTATGGAAGAAAAGGATGAGAATTCCGGATGGATTGCTTTGTTTCAAGTGGCTTCCCGCTCAAATCGGTTCCTACAAATGTCTTGATACAATGCAATTCTTGGTCTTAATGACCTTGTCCTGACAATGCTGAGGAGTTTCTGTTTTCATTCATAAAATGGATTTTCTGGATCTGATAGAATGAATAAACTATAATGTGTAGGGTACATGAAATGGTACGTACGATTATCCTGAAAGATAATATTTATCTCTCTAAGCAAGCTGTTGAGAATATAAAAGAACAAACTACGTTAACAATTGTGAACGTTATAAGTGAGAAATTGTGAATGTGGTTCGTGATCATCTTATGAACGCTGAGCATGGAAGGTATCAAGAATGTGATACATGGACGTGGACGTATCATGAACGTATACTGACTGAGAAAGGAATGTCAAACGATACGGCCTGAGACGTGAAACGTCTGCCTGAGAATGGAAAAGTTGTGCTAACTTGAGTCTGGTTTCTTAAGCTTTCTGTGACCAACTCCGACACCAGACCTGGAACGTATCCACGGAAATGGAACACGAACCTGAACGTGAACAATGTCATGAATGCGAATCGTGAACTTAAATCATGAGATGAACTGAGACAGTATCATACTGTAAGTAAGACGTAGACATGAAAGTGAAAATAACGCGAACGTAAAGTGAATGTAAACATATACGTGATCGTGAACATATATTCTGTCCGATATAATGGTCGCTGGAATACCTTGAATTCGTACAATTTACTTGAAATTTTTCTATATGTCCGCTACTGCGTGATCCTTTCAGATGAAAGAAACGCGCAGGCTGGTTACATGGTTGACGATAACTTAGATAGTATCATACTTTCTTTGAGCATGTGGTAGCTGATATCAATTTCATGGAATTTCGTCTCATTTCTGCTCAGAAATTTACTATGGATCGTAATAACTTGCTTACGTAACAGTGTTCTGTCTCAAACCTGCGGTATATCAGGAATCTAGATATGAACATAGCTGCATCAATGTGTGATGCAGATTCTATCAAAGTTTTGCCTGGGATTATGGACATTCTGGTGGAAATCTGGTTGAATAGTCATAAAACATTTTTAGTGAGAACTGTCGGCAATTTCTGCGGTAGTAGTCAATTGAGTTCTAGAAAATTTTGTACTTCGTTCACAGTCGTCGGTCGGGACCATCTGGTGATGGCCTTCACCTTCGCAGCATTGTTTGAAACTTCTTTCTGCCAAGGTAGAATGGATCAGAAATGCCACCTCGTTCAATTGGAATTCATATCAGGAAAGATGTATATAAAATTTTCTCCTATCAAAGATTCGGTACAATTGTGGGAAGATGAGTCTCGTGTTCTTCCCTAGCATTAGGCAGATCAGAATGTGATCAATGAATATACTGATGATATTGCCTTAGAGTCATAAAAAAAATTATTCATAATTTCATAATATAGCTGGAGCGTTAGGGAGCTCAGAAGTATAAGATCAAATATTTTTTGAGAGACTGTAATATGTGCAACAGCAGTCTGAAAACGTCATGTTCTTTCTCTCACCACTGATGGTAGCATGATCGAAAATTTGTTCTGGAGAATGTTTAAGACATCGTAGCAGGTCAGATAAACCTACTATTTATGGAATGAACATTAATTAAGAATGGTAATCTTGTAAAAAACTTTTAGTGATCGATACATGATCTCATGATACCGGCCTTCTTCCTGATAGACATAAACGGTGCACTTCCTGGTGGTGCGCTAGGGAGAATAAGGCCTCGTTCCGGTAACTTTTGCAGCAAATGCTGCAACTCTTTAACTTAGCTGAAGCCTTGCAATAAAGAGTTTTGAAAACTGGTTTCGTTCTTAAGACTAACTCGACGTTAAATTATGTCTTGTGGCCAGGAATGAATTTCTGGAAAACCTTCCGGAATTATATCTGGAAACTTTGGGATAATCTGTTGATCATGAATTTAAGGAATTTTAGAATATGTATCATGAATGGTGACCAGAAGTCATCGCAGCTAAAGATAATAATTCACGTGCTCGTAAAGCTGGAACAATTTGTACTGATTTTTCTGGCAGGAGTAAAATGAATATGTTCAGGAGTTGGTAAAACGGATCTCGTCGTTAGCTGGAAATAAAACTTTAATAAGTATGGTGATATTGTTGAGTCATTTCTGGCTGAGAGTCAGGTAACTACCTGATTTAAGATAAAGCTGACATAGGAACACGTAAAGTAAACATGGTGACTTTTCACTGAATGTGTTCGTCTGTAACCTCATAGAATGAATACTGTGTGTTTAACCTGAATAATACTCTAGTGGCGGTGACTGATTTATTTTTAAATGATCTTATTCATGCGTGGCATAGTAGGACGGGTATACCCCCTTCTGAAGGGTACCCTGAATTACTGATGTCCTGGTTTAGAAACATACTGGAGTTATGAGTTCTGACTCGTATTTTAAGAAAAGATTCATATGACGTGTACCATGACTAGTGTCCTGATATTGTCTTCTAAAATGATACCTAAGACCTATGCCTTGACTGATGTCTTGACATGTGTTTTAGTGGATGAATCTGACAAGGCTGAATTTTTTTTGGTAACTGCTAGGATTGGCGGACCGGTTAGACTACTGACCTCTTGTATTTCTGGTCACGTCCGTGTCGGAGTTCCGATGGTTACTGACTGATTAATTATAAGTACGATGGTTGTCACTAATGCTTTGTCTGTCACTTTATGACGGTCATTATCATGACCGTGATTCATGTAACTACTCTGTTGAGTGGCCGGCTGGGTTCCAGTTCCCACTCTTCTGAATGAACGGTTAGTTGAGTGAAGTGTGACATCTAGCTGAGAAAGTAAAAGCCTGGAATAGAATGGTAGTGTCAGATGGTAGAAGTTTATTCTCGTCAGAAATTTCAAATTTATAGTTTTTGTCCTTGTTCTTCAGAGTCTTCATAGTATAAACAGCATCAGCATCTTGAGAAATCTCCAAAGTATCAGCAGCATCAGCATTTGTGAGGTCTTCAAAGTGTTAGCGGCATCAGCATCTAGCAAAATCTTCAACTCACGAGCAACATTAGCACTTGGTAGAATATCGACAAGTGGAAACGCCTGAGATGATTGAGGATCGATTAGCAATATCCATGGAGTAGGGTACCTGGTGTACACCTAGACTACTGTACATAAAGTACAAAATGAATATTGCACATGGAGTATATCTGAGACACTGCGTGGAGTACACATGAAATAATGTACATGAAGTATAACTAAGACACTATACATGGGGTACATATGGAATACTGTACATGGAGCTGGTGGAAATTTTATGGGATGATGGATACTGGTGTCGCTTTTCTGACATTATCAAAGAAATAAATTGATTTAAACGGTAGTAAACTTAACTGAAATGGTTAACATGATAGCCAGGTGATTCCTGCGTAGAATTAATGTTGGTTGTATAAAGGGCTCGAAAGTATGGTTTAAACGGAGTTTCATCAATGTTCAGTATAAGGACATGATTGATAAAGACTAGAACATGATTTATCATGAAATAGGATTTTACTGTAATTCTTCTGTATCTTAGCAAGAAAACATCATCACCTTGCTGAAAACGTAACCCTTATAAAGAGACATGAACTTAATCAGCATGAAAACGACATCCACTTGAGAGTACAAACTTGACTAATATAAAGAACATGAAAAGATAATCGACTAAAGTTTAACATCAACTGGTGTGGATGGCTATGGTTCAATCCACATATTTCAAGGAACAAAACATGCGACTAAGTATGGGCGATTCTGGTTTCGATTCATACTTGTCAAAATTTTCTGAGAACTGTCATGTATAGAATTTACAATCTGCGACTAAATATGAATGGTTGTAGTCCAATCCATACTTGTCAAAATTTTCTAAAATGTCTTGATATGAGCAAAGGTGAACAACTATGAATCGGTTCACAAAACAACCTTCGACTGAAAAACATGAAATTTGACCTGAACAATGGTGAACGTTTATGGCTGGTTCACTAAGTAATATTTAACTGAAAACATGAATCTGACATGAGTAAGTCGGTTTACCAATACAAAATCTGAACGGGCAAGGGTGAACGCCTATGGGTCGGTTCACCAAAACAAAATTCGCAGAAAAGCACATGCGACTAAATATGGCCAGTCCTGTACCAACCTTTTACTTAGTCAAAACCGTTAAGAAAACCGACTGATAACTAAAGAAAACTGACTGATAAATGCATGAGAAACATGAAAGATAACAACGCCAAAATCTGGAAAGTTCCTGGTGACTACCTACTAGTCACAGGTCAAGTTTTAGAGCCTACAGGTCGAACCTTCTGCTCTGATACCATAATTGTAACACCCCACTTGGATAAGTGGACCGTTACGTGTATTTATGGCGTGTCATCAAAGCATAAGGTAAATGTCCTAAAACATTAACTGACCATAAAAGAAATACCGGAATCAAACATCGGCAATCCAAACATAAGCCCAAAACATGAAAAGTAAAATACTGAATGAAAGGACTAAACAATGTCCAAATAAGCAGAATAATGTAAGAAATGCATAAAGTAAGAAGTCTGGATAGCTTCCATCCAAATGCACATGCTCTCAGAATCCTAAGAGCGTCCTGGTGTACCTGCCGTTAGAACATGAAAGGGAACTACGGCTGAGCATAACGCTCAGTGAACGGATATAAAGCATGATAAGGAATTACTGAAATGAAACAGATGATAAAATACTGGAGCTGTAAGACTGATAGCTAAAGTTACAGCGGAAATCTGTGTATAATCTGTAAAGTCTGGTTTACATATAATAAAGCTGAACTGTTATCTGTTAAATCTGAAAACATGCATTTACTGTATTATAATTGTCAGAGCTTATATAGGTCATGTGCTGTAACAACGGTGCATGAATAACTGGAGGGGTGACCTCGTCATGCTGTAGAGGGGTGACCTCTAAATACTGTGCTGGGTAGAGGGATCAGCTCCAATGTGAAGGATGTAGAGCATACACCACATTCACCCTGATAACTTGTAAACTGATAAGCCTAGGATGCATCCATACGCCCCATTAAACATACATATAAAAATGGCCAAACTGAACATGAGTGGGACGATGCAGGATATCACTCTCCTGCATGTGAGTCACGACACCGGTGCCTCTAGTGCCATGGTTACGGTACCTCCGTAACTAGTACATAAATTGGTCATGCTTGTATATAATGCTCAGGCAATTTATTTAGTTATTAACATGATTACTGATAAGCTTAAACATATACTAGGGAAAACATTTGGCTGCAGACGGGGAATCCTAAACATGCATAGGAAAGGAAGTCCTTACTGAAAGGACGGAAAATCCGTACTTCGCGTCCAGTAATGAAATATGAATGAAAGCTGAAAGGTCGATTCCGACTTCAAGGTTACTACAAAGATAAAGGATGCTGAGATGAGTTGTCTAATTACTGTTTACTTGTTACAAATTTTTATCTGTTCTTAATTTAATTGCCTTTATTCTTGTAATATTGCTTGGGTATAATCTGATAATATCTGACAGTTCTGTAATATTACTGGTTACAGTATTCCTGTATTGCTGATTAGTATATATCATGTACTTCTGATTACTTGTATAATATATTGATTCTAATATTATAATACTATTATTAGTAACCTGCTAAATATAACAAGTCTCTTGAACAAGAAAGTTTCCTAAAATAGAAAGGTTTCCAAATATAGGTTTCTTGAAAGTGACCTTTAAATAAATCACACGTTTTAAGTAATTTAAAAAAAAGAATTAGAATTAATGTTACTAATTAAATTAATAACGCTAAACAATATAATTAAATTCATTTATAAACTTATTTATAATAATGATTTAATCATAAATTAATTAACTTCGTATTTTTATTATTTCCCGAAATCCCAAGTCGAAATTATCCCCGAGACACCCACGCCTCGGCTAAACCGTGAGCCGAAAATTCACCACAGCCGGTTGGCCGTGGCCTTGCTGCCCAACACCCACAGTAGCCATCGACTCTTGTCGGTTAGCCACTGTTACCACAGGGTACCCACTAACCTTGCGTCAGTTCCCCCTGTTTGTTGTTCGTTCCCACTGTTAGCCCTAATGTCCCCACTGCTTTCACAGTCCCAAACACCCTCTGTTGATGGTGTAGACCCAAACGCACCCCCTGCTGAGTTGTTTTTCCTGCTGTGATATAAACCAAACACCCCCTTGCTGATTGTTGTGTCACGACTGACAGAAAAGGCCACCACCGAGAGTCAATGACTCTCGGTTTTCTGGAATCAAACCCAACCCGACACTACATGACTTAAACAGGTTTCATAACATGTTCATAGATTTTTACTAGTATAGATTTGAAAATAAATGCAGGAGAAAGATAAAAGGGTTCGTGAACGTTACCAACCCGCGAATGACATTAGGACAAGAATACGAAATACGATTGCTAATACTTCGAGATCTCAGGCCATCCTCCTTCTCCCATTTTTTTGAAATACACGGCGGCACCAATAATAAACCCTAAGTTTATTTTTATTTCTTTGTTTCTTGCTTGTGTAGTATTAGGACCCCGTCCCCTTTTTTTTGTTAAAAACGTATACTGGGCTCAAGGCCCAGTTTCCTTCTTTTTGGTTTAAGCTGCGGCCCAAGGAACACCAATACCAAAATGTTTTAAAATTTTTTTCTTTTTCGTTTCGATTAACGTTTAACTTGCGTTTGCGATTATATAAAACCCGCCATGAATTTATTTATTTATTATTTTTGTATATAAACCCGGTCCCTTTAACATATGTACTTTTTGTTTTTTTTTTCAAAACGTAATCGTAATCTTTGCGTTCTTTCGTATTAATCTTAGTTTCGCGTTCTTTCGTAGTTTTTAATAATTAAACTGCGTATTTATTATTTTGAATAATTAAATACGGGTTTTACAATTTGGCCCTAATTATAAGGTGCACCCGCTTCCATTGTATAATTTGGTTATAAAATTGATTTGATTGTTTGCATATAGTTAGTCATATGTATAATTTAGATGATCAAACCATTCCCGATTGAATTCCCTCTACTTACTTTTACTTAGACCGAGTAGAAAGTTTGAATAATATAATATGAAATATAGTAATGTAATAGTTGGGTTAGGACACTTGGAATTGATCTTATTCGACTCGCCGCCAGCGCACGATGGACTTAAAAAAAGAGTTGGATAACTGTTATAATTATTGGTGGTAGTCATATGCTGGGCTTGCCTATCTGATTCGTCACCCGCGCAAGGTGATACTTTAGATGTTTGCATGGGTCAGATGCTAATCTTTATGATGGATAACATTGTAGTTAGGTGAGATAATTTTATGTGAAATAACCCAATCCTTGTATTGTTGTAATGAAATTAGGAAGATTGGTTTAACTTAGTGCATTGATTAATTAGACTATATGGTAGATAACTCCATCATATAATGTATCAATAGGCACGGAGTATAGTTGTTCCTATTTAATTAAGATGGACTAAATTAACCGGTTCCCATGTGCCGATGTGTTTTAGTACGCACCTGTAGGATAGATATTCATTTTTCTGAATGATTGGTCTTTATATCCACCTTAAAAGGAGTGTACAAAGCGTTCGGGATGACTTGTATAAGAAACGGTCCCGTATGGCTAAAAAAGAAGCTTATGTGTGATGTTAAAAAAAGTGAAAAAAAAGAAAAAAAAAGTTAGAAAAAAATGAAAAAAGAAGTGAAAGTATGTAAGCTAAACTATGATGAATTATGATGTGCTCTTATGGTATAAAAACTCCAATGTAATAAAAGGTGTAAGATATTGATGTAGTGTTTTTGCAACCCTTTAGGAAAAGAGAGGCAAAGTAGTGGTAAGCGTTAAGTGTCGGTTTAGGAAAACCGAGCACTAATGACCAAATAAGTTCGTTTCCCAAGGAGGCAAGTGCGTTGTGAATTGAATTGATTTTGATTGATGATTTTATTAAGAAGAAAAGAAAAGAAAATAGAAATGAGAAGAAAAAAAGAAGACGGTTACGAAGACGGATCGAGCTAAGACGAAAACGCGTTCACGTAAAACCGTAAAAACTACAAAAATTAAAATTTTAACCTAAAAATTCCTAAATATTACTAAAAATCCACAATAGTATTCTAAGAGTTTACAAAAAATCAAAACTTGCTAAAACCTTTTAATTAATTAGATAATGACTTTTTAATGCTAATTAAAGCCCTAAAAATCACAATTAATTGTTAAAAATCCCTAAACAAGATCTTAAAGTTTGTAAACCTCAAAAATAACCTAATTAAGCTAAAAAGTATTTTTTAAAATTTTAAAACCAAATTAAACTATTTTTAAACACTTAAAAACTATTAAGATCTATTAAAACTTAAATTAATTCTAGAAAATAAAAGAAAAGCCCTAAAAATATTTGGAAAGTGACAAAACTCCTAATTAAGTGTCTACAATCTAGGAAAAATGAAAAAAGTAGAAAAAACTAATTTTCAATTTTTAATAATAAAATAATAATAAAATAATCAAAAAAATTCAAAGTTTATAAAATAATTCTAAAAAATTACAAAAAATCTAAAATAATGTAACTAGAACAGAAATGCAATCAAAAGTTTCTAAAACCTATTTATTAATTTTATATTAAATTTTAAAGTTGGTTTAAAACCCTAAAATCCTATAAAATCAAAAATAAGACTTTTTGAAAACTTTTTTGGCTGTAAACCTCAAAAATATAAATCAAAACCTAAAAACTATTTTTTTGGATTTTTAAAATTACTTTTACTATTTTTAAACTAATTATCTAAATACGGCTAAATAAAAAATGATAAAAAATAATTAAAGAAAGAGAAAAATGCAAACTTTATGCTAAAAAATCCTAAACTTAATGACAAACAAAAGAAAATTGAAAACATGCAAATAAGCTTACCCAATAAGCCTGAATTGGCTTATTAAGCTACGGCTTATTTAACAAAAGCCAAAACACAAACACCTTAAGTATATTTTGAAATGAAACCCTAGTAGTCAAAGACCCTAGGGCAGAGATGGTTAACACGTTTGGTTGTGGGGGGAGTTGCGCAGGTTCGAGTCCTGGCCACGTCCTTTTTGCTTTTTATTTTTTTTTTCTTTTTAAACTTTAAAAACTCAAACCTGATACTCTTTTAATCACCAAAACACAAACACCAATCCAAAATAAACAAGATTAAGACTTCAAAAGCCAAAAAATGTGCTCAGGTTACTTTTTAAGGACACAAGCAAAAGTTGATTTCTTCACTTGTGAAATTTAACCAAGAGGAGCTTGATTCTTTGATCTTGGTGGTGATTTGATTGGACAAAAGGCACCCTTATACTCCTTTGAGTATAAGGAGTCAAAGCAAACACAAATCCAGCAAGTTACTAACCAATAATCACACAAAATCAAACAAGATGGCCAAAGAAGGTTGCTGTGATAAAAAAGGGGGGGGGGGGGTCTGGGGGTGTTTTGCTGATACAAAGTGCATACAAGATAGATTCAAGTCCTCAAATCAAGCATACAATCTCACAAAATGACATACAAGCACTCTATAATCCTACTAGGGCCTAATCTCTAGCAGCTTAACAAATCTTGATGCACAATTTCACACAAATGAGCAGAGAAGTGGATGACAGGTTTTGATGCTATATTATCCAAATTTTTAGCATACAAATGACTTAAATACTACCAATAATGAAAACAAAACTAACATTTAACCTAACACTACCCTATTGAGTGTTTATAACAGGTTTAAAGCTAAAATCAACAACAATCAACCCTACTTAAGCCTTTATCCAAACACCCCTTAAACTTACTGAATATGCAAATAAACACACCAAAATCTTTTAAAACTCAACCAAAGTGATCTAAATAGATTCTAACATGCATTAAGTCCTAACATGAGCAAACTCAAACACTTAAACCAACAAACAAGCAAATTTCATGCAATTCACATAAACACCATATAAAAACATAAAACTGAAAATGAAAATGGAATGAGGGTGCTACCTTAAGGGTCCTACATCCAGGACACTTAGTGGTTGCTTAACCACCTCCAATAGGCCCGGGCCTATGCTGATCCTTGATCAAAACAAGTTCTTCAAACCTACTAAGAAAAACAAGAACAAACACAATGCACAATTTCTGATTTTCTGAAACTTTTTAAAACCTTGTTAAAATCTTTCCCAATGTTTATCTTTCAAAACAAGAACAATATCATATAATCCAAGAATCCAATCCACTTTCACTTCACAAATTCTTGGATTTTTGAAAATTGAAAAACTTTTTGAAAAACCTTTTGAAAACTCAAACACACAAAGTGTGTATACACTATCAATGGAACTCAGAATCTAAGCAATCCAATACCAAACTTTAAAAAAAAAAAGGAATTACAATTTCAATGAAAATACCAAACTTTATATTAATTTAAAAAGGCATTACAAGGATTTTCTTAAAAAAACTGGAACAAGAATAAATGTAACTAGAACAGAAATGCAATCAAAAGTTTCTAAAACCTATTTATTAATTTTATATTAAATTTTAAAGTTGGTTTAAAACCCTAAAATCCTATAAAATCAAAAATAAGACTTTTTGAAAACTTTTTTGGCTGTAAACCTCAAAAATATAAATCAAAACCTAAAAACTATTTTTTTTGATTTTTAAAATTACTTTTACTATTTTTAAACTAATTATCTAAATACGGCTAAATAAAAAATGATAAAAAATAATTAAAGAAAGAGAAAAATGCAAACTTTATGCTAAAAAATCCTAAACTTAATGACAAACAAAAGAAAATTGAAAACAAGCAAATAAGCTTACCCAATAAGCCTGAATTGGTTTATTAAGCTACGACTTATTTAACAAAAGCCAAAACACAAACACCTTAAGTATATTTTGAAATGAAACCCTAGTAGTCAAAGACCCTAGGGCAGAGATGGTTAACACGTTTGGTTGTGGGAGGAGTGGCGCAGGTTCGAGTCCTGGCCACGTCCTTTTTGCTTTTTTTTTTTCTTTTTAAACTTTAAAAACTCAAACCTGATACTCTTTTAATCACCAAAACACAAACACCAATCCAAAATAAACAAGATTAAGACCTCAAAAGCCAAAAAAGTGCTCAGGTTACTTTTTAAGGACACAAGCAAAAGTTGATTTCTTCACTTGTGAAATTTAACCAAGAGGAGCTTGATTCTTTGATCTTGGTGGTGATTTGATTGGACAAAAGGCACCCTTATACTCCTTTGAGTATAAGGAGTCAAAGCAAACACAAATCCAGCAAGTTACTAACCAATAATCACACAAAATCAAACAAGATGGCCAAAGAAGGTTGCTGTGATAAAAAGGGGGGGGGGGGGGGGGGGGGGGGGGTTCTGGGGGTGTTTTGTTGATACAAAGTGCATACAAGATAGATTCAAGTCCTCAAATCAAGCATACAATCTCACAAAATGACATACAAGCACTCTATAATCCTACTAGGGCCTAATCTCTAGCAGCTTAACAAATCTTGATGCACAATTTCACACAAATGAGCAGAGAAGTGGATGACAGGTTTTGATGCTATATTATCCAAATTTTTAGCATACAAATGACTTAAATCCTACCAATAATGAAAACAAAACTAACATTTAACCTAACACTACCCTATTGAGTGTTTATAACAGGTTTAAAGCTAAAATCAACAACAATCAACCCTACTTAAGCCTTTATCCAAACACCCCTTAAACTTACTGAATATGCAAATAAACACACCAAAATCTTTTAAAACTCAACCAAAGTGATCTAAATAGCTTCTAACATGCATTAAGTCCTAACATGAGCAAACTCAAACACTTAAACCAACAAACAAGAAAATTTCATGCAATTCACATAAACACCATATAAAAACATAAAACTGAAAATGAAAATGGAATGAGGGTGCTACCTTAAGGGTCCTACATCCCGGACCCTTAGTGGTTGCTTAACCACCTCCAATAGGCCCGGGCCTATGCTGATCCTTGATCAAAACAAGTTCTTCAAACCTGGGAACAAGAATAGAGGTCGACATGTGACTTCTATTCTTGTTCCCAGGTTTGAAGAACTTGTTTTGATCAAGGATCAGCATAGGCCCGGGCCTATTGGAGGTGGTTAAGCAACCACTAAGGGTCCTGGATGTAGGACCCTTAAGGTAGCACCCTCATTCCATTTTCATTTTCAGTTTTATGTTTTTATATGGTGTTTATGTGAATTGCATGAAATTTGCTTGTTTGTTGGTTTAAGTGTTTGAGTTTGCTTATGTTAGGACTTAATGCATGTTAGAAGCTATTTAGATCACATTGGTTGAGTTTTAAAAGATTTTGGTGTGTTTATTTGCATATTCAGTAAGTTTAAGGGGTGTTTGGATAAAGGCTTAAGTAGGGTTGATTGTTGTTGATTTTAGCTTTAAACCTGTTATAAACACTCAATAGGGTAGTGTTAGGTTAAAAGTTAGTTTTGTTTTCATTATTGGTAGGATTTAAGTCATTTGTATGCTAAAAATTTGGATAATATAGCATCAAAACCTGTCATCCACTTCTCTGCTCATTTGTGTGAAATTGTGCATCAAGATTTGTTAAGCTGCTAGAGATTAGGCCCTAGTAGGATTATAGAGTGCTTGTATGTCATTTTGTGAGATTGTATGCTTGATTTGAGGACTTGAATCTATCTTGTATGCACTTTGTATCAGCAAAACACCCCCAGACCCCCCCTTTTTTATCACAGCAACCTTCTTTGGCCATCTTGTTTGATTTTGTGTGATTATTGGTTAGTAACTTGCTGGATTTGTGTTTGCTTTGACTCCTTATACTCAAAGGAGTATAAGGGTGCCTTTTGTCCAATCAAATCACCACCAAGATCAAAGAATCAAGCTCCTCTTGGTTAAATTTCACAAGTGAAGAAATCAACTTTTGCTTGTGTCCTTAAAAAGTAACTTGAGCACGTTTTTTGGCTTTTGAAGTCTTAATCTTGTTTATTTTGGATTGGTGTTTGTGTTTTGGTGATTAAAAGAGTATCAGGTTTGAGTTTTTAAAGTTTAAAAAGAAAAAAAAAAATAAAAAGAAAAAAAAAATAAAAAGAAAAAAGGACGTGGCCAGGACTCGCACCTGCGCCACTCCTCCCACAACCAAACGTGTTAACCATCTCTGCCCTAGGGTCTTTGACTACTAGGGTTTCATTTCAAAATATACTTAAGGTGCTTGTGTTTTGGCTTTTGTTAAATAAGCCGTAGCTTAATAAGCCAATTCAGGCTTATTGGGTAAGCTTATTTGCTTGTTTTCAATTTTCTTTTGTTTGTCATTAAGTTTAGGATTTTTTAGCATAAAGTTTGCATTTTTCTCTTTCTTTAATTATTTTTTTTCATTTTTTATTTAGCCGTATTTAGATAATTAGTTTAAAAATAGTAAAAGTAATTTTAAAAATCCAAAAAAATAGTTTTTAGGTTTTGATTTATATTTTTGACGTTTACAGCAAAAAAGTTTTCAAAAAGTCTTATTTTTGATTTTATAGGATTTTAGGGTTTTAAACCAACTTTAAAATTTAATATAAAATTAATAAATAGGTTTTAGAAACTTTTGATTGCATTTCTGTTCTAGTTACATTATTTTAGATTTTTGGTAATTTTTTAGAATTATTTTATAAACTTTGAATTTTTTTGATTATTTTATTATTATTTTATTATTAAAAATTGAAAATTAGTTTTTTCTACTTTTTTCATTTTTCCTAGATTGTAGACACTTAATTAGGAGTTTTGTCACTTTCCAAATATTTTTAGGGCTTTTCATTTATTTTCTAGAATTAATTTAAGTTTTAATAGATTTTAATAGTTTTTAAGTGTTTAAAAATAGTTTTTATTTGGTTTTAAAATTTAAAAAAAATACTTTTTAGCTTAATTAGGTTATTTTTGAGGTTTACAAACTTTAATATCTTGTTTAGGGCTTTTTAACAATTAATTGTGATTTTTAGGGCTTTAATTAGCATTAAAAAGTCATTATCTAATTAATTAAAAGGTTTTAGCAAGTTGATTTTTTTTAAACTCTTAGAATATTATTGTGGATTTTTAGTAATTTTTAGGAATTTTTAGGTTAAAATTTTAATTTTTGTAGTTTTTACGGTTTTACGTGAACGCGTTTTCGTCTTAGCTCGATCCGTCTTCGTAACCGTCTTCTTTTTTTCTTCTCATTTCTATTTTCTTTTCTTTTCTTCTTAGTAAAATCATCAATCAAAATCAATTCAATTCACAACGCACTTGCCTCCTTGGGAAATGAACTTATTTGGTCATTAGTGCTCGGTTTTCCTAAACCGACACTTAACGCTTACCACTACTTTGCCTCTCTTTTCCTAAAGGGTTGCAAAAACACTACATCAATTTTTGGCGCCGCTGCCGGGGAGGCGTGTTGTGTTTTGATTGAACATTGTTTTTTTTTATATTAGCCATAATTAGTATTTGTATTAGTAGCACTCTACTAATACGTATTATCGTTTTTCGGTTTTTGTGTGAATACTATTACTATATTGTATACGTAGAACAATAAATTCACAAGTACTCCAATACGTGAGAAATCACAACCTTGACTTGGGAGGTCATTACCCAATCATTGTATTCGAATCTCAAACCAAAGAAAAAAGGCAAAAATAGATAAATACTTTCGTGAAGCTTGATTTTGAAAATACAAACTATAAGGTGGGTATAAGGCGGTTGTATTTCACGACCTAAAGGAAAAAGGCTCTTAAGTGCTTCGCGCCGCCTCGTTTCCTCCGCTTGCTTGTGCGTATTTGATTTTGAGAGTGAATCGACGGTTTTGCCGCCCAAAGTATTATTACATATCATATATATTTTCTTGGTTTCTATTGATTAAACCCTCTTGAACGATTTGGTGTTCCACCATCGTTCTAAAGTCATCGAAGACGTTCACTTCACGTGATTGTTTTCATTCCTTGAGGCTTCTTTAATCAAGAGATTTGATTAAGGAGGAGATTTGTAGATTATTGTCTACTTAATACATTCACCAATTTCCAAAAAAGGTTAATACCATCAAAAACCACAAAAAAATTGAAAAACACAAAATACCAAAAAGAATCTTCTTTGCTCGTCTCCTCGTTGTACGTGACGTTTATGCTAACTCGTAATCAAGCAAAACGTGCACGTAGACGAAAGAACAAAACTCCCACTCCAACTCATTCTAGTGAGGAGTCTCCTATTGACGAACCCATTGTACGAGAAGCACCTACCATGGCGAATCGAACTATGATGGAGTTACTTCAAGCACCCACCGAGGGTTATGGAGAGGCTATTGTGATTCCCGCTATCCTTGCGGAGAATTTTGAGGTGAAAACGGGCTTGTTGTCGATGATCCAAAACAACAAATTCCGTGGTGATGAGAAGGACAATCCCCACAACCATATCCGCCAATTCAATCGTCTTACCGCCACGTGCAAATTCAAGGACGTCTCGAATGACTCGATTAAGATGATGTTATTTCCGTATTCCTTAGCGGGGCCCGCTAAAATTTGGTTAGAGAAAGAGCCACCCAATTCTATATTGACGTGGAAGGATCTCGTTTCAAAGTTCGTGAACCAATTTTTTCCGCCCTCTAAGACTACGCATTTGAAAAATGAGATTTCTAAATTTTCACAAGAATCAAATGAAAGTTTTTCAACGGCATGGAATAGGTTTAAGGAGATGTTACATGAATGTCCTCATCACGGTTTTTCCGACTTACACCAAATCGACACGTTTTACAATGGACTTAACGACCATGAAAGAGATTATTTGAATGCCGCCGCGGGTGGCAATTTCAAAAATTGATGTAGTTTTTTTGCAACCCTTTAGGAAAAGAGAGGCAAAGTAGTGGTAAGTATTAAGTGTCGGTTTAGGAAAACCGAGCACTAATGACCAAATAAGTCCAAGTTCGTTCTCGAGGAGGCATGTGTGTTGTGTGATGAGTTGATTTTGATTGATGATTTTATTAAGAAGAAAAGAAAATAGAAATGAGGAAGAAAGAAATGACGGTTACGAAGACGGATTAAACTAAGACGAAAAAGCGATAACGTAAAACCGTAAATAGTACAAAAACTAAAATTTTAACCTAAAAATTCCTAAAAATTATTAAAAATCCACAATATTATTCTAAGAGTTTACAAAAAATCCAAACTTGCTAAAACCTTTTAATTAATTAGATAATGACTTTTTAATGCTAATTAAAGCCCTAAAAATCACAATTAATTATTAAAAAGCCCTAAACAAGAGTTTAAAGTTTGTAAACCTCAAAAATGACCTAATTAAGCTAAAAAGTATTTTTTTTTAAATTTTAAAACCAATCTAAACTATTTTTAAACACTTAAAAGCTATTAAAATCTATTAAAACTTAAATTAATTCTAGAAAATAAATGAAAAGCCCTAAAAATATTTGGAAAGTGACAAAACTCTTAATTAAGTGTCTACAATCTAGGAAAAATGAAAAAAGTAGAAAAAACTAATTTTCAATTTTTAATAATAAAATAATAATCAAATAATCAAAAAAATTCAAAGTTTATAAAATAATTCTAAAAAATTACAAAAAATCTAAAATAATGTAACTAGAACAGAAATGCAATCAAAAGTTTCTAAAACCTATTTATTAATTTTATATTAAATTTTAAAGTTGGTTTAAAACCCTAAAATCCTATAAAATAAAAAATAAGACTTTTTGAAAACTTTTTTGGCTGTAAACCTCAAAAATATAAATCAAAACCTAAAAAATATTTTTTTGGATTTTTAAAATTACTTTTACTATTTTTAAACTAATTATCTAAATACGGCTAAATAAAAAATGATAAAAAATAATTAAAGAAAGAGAAAAATGCAAACTTTATGCTAAAAAATCCTAAACTTAATGACAAACAAAAGAAAATTGAAAACAAGCAAATAAGCTTACCCAATAAGCCTGAATTGGCTTATTAAGCTACGGCTTATTTAACAAAAGCCAAAACACAAACACCTTAAGTATATTTTGAAATGAAACCCTAGTAGTCAAAGAGCCTAGGGCAGAGATGGTTAACACGTTTGGTTGTGGGAGGAGTGGCGCAGGTTCGAGTCCTGGCCACGTCCTTTTTGCTTTTTATTTTTTTTTCTTTTTAAACTTTAAAAACTCAAACCTGATACTCTTTTAATCACCAAAACACAAACACCAATCCAAAATAAACAAGATTAAGACTTCAAAAGCCAAAAAACGTGGTCAGGTTACTTTTTAAGGACACAAGCAAAAGTTGATTTCTTCACTTGTGAAATTTAACCAAGAGGAGCTTGATTCTTTGATCTTGGTGGTGATTTGATTGGACAAAAGGCACCCTTATACTCCTTTGAGTATAAGGAGTCAAAGCAAACACAAATCCAGCAAGTTACTAACCAATAATCACACAAAATCAAACAAGATGGCCAAAGAAGGTTGCTGTGATAAAAAAAAGGGGGGGTCTGGGGGTGTTTTGCTGATACAAAGTGCATACAAGATAGATTCAAGTCCTCAAATCAAGCATACAATCTCACAAAATGACATACAAGCACTCTATAATCCTACTAGGGCCTAATCTCTAGCAGCTTAACAAATCTTGATGCACAATTTCACACAAATGCGCAGAGAAGTGGATGACAGGTTTTGATGCTATATTATCCAAATTTTTAGCATACAAATGACTTAAATCCTACCAATAATGAAAACAAAACTAACATTTAACCTAACACTACCCTATTGAGTGTTTATAACAGGTTTAAAGCTAAAATCAACAACAATCAACCCTACTTAATCCTTTATCCAAACACCCCTTAAACTTACTGAATATGCAAATAAACACACCAAAATCTTTTAAAACTCAACCAAAGTGATCTAAATAGCTTCTAACATGCATTAAGTCCTAACATGAGCAAACTCAAACACTTAAACCAACAAACAAGCAAATTTCATGCAATTCACATAAACACAATATAAAAACATAAAACTGAAAATGAAAATGGAATGAGGGTGCTACCTTAAGGGTCCTACATCCTGGACCCTTAGTGGTTGCTTAACCACCTCCAATAGGCCCGGGCCTATGCTGATCCTTGATCAAAACAAGTTCTTCAAACCTGCTAAGAAAAAGTGAACACACAACAATACAATATCTGATTTTTGAAAACTTATAAACCTTTTCACAAGCCAATGAAACTTAACCACGTTTTAAACAAGGAATTACCCTCAGAAAAACAAGAAAACCAATCCACTTTCACTTCTTAATCTTCTTAAATTTCTGAAAAATTCAAACCTTTTCAAAACCTATTTTGAAAACTCAAAAACACTAAGTGTTTAACAAATATCAATGGAACTCAGACTATTCAAGCATGCACCAAATTTCTAAAAAACAATAAAAGGAATTACAATTTATCCAAAAAATACCAACTTTATAATATTTTAAAAAGGATTACAAATGCTTGAAAAAATCTGGAACAAAGTAAAATGTAAAGTCCTATGGCTTTATATAATAGCCTACAGAATCTACTAGAAACTAAACAAATGCTAAACCCTAATACATGGAATTCCAATATAGCCCTTGGACTTTTGACTGAAAATTGGGTCAAAATGAACCCATGTGATAGCCAGCTGTTGGAATCTTGATCTTGGACGTTCATAGAGTTCCTTTGGGAGAAAGGAAGGATTTGGAGCCCTTGGATTGCTGTTCCCACTTTGTCTTCATCTTCTCATGTGATGTGGGTAGGCTGTTGAGGGGACAAAAGGTACAAGGGTCGTTTTCTGGGTGAGTTGTGGTGTTGGGAGTGGGGTTGTGAGTAAAACCCCCAAGGTAATTTAAAAAATAGCTAATGATTTAAGTTAATTAACCCTGGGTTTTTTAGGGTTTATGGGTGGAAGCAGGTGACGTTTTGATTTATGTTGGGGATTAAGATTTTTAAATTTTTGTTTAGTGGGAAAGTTAATAAATAAACTAATTAAGTTTATTTAGTGGAAAGCAGACGTGTAGGGGGTGGAGGATGTGGAGGTTGCTGATTGGTGGAGGGATTGAGTGGGGTGACGTGTAAGGTGGGGATTGGGTGGGTAGGTTTGGCTGTTTGAATGAAATGGCCCCCAAGGTTTCTTTATCTCTTCACTTTGTAATAAATGGCCATCAACGCCCAAATACACTTGTATCAACTTTTGGCAACTTGTCAAAAATGGCACTAAATGTTTCCAAACTTTTTCCAAGGGCTTCAAATGCAATTCTTGGATTCTTCAAGGACTGATCTTGTAATATCTTCAAACTTTAGGGACCCTATTCATAATTTTGAATATTTGAGGGGTATAAAGTGTTAATCTTCAAAAGTTGAGGGACTAAAGTTGCCAATCTTCAATTCTTCAAGGTCCATTTTGGAAATTCCAGATTTGGGTCCGGTTCATTGTGCGGCTTCGTTTCCCGTGTTCGTTTTTGAATGATTCTTGTGATCTTTTGCCATTTCCTCAATATCCGTACCTAAAAATACACAAGTAACAAACACGAGCATATATTTGTCAGTTTTAATGATATTTTATGCATTTTAAGCCCGATTTGGACGATGAGACCATGTATAAAAGCAGTCTCATCACTCCCCCATACTAAACCATTGCCGTGCCCTCACGCAATGCTAGAATTAAGTATCATAGCATCTCCAAAATTTATTTTATTCACTTTATTGAAATGATAAACTACTACTATTACTACTACTTGTGTTTTTGACATAATGTATGATTTTCATCGCAAAATGAGACGTTTAGGTTCATAGAATAAGAACACGTGAATGCTTCGTTAGAAATAATTTCATCGTCCTCGATTTTCACCCTAATTCCATGCCAAGCGTGCAACGAGATCATTGTCATTATAAGTTAGTAATGCTAACACTACTCATATGCCCTAATCATGTACTTATCCTCCCATTATTCTTAAGTTGTATCTCTTATATTTTATTTTGTCTTGAATGTTTCACGAGGTTACATTTTTGACTTATGCGATAATAGAGATTTAGGTCTAAAAATAGAGTCCTAACGGTGTAACTAAGACCATCAAATCAATAACCCCTCCCAATAGACAACGATGTCAAAAAATTAAGTTGACAAGAAGAATCGATAAACACGGTTTTATAACGGTTTTGAACATGAGACTTATTACCAAGACTTTTATACGCCCCCTAACGGAAGGGCCTTATTATCTTTGGTTTACCTCCATCTTTTATTCAACTTCGCCATGAAGCTTTTATTATGACTTCGGTCTTGCCTTGCCTTTTATTATCCGCCTCATCGGTGGTTTTATTAGCCAAAGACGTATATCCTCACGCTAAAGCAAATTTTGGATCTTTAAAGCTTCGAAGATTAAGGCTTGATTCACTTCAATTTTGCATAGATTTTTCGGCCTTGTGGGGCTTCAAATTGTTTGCTAGATTTAGGTGAGCACTTGAAATCTTATTATTGGGTGAAGCTTTCGATTATTCGGGTGCCAATACTTCAAAACCGTGACGCTGGCGATACCTTAATGTCTTCCGAATTTAATTACACGGAAGCTACTAGAAAAGACTAGAAACCCAACAATCCTAACTAAACCGCTAAGTCAATATTTATTAAGCAAAAAATATTTACATGCGAAGGGAGAATAAGCAAATAACGAGAACACATGAGTTTTTGAAAGAATACGAGTACTCTACATTTAGCATAGTAACTTATAATTAACTCTATCATTTCTCGTCCTCATTTAAGAGACTTAGCCTAATGTGTAGTTAAGGAATCAAAGCTAAGTGCTCAACACGCACGGTCGAGTCAAAAATTACTCTTATTCTCGCCATCGGAAAATCTACATTCGTGTCTTCAAACACTTATAAAACATGAGAAAAATTTAAAATTTTGGCCATTTTTAGCCTTATTTTGCAACAAAACGATAAACAAAAAGATAAACTTTGGAAAGCGTGAAGGTTTGGCAAGGCAAGTATATATTCACCCCCCATACTAAAGTTAAACATTGTCCTCAATGTTTCGAGTCTAGGGGTGCAAACACCCCCATACTAGAGACGTAGTCGAATGCCTAATCTAGCATGGAAAGGGTGTAACCAATAAGTAATAGCCGTTTATGAAGTGTGCTAAAAACCTAAGGTTAGAACATCATAGGATATATCATATGGATATTGAGAAAGTCTTCAAAGCAAACGATCGAGTGCTCCCATAAAACGAACACGAGAGGCTCTAATCGTGAAGATCATGATCTAAAACCATAATGCACAAACAACCACGGAACAAAGGTTGGAAGGGCACAAATCCCCTCACATTAAACTACATTAGAAAGCAATAATATGTACATGGATAAGCATGGGTCTCCCCCACGAGGCACCTTGTTTTTGATAATCGAGTCAAAAGCTCGACTCGAATCCCCATAAATGTGATCATTTAGGGATAATCATGGTATGGTCAATTTTTGGTGGGGCTTACATGATAAACAAGGCCCAAAAACAACCGGTATTAAGGACTAAGTCCTTTGATGGTGCAAAATACCGGGATCGAAGATGGCGTTCTCGTTTTCATTGGAAAAACTAATCAACGCCACTTCAAGGTGTGCCAACAAAAACTCAAAGAGTTTCAAGAAAATAGGAGAGAAGAAATAGAAGGGTGGGACAATGGGTAAGTCTCTAAAAACATGAGCTACTCGAGGTAGACTCGCACCAATCAAATGAAAAGATTTTCCATTTATTGCATCGGTGGAAGACCGAGATTTCCCTTTATAAGCAATTCCAGGATCAAATATCTCGTCCTCGGTGGAGAAAGGGGAGGAAACATAAGGGGATTCCCCCACACTAAGTCCACACAAAGCATCGTCAAAAGGAGAAGACGAGCTTGTAGTACTCAATACACGTGGTGATGACGGAGTTAGAATTGTAGAAAAATCTTTTAAATCTAATTTAAAATCTTTTCCTTTTTCATTTTTTACACTCTCCTTGTGAAAACCCGATTTGATTATGTCAACAATATTTGGTGTATCTAAAGCAATGTTAGTCACACTAAAAATTCTCACATTTTGAACCCGTTTTGGCAAAGGTGGTGGTAAGTTTTCAAAACGTTTGTCAACAAAGAAAACTCCCCCATCGGGATCAACGTATTCATCATCCGAAGAATCACTCGAGATTGGAATCGTAGGCTTAACACTCTTAACCTCCACTGGCGGAGGGGACGGAACTTCATTTTTCTCAACAACTCCTAAAACTCTATTGGAAATTCTTTTGCAAACGTTTTTGATGGGATTGACATTATACAAAGACGTGATAGAATACACATGAGAAAGAGTGGAGTTTTGGGTTGCATTAATGACGAGTTCTTCCTCATTGATACGAAGAGTGATTTTTCTTGCATGCACATCGATAAGTGCTCTCGAGGTATCCAAAAAAGATCGACCTAAAATTAACGAAACTTTAGGATCGATAGGAATGTCAACAACAATAAAGTCTACAGGGTAGTAGAACTTTACAACTTTCACAAAGACGTCCTCGGCAACTCCACAAGCTAGAATCGTAGAATGATCGGCCATTTCGATTGACATTCTTGAAGGAGTGAGATTTGGAAGATTGAGCGATTTAAAAATCTCGAGAGGCATCAAATTAATACTAGCACCAAGGTCGGCCAAGGCTTAGCATTCTTCCATGTCTTGTATAGCACATGGGATTAAAAACTTTCCAGGATCACCGACTTTTTGAGGTATGCGGCTTAGAAAAACCGATGAACAACTAGACGATTTTTTCAATTTCTCTTTGTTATTCAACATACTTTTGAATTTCGCGGCAAATCGAGGCATCATGACTAAGGCGTCGGCAAAACTTATATTGAAATGCAAGTCACGAAACATTTTCATAAAGAGTTCAAATTGATAATTATTTCGTTCTTGTGCCTTTTCCTTGTCTCGTCTTGAAGGGTAGGGTAAAGGTGGTGTGGGTTGGGGCATAGTAGGCATAGGCATCGGCCTTGGAATCTCGGGTTCCATGATTGGTGTGGGTTCAACCGTAGGTGTGGTTTGAGCGGTACTTTGTGGGATTGTAATGTGCTCCTTTTCGACCATCACCTCGGGTTCTTTCTCTTTTTCCTTCTCCATAGAAGTACTTGGACGAGAAATGGGTTCTTTGAAAGTTTTACCACTACGAGTAGTAATAACCTTCAACTCTCCTTTCGGGTTCACGATGGTATCACTAGGAAGACCACCCGAAGAAGAGGGCTTACACATGATAGCTTCAAACATTTTAGCCATACGGTCTTCAAATTTAGATTGCCTAGCATCCGCTTTTAACAATTCTTGTTTAATCTCATGTTGTCCTTGCTCCATTTTTTGTTGATTTTGTTGGAGACGTGTGACATTTCCTTCCATTTTATTAGCATGAGTTTTAAGTTCATTAGCAAGTTCGTTTTTAAGCTCGTTTTTCAACTCGGATCTTAAGCTAACCATTTCACGTTGCATATTGTCAAACTTAGCATCATTAGCCTTTGCATAATTCAAAAATTCTCCTTGAAAATTTTTGGTGTGATCATTTTGAAAACCTTGAGTAGAAGTTTGAAAATCACGGTTTTGGTTTTGGTTTGAAATTTGCCCATTTCCACTTTGATAATTACCCTTGTTATAATTCCTTTGATTTCCTTGGTAATTTCCACCCTGGTTGTTGTTGCGATAATTATTAGCATTTTGATTTGGTGGAGCTTGATTTTGGCGGGAACCTTGACCGATTTGGTTATAAGTTCCCGTGGCTACATAAGCACTCGAAGTGTTACCATCCGCGGTAATGCACTCGGAAAGATCATGAGCTCCACCACACGACAAACAACTCTTAGAAACCGCTTTAACCGAAGCGGAATTCGAAGCTTCTTGAGCTTTCCAATGGGACATAAGGGTCGAAAACCTATCGAAAAACCGATTTTCTTCATTAGCTTCATCTTGTAAGGCATTGATACTACGAGACGATGATGAAGAGCCCATTTTGGCAACACTCGGTGTGTTACGAGGGCTATAAACCTTAGACCTATTCTCAATTATGACCAAAGCTTCTTCAACCGTTTTACACAAAAAATTACCACCCGCGGCGGCATTTAAATAATCTCTTTCATGGTCGTTAAGTCCATTGTAAAACGTGTCGATTTGGTGTAAGTCGGAAAAACCGTGATGAGGACATTCATGTAACATCTCCTTAAACCTATTCCAAGCCGTTGAAAAACTTTCATTTGATTCTTGTGAAAATTTAGAAATCTCATTTTTCAAATGCGTAGTCTTAGAGGGCGGAAAAAATTGGTTCACGAACTTTGAAACGAGATCCTTCCACGTCAATATAGAATTGGGTGGCTCTTTCTCTAACCAAATTTTAGCGGGCCCCACTAAGGAATACGGAAATAACATCATCTTAATCGAGTCATTCGAGACGTCCTTGAATTTGCACGTGGCGGTAAGACGATTGAATTGGCGGATATGGTTGTGAGGATTGTCCTTCTCATCACCACGGAATTTGTTGTTTTGGATCATCGACAACAAACCCGTTTTCACCTCAAAATTCTCCGCAAGGATAGCGGGAATCACAATAGCCTCTCCATGACCCTCGGTGGGTGCTTGAAGTAACTCCATCATAGTTCGATTCGCCATGGTAGGTGCTTCTCGTACAATGGGTTCGTCAATAGGAGACTCCTCACTAGAATGAGTTGGAGTGGGAGTTTTGTTCTTTCGTCTACGTGCACGTTTTGCTTGATTACGAGTTAGCATAAACGTCACGTACAACGAGGAGACGAGCAAAGAAGATTCTTTTTGGTATTTTGTGTTTTTCAATTTTTTGTGGTTTTTGATGGTATTAACCTTTTTTGGAAATTGGTGAATGTATTAAGTAGACAATAATCTACAAATCTCCTCCTTAATCAAATCTCTTGATTAAAGAAGCCTCAAGGAATGAAAACGATCACGTGAAGTGAACGTCTTCGATGACTTTAGAACGATGGTGGAACACCAAATCGTTCAAGAGAGTTTAATCAATAGAAACCAAGAAAATATATATGATATGTAATAATAATTTGGGCGGCAAAACCCTCGATTCACTCTCAAAATCAAATACGCACAAGCAAGCGGAGGAAACGAGGCGGCGCGAAGCACTTAAGAGCCTTTTTCCTTTAGGTCGTGAAATACAACCGCCTTATACCCACCTTATAGTTTGTATTTTCAAAATCAAGCTTCACGAAAGTATTTATCTATTTTTGCCTTTTTTATTTGGTTTGAGATTCGAATACAATGATTGGGTAATGACCTCCCAAGTCAAGGTTGTGATTTCTCACGTATTTGGAGTACTTGTGAATTTATTGTTCTACGTATACAATATAGTAATAGTATTCACACAAAAACCGAAAAACGATAATACGTATTAGTAGAGTGCTACTAATACAAATACTAATTATGGCTAATATAAAAAACAATAATGTTCAATCAAAACACAACACGCCTCCCCGGCAGCGGCGCCAAAAATTGATGTAGTGTTTTTGCAACCCTTTAGGAAAAGAGAGGCAAAGTAGTGGTAAGCGTTAAGTGTCGGTTTAGGAAAACCGAGCACTAATGACCAAATAAGTTCGTTTCCCAAGGAGGCAAGTGCGTTGTGAATTGAATTGATTTTGATTGATGATTTTATTAAGAAGAAAAGAAAAGAAAATAGAAATGAGAAGAAAAAAAGAAGACGGTTACGAAGACGGATCGAGCTAAGACGAAAACGCGTTCACGTAAAACCGTAAAAACTACAAAAATTAAAATTTTAACCTAAAAATTCCTAAAAGTTACTAAAAATCCACAATAATATTCTAAGATTTTACAAAAATCAAAACTTGCTAAAACCTTTTAATTAATTAGATAATGACATTTTAATGCTAATTAAAGCCCTAAAAATCACAATTAATTGTTAAAAAGCCCTAAACAAGATCTTAAAGTTTGTAAACCTCAAAAATAACCTAATTAAGCTAAAAAGTATTTTTTAAAATTTTAAAACCAAATTAAACTATTTTTAAACACATAAAAACTATTAAAATCTATTAAAACTTAAATTAATTCTAGAAAATAAATGAAAAGCCCTAAAAATATTTGGAAAATGAAAAAACTCCTAATTAAGTGTCTACAATCTAGGAAAATGAAAAAAGTAGAAAAAACTAATTTTCAATTTTTAATAATAAAATAATAATAAAATAATCAAAAAAATTCAAAGTTTATAAAATAATTCTAAAAAATTAACAAAAATTTAAAATAATGTAACTAGAACAGAAATGCAATCAGAAGTTTCTAAAACCTATTTATTAATTTTATATTAAATTTTAAAGTTGGTTTAAAACCCTAAAATCCTATAAAATCAAAAATAAGAGTTTTTGAAAACTTTTTTGGCTGTAAACCTCAAAAATATAAATCAAAACCTAAAAACTATTTTTTGGATTTTTAAAATTACTTTTACTATTTTTAAACTAATTATCTAAATACGGCTAAATAAAAAATGATAAAAAATAATTAAAGAAAGAGAAAAATGCAAACTTTATGCTAAAAAATCCTAAACCTAATGACAAACAAAAGAAAATTGAAAACAAGAAAATAAGCTTACCCAATAAGCCTGAATTGGCTTATTAAGCTACGGCTTATTTAACAAAAGCCAAAACACAAACACCTTAAGTATATTTTGAAATGAAACCCTAGTATTCAAAGACCCTAGGGAAGAGATGGTTAACACGTTTGGTTGTGGGAGGAGTGGCGCAGGTTCGAGTCCTGGCCACGTCCTTTTTGCTTTTTATTTTTTTTTCTTTTTAAACTTTAAAAACTCAAACCTGATACTCTTTTAATCACCAAAACACAAACACCAATCCAAAATAAACAAGATTAAGACTTCAAAAGCCAAAAAACGTGCTCAGGTTACTTTTTAAGGACACAAGCAAAAGTTGATTTCTTCACTTGTGAAATTTAACCAAGAGGAGCTTGATTCTTTGATCTTGGTGGTGATTTGATTGGACAAAAGGCACCCTTATACTCCTTTGAGTATAAGGAGTCAAAGCAAACACAAATCCAGCAAGTTACTAACCAATAATCACACAAAATCAAACAAGATGGCCAAAGAAGGTTGCTGTGATAAAAGGGGGGGGGGGGGGTCTGGGGGTGTTTTGCTGATACAAAGTGCATACAAGATAGATTCAAGTCCTCAAATCAAGCATACAATCTCACAAAATGACATACAAGCACTCTATAATCCTACTAGGGCCTAATCTCTAGCAGCTTAACAAATCTTGATGCACAATTTCACACAAATGAGCAGAGAAGTGGATGACAGGTTTTGATGCTATATTATCCAAATTTTTAGCATACAAATGACTTAAATCCTACCAATAATGAAAACAAAACTAACATTTAACCTAACACTACCCTATTGAGTGTTTATAACAAGTTTAAAGCTAAAATCAACAACAATCAACCCTACTTAAGCCTTTATCCAAACACCCCTTAAGCTTACTGAATATGCAAATAAACACACCAAAATCTTTTAAAACTCAACCAAAGTGATCTAAATAGCTTCTAACATGCATTAAGTCCTAACATGAGCAAACTCAAACACTTAAACCAACAAACAAGCAAATTTCATGCAATTCACATAAACACCATATAAAAACATAAAACTGAAAATGAAAATGGAATGAGGGTGCTACCTTAAGGGTCCTACATCCAGGACCCTTAGTGGTTGCTTAACCACCTCCAATAGGCCCGGGCCTATGCTGATCCTTGATCAAAACAAGTTCTTCAAACCTGCTAAGAAAAAGTGAACACACAACAATACAATATCTGATTTTTGAAAACTTATAAACCTTTTCACAAGCCAATGAAACTTAACCACGTTTTAAACAAGGAATTACCCTCAGAAAAACAAGAAAACCAATCCACTTTCACTTCTTAATCTTCTTAAATTTCTGAAAAATTCAAACCTTTTCAAAACCTATTTTGAAAACTCAATAACACTAAGTGTTTAACAAATATCAATGGAACTCAGACTATTCAAGCATGCACCAAATTTCTAAAAAACAATAAAAGGAATTACAATTTATCCAAAAAATACCAACTTTATAATATTTTAAAAAGGATTACAAATGCTTGAAAAAATCTGGAACAAAGTAAAATGTAAAGTCCTATGGCTTTATATAATAGCCTACAGAATCTACTAGAAACTAAACAAATGCTAAACCCTAATACATGAAATTCCAATATAGCCCTTGGACTTTTGACTGAAAATTGGGTCAAAATGAACCCATGTGATAGCTAGCTGTTGGAATCTTGATCTTGGACGTTCATAGAGTTCCTTTGGGAGAAAGGAAGGATTTGGAGCCCTTGGATTGTTGTTCCCACTTTTTCTTCATCTTCTCATGTGATGTGGGTAGGCTGTTGAGGGGACAAAAGGTACAAGGGTCGTTTTCTGGGTGAGTTGTGGTGTTGGGAGTGGGGTTGTGAGTAAAACCCCCAAGGTAATTTAAAAAATAGCTAATGATTTAAGTTAATTAACCCTGGGTTTTTAGGGTTTATGGGTGGAAGCAGGTGTCGTTTTGATTTATGTTGGGGATTAAGATTTTTAAATTTTTGTTTAGTGGGAAAGTTAATAAATAAACTAATTAAGTTTATTTAGTGGAAAGCAGACGTTTAGGGGGTGGAGGATGTGGAGGTTGCTGATTGGTGGAGGGATTGAGTGGGGTGACGTGTAAGGTGGGGATTGGGTGGGTAGGTTTGGCTGTTTGACTGAAATGGCCCCCAAGGTTTCTTTATCTCTTCACTTTGTAATAAATGGCCATCAACGCCCAAATACACTTGTATCAACTTTTGGCAACTTGTCAAAAATGGCACTAAATGTTTCCAAACTTTTTCCAAGGGCTTCAAATGCAATTCTTGGATTCTTCAAGGACTGATCTTGTAATATCTTTAAACTTTAGGACCCTATTCATAATTTTGAATATTTGAGGGGTATAAAGTGTTAATCTTCAAAAGTTGAGGGACTAAAGTTGCCAATCTTCAATTCTTCAAGGTCCATTTTGGAAATTCCAGATTTGGGTCCGGTTCATTGTGCGGCTTCGTTTCCCGTGTTCGTTTTTGAATGACTCTTATGATCTTTTGCCATTTCCTCAATATCCGTACCTAAAAATACACAAGTAACAAACACGAGCATATATTTGTCAGTTTTAATGATATTTTATGCATTTTAAGCCCGATTTGGACGATGAGACCATGTATAAAAGCAGTCTCATCAGATATTGTCACCTCTTGTTTTATATTAATGTTTAGATTTATTATAGGTGTGTATTAAGTACTTTGAGCACATGGTTAACTATATGAAACATAAAGTAAATGAAATCAATGAGAATGGTTATGCTAAGTGTTTAAGAATGACAAAAATATTGGTAATCATTTTGAATTATTTTTCATGTAGGATGGTTATTAGTGTACAAAGTTGAATTTGATCTTTCTGATACAATTTCAGTGATATGATGAAAAATTATGAAATTAACATCTTTGTAGATTTTTTATTTGGGACAAGTAAGGTTAAATTGAGGGGATTTAATCGGTGTATTTTGTATTAACCTAATAGCATGTTAATTTAGTATAATTGTATTTTTATTTGTTGTTATATATGTACTTTGAGTGTGTTTTGTGATTATGTAGGCTATGCGCGAAATGGAATAAAATGGCCGCTTAATTAATTTTTTGGAGAAAAGATATTGAGAGCATCAATAAATGAAGAAAAAATATCGAAGAAAAAGATTTGAGTTCGTCGCAATTTTTCGGTCATCTTTTACTTGTCCGGGTTTCGTTTGAGCAATTTTTGATGTTCGGCTATTTTTTATTAGGCCAAAGTTATTATATCCCAAAAGAATAAAATAAAAATAAAAATAAAAAAATTGTCTTTAAGCCCATTGGCCCAATTGATGGTACCATAACCGACTTTGGGGATATATACAAACAAGGAGCCGCATATTGGAAAAGGGGAGAATTCGTCCATTGGCAAAGAAAAAAAAACCAATTGGCCGTTGTGCAAGAACAAAGAAAAAGAATTAAAAGTAGTTAGTGGCACGCTCGCTGACGAAGGAATAAAAGAAAAGAATACAATTGTTATTGGTGTTGGCGAACATAAAGTAATAAAAATGTTTTTTTTTTTCTTTCATTATTTAATAAAGATGGTGTGGTATAAAGCGGGTTGAGTGTACCGCGATTTATGGCTAATTTTGTTGTAATTTCTTCCGGTAACTTTATTTATGGTTTGATCATTACTTTTGGATTAACACATTTATTTTACATTAATTTATGATTTATTTATAAATTGTTTTTATTGATTTAATATTATGTTTAATTATTTTTGCAAGACAATTTATTATTAGTTAGCAATGCATACTTATCTATTTAGCTAAATAAAAAGATGATTGCATAATCGATATAAATTGTACCTAAATAAATTATTAAAACATAGTTGTGGGCTGAATTAATATATTGCGAGTCATTGATAAACATAATAAGTGCCGAGATTAATTAATTCATTTTAAGTTAAAATAATCTTTGTAAACGAGCTCAAAGTTTTGATAATCCATAATGTGATCAACCATAGATATTGGGAGCTGGAAGGGATTATATTTTTCTTTTATTGTTTACGTCTTCATTTATATTTTTTTAGCTTGATTATTAGTTTAATATGTATTTCAATTTTTAATTAGTATTTTCATTATTTACAGTATTTAGTTATTTAGATTTTTAAAACCAAAACTTTTATTGATCAGTGATCACCCAAAACTTAAATTAAAACCACATACTCCTCGTGGATTTGATACCCGCTTATCCTGTCTAATATAAGGTAATTAGGTTCATTTTTGACCGGTACTTCGACGCCGATCAATGCCGATATTTGATACCAACAATACCAACATACAATACAACAGGTCCCCATAAATATCTCCCGTAAGCCAGTCAGAAGTATGATCCTCCATTTGAGACTTTCATAAAGCCATTTGTCGACTAGATATGAAAAAGTAGATTCAACCGATTGAGTAACACTTGTGAATTATTATTATTATTATTATTATTAATTATTTTTTTATTTTATTTTTTGCTTTCTTCTTTTTTACATATATAAAAATGTTCTTCGAGAGTATAATAAGATAAAAGGACAAGATATTAAGAAAAGATAAAATAAAATACACAAGGCAAGTAAAAGAAACACATGGCAAATGAAAAAAAAAAAAATAGGAAATCAAAACAAACCACACATAGTACCACAAGGGCCGCACGCATATACGATGAAACGAGTAAGCAAACTTACGACAAGGCGTGAGAGTACAAAGAGCACAACGAGAGACAAAGCAACAACATAAACACAATAATAAAGACAGAGACCTAAGAGACTAACCAAGACGCTAAAGCAAAACCAAGGAGCAAAACATAAATGCAAAACGACACAAGGCACTAAAAACCACACAAGGTACTAAAAATCAAACCAACAACGATTATCAAAGCAGTAGACGAGAAACAAGAAAAAAATAAAATAAAATAGATGAATAAAAAAAAGAAAAAAAAGCTTCACGCATATCACTACAAGACAATAGATAACAAGGCAAGCACAAACACATACACAAACCATCAAAATAACAAGACCAATAAAGCAACAAAGACCTGAAGCAACAACGAGCGAAAAAGTATAAATAAAAAAAACCACAACCTATGTCAAGGACCGACAAAAAAACACACTGAAAACTAAAACCTACTATCTAGCCCCCAATCTTAAACACACCCTACCCATGAACCAAAAGGGAACTAGCAACATGAAAAAAGCAACATGAAAAGGAACCAAAAGACATGAAGGCAAGAAACACATAAAAAGCAAATAAAGCGGAGCAAAAATCAACTCAAAGTCTACCATCTAACCACCTAACCTAATTTTAGCTCTCCACACGTTCTTATGAGAGGTTATATCCTTGAACAAGCGAAGCTCCTTCATGTCTTGCTTTACTTGATCCTTCCACCTGAGTTTCGGTCGACCCGACCTTCCTCTTTAACCCATCAATTATCAAAACTTCCATTCTCCTAACTGATGTTGAATGTGGTCTTCTCCTAACCTTATCTCATTGATCTAATGCATGCGGCACTATATTATATATTCGCATTACAAATAAAGTTATTGAAAAAGTCAAAGAAAATTACACGAATACTGCTCCTTTCGTCTCTAAATACATGTTTACAATTAGTGTTTGATTTTTTTAACAGTTAGTTTTTAACTTTAAAGTTAATTGATTTTTTACATAATATTTAATGTAAAATATATAAATAAAGTGGTTTTTTATGTCAATTTTTTTGATATAAAATATTATATAACAAAATAAAATAATTTAATATTAGGATTAAAAATAAGGGGAAATGATCCCTGCTGCTAACATGAGATAAGTTATCTGCAGCAGGGGTGTTTAGGAAAATATAACCCTTCTTTACTTCTACAAATAGGTTACCATGTCTTCTACAACACCAGCCACCACCTCACTCCCGCCCATTCCGACTGCCTCCAATCATTAATCATTAACAGTCTTCATCAAAGAGATGAAAAAGCCTCGATAAATATATTAGCGAAAAGTTGCGATTTCACGCTTAATATATTGGCATTAAATTTATCGTGACTTTGCGGTTAACAAAAAAGAGGTTAAGATCATTGAGAATGGGCGGTAAAATAAAGATAATTTTAGCCACAGTAAGTTTTCGGTCACCGGAAAAAATGAAGGTGTGCTCGGACTTGATGCTGAAAATATAGAACATCATCTGGATGCTGCAATTTGTGCCATGTGTTGACTACAAATTGCAGGTGTGCACAAGCTTTTTCTATTCAAGTTCCTAATTTAAAGAAAATTGATCTCATTTATAAATGGTGTGGGGAAGAAAGGAAGACAGTAGTAGGGCCTCACGGTTTTTCTTATCTCTTAAATTGGGGCAATGAGTGAAAAATGGATAAAAAAGCCCATGATGCAGATAACTAAACTGCTGTAGACAGCAGTGATCATTTCCCCTAAAAATAAATTTTAAGAGCTAAAAGTGAACATTTTACATTTATTACACAGACGAAACAAAGAATCCTAAACTAAATGGGCCCATAGTATTGGGCCAGAACAGGATCCAGACGAATTATCTAGGGTTTGTTTATTATCCTTCACATGGAAGCCCCTTTTATGAAATATTGTACACCTAGTTCATAAGAGAAGGTTTTGTTTCACTACAAGATTAATACGACTATATATAATTAGTTAATTACTAATCAAAACTATATAGTAATACATCTTATGGCATATTTTTTGGATTCTTGATACCACGAGAGGCGCGATATCTCGTTGTGAAACGACTAAACATCGCAAGAGAGTTGCTAGCCAATTGCTTCACGTTCAAAAACCTTGCCTTGATCATAGCTTGTTCCCTCCTGCTCATCCCATCCCCCAGGATCCCGTCAATGCACGTGGTAGCATCCGTCAAGGCCGCACTGACCCAAGTTTGAACGTTGCTCTCGTGCCACATGCATTTTTCATCACCATCTCTTCCTATTTGTTGCAACTCCTTAAAGGATTGTGTAATTTGGTTCACTCCATCGTTTATTTGATGAAGGCATTCCTCAATTGCTTGATTGTTTCCAGAATTCTCGGTTTCATTCAATTTCTTTGCTACCATGTTTAGATAGATCTTGGTATACCGAGCTTTTGATAGACATGAAGCTAGTGAAATTTGAGCTAATAGTTGAGGGCTTGGTAGCCCGGTTTTGGCAACATAGGGTAAGAGAGTTTCAACACATAGATTAGGATATAGCGCTGATCGACACTGTAACTCGAGATACATTCTTGCTTTAGAACGAGACTCGACTATGGTTAAAAACCCGAAGATTGTGAGTGAGATAACCAACAAAGTGAGAAAATTTTGTGCCATTCTTCTGATTTTTCTGTTTCTTTTTAAGATGTGAATTTGAAAGAATGGAGGGGTAATATATATAGACGAGTGGTCACCTGAATTTTGGAATAAAGTCTTCACTAAATATATCCAAATTCCTTTACGTACGAAATATGTTTCATTCACACATGCAGCTTGCTAGTGAAAATAATTGCATTAGTTTATTAGTAAGCTACTTTCCAAGCATTACGATTCTGTACATAGAAAATCGAGCAACATTGTTTTAGTAATACGATGCATGTACGTGTCACTGAACGTGTAAACTTAGAGGTGGCAATTCAAGTCCGTTTTGGGTGGGTGAATTCGAGTTGTCGGGTTGATGGTTACAAAACTTCAATTCAAACTTAACCTATTTAAATAATCGGATTAATAATATTAACTCTAACATATCATCCGAACTTAACCTATTTAAGTATTTACCTCATATATACACTACGTTTAATTAAATAAGTTATATGAGTTAAATAGGTTAAACGGGTTTCGAGTTGACTCATTTAACACATTACACGTATTAAATATGTTAAATGAGTTTGCATGTTGATACGTTTAACCTGTTTAGCACGTATAAAAAATATTAATATATTTTTTTATATAAGAAAACATATTTTAAAGGGATTAGCGGGTCAACCCGCTTAATTTATTTTCAACATAAACCCGACCTGTCTAATAAATGGGTCAGATGAATCGACCCAAACCTGAACCAAAACTTATTAGATTCAACTCGAACCCGTTACTTTCGATTCGGTTTCAAATCGTTTTTCCTGTCGGGGTCAGAAATTGCCACTCTATGTAAACTTATCATTATACAAATACAAAAACAACATTGAAATGTTTAATTTCTAATAACTGGATTTTCACCACACGGTGTTACGTCGTTGCAGATAAACATGCTATAGTAATTCTTTAGTACTGTGATGGTAAGAAACTCGTTTCGAGATATGTAACTTGTGATTTTGGATGAGGTCTTCAATGTTCTTCAATCTTGTTGAATTCTTTTCAACAGTTAACTTTTTTATGGCATACAAAAATGAAAAGTTAAATGAATCTGTTCAAGCATGTTAGGATTAGTTTATAATACTATCATTAATTAGCTAGTCGGTTTTGTGAAAAATAGAGGGAATGTACTTGGAGATGTTTGCTTCAGGTGTACACTATCTTTTTCATCTCTGGATAAACACTAAACTTTTAACCTATTGAGTATTGTGTTCCAAAAATCCAGTGATCAACATACTGAGATCTGAGTATCATTATAGCATATATATAATTAATGACGAATTATTATTTAGATCATAGATAATTAGGAAAATACATACTGATCTGCCCTTATAATAACATGGTGATTCGATCTGTTTTCCTGGGATATTTAGTTAAGGTTATAAAAAAATATATATGCAGCTTTAGCCAAAAGCCATTTATAAGGCGTTTAGCATAAACCCTGTTACTCTTTAAAAAGCTTTTAGGTTTTAAGCACTTGAATTGGTAAGAAGCCTTTAGCTAATCATATTATAATTAGATGATACGGTATATATTAAAGCACATCAAATAAGCTTTCAACCATCTTGTGCATGTCTTAGATTCGATGTATACATAACTACATTAGTAATAAACGTTATTTTACCACAAATTTGAGGGGGGCAAAAGTCACGAAGTTCATGGAAACTTGTCTTTAAAAACTGAAACAGACAAACTACTTCATACATGAACATCATTATAAACTAATAATTAACTTCCGTCTAAAAAGTTCTAATAATGTAATAACCTTTACAAGACTTGACCTTCCACCATAGTTGATGATCATATGCGCTGGAGTAATAGTGTGATTGAGTATGAAGCTAAATTACATCAACTCAAATTGCTAGATAACTAATGCTAGCAAAAAGGGTGAAACACCGTTTGCTTAAATTATTCTGTAAACTTACTACGGTAATAAATTAGGTTTTTTTTAAATGCAGCAAATTAATACAGTATTCTTCTGTTTTTAGGTTTATCAACAACTACTTAAGTTAAGGCAACATTTGATAATATAACTAAAATAATCATTTCAGATCATATTTACAAAAATGACTAAAAAAAGGCATAAGATCTCTTTCTTTCAAAACATCAATTTTCTTGGCAAATTTGCACATTTCATCAACTTTTGTGATTATTTCAATTACATCTATTTTGTTCTTTTAAATTTTATTGAGTGGCTAGATCCATATTGATAAAAAAAAGATGAATATAATCTTATATCGGTGGATTGATATGGAGTAGTGACGTGTGTGAGAAATTTTATTTGGAACGGGATTTAATAACTAGCAATTAACTAAAATAAAAAGATCATTACGAGATGTGACGGAGAGTTTTATAAAGGTTGCAAACAATCAAGTTAGAACTCCTATTGGAATTCCATGAATGGGATAAACTGATAAATGCTTAATGTCGTTGAGGATAACCAGTGTGTTTAGTTCGTTCAAAGTGGTATCGTTTTGAAATTTCCCAAAGGCCCAGATGGTCGTTTGGACTACACCATCTAGCGAGCTCGAGTAGCTCGAGTACGATGTTGAGATGTTGGCATTTCCGCTATTGGAAGAATATCGACAAAGTGCAAGAGGTGTTTATGTTTTTCCATTAAAAGATCTCCATCCAAATTACAAACCCGACGTTTGTAGAAGTTCGTTCAATCACATTTCAAATCACCCCATATGTTATTTCTTAAGATATTAAATCACACCAATTTATTTTGTTACTTATTAGTTATTCTAAATCATTGTTCTTCTTAGGATTACCAATTAAGTCAAATGATCAAAGCGATGAAATTAAAATCAAAATAGCTCTTCTGACTGAAGAATGTACCATTATCAGAATCCAGGAACCTCTTGCTTATAATTGTGTTTAAATAATAAAGGAGTATAGAGGCGGGAAAAGATAAAGTTTACTTATCACACCTCCAATCCGCGGATGATGCATTGATAATGGGTGAATGGTCTCTTACTAATGTAAAAAACTTGTCTCGAATCCTGACATGTTTCCATCTTGCATCCGGGCTCAAAGTAAACTTAACAAAAGTAAGCTTCTTGGTGTAGGGGTGACTGACACTGAACGTATCACTCTAGCCTCTGCCATTGGTTGTCAACCATCTCAATTTCCTTGTACCTACTTAGGCCTCCCTATTGGTTCTAGTATGTCAAGATGTGTAAATAGGTCTCACCTCATACAACGTTTCCAGAAACGTCTTTCTAAATGGAAATCTAAAATTCTCTCAATTGGTGGACGCTTAACCCTTACCAAATCCGTTCTCGGTAGCCTTGGTGTTTACTACTTCTCTACATTCAAAGCACCAAAAAAGATCGTTCAAAAGCTTGAGAGTATCATGAGAAAATTCTTTTGGGGAGGTTCTAATGATGAAAAGAAAATTGCTTGGGTATCATGGGAAAAGGTCATCTCGCCTCTCAACCAATGTGGGCTAGGCATTGGTAGTTTAAAGGTGAGCAATCAATCATTACTGGCTAAATGGTGGTGGAGATTCCACGTTGAGGAAAGTGCCCTTTGGGTGAAGATCATTCGTTCTATACACACGGTACTCATGGTGGGCTAGCTGATCCTTTCTCCATCAAATGCAAATCGGGTCCTTGGTATCAAATTGCTAGACTAAATGAGGACTTCCTTACATATGGTATCAATCTCCATTCTTTATTTATGAAAAAGATTGGAAACGGAGAGTCTACCCATTTTTGGACGGATACTTGGTTGGGCGGTGACCCTTATGTGTTACTTTTCCTCGTCTCTATCGGCTAGAAAGCATCAAAAATTGCCTTGTAAGTGATCGATCCCCTGTTGCTTTTGTTCCACACTATTCTGATTCTTCCAATGTCCCCAATACTATTAGCCTTATAAGCCCATTATCACCAAATGGTCTTTCTTTTCGTTGGGCCTGGACAAGACGCTTAAGGTCCATAATGGAAATGACAGAGCTTATTGAGTTGAATAACCTAATGTCGACTTTGCATCTATCGAGTTCCCAAGATACATGGAAATGTTGCTTAAATGGAAGTAATGAATTTTCAGTCACTTCTTTGCGTCAACACATCTTACGGTAGTCCCAAAGTCTCCCTTCATCAAACTTTAAATGGAACAATCTTTTACCATATAAGGTAAACATCAGTACATGGAGAATTTCAATTCAAAGATTGCCAACTCGCATCAACTTGGATAAAAGAAACGTGGACTTGGATTCAGTGAGATGTCCTATTTGTGATGATGCTTTAGAAACGGAACAACAAGTCTTCGTTTCTTGCAATCTTGCTGTTAAGATTTGGAAGGATATTCTTGATTAGTGGAATATTAATAATGTTGTCGTTTCTACCCTTGACGATGCAATCAATCTTGCTGGAAAAGTGACCATTAAAACTTCACACCTCAAGTCTTTCGATGCGGTGGTCCAAACTACCTTGTGGCTCATTTGGAGGTATAGGAATGAGTTTGTTTTCTCAGCTAAGAGACCCAAGACCGAACTCCTTTTAAATGATGTAAAGTCTTTTTCATTCAACTAGATTACAAGTAGGCATAAGAGTATTTCTGTTAATTGGATTGAGTGGTTCGTAAACCCTTGTAACGCTCTTCCAATCACTTTGTAATTGGTTCTCAACGCCAAGTTTCTTGCTTGGTTGTCTAATACACTCTGCTGTTCAAAATAAAATAAAATAATAAACGAGTATGTAATTAATTGACAGAATAATTACAAAACACAACAACACTGATTATGCTTCATTTGCATAACACGTTTTTTATTTAATGTAATGAACGTAAGTTATAAGCACGACTATACAACAATATTAACAATATATATAACAGCCAATTTATATAACAATTAATAACAAGATTTGGGATTAGGTTTAAGGATTCTTGATACCACGAGCAGCCCGATATCTTGTTGTGAAACGACTGAACATCATAAGAGAATTGCTAGCAAGCTGCTTCACATTCAAGAACCGCGCTTTGATCATAGCTTTTTCTCTACGACCAAGCCCATCGCCCACGATTCCATCAACGCATGTGGTAATATCCGTCAAGGCAGCGCTGACCCAGCTTTGCACATTGCTCTCATGCCACACAAAATGTTCATCCCCATCCTTTCCCATTTGTTGTAACTCCTTAAAAGATTGCATTATTTGATCAACTCCATTGTCGATGTGATGCATACATTCATCCAAGGCTTGGTATTCCACAATATTCCCCGTTTCGTTTAACTTTTTTGCTACATTGTCCACATAGGTTCTTGTAACCCTAGCTTTGGATAGACATGTGGCTAGTGAAATTTGAGCTAGTCGTTGTGGGCTTAGTACTCCGGTTCTATCTACATATGGTAAAAGAGTTTTAACACATAGATCAGGATACATTGCCGATCGACATTGTGACTCAAGATACACCCTTGCACGGGAGCGAGACTCAGCGATCGTTAAAAATCCGAAGACTGTGAAAAAAAGAACCAAGAAAAAGAGAGGGTTTTGTGCCATGTTCGTGAATTTTTGTTTGTGTTTGAGATATGAAAATGATTAGAAGGTGAGAAAGATTATATAGAGGAGTGTAGCACGTGGAATTTTTTAATAAACTTCGGATAAAATCAAACCAAAATTCCTTTACGTGTTATATGTAACTTGCTGATGAAAATTGTGCAATATTTTATTATCCAAAATATTAGTCCAAATATTACGATTAATTTTTTTTAACAAAATCAAGTCATCTTCTGTCTAAGTAACATTTACTTGTAAAAAACTAAATGCAAAACTTGCCTAATAATCTACAAAAAATTGCATAAGGTAGCTTAATTGTTTCTTGATCTAAGTTTACAAATTACCACAAATTCGTGATTCGTGCATGTTTTTTTTCCACCCCAGGCTCGATGTATTGTAATGACGACGCATGAGCCTTTGTCAGCTCCGTCGCCCCGATTATAAACATGGAAACATTCAAGAGGTAACTAGTTACAACATTCATGCAAAAACTGCATATTAGCTATCTTAGCTTGTTGTAGTAAACGAATCGTGAAGGGAAGGTAATAGCACGATATTCATGGAAATTTGTCTTGAGCAAATGAAACATAATAAGGTTACTTAATAAAACATTATCCTGCGATTAAGGTAAACCAAAACACAAAACTTTTACAATACTTGACTTTGAACGCCAAGGATGATTATAAGAGCTGGAGTAATGGAGTGATTTTGGAAAATTAATCAAGCTTAACTTAAACTCAGTTAAATTGTTTCTTAATTTAGTGCTAGCTGTATTCTTACAAGTTACAAACGGGGTACAGCTGTTCATTTTTTATGGATCAAACCTGACGAATATACTTGATCTGATCAATTTAACATACAGTAAGATTTTCGTATATTTATAGTTAAGGGGCGGACTTAGGATTCTCAATGGTGTGTTGCACAAAAAAGATAAAAGCTAACCAAATTTAAGCTCTAAGAAACTATGGTAACAAAAAAAAAATTGGGGTTGCACAAATCATAAAAACAACCGTTTTGAAGATTTTTTTACATTTTGTGACCTTAATACGGGTGTAGCCCAGTGATCGTACCATAGGAATTTGCATAATTTTCATTTTCAAATATTATGAAGTTTTGCAAATTATTGTTATAATGTTGGAAAAAAGTCAGATTTATAAAGTCAAAACCATATTTTCCACGTAAGTACATGCTTGCAAGTGCAGGACCGACCATCTTCTTCTGTTTTTAAAAGTGTCAAGCAAACTTTTAGAATTCTATTTGTTTAATTCACTCGAACATACATGCATGAAAAAAGATGGGGCAACACTTTGGATTGAAACATAAAATGAGAGATTTCCCTACACTATCCTTTTGTTTTATTTATTTTGCAAATAATATCTATATTGACATAGGCCAACATGGTGTACTTCTAAAACAATTGGTTACAAAGGAAAGAACATAGATCCACCAATTAAAAAGAAACATTTGATCCGAGAACCAAGACCAAAAAACTATGATTCGTCAGAATCTAAGAAGCCCTAGTTTTTTTTAGTTAAAGGAGGTTTACGCGGTTGATTTGATGGTTGGCTCGTTTTTTGGCGATTAGGTCATCGTTAAGTTCAATGCGCTCACGGTCATGGTATGTTTAGGGTCCTAGCTGTTTTAGTATCGTGTTGGTAGAAACTATTACGTATCGTTGTAAATGCAACCATCTCGATGGTCTTTATAACTTTGTATAATATACTTTCCGGCGAAGAAAAAAACACACTCAAGATTTGTTAACCTAAATAGAGGAATGTATACTGCATGTTAAACCAATGTGTAATTTAAGCAATAGATGTAAACAGCCTAATAGCACGAACATGGCATGGCGCAAGCCTAGTGGTCTTGAATTAGATCAATTTAGTGAATTGCAGTCCAAACCTGATACATGGATTTGCCATTTTACCCACTGAGAAGTTTTCACTCTCACTATAAGGAGAAAGAAATTAAAAACATTCTAGTTTTTACAGCATGTGGAAGCAATCCGTTTCATGGTTGTCAAGATCTTGATCTTGATCTTAGAATCTTACGATTTTACGATACTACAAAGAAAAAACGATCTAGATCTTACATTAGGATATTTGCATGCTCAAGATCTTATATGATCCCGATCTTGATCATAGGATCTACTACGATCCCATCTTACTTTTTCTTGAACGATGAACTAAAAAACTACAAATTTATATGTTCTAGTTTGTATAATCTAAAAAACAACGTGTTAATTTTTTTATACATCACATAATCATAATTTAGGACTACATTTTTATAAACTATTCGTATAATTTTGTGTTTACGGTGTATATTAATTTGTAGATTTGTAAAATATTTCAAAGACGATTAAGAAAATGAAATTATAATAGGATCTTACGATCCCGGTCCTACATTACGATCTCGATATTGCAAAGATGAAAACGATCCTATGTAAGACCTCGATCTTGAAAACCTTGATCCTTTTGAACCATATTCTTCCTCTAAACATCAATATTCAAAAAATCCATACTTGGTATGTCAACCTTTTTGGATCGATGTTACCCTCAAGCTAGAGGAATTAACGTCCACTCTACTAGATGCGTTTTACTACTCGAAAATGGAGAATCATCGACGTTCCAACCCGATCCGTCAATAACGGTCGCTTTTAGTTGAAGTTGGATGAAATTTCCGTATGTAATATCTTCGTCGGTAATTTTATTGAAGGATTTTACTCACGAATTTTGAAAGTTAATAACGAAATATTTTGTTGATAGTCCGTCCTTATTTCACTAACATGTATCTAAATATCCGTTTGTAAACACCAAAAAGCTTCACCAACACATAACCGTCGGTATTACCAACTGATATTACTAACCGATAACCAACACATCTTATATTATTGACTGATTAAACGCCAATTTAGGGCCAATTAACCCCGTTTTTTCTCTAGTAAAGCATGTACAATAATATTAAAAGGGTTACACAACCATCCAAGTAGAAGCTAGTCATTTCAAATCATATTTTAAAATCTAACCAATGTGTATAACATTCAAATTGCAAGACATGCCTAATATGTGTAAAATACTATATGGGGTTCGGTCAAAGGTAGGTAGGCTTTAATGATTATTCAAATTTATGGCTGACGCTTATCTCTTGGAAAAATATGATAAATTTAGTATTTAATCAATGTTTGCTTTAAGATGGTGTTGCAAACTAGAACATTCATTTAGGATTGCATTAATATAGAGTCTGTTGAAACTACTTCCTCGTGAAATATATAAAAGTTCTTTACATTCTCAATCATGTTTTCAATACGCATAAAACCAAAGTGGCTAGATTGGATTATTGTCATATCCTCAAAATATCGCAGTAGAAGGTAACCAGAACGTGACTTCATAGAATAAATACACACGTCATAAAGAATGAGCGCTACATCACGAGTTGTTTTTAAAGTACATCCTTTGATTCATTTAAATAAATAAGTTTTTCATATATGACTCATCCCAAAGTTTTACATCAAAAGAAAGATACGTTTGAATACAATCAAACGAGTAATGTTCATGAAGACCATCAGTGAGTGACTTTACCATGAACTTCAGAATGCTCGTCAAGTACCATGCAATTATGAACCTGAGAAATACATGCTTAAATATTAATATATAGTTGGTGAGTTCATAGGTTTAAGTAAAATATGAGTGTGGACCTCAAGATTTCTATATATGATCATTATAAAAAAATACGATATCATAAGGGAATTAATTACTATTTAGTTAAGCTCATACCGAAGCTATAACTAAAGTTTACATTCTTACATGTTCTTGATGTTCTTGTCCCTGCGGTGTTTATCTCAAGAACATCTAAAGTTTCCCTAAATGAAATGCGTGTGTTCGCCATGTTGTTGCACCAACACATATACAAGGGTGTTAACCCTCATACATCTATTCACGATATTCTTGCTTACACAAAGTAATTTATGATTCATGATAACGAGGGAGATAGTGAGATAACTGGTACTTAGACAATTTATAAAAGTATAAGTACTCGTGTCCATGTAAAATCAAGAAATGTATTCTCACATCCAACGCTTCAAAACAAGAATAAAGCAAGTAAACATGGTCTATGAAACTTACCTCAAGCAATTAGGTGATATGATAGTAATATGAGTACGAACGAGTCAAAGTATCCTAGCAGCAACCTAATTTATTAATCAGGAGCTTTAGATTTACAAGATTAAGTGAATTATATGCATATGAGTTTTATGAAGTTTTATCACCCTTATATAGGTGTGTCTAAGGTTTTCCAACTTCTCAAGGTATAAAAACAATTTTCCTAAAGTATTTATAAGTAGAATTCCAAAATAGGTAGCTATAATAAAGTGTTCACCCGCCTTCTCGGGGATGTAACTTATTAGTTTCAGTGAAATGTAACACCCTAAAACCAAGGTTTAAGGCATTATATTAAAAAGAATTCTATTAGATAGTTTGACTATGATTATATATTTTAAAAAATGTAACTTTATTGGTTAGTCAAATCTAATAGTAAAATTTGGGGTGAGCATTTGGACCGTTGGAACGGATCGAACCGGAAAACCGGACCAGAAGATTTTGATCCGGTCCGCGGCCCGAGTTTTGACCATTTCAGTCCTCAGTCCGGTCCGGTCTTACGAAAACCCCGTCGATTATGTCTAATAGGACCGGACCGGATCGAAGACCGAACCGGACCAGGCCGACCTAGACCGGACCGGACCATTTCGGTCCGCTCTCGGTCCGAGATTTTAGACCATTTCGGTCCTTGGTCTGGTTCGGTCTTGATCGGTCTGGTCCAGTCTGGACCTGTTGCTCAGTCCTAAGTAAAACTACAAGTCTAAATATATTTTAAATGGTTTTAGAAAATATCATGTGTCATAGTATGAGTGAATATCATTTTAGGGACCTAATGTGTCAAATAACCAAATATAAATAACCAGAATATATTATTTCATATTCTTCTAAAACTATTCCATGTTATACTAGTAGATGGTGGTGTGTCGAAACGTCGAGAAAAAAAGGAGATAACCTATGATATTGATAATCTAGTTAAATTAGTGTTCTGTTTTGAGAGTTTCATTCATATCAATATCCTATTCAAGATGCCAAGCATGTATGATGATGATTTAGGGTTTTCTTGATATCTTAGCTTAGAGCAAATGTAAGTAACTTAGACTATAACATGTGTTATGTGTATATTTATCACATATGTGTTTTGATGAAATGTGCTAAGGGCATGCGTATAAGCCATGAAATTGGATACTAGTTATGTGAGACTAAGAGTATGTTAACCTATTGACATTGGACCAATCAAGGTATGTGTTTTGGTTATATGAATGAGCCAAAAATTTTAGCTTTCTTTATGAATGTATAATTAGTATGGATTGAATGCTATGGTTTTGAAGTATTGAAGTGAATATGATGCTTATGTGATAATATGTATATGATTTATGTTATATGTTGGATTACTTACAAAGCGAAATCTTATTGGTTAGTTGTTGACGTTTTTTTTAGGTTCATATGCAATGAATGTGATGTCTTGATTTATATCCCTTAAATTTGAAAGTATTGGACTATGGATATAATATTAGAAGTAGATGTCGGGCTCGACTCGAGCCCTCAACCTCAAGTGTCTTGTTTGATTTATAAGTGTTGTTTTGAAATGTCCAAGTTCACGTTTTAGTTTGAAGTAATGGTCTTATGGGTTGTATAAGTTTGTATTTAAAAGTGTGTCAAAATGGGTGTCTGGTAAACCCGTAAGATATGTGATCACTTATCTTTTGGACCACAAATGATTATGGAAATGATATATAATGTTGTGTTATGTATTCTGGAATGTTTCGTCAAATGTCGATGTAAGTGTGTTTTCCGAAAAATCATATCAAGTGTTTAATTAAGAAAAGTGCAGGTCTGAGACCATACAATCATATGGTTTAGGTGCATACACTCGTATGCTCTTACATATGATTTAGCCATAGTTTGTGAAGGGACCATACACACATATGCTATTTCATAATACATACGTGCAATGTTGCGAAAATCGTAAATCTCTAGTCAATTGGTCGACCACCTTGTAACTTTTAATCGTTCTAGGCGGGATTAATTGGATCGACATTTTTAGCAAGTTTTGGCTATTTCCGGCAAGTTTTGGGTATTTTTAACGAGTTTTAAGTATTTTCGGTAGTATTATTCTTAAATTCCAACTTATCATACATATAAATAGTTGCTATACGTGATAAACACAAGTTTACAGTGAGTTATCGGTAATTTTTGGCAAGATTTGCAGGTTTTTGGCAAGCTTGACCACCTTTGACCACAATTGACCGTCATTAATCACTTTTACATAAATCGTCAAGGTTGCTGACCTTGTAGCAATTAAGCGGCGATTAATCGGCCTTGTATACCCTGTTTTGCAACATTGCATACATGTGCTCCATGAATTACCATACAAGTGTATGGTAGTTTACCATATAGTTGTATGGTACATTTTCCAGATATTTTTATGTTCTTTATTTTGTACAAAATCAACCGTGATGAGCTAAAAGTCGTGCCACCCGTCATTTTAAAGATAATTACATATAGTTTTACATAAAAGTATTCTCAAGGGCTCATATATCACTTATTACAGTCAGTTAACGAAAGAGTAACAGAAGGTCCGTTACGAACATGTTTTTGACCAATATTTTTGTTTTAGTTTGATATAAAGTTGAGAAATGGACATTTCATGAAATTATTCCATTCAAAAGCATGTGTTGTAGTATTTGAGTTTCATTTCAAAAAATGACCTTTAAATTCTAGTTCAAGGTTTAGAGTTCCAAAAGTGCAATGCAATACACAAATGTCAAAGCTGTTATTTTCCAAAGAACATTACTCATCTTGTTCTGGTCATAACTCCTTTATTACTTAACATTTTCTTAGCGATTCAAGTTATTGAGTGTAGGTCTATGACTTAGATAGAAAACGTTCGACCACCACAGTTTTTGGTTCTAAGCCTAAGGTGCTAAAAATACTCATCTTGTATCAAATGCAAAACTAGAAATTTTTGCATGTACAAAATGCTTAAAATACTGTAAAAAAAATTTCATAATTCATAAAACTGGTACGAGAACTCCCAAAAACATAGTAATAAGTTCCAGAATTAATAAAATGGTCATAAGTGTTTTTTACAGTAGTAAAAACATGCTCACAATTCGCCATATTTTTTGTCGCCTTTAGGGTTTTTAATAACAAGTTTCAAATCAGATTCTCATGTATATAATGGTGATATAAAACAAGCATGAAATATTTATAATGAATTTAATAAGTAAAATGATACGATTACAAGAAGTGGGTGGCGATCGATTAATCAAAGAGGGTTAAAAAACACTGAGGTACTACTAAAATAAGTAGGGTGAAAGGAAGTATTATTATGTGGTGAATGAGAAGAGATGTCATGATGTGTATATATAAGAAGGGTGTCAGACTTTTTATTCTTGAAAAGATATTAGAGGAGAATCTATGACAATAGAAGAGGAATGGTAATGGGAGACATGTGATGGGGAAGGAAGAAAAAAAAGGGAAGGGGTTGCTTGATCTGTCAAGATATCATGATATTATATGTCATAGTTGGTAAATGTTAATGTAGTATATATTTTAGTGTTATTTATGTATAAAACGTAAAAAGGCTGATTTTTGGTTATAAAAAAGGAAGAAAAAATGACTAAATTTAAATGTGTATAAGTGTTAGAACATAGATTGTGAGGGTAATTGGTATGTTGTGCATGCATTCGTGAAATATAATGCAAGACTTGAAAGAATTATATAAAATTAGTAAAACCATATGCTAATGACTTATAAATCATATTTATGAGAATAATAAAGAACTTATTAAACGTAGAATAAACTTAGCCTAGTGACGGAATATGTTCAAAGATGTTTCTCGTACGCGGAATAACCTAATGGTTATACACAAATTTTATTTTTTGCTTAATTAAAATAAAATATTTAACTTTATATGCAAACATTAACCAAAAATTGTCCAGCCATCACAATTATGAATCTGAAAGCTTCTTGTTATAGGTTTTAATCATTTTTTACATTGTTAGGCAAAGTTTTATTAATAAAATTTTGAACTAATGTATCTATGCATGTTAAATAAGGTATATTTTGTCAAGTTCGTAGCTAATATAGCATAGACATGTGCAAAATATATGTGATACTAGATATGATGAATAAAAGTATTTAGACTACTGTAATGAAAAACAATCATAATATTCAAATTTTTTCTTTAGTCGGAATATAAAATAAATATAGCAATATTTTTCTATTTTAAAATCTTCATAAATCTCGCTCACTAGAAATAGATGAACAAATGCTCAAAGAATAAAATGTTACTATCCTTTTTAGTAGTAATTACGAGGTGCGAGTACACGCAACCTACTTCCTCATATACACCTTTCCACTTTGTTTGGAAGTTTCGCTAACACTTATCGATACATGCGTGATAAAAAATCGAAAAGGTACTAATTAAAATGACAACGCAAAAGTGAAGTTTCAAGAAAAATGGAAATTTAACAAGATAAATAGCATACTTAAACTTGTCAAAAGGGTAATCATCTCTGCCTGTTGCTCAACCATCAACACCTTCTCATGACTAATCATATTTTTTATTATAATGGATTTTGTCAGTAAAATATACTATTTCAAAAAGCAGTTAGGGATTAATGATCAGGAAAGGTAGATGATTAAGGGAAAGCTTGTGTTATTGGATGATGTGGGTACACCGTTAAAAATTTCTAAAACAATGCTTTCTAGTTATTCTAATGTAGTTTAAAAAAAGTCGATGATCTAGTTAATAAGGATAATAATAGCGAAGTGGTAGAGGTGTACGATGAAACTACCACTTATATAATTTCTACAAACTTCAATGTTTATAAAGCTTCTAACAGTGGCAGTGGAAAGAGAAATATAAGATTGTATGAACAATGACAAAAAAGTAATAGTCACGAGCCATGCAATGATGATGACTTTTATCGGTTAAGTTATAGATCGGTTTGTTGGTCAGATTTTTTTACCCTCACAAATGATTAGATTTGAAAATGAAATATCGTGAGTATAAACCGTTAAGGTGTAAAATGTTTTAGCTGAAGAAACGTTCAACTGAAGGAAGTCTAGCTGAATACGTTCACCAATAACTCTTCCAAAGTCTTCAATAGACAAAAAGAAGTCTCCACTTCAACAGATGAGGTAGTTCATAGCTAAATAGAAGTCCCGAAGAAAGAGTTTTAGTTCCAAATGGTCTACAATTATCATATTGAACGATGTCGATGAACTCTTAGACACTAAAGGACACTTCCGTCGTCTAGAAGGTTCTAGGCGAGAAAAGATAAGCTTCAAGTTAAAGTATAAAGAAGATATTATTGGAAAGACATTTCTTATAAAGTTGTTAATACGTACAACTGTTTTTCTCTTTAAGGTACTTTATAGATAACCTATTACATGATTCATTTAATGGGATCTCAAGCGCCCATTGGATGATCAACACGTGTAAATTATAACCTTAGTAAACCCTAATATGTTGCCTATAAAAGAAGCATAACAGGAAGTGAAATCTCATCTCTTGTATTAGAAAGTCAATTAACACTTCCAACATCAAACTAAAAGAATAACTCTTTGTTGATCATCAGTTTTAGGACTTAAAATCATAACTTGTGTTTATAGTATAAGTAAGAGGACATTATCAAATATTTTCATTCAACCACTTTGTCATTCCACAAGCAAAGTATGTCATAGATTCTTTATTCAAGTTTTATTAAGAATGTTGAAAAGTATCTTTGATGCCTTTGTTTTACTTTTTCATATTTCACTTATCTTTATAAGACAAATCATTTTTTCCATGCAACGTGATATAATTTAAGGTTGATAAGTTATATTGTGTTGAAGGAGACCAACACGGTTAAAGAATTAAATTCACCCTTCAACCTTTTGTATAGTTAAGTATGAGTACAAGTTATGTGACAGTTTAGGAGTTTTGCAATATATTGACGCATCTGGTTGTCACAGACAACATGTGTATTCTTATTGTGACATTTTAAAAGTTTTTTTGACAAATATATATACACATACATATAACATATGTCATATATGATAGCTAAAAATTCGACTCTCCCTAAGAGAGTCTTTTAAACCCTAATATCCCTAAATCAATTTTCATCCAATCGTCCCATCTTCTTTGTTTCTCCTACGATTTGATTAAGAGTGTGAATAAAATTTGTATTTACTCATATCTCTTCCCCAGTTTCGTTCATTGATCCAAGATTATGGTCAGTGGTGTTTTTTAAGGTTTCATAAAATGTTTTAGCACCTCTGAAGGTGGTTTGTGCGCTCATCTTTTAAACCCTTATCTACGTTTTTTGATATTACTATTGAGATCATAGGTGGTTGTTTCATGGAGTTCATATATGATTTTTATGAAACACGGGGTTTAAGTAAGAAAGGGGTGGTGGAGGGAGACGAGTCAAGGAGAACGTACAAGTATTGGCTTTTGTTCCGATATCGTCAGATTATGTTTATCCTAATTTGTACGCACATGAATTGAATGTGAAGAAGTCACCGAGTCCTACTCCCATGCGAAACGAATGTAACTTTGGTTTTACCCATATTACGGTTAATGATCCACCTTTAATTTTGATCTAAGTCGTTTGGGGCCTATCTTGTATGCAAAATTAGTTAATGATGACTCGAGTAGGAAAAGGTTAAATTTTCATACTTTTATTACACCGACGATAAATGGGGCTGATATGACAGCCCTTTGGGGTCTATCAAAACTACTAGTGGTAAGTTTGTTAATTCGTCTTATGATTTTTTTCTTGGGTAAACGGGGTTGCATATCTCGTTGTTGCTAACTATAAAAAGAACACTAGGACTAAATTTGGGTTAGTAAAATCAATGTTAACTCGTCTACCAGGTTATTTTTCTTCCAATTTAAGTCTATGGATGGTATGAATGCTATACTTGAAAACGGTATTTGGTTTATTCGAAACAACCCAATTATTTTGAAAATATGGGATCAAATTTGAATGTAGTAAAGTAGAAAGTTGGCAATATTCTTGTTTGGGTTAAATTTGCATGGTGTGCCAATGACGACGCTTAGCGATGACGGACTAAGTATGATTGCTACTAAACTTGGTACTCTCCTAATGCTTGAATCTTATACTTCTAAAATGTGTACACAATATGGGGCAAGTCAATTCTTGTTAGACCAATGATTCGACTCCGTGCTGATGCGGAGTTTAAAGATACTATTGTGGTGACTTTGTAAAAACTTAAAGGTAAGGGTTTCTACTTATGTGTTGTTCATGTAAAATATGAGTGGAGACCTCCTAGATGTTCGAGCTGTAAGATTTTTGGTCATGTGATTGATGGTTGTCCTCCTAATAATACTAGACCAAATGTGGTTAAGAATGTGAAAAATCCTAAGCAAGCATCTAAGGATGCACCGGTTGCCCCTAAGGTGAAAATTAAACCTAATAGCCATGAATATCAATGGAAAGAAGAATCCGACATTAAATGGTAGAAAGAAGTAAGTTCTGGGTCATATTAATGAGGTTAGTAACTTAAATTTATTTTGATGCGCTTAACTCAGTTGAAAAGGATGATGATTTGGGTAATAATGGTGGGACGTCTAAGTTGGTTAGATTGGAAGATCTCTTTGGTAGGATTCAATCTAAGGATGATACCCTATGTAGAACCTAGTAATACCCCTCTCGTTGTGAAATTTGATAAGATGGAAAGAAACATTCTTGAGGATATATTTACTCTTGTAGATGATGAAGGAAAGCCGATACCAATGAGAAGTGTTGAATACTCAAGTGTGCTTGGCTATGACGAATATTTTGTGGCACCCGTGGATAATGATATGACACAATTGAAACAAGGAAAAGACTTGTATAAGAATGTTAATGAAGAATACGACCCCCTATGACGATGATATGTATGATGATCAAGATATTCCGAACAATGTTTAGTCTATTGCTGAATTATTGTATTAGAGTCCGAGGTTGCAAGAAAAATTAGTGTTCTTTATTGTTTATGGGACTTGGTAGTCTAGTTGTTTTGTGTTTCTTCCTGATTGGAATGGAAGGTTTTTGTCTATGTAACGAGCGGATGATGTGAGAATCACCCACATCTTTTGGTACTTAAATGTTTTTTTTGCATAATAAAATTTACTGGGGAAGCCTTTTATCTAAAAAAAAAACATATGTCACACATGTATCGAATGAGACTTGAACTCATAACCTATTAGTTGGTGGAGAACTCATATACCTATTAGAGGGTATATTAGATTCAGTAATGATTTATTGTAGTGGATTTACAGTTAACTATGTAGAACATAATAGCGAGCTTGCAGAAGCTGAAATGTGATATCAGGATATATGATATGTCTGTAGACTAGCTAGAAAACTACTCCGAATCAGCCAAGAGGTTAAAAAATTGGTTAAAGAATGATTAATATATTGAAGAAACAATAATCGAGCAAAACAAATATCAAGCGAATAGCTAAAAGTTTAATTTAAATGACCTTCAATTGATAATAAAAAAATTACTACTGTATAAGAATAGGAAACAAACACACCACAGCCGTGATTACAATTCAATTGCTAACCCCTTGTATCAACCAGTTAATTACTACATAGAAAAAAACTGTAATCACAGATACTAGGTTCTATGATCGATTTATGGAACCCTGATACCATGCGAAGCACGGTATCTTGTTGAGAAACGAGTAAACAACGCAAGAGAATTGCTTGCGAGTTGTTTCACATTCAAGATCCTATCTTGCATCATAGCCTTTTCACTCTTGCTAATTCCATCTCCCACGATCCCGTCAATGCATGTGGTGGCATCCGTCAAGGCAGTACTGATCCAAGTTTGCACGTTACTCTCATGCCACATAAAGTTTTCATCCCCATCCTTACCCATTTTTTGCAATTCTTTGAAAGATTGTGTAATTTGCTTCACTCCATCATCAATTTGACGTAGACATTCTTCCATCGCCTGGTAATCTCCAGAACTTGACGTTTTGTTCAATTTCTTTGCTACCATGTTCATGTAGGTGTTTGTAAACCGAGCTTTTGATAGACATGATGCTAGTGAAATTTGAGCTTGAAGCTGCGGGCTTGGGAGTCCTCTTTTGTTTACATAGGGTAAAAGAGTTTGAACACATGTTGCAGGATATCTTGTTGATTTACATTGTGAGTCGACATACATTCTTGCACGAGAACGAGACTCCACAATGTTCGAAAAGCAGAATATAGTGAAGAACATAACCAAGAAAGAGATTAACAGTTGTGCCATTTTGTGATTGTTTATGTTTGAGATTTTGTGATATGAAAACTGGAAGAAGGATGAGTGATTATATAGAGGTATTATCACATGCAAATTTCTTTGCATACAAAATATCACACATGCAATTGCTTATGGAAATAACTGCATTAAATTCTCACCGTCCTTTTTCTCTATATCAGATCACAAGATTTACGTCTTTCAATATGGAATTTGAAGTAAGAAGAAATAGAATGACCGAATTAATACAAGTATACAACTCACAGATCATATAAACCAACCGACGACTTTTCCTTAATTATCGTTAAATACATCCGGTCCATCAAAATATGCTTCCAATGGTCACGTTCAAAATTTTCGATGCACATAATGATATTTAATCTTGATTTCGTCCGTGCATATAACTATAAATATACACAGAGCAGTGATTGGAGTTTGTTATACGATACCGCATGACAAATATAAGCAGTGCCCAAAGTAAAGCCGGCCCAACAACACTTCTTGGCCCTACTAGACACAAAAATACAAAATCATTATGTTAAAGCCTAATTTTGACAAGATTTGGGATTATATAACAAAATCATTATGTTAAAGCCTAATATATATAACAGCCAATTTATATAACAATTAATAACAAGATTTGGGATTAGGTTTAAGGATTCTTGATACCACGAGCAGCCCGATATCTTGTTGTGAAACGACTGAACATCATAAGAGAATTGCTAGCAAGCTGCTTCACATTCAAGAACCGCGCTTTGATCATAGCTTTTTCTCTACGACCAAGCCCATCGCCCACGATTCCATCAACGCATGTGGTAATATCCGTCAAGGCAGCGCTGACCCAGCTTTGCACATTGCTCTCATGCCACACAAAATGTTCATCCCCATCCTTTCCCATTTGTTGTAACTCCTTAAAAGATTGCATTATTTGATCAACTCCATTGTCGATGTGATGCATACATTCATCCAAGGCTTGGTATTCCACAATATTCCCCGTTTCGTTTAACTTTTTTGCTACATTGTCCACATAGGTTCTTGTAACCCTAGCTTTGGATAGACATGTGGCTAGTGAAATTTGAGCTAGTCGTTGTGGGCTTAGTACTCCGGTTCTATCTACATATGGTAAAAGAGTTTTAACACATAGATCAGGATACATTGCCGATCGACATTGTGACTCAAGATACACCCTTGCACGGGAGCGAGACTCAGCGATCGTTAAAAATCCGAAGACTGTGAAAAAAAGAACCAAGAAAAAGAGAGGGTTTTGTGCCATGTTTGTGAATTTTTGTTTGTGTTTGAGATATGAAAATGATTAGAAGGTGAGAAAGATTATATAGAGGAGTGTAGTAGCACGTGGAATTTTTTAATATACTTCGGATAAAATCAAACCAAAATTCCTTTACGTGCATTATATGTTTGATATTAACTTGCTGATGAAATTTGTGCATTATTTTATTATCCAAAATATTAGTCCAAATATTACGATTAATTTTTTTAACAAAATCAAGTCATCTTCTGTCCAAGTAACGTTTACTTGTAAAAATGCAAAACTTTGCCGAATAATCTACAAAAAATTGCATAAGGTAGCTTAATTGTTTCTTGATCTAAGTTTAGAAAATTACCACAAATTCGTGATTCGTGCATGTTTTTTTTGCCACCCCAGGCTCGATGTATTGTAATGACGACGCATGAGCCTTTGTCAGCTCCGTCGCGCCGATTATAAACATGGAAACAATCAAGAGGTAACTAGTTACAACATTCATGCAAAAACTGCATATTAGCTATCTTAGCTTGTTGTAGTAAACGAATCGTGAAGGGAAGGTAATAGCACGATATTCATGGAAATTTGTCTTCAGCAAATGAAACATAAGGTTACTTAATAAAACATTATCCTGCGATTAAGGTAAACCAAAACACAAAACTTTTACAATACTTGACTTTGAACGCCAAGGATGATTATAAGAGCTGGAGTAATGGAGTGATTTTGGAAAATTAATCAAGCTTAACTTAAACTCAGTTAAATTGTTTCTTAATTTAGTGCTAGCTGCATTCTTACAAGTTACAAACGGGGTACAGCTGTTCATTTTTTATGGATCAAACCTGACGAATATACTTGATCTGATCAATCTAACATACAGTAAGATTTTCGTATATTTATAGTTAAGGGCGGACTTAGGATTCTCAATGGGGTGTTGCACAAAAAAAGATTTAAGTTAACCAAATTTTCGCCCCAAGAAACTATGGTAACAAAAAAAAATTGAGGGTTGCACAAACCATAAAAACAACCATTTTGAAGATTTTTTTACATTTCGTGACCTTAAAACAGGTGTAGCCCAGTGATCGTACCATAGGAATATGCATAATTTTCATTTTCAAATATTAGGAAGTTTTGCAAATTATTGTTATAAAGTTGGAAAAAAGTCAGATTTACAAAGTCAAAACCATATTTTCCACGTAAGTACATGCTTGCAAGTGCAGGACCGACCATCTTCTTCTGTTTTTAAAAGTGTCAAGCAAACTTTTAGAATTCTATTTGTTTAATTCACTCGAACATACATGCATGAAAAAAGATGGGGCAACACTTTGGATTGAAACATAAAATGAGAGATTTCCCTACACTATCCTTTTGTTTTATTTATTTTGCAAATAATATCTATATTGACATAGGCCAACATGGTGTACTTCTAAAACAATTGGTTACAAAGGAAAGAACATAGATCCACCAATTAAAAAGAAACATTTGATCCGAGAACCAAGACCAAAAAACTATGATTCGTCAGAATCTAAGAAGCCCTAGTTTTTTTTAGTTAAAGGAGGTTTACGCGGTTGATTTGATGGTTGGCTCGTTTTTTGGCGATTAGGTCATCGTTAAGTTCAATGCGCTCACGGTCATGGTATGTTTAGGGTCCTAGCTGTTTTAGTATCGTGTTGGTAGAAACTATTACGTATCGTTGTAAATGCAACCATCTCGATGGTCTTTATAACTTTGTATAATATACTTTCCGGCGAAGAAAAAAACACACTCAAGATTTGTTAACCTAAATAGAGGAATGTATACTGCATGTTAAACCAATGTGTAATTTAAGCAATAGATGTAAACAGCCTAATAGCACGAACATGGCATGGCGCAAGCCTAGTGGTCTTGAATTAGATCAATTTAGTGAATTGCAGTCCAAACCTGATACATGGATTTGCCATTTTACCCACTGAGAAGTTTTCACTCTCACTATAAGGAGAAAGAAATTAAAAACATTCTAGTTTTTACAGCATGTGGAAGCAATCCGTTTCATGGTTGTCAAGATCTTGATCTTGATCTTAGAATCTTACGATTTTACGATACTACAAAGAAAAAACGATCTAGATCTTACATTAGGATATTTGCATGCTCAAGATCTTATATGATCCCGATCTTGATCATAGGATCTACTACGATCCCATCTTACTTTTTCTTGAACGATGAACTAAAAAACTACAAATTTATATGTTCTAGTTTGTATAATCTAAAAAACAACGTGTTAATTTTTTTATACATCACATAATCATAATTTAGGACTACATTTTTATAAACTATTCATATAATTTTGTGTTTACGGTGTATATTAATTTGTAGATTTGTAAAATATTTCAAAGACGATTAAGAAAATGAAATTATAATAGGATCTTACGATCCCGGTCCTACATTATGATCTCGATATTGCAAAGATGAAAACGATCCTATGTAAGACCTCGATCTTGAAAACCTTGATCCTTTTGAACCATATTCTTCCTCTAAACATCAATATTCAAAAAATCCATACTTGGTATGTCAACCTTTTTGGATCGATGTTACCCTCAAGCTAGAGGAATTAACGTCCACTCTACTAGATGCGTTTTACTACTCGAAAATGGAGAATCATCGACGTTCCAACCCGATCCGTCAATAACGGTCGCTTTTAGTTGAAGTTGGATGAAATTTCCGTATGTAATATCTTCGTCGGTAATTTTATTGAAGGATTTTACTCACGAATTTTGAAAGTTAATAACGAAATATTTTGTTGATAGTCCGTCCTTATTTCACTAACATGTATCTAAATATCCGTTTGTAAACACCAAAAAGCTTCACCAACACATAACCGTCGGTATTACCAACTGATATTACTAACCGATAACCAACACATCTTATATTATTGACTGATTAAACGCCAATTTAGGGCCAATTAACCCCGTTTTTTTCTCTAGTAAAGCATGTACAATAATATTAAAAGGGTTACACAACCATCCAAGTAGAAGCTAGTCATTTCAAATCATATTTTAAAATCTAACCAATGTGTATAACATTCAAATTGCAAGACATGCCTAATATGTGTAAAATACTATATGGGGTTCGGTCAAAGGTAGGTAGGCTTTAATGATTATTCAAATTTATGGCTGACGCTTATCTCTTGGAAAAATATGATAAATTTAGTATTTAATCAATGTTTGCTTTAAGATGGTGTTGCAAACTAGAACATTCATTTAGGATTGCATTAATATAGAGTCTGTTGAAACTACTTCCTCGTGAAATATATAAAAGTTCTTTACATTCTCAATCATGTTTTCAATACGCATAAAACCAAAGTGGCTAGATTGGATTATTGTCATATCCTCAAAATATCGCAGTAGAAGGTAACCAGAACGTGACTTCATAGAATAAATACACACGTCATAAAGAATGAGCGCTACATCACGAGTTGTTTTTAAAGTACATCCTTTGATTCATTTAAATAAATAAGTTTTTCATATATGACTCATCCCAAAGTTTTACATCAAAAGAAAGATACGTTTGAATACAATCAAACGAGTAATGTTCATGAAGACCATCAGTGAGTGACTTTACCATGAACTTCATAATGCTCGTCAAGTACCATGCAATTATGAACCTGAGAAATACATGCTTAAATATTAATATATAGTTGGTGAGTTCATAGGTTTAAGTAAAATATGAGTGTGGACCTCAAGATTTCTATATATGATCATTATAAAAAAATACGATATCATAAGGGAATTAATTACTATTTAGTTAAGCTCATACCGAAGCTATAACTAAAGTTTACATTCTTACATGTTCTTGATGTTCTTGTCCCTGCGGTGTTTATCTCAAGAACATCTAAAGTTTCCCTAAATGAAATGCGTGTGTTCGCCATGTTGTTGCACCAACACATATACAAGGGTGTTAACCCTCATACATCTATTCACGATATTCTTGCTTACACAAAGTAATTTATGATTCATGATAACGAGGGAGATAGTGAGATAACTGGTACTTAGACAATTTATAAAAGTATAAGTACTCGTGTCCATGTAAAATCAAGAAATGTATTCTCACATCCAGCGCTTCAAAACAAGAATAAAGCAAGTAAACATGGTCTATGAAACTTACCTCAAGCAATTAGGTGATATGATAGTAATATGAGTACGAACGAGTCAAAGTATCCTAGCAGCAACCTAATTTATTAATCAGGAGCTTTAGATTTACAAGATTAAGTGAATTATATGCATATGAGTTTTATGAAGTTTTATCACCCTTATATAGGTGTGTCTAAGGTTTTCCAACTTCTCAAGGTATAAAAACAATTTTCCTAAAGTATTTATAAGTAGAATTCCAAAATAGGTAGCTATAATAAAGTGTTCACCCGCCTTCTCGGGGATGTAACTTATTAGTTTCAGTGAAATGTAACACCCTAAAACCAAGGTTTAAGGCATTATATTAAAAAGAATTCTATTAGATAGTTTGACTATGATTATATATTTTAAAAAATGTAACTTTATTGGTTAGTCAAATCTAATAGTAAAATTTGGGGTGAGCATTTGGACCGTTGGAACGGATCGAACCGGAAAACCGGACCAGAAGATTTTGATCCGGTCCGCGGCCCGAGTTTTGACCATTTCAGTCCTCAGTCCGGTCCGGTCTTACGAAAACCCCGTCGATTATGTCTAATAGGACCGGACCGGATCGAAGACCGAACCGGACCAGGCCGACCTAGACCGGACCATTTCGGTCCGCTCTCGGTCCGAGATTTTAGACCATTTCGGTCCTTGGTCTGGTTCGGTCTTGATCGGTCTGGTCCAGTCTGGACCTGTTGCTCAGTCCTAAGTAAAACTACAAGTCTAAATATATTTTAAATGGTTTTAGAAAATATCATGTGTCATAGTATGAGTGAATATCATTTTAGGGACCTAATGTGTCAAATAACCAAATATAAATAACCAGAATATATTATTTCATATTCTTCTAAAACTATTCCATGTTATACTAGTAGATGGTGGTGTGTCGAAACGTCGAGAAAAAAAGGAGATAACCTATGATATTGATAATCTAGTTAAATTAGTGTTCTGTTTTGAGAGTTTCATTCATATCAATATCCTATTCAAGATGCCAAGCATGTATGATGATGATTTAGGGTTTTCTTGATATCTTAGCTTAGAGCAAATGTAAGTAACTTAGACTATAACATGTGTTATGTGTATATTTATCACATATGTGTTTTGATGAAATGTGCTAAGGGCATGCGTATAAGCCATGAAATTGGATACTAGTTATGTGAGACTAAGAGTATGTTAACCTATTGACATTGGACCAATCAAGGTATGTGTTTTGGTTATATGAATGAGCCAAAAATTTTAGCTTTCTTTATGAATGTATAATTAGTATGGATTGAATGCTATGGTTTTGAAGTATTGAAGTGAATATGATGCTTATGTGATAATATGTATATGATTTATGTTATATGTTGGATTACTTACAAAGCGAAATCTTATTGGTTAGTTGTTGACGTTTTTTTTAGGTTCATATGCAATGAATGTGATGTCTTGATTTATATCCCTTAAATTTGAAAGTATTGGACTATGGATATAATATTAGAAGTAGATGTCGGGCTCGACTCGAGCCCTCAACCTCAAGTGTCTTGTTTGATTTATAAGTGTTGTTTTGAAATGTCCAAGTTCACGTTTTAGTTTGAAGTAATGGTCTTATGGGTTGTATAAGTTTGTATTTAAAAGTGTGTCAAAATGGGTGTCTGGTAAACCCGTAAGATATGTGATCACTTATCTTTTGGACCACAAATGATTATGGAAATGATATATAATGTTGTGTTATGTATTCTGGAATGTTTCGTCAAATGTCGATGTAAGTGTGTTTTCCGAAAAATCATATCAAGTGTTTAATTAAGAAAAGTGCAGGTCTGAGACCATACAATCATATGGTTTAGGTGCATACACTCGTATGCTCTTACATATGATTTAGCCATAGTTTGTGAAGGGACCATACACACATATGCTATTTCATAATACATACGTGCAATGTTGCAAAAATCGTAAATCTCTAGTCAATTGGTCGACCACCTTGTAACTTTTAATCGTTCTAGGCGGGATTAATTGGATCGACATTTTTAGCAAGTTTTGGCTATTTCCGGCAAGTTTTGGGTATTTTTAACGAGTTTTAAGTATTTTCGGTAGTATTATTCTTAAATTCCAACTTATCATACATATAAATAGTTGCTATACGTGATAAACACAAGTTTACAGTGAGTTATCGGTAATTTTTGGCAAGATTTGCAGGTTTTTGGCAAGCTTGACCACCTTTGACCACAATTGACCGTCATTAATCACTTTTACATAAATCGTCAAGGTTGCTGACCTTGTAGCAATTAAGCGGCGATTAATCGGCCTTGTATACCCTGTTTTGCAACATTGCATACATGTGCTCCATGAATTACCATACAAGTGTATGGTAGTTTACCATATAGTTGTATGGTACATTTTCCAGATATTTTTATGTTCTTTATTTTGTACAAAATCAACCGTGATGAGCTAAAAGTCGTGCCACCCGTCATTTTAAAGATAATTACATATAGTTTTACATAAAAGTATTCTCAAGGGCTCATATATCACTTATTACAGTCAGTTAACGAAAGAGTAACAGAAGGTCCGTTACGAACATGTTTTTGACCAATATTTTTGTTTTAGTTTGATATAAAGTTGAGAAATGGACATTTCATGAAATTATTCCATTCAAAAGCATGTGTTGTAGTATTTGAGTTTCATTTCAAAAAATGACCTTTAAATTCTAGTTCAAGGTTTAGAGTTCCAAAAGTGCAATGCAATACACAAATGTCAAAGCTGTTATTTTCCAAAGAACATTACTCATCTTGTTCTGGTCATAACTCCTTTATTACTTAACATTTTCTTAGCGATTCAAGTTATTGAGTGTAGGTCTATGACTTAGATAGAAAACGTTCGACCACCACAGTTTTTGGTTCTAAGCCTAAGGTGCTAAAAATACTCATCTTGTATCAAATGCAAAACTAGAAATTTTTGCATGTACAAAATGCTTAAAATACTGTAAAAAAAATTTCATAATTCATAAAACTGGTACGAGAACTCCCAAAAACATAGTAATAAGTTCCAGAATTAATAAAATGGTCATAAGTGTTTTTTACAGTAGTAAAAACATGCTCACAATTCGCCATATTTTTTGTCGCCTTTAGGGTTTTTAATAACAAGTTTCAAATCAGATTCTCATGTATATAATGGTGATATAAAACAAGCATGAAATATTTATAATGAATTTAATAAGTAAAATGATACGATTACAAGAAGTGGGTGGCGATCGATTAATCAAAGAGGGTTAAAAAACACTGAGGTACTACTAAAATAAGTAGGGTGAAAGGAAGTATTATTATGTGGTGAATGAGAAGAGATGTCATGATGTGTATATATAAGAAGGGTGTCAGACTTTTTATTCTTGAAAAGATATTAGAGGAGAATCTATGACAATAGAAGAGGAATGGTAATGGGAGACATGTGATGGGGAAGGAAGAAAAAAAAGGGAAGGGGTTGCTTGATCTGTCAAGATATCATGATATTATATGTCATAGTTGGTAAATGTTAATGTAGTATATATTTTAGTGTTATTTATGTATAAAACATAAAAAGGCTGATTTTTGGTTATAAAAAAGGAAGAAAAAATGACTAAATTTAAATGTGTATAAGTGTTAGAACATAGATTGTGAGGGTAATTGGTATGTTGTGCATGCATTCGTGAAATATAATGCAAGACTTGAAAGAATTATATAAAATTAGTAAAACCATATGCTAATGACTTATAAATCATATTTATGAGAATAATAAAGAACTTATTAAACGTAGAATAAACTTAGCCTAGTGACGGAATATGTTCAAAGATGTTTCTCGTACGCGGAATAACCTAATGGTTATACACAAATTTTATTTTTGCTTATTTAAAATAAAATATTTAACTTTATATGCAAACATTAACCAAAAATTGTCCAGCCATCACAATTATGAATCTGAAAGCTTCTTGTTATAGGTTTTAATCATTTTTTACATTGTTAGGCAAAGTTTTATTAATAAAATTTTGAACTAATGTATCTATGCATGTTAAATAAGGTATATTTTGTCAAGTTCGTAGCTAATATAGCATAGACATGTGCAAAATATATGTGATACTAGATATGATGAATAAAAGTATTTAGACTACTGTAATGAAAAACAATCATAATATTCAAATTTTTTCTTTAGTCGGAATATAAAATAAATATAGCAATATTTTTCTATTTTAAAATCTTCATAAATCTCGCTCACTAGAAATAGATGAACAAATGCTCAAAGAATAAAATGTTACTATCCTTTTTAGTAGTAATTACGAGGTGCGAGTACACGCAACCTACTTCCTCATATACACCTTTCCACTTTGTTTGGAAGTTTCGCTAACACTTATCGATACATGCGTGATAAAAAATCGAAAAGGTACTAATTAAAATGACAACGCAAAAGTGAAGTTTCAAGAAAAATGGAAATTTAACAAGATAAATAGCATACTTAAACTTGTCAAAAGGGTAATCATCTCTGCCTGTTGCTCAACCATCAACACCTTCTCATGACTAATCATATTTTTTATTATAATGGATTTTGTCAGTAAAATATACTATTTCAAAAAGCAGTTAGGGATTAATGATCAGGAAAGGTAGATGATTAAGGGAAAGCTTGTGTTATTGGATGATGTGGGTACACCGTTAAAAATTTCTAAAACAATGCTTTCTAGTTATTCTAATGTAGTTTAAAAAAAGTCGATGATCTAGTTAATAAGGATAATAATAGCGAAGTGGTAGAGGTGTACGATGAAACTACCACTTATATAATTTCTACAAACTTCAATGTTTATAAAGCTTCTAACAGTGGCAGTGGAAAGAGAAATATAAGATTGTATGAACAATGACAAAAAAGTAATAGTCACGAGCCATGCAATGATGATGACTTTTATCGGTTAAGTTATAGATCGGTTTGTTGGTCAGATTTTTTTACCCTCACAAATGATTAGATTTGAAAATGAAATATCGTGAGTATAAACCGTTAAGGTGTAAAATGTTTTAGCTGAAGAAACGTTCAACTGAAGGAAGTCTAGCTGAATACGTTCACCAATAACTCTTCCAAAGTCTTCAATAGACAAAAAGAAGTCTCCACTTCAACAGATGAGGTAGTTCATAGCTAAATAGAAGTCCCGAAGAAAGAGTTTTAGTTCCAAATGGTCTACAATTATCATATTGAACGATGTCGATGAACTCTTAGACACTAAAGGAACACTTCCGTCGTCTAGAAGGTTCTAGGCGAGAAAAGATAAGCTTCAAGTTAAAGTATAAAGAAGATATTATTGGAAAGACATTTCTTATAAAGTTGTTAATACGTACAACTGTTTTTCTCTTTAAGGTACTTTATAGATAACCTATTACATGATTCATTTAATGGGATCTCAAGCGCCCATTGGATGATCAACACGTGTAAATTATAACCTTAGTAAACCCTAATATGTTGCCTATAAAAGAAGCATAACAGGAAGTGAAATCTCATCTCTTGTATTAGAAAGTCAATTAACACTTCCAACATCAAACTAAAAGAATAACTCTTTGTTGATCATCAGTTTTAGGACTTAAAATCATAACTTGTGTTTATAGTATAAGTAAGAGGACATTATCAAATATTTTCATTCAACCACTTTGTCATTCCACAAGCAAAGTATGTCATAGATTCTTTATTCAAGTTTTATTAAGAATGTTGAAAAGTATCTTTGATGCCTTTGTTTTACTTTTTCATATTTCACTTATCTTTATAAGACAAATCATTTTTTCCATGCAACGTGATATAATTTAAGGTTGATAAGTTATATTGTGTTGAAGGAGACCAACACGGTTAAAGAATTAAATTCACCCTTCAACCTTTTGTATAGTTAAGTATGAGTACAAGTTATGTGACAGTTTAGGAGTTTTGCAATATATTGACGCATCTGGTTGTCACAGACAACATGTGTATTCTAATTGTGACATTTTAAAAGTTTTTTTGACAAATATATATACACATACATATAACATATGTCATATATGATAGCTAAAAATTCGACTCTCCCTAAGAGAGTCTTTTAAACCCTAATATCCCTAAATCAATTTTCATCCAATCGTTCCATCTTCTTTGTTTCTCCTACGATTTGATTAAGAGTGTGAATAAAATTTGTATTTACTCATATCTCTTCCCCAGTTTCGTTCATTGATCCAAGATTATGGTCAGTGGTGTTTTTTAAGGTTTCATAAAATGTTTTAGCACCTCTGAAGGTGGTTTGTGCGCTCATCTTTTAAACCCTTACCTACGTTTTTTGATATTACTATTGAGATCATAGGTGGTTGTTTCATGGAGTTCATATATGATTTTTATGAAACACGGGGTTTAAGTAAGAAAGGGGTGGTGGAGGGAGACGAGTCAAGGAGAACGTACAAGTATTGGCTTTTGTTCCGATATCGTCAGATTATGTTTATCCTAATTTGTACGCACATGAATTGAATGTGAAGAAGTCACCGAGTCCTACTCCCATGCGAAACGAATGTAACTTTGGTTTTACCCATATTACGGTTAATGATCCACCTTTAATTTTGATCTAAGTCGTTTGGGGCCTATCTTGTATGCAAAATTAGTTAATGATGACTCGAGTAGGAAAAGGTTAAATTTTCATACTTTTATTACACCGACGATAAATGGGGCTGATATGACAGCCCTTTGGGGTCTATCAAAACTACTAGTGGTAAGTTTGTTAATTCGTCTTATGATTTTTTTCTTGGGTAAACGGGGTTGCATATCTCGTTGTTGCTAACTATAAAAAGAACACTAGGACTAAATTTGGGTTAGTAAAATCAATGTTAACTCGTCTACCAGGTTATTTTTCTTCCAATTTAAGTCTATGGATGGTATGAATGCTATACTTGAAAACGGTATTTGGTTTATTCGAAACAACCCAATTATTTTGAAAATATGGGATCAAATTTGAATGTAGTAAAGTAGAAAGTTGGCAATATTCTTGTTTGGGTTAAATTTGCATGGTGTGCCAATGACGACGCTTAGCGATGACGGACTAAGTATGATTGCTACTAAACTTGGTACTCTCCTAATGCTTGAATCTTATACTTCTAAAATGTGTACACAATATGGGGCAAGTCAATTCTTGTTAGACCAATGATTCGACTCCGTGCTGATGCGGAGTTTAAAGATACTATTGTGGTGACTTTGTAAAAACTTAAAGGTAAGGGTTTCTACTTATGTGTTGTTCATGTAAAATATGAGTGGAGACCTCCTAGATGTTCGAGCTGTAAGATTTTTGGTCATGTGATTGATGGTTGTCCTCCTAATAATACTAGACCAAATGTGGTTAAGAATGTGAAAAATCCTAAGCAAGCATCTAAGGATGCACCGGTTGCCCCTAAGGTGAAAATTAAACCTAATAGCCATGAATATCAATGGAAAGAAGAATCCGACATTAAATGGTAGAAAGAAGTAAGTTCTGGGTCATATTAATGAGGTTAGTAACTTAAATTTATTTTGATGCGCTTAACTCAGTTGAAAAGGATGATGATTTGGGTAATAATGGTGGGACGTCTAAGTTGGTTAGATTGGAAGATCTCTTTGGTAGGATTCAATCTAAGGATGATACCCTATGTAGAACCTAGTAATACCCCTCTCGTTGTGAAATTTGATAAGATGGAAAGAAACATTCTTGAGGATATATTTACTCTTGTAGATGATGAAGGAAAGCCGATACCAATGAGAAGTGTTGAATACTCAAGTGTGCTTGGCTATGACGAATATTTTGTGGCACCCGTGGATAATGATATGACACAATTGAAACAAGGAAAAGACTTGTATAAGAATGTTAATGAAGAATACGACCCCCTATGACGATGATATGTATGATGATCAAGATATTCCGAACAATGTTTAGTCTATTGCTGAATTATTGTATTAGAGTCCGAGGTTGCAAGAAAAATTAGTGTTCTTTATTGTTTATGGGACTTGGTAGTCTAGTTGTTTTGTGTTTCTTCCTGATTGGAATGGAAGGTGTTTGTCTATGTAACGAGCGGATGATGTGAGAATCACCCACATCTTTTGGTACTTAAATGTTTTTTTTGCATAATAAAATTTACTGGGGAAGCCTTTTATCTAAAAAAAAAACATATGTCACACATGTATCGAATGAGACTTGAACTCATAACCTATTAGTTGGTGGAGAACTCATATACCTATTAGAGGGTATATTAGATTCAGTAATGATTTATTGTAGTGGATTTACAGTTAACTATGTAGAACATAATAGCGAGCTTGCAGAAGCTGAAATGTGATATCAGGATATATGATATGTCTGTAGACTAGCTAGAAAACTACTCCGAATCAGCCAAGAGGTTAAAAAATTGGTTAAAGAATGATTAATATATTGAAGAAACAATAATCGAGCAAAACAAATATCAAGCGAATAGCTAAAAGTTTAATTTAAATGACCTTCAATTGATAATAAAAAAATTACTACTGTATAAGAATAGGAAACAAACACACCACAGCCGTGATTACAATTCAATTGCTAACCCCTTGTATCAACCAGTTAATTACTACATAGAAAAAAACTGTAATCACAGATACTAGGTTCTATGATCGATTTATGGAACCCTGATACCATGCGAAGCACGGTATCTTGTTGAGAAACGAGTAAACAACGCAAGAGAATTGCTTGCGAGTTGTTTCACATTCAAGATCCTATCTTGCATCATAGCCTTTTCACTCTTGCTAATTCCATCTCCCACGATCCCGTCAATGCATGTGGTGGCATCCGTCAAGGCAGTACTGATCCAAGTTTGCACGTTACTCTCATGCCACATAAAGTTTTCATCCCCATCCTTACCCATTTTTTGCAATTCTTTGAAAGATTGTGTAATTTGCTTCACTCCATCATCAATTTGACGTAGACATTCTTCCATCGCCTGGTAATCTCCAGAACTTGACGTTTTGTTCAATTTCTTTGCTACCATGTTCATGTAGGTGTTTGTAAACCGAGCTTTTGATAGACATGATGCTAGTGAAATTTGAGCTTGAAGCTGCGGGCTTGGGAGTCCTCTTTTGTTTACATAGGGTAAAAGAGTTTGAACACATGTTGCAGGATATCTTGTTGATTTACATTGTGAGTCGACATACATTCTTGCACGAGAACGAGACTCCACAATGTTCGAAAAGCAGAATATAGTGAAGAACATAACCAAGAAAGAGATTAACAGTTGTGCCATTTTGTGATTGTTTATGTTTGAGATTTTGTGATATGAAAACTGGAAGAAGGATGAGTGATTATATAGAGGTATTATCACATGCAAATTTCTTTGCATACAAAATATCACACATGCAATTGCTTATGGAAATAACTGCATTAAATTCTCACCGTCCTTTTTCTCTATATCAGATCACAAGATTTACGTCTTTCAATATGGAATTTGAAGTAAGAAGAAATAGAATGACCGAATTAATACAAGTATACAACTCACAGATCATATAAACCAACCGACGACTTTTCCTTAATTATCGTTAAATACATCCGGTCCATCAAAATATGCTTCCAATGGTCACGTTCAAAATTTTCGATGCACATAATGATATTTAATCTTGATTTCGTCCGTGCATATAACTATAAATATACACAGAGCAGTGATTGGAGTTTGTTATACGATACCGCATGACAAATATAAGCAGTGCCCAAAGTAAAGCCGGCCCAACAACACTTCTTGGCCCTACTAGACACAAAAATACAAAATCATTATGTTAAAGCCTAATTTTGAGCTAATTTCGTATTGTTCAATTTGGCTAGTTTAATTTGCTACGAATATCTTAAATTACAACAGCAACAAAAGAAAATTTTGTCAGTTTTTTTCATAAATCATGAACTTTTTCTTTCAAAGGGTGTATGTGTGCTTTTATACCTGCGAACGAAGAAAACATAATAATTACGGTATTTTTTAATGGCAATTTAGATTAAGAGCTAGCAAGACTATTAGATTAATATATTTCCCCATAAAAAATACTTAACCTTTGATAATCATATGAGCTGGAGTAGAGGAGTGATCTTTCAGGAATAAAATTAAAGTCAAGTGAAATCAACTAAGATTGCTTAAAATCTGGGGCGATATGCATTCTTGCTGGTACGCGTTTAATATTTCATAAGCAAGACTTAATATTATTAGGACAGATAATCAAATGACTAAGAATAAAAGTGTAATAAACACGTTATATTTAACAATAGGGACATACATACAGTAATAGAGGTTTTAGGGTCTGATTACAAACTTCAAAAAGACAAGAAAGTGATATCCAAAGGGTTATTAGGGTCTGCCCTTTTGACTGTTATCACAAATTTACTCAGTTTGAACCGTTACCCAAGTACAAGTGCTATGAAAACCAATTGCTATGCAAACGGGGTCTGAAATAGTTCATAGATTTCAGCGAGGTATCTAAACTTCTAATTTACGAGATAATCTCAACATGTTTTATGAGAGCGTTTCTACTCGTGTTACACTTTATTGTTATCTGTTCAGATTGGAGAACTTTGGAATTATAGTTAAAACGAGCTAGTCGAATTAAAAATAGTTGGAAAGTTAGAAAAGATCATGTTAATGTCTAATACATTTTCGTCAACTATCTATATATTTGTAATAGAGAGTTAGCATATATGGTAATAGAGAGTTAGGATAGGGAGTAATAGGATGCATGGGGGGGCATTCCGCTACACTCATTAGGACTACAACCTCCTAACTACTATATGTAGCTAAGCAACTTATGGAAAGACCAAACCGCATAAGACTACTCGAATAGAAAAAGAGAAGTGATTCACGGGTAGTGAAGGCAACCAAGGGAGAGGAATCATTCCATTCAATACCAAGCCTATTGTCTCCTGTAAGACTCTATTAACTTGATTCTTTTGTTGAGGTTGTGGCACTTCTTCCTCCAGCAGTCTATTTATATACCGAAGAAAGACAAAGGCTTTTGCTCAAATGCGTGACTTATGTCTCTCTTTCCATTTATAAAAAGTAAGATGAATCTATGCTCCTCGGCCTTAAGTGAAAGAGAGGGTATGAGGACGGTTCTGGGTCTTTTTCCAGTCATAATTGACTAATAGACAATCCCTTTTTTCCGCGACAATGTGAAGGGAATCAATTCTTCTTTCTTCCCAGCGAAATGGCGTCTTGTAACTAACTAAAAATGCTAACACACAAAGTTGGTTGATCGATCAGCTAGACCTATTTTCACAATGTTTCCTTCTTTTTCCTTTTCATGATAATTTCATAGATAGTTTAATTTACTTGCTAATACAGTAGATCCAGGTCTGGAATTCAAAATTCATATACATGTAATCATATCACTTTAATTATAAGAAAAACACATTACATAGTGTCAAAAAAGAAATACATAACAAAAAAAGAAACAATTATTCTTAGCATTACAAGATTTTCTAACAAAGTAGTGTCTATGGAGTCCTGATCCTGCGAGACCCACGGTGTCTTGTTGCGAACCTATTAAACAACGCAAGAGCATTACTAGCAAGGTGTTTAACATTCAAGACCCTCGCTTTAATCAACCCTTTTTCTTTACCACCAATGGCTTTATCCGATATCATATCAAGACATGTGGTCACATCCGTTAGCGCAGCGCTAACCCATGTTTGCACATTGCTCTCGTGCCACGAAAAATTCTTCTCTCCGTCTTTGCCCATTTTCTGTTGCTCCTTAACTGATTGAGTAATTTGATTCACACCATCATTTATTTGAGTTAAGCAATCGGTCACTGCTTCTTGGTATCGTGCATTCTTTGCTTTGTTGAATCTTGTGGCTACCGTATTTACATAGGCCTTAGTGAGTCGTGCTTTGTATAGGCATGAGGTTAGTGAGATTCTGGCTAGTTGTTCGGGTGCAGGTGCATTTGTTTTGCTAACAAAGGGTAGAAGGGTTCGGACGCATAGTTCCTTGTATAATGTTGGACGACATTGTTGCTCGACATATGCCCTAGCTCGAGAACCGCACTCGACTGTTGGGTTTAAGATGAATATGGTTAGAGAAATAGTTAGAACATAGAGGAATGTATGTGCCATTTTGTTTGAGTGAATCGTTGAGAGGTTGTGACGTTCTTATATAGGGGGTTGTCACGTTCCTTGGAATTTGATTAGATTCGAATAGAATGCAATTATTTCATAAATCATTTAAAAATGCAACGTTCTACACGTAGTATGATAGTTACTGATGTGAATATTTAAACAATTTTCCTGATCACAAGAACTGTTGAATATAGATCTATTGTTTTAACACTAATAAACATAGATTCATAATTGTATGTCAACGTTCATTTGAATGTACAACAAGAATATTACCTAATTCAGCCTCATATGAAGGAGGTGAAATGTAAAAACATTAACCTAAGTTAACGTAAACCTAAGTGGAAATTTGCTTGTGTATGGTTGCAAGGATAGCGAAACATATAACAAACATACAAAGCGAACAACATATACCATACAATACAGGGATCGCATACCGAGGGATAAGAGATGCATGCATAAGGGCATAAACGAATACGAGCAAGGGGGATGTGAAAGCATAAACGCTTACAGAGTTCAAAATGAGCCTGTGATAAAAAAATTAAGCATATTTCCTAGCATGGTCCGTAGATTTGCTAAGGGCTCTATACCTACGAGAAAAAGGCAAATATATATACGAGATGCCACGAAGAAACGCCTAAAAACTCTACATGAGAGTATCTACGACTCTGTTTTAATCGAGGGTAAAATCGTCTAGGAAGCTCAACACTAGGTTTATATGCACCAAGTAAAAGTTGCCTATAAAACCTATATGCTAGATTTTCGAAAAAAAAACTTCATTCATCTAATTGCGTATTTAAATTCTAGCTCTTCACGCGTTTCTTATAAAAAGACATGTCTTTGGATAATAGAAGGTTCATCATGTCTTTCAATCTCTCATCTCACTTAAGTTTTGGTCTACCTCTTATTCGGACGTCGACAACTACCAAAGCTTTCACTCTCCAAACTAGTGTTGTCAATGGTCTTATCCGAACCATCTATACACATTTAACTCAGAAATTGTATCATGCATGGGAGTGTCGTATAAAAAAATGTTAAACAGGATTGGTTTATGGGTTGACCAAATTATAAAGATTTCAAAATCGACATATGCAATCCTTGTATAAAGCTAATAATATGCCCCTTCTTAATCAACTTGTCTATGTATGAATGTACGCACGTATATTGTACACGTACGACGGCTTAAAGATCCTAAAAATCATATCTGCAAGCTAAATATTTTCTTAGAGCATACATATAACATATAGCTTTGTTAGTAATATTCAAAATTACAGTAAAAACTTTATAAATTTATACTTGATTAATTAATAAACTTTATATATAATATTTTTTGCAGGTCTAGATTCATTACATTATAGATAAAAAAAATACCGATTAATAAATAAATTACGTGAGTATAAGTTAATGATTTTTCAGTTCTTTAATTTCTTGTGCAAAGCCTTTCAAAAAGATGATCTATTTCTTGAATGTTCTGAATTGTAAAAAAATTAAGAAAGAAAAAGTCAAACACTACTAGTAGCATTTAAGAAAGAGGTATTTCTCAATTTGACCCTAAACTATTTTTCCTTTTCTATTTTGGCTAATAATTTTCAGGTTGTCCAAAATAACTCAACGAGACCATACCAATCGAGGCAACTCCATTTAAAATTTGACACGTGTAATTCCAAACGTCCGTATTTTGAAACAATTTTTGTATAAGAAATGGAGGCAACTTCCATATTATACACGAGGCAACCAAAAAAAAAACGCTATACATATTTTTAGTTAGAATACGAGGCAATTTTCAGAACATTCATGTTTGGTGACAAAAACAAAACACCCAAAAATTTAAGGTCATTTTTGGAAATATCCCTTTAAGAAAACCTTAGCTTAAACTTCGGATATTTTTTCTAAATAAAAACTTAGGAAGTCAATACCGCATGCTACATCAGTTCTGACCTACACCAAGTGAGACTCGACTTATATTGCTTAAATATTCGTACTCACGAAATATGCATTAGAATAATTGAAGCACCCACTAGCTAGTATGCTGGATATTAATGTAAAGCTCGTGCGGTTAAGACTTAAGACCACCCAAAATAAATAAATAATTCATTCATGTGACATACTAAGAAGAAAATATAAACTTGGGGCACCAAATATACATATGGTCCTTAAAACATGGATCATGAAGGTAATATGGTCAACAAAAGCACCTTAAGGAGCTTTCCTAGCTACATGTATGTCTAGTTAGTTTGCCAATTTAAAAATGATGTTGACTTCTACACTCACATGTTACACACATGTAATATCGGCACTAATTGATTTGGTAGAGATTAAGGAATCATGATACATGTAAATATGTAATAGAAAAAATGGGCTTTTGAGTGTTAGAATTGGGTCACATAACATTCTTGTAAACAAACAAATGAAAGGCCCAAAATCATCTATCATAAACCAATATTTGTGGACACTCAAACTCAGAAAATAAGTTAGGTATGTTTTTATTAGTTAAATTATGTTGCTTATACGGGGTTGGCTTTTGTTACAGCATGTATACGTTTGCAGAGATCAGGTTTGCAAATAAATGTCATCAGGTTTCCGAAGTATGACAATAGGAAGGAATCCCAAAGTCACGAAGTATTTCTCAGAAGTGTTCTTGCTTTTGTTACAGCACGTATTGTTGGCAAACCTATTTAAATTTTTTCTTTACTTATGTGTTTGTCTATTAGTTTCCTTTCCGCAGTTAATTTATGTTGTGGCTACAGCCTACAGGTGGTACAATTGGTGGGTCGGGTGGGTCAGATGACGATTCAAACTAGGTTCCGATATTGTCTACACACTGCTGCCAAGAAATGGCGCACTACTTTCTTTCTTTTCATATTTCCATGTTAAATTAGTAAATCAGAATTATTAACTTAATTACTTTTGTTGTTCGTTTCACGATTCAATAGGCTCTTAGCAGTTTTGGAATTTCAAATGAAGTCAAGAAGCTGCTTTCGGCACATCTCAACAACATGGATGGTAAATGCTTATTCATTTCTGTTACGGAACTGGCAGTCGCACAAAATTTTGTTAGTATTTGTCACATCACTGAGTTATTAAATTCATTTGCATAAATCAAAGTTACTAAATATGAAATTATACGAAGCATTTAAGCAGCAAAATTGGAATTTAATTAGAAAGCATAAAATTACAGTTGGTGTAGTTGGTGTTGGGTTTAATCTTGATGGGTTACGGGTCAGAAGTTATGGGTCAGTTTGTGGGCCAAGTTGTCTGTGAAGATAAGAGTTGATAAGTACCAAATTGTATACAATGGACCACGAATTTCACACGTTGGTTTACTAGTTCCTGGTTTACCTATTCTTTAGGAAGTCATGGTTCATGTTTGTGTACTTAGTTTGTTAGTAGGTAGTATATAAGTAGCTGCAGGTTTCATATTATAATTGTATCAGTTTCCTCTTAATAAACAAAGCATTGAAAACCCAGTTTGTTGTTTTAATTGGTGTTCATCTGGTGCTAGTCCGGGTTTAAGAGGGGCTGATTCCAACACTTGGTATCAGAGCGTGGTTCGATTAAAGGTGGGTTTGAGAGTCGTTCAAGAGAAAAGGTGTACCCCTTTTGCTGCGGGGCAAACGCAGCAGGGAACCGGGTGACGTCTTGAAGCGGTTGTGATGTCATGATCACAGGTTGTAGGTAAGGAAGAAAGGACTGAATGCCTTATGTACAAAGGCGGAGAAAGACGAAAGCAAACATCGCCTTTTGATCACAACGGGTGACCAAAAGAACGCAACAGAAAGATATTATGAAGAACGAGAAAGAAAGAAAGACAACAAACAAGAAAGAAGCTGATCTACGTCAGCAAAGAAAGAAGAAAGAAAGAAAGAAAGAAAGAAAGAAAGAAAGAAAGAAAGAAAGAAAGCCAGGTACCATGAGAAAGAGAAACAAAGTAGGTGCCGTGAGAAAGAAAAGAAAGAACACAGGCAGGTGTAAGGAGACCGAAAGCACTTAGGCCGAAGACCGAAGAATGAAGGCTGGTGACCGAAGGAGAAAGGTACTGTTGAATCAGGACCGAAGATTCATATAAAGACCGCACAATGTTTTTCTCTCAAGAGAAAAAAATCGCAGCAGCAAGGTTGGACTGTTTGAAAGCAAGTTTTTCTCTCAAAGAGAAAAAAAACCGCAGCAGCAAGGCTGGACTGTTTGAAAACAAGATAGCAAAAAGTATCACAAGGAAGAAAGCTCCATAAAGAGAATAAAGAATGTCGTGGCACGAAAGTGAGTTCCGCCATGAGACCGAGAAAGAGACCATGTTCGTGAATATGATCGAAAGAGTCGTGACCGTAAAAGTCATCAAGATTAAGGGGGTGAATGTTGGGTTTAATCATGATGGGTTACGGGTCAGAAGTTATGGGTCAGTTTGTGGGCCAAGTTGTCTGTGAAGATAAGAGTTGATAAGTACCAAATTGTATACAATGGACCACGAATTTCACACGTTGGTTTACTAGTTCCTGGTTTACCTATTCTTTAGGAAGTCATGGGTCATGTTTGTGTACTTAGTTTGTTAGTAGGTAGTATATAAGTAGCTGCAGGTTTCATATTATAAATGTATCAGTTTCCTCTTAATAAACAAAGCATTGAAAACCCAGATTGTTGTTTTGATTGGTGTTCGTCTGGTGCTAGTCCGGGTTCAAGAGGGGCTGATTCGAACAGTTGGTGCCTAAAGGCGCAAGTCAGCTTAGTCTTTAGCTAAAAAAACTGTAACTCTTTCGGTACAATTTATATACTCTTATCTTAGTTCAGTCACATTTATTGCAGGCATTGATTGGATATAGTTTTTGGTGGAAAAGGGATCTGAGCAGGCAATTGATGACATTATAGAACATACTTTCTAAATCTTTGTATGTCCTTTTAAATCTCAAATTTTTCCATCATTTTCTATATACTGTATTATATAGTTTTGGCTTCGCCGAGTTAATAGGCAACTCAATACACAATGAAAGGACATCTAAGAGTGTAGTTGTATACGCCCGAATGAAAAATAATCAAACGGGTTGAAATGACTCATTAGGAGTATTTATAGGACTAAGGGCCTGTTTGTTTAGTTTATTTATTAAGTTATGTTAAATTAAAGTGTGTGTTAAAATAAATGTTGTCTGTTTGTAGACGAATATATAACTGTTTGTTTTGTGTGTTGAATATAATGTATGAATTAGAAAAATTTATTATTATATCTTTTTAAATTAAATAAAATAAGATGTTAGAGGGTAAATATGTAAAATAAGGCTAATAAGTAATGACTTAATATAAAAAGTCTCCTCCTCCTGGTTTATTCTAGAAAGTCATTGGTTTAATTTTAAGCACAAAACAAACAAGTTACTGATGACTTAATTCATATACCTAATTTTTAATTAAGACTATATAAGTCGTTATCAAACACTACCTAAGTTACCATATTAGGAGTAATTACAGGGAAATAAATCTAATAATGAGATGCTACATTGCCTTATTCGGAGCATTGATAAATCGATATCCATTAAACACCAAGTTCAGAACACTTTTTGAAGTAACGTCCATCCGTGTGAAACCAAAGCAAAAGGTTAACTTAAAAGTTTCCAATATATAGGACTTCTGGATAATATATTTTGAATTAAATCTTCGTCTAATTTTACAAAAGAAATAGACAAAGTTTTAAGGTTTTTCCACATAACGGAACCACTTGGATTAAATATACAGTCTTCTAATCTAAGTTTGGTAAAACATGCATTGTTAAAAACCGAGGGGTAGCACAAACTTATGGTCAAAAGAACTGGACAAATAGTATGATATACGTAAATGAAACTCCTAAAGGTTACGATTATTAATTGCATAATGAATCCAATTGTTGACGCTCGATTCAAATCGGGGAGAGTTGTGGACAGAGTTTTGGTCAACAAGGGAAAGGAAAATTACGGGAATGAACAAGTCCATTGGGGGAAAACATGAGAACAGGAACTAATGTCCAAAGATGTATCCGTCGTTTAGAGAGAGTACTTGTTCTAATCGCATCTTTTGTCGATTCTAACTTCTAAGCGACACGAGATTTCAACTATTAAGCAATCTAGCAAAGAACTTAATTATTCTATCTTCTTCTTCCATGTTTTTTTCAGATCTGATTCGTTTCTTTTTTAAGTCAACCCCAAAACAAAACAAATTCAGGGTTTAGGTATTTGGCCTGTTAAGATAAAATTAGTTTAATTTAGTTTTTATAGGTAATTTAGGGGATTTTTATTACGGGTAATGTTTATTGTGTTTAGTTTTAGGGAATAGTAGTTAACTTTATTTATTTTAATGTATACGGAGTATGATGTTTGCGATTTGTATAAAGTTTCCTTACATGGAACTAGGAGGCGGTTGGTAAACTAAGTAGATTGCAGAGATGGTAACTTGGTGAGTGTTTACTTTCAAGCTTTTAGTAGCCCTAAACTTAATAGTTTTGGTGGAACTTATGGTTATGAAGTCTAAATAATTTTTAGTCAACATTTATATCCATTTAGGGATGTTTGGAATTGCTTATTTTTTGTGTGTCGTCATTTTCGTGCACACTTATGAACAAACACATGATTTCAAAAGAGGAAAGTTTAAACCAAAGGACAGAAGCTGATCATAAACCTTTTCACATGAACCACCGAACCATTTATGATCAGCCCCTCTCTCTCTCTTTTCTAGTGGAAGATACATCACCGTGAACGTCTATACGTGGGTAAATAATGGGCGATGATGATATTTTGCTCCAAACATGTTTTGCTAGGATCATAATTTACCGACGCATGTATCTTGGCGGGGAAACTACACCCGGGATGTGGCTGCATCTGTGGCGTGCGTAGGTAAGAATCGTGTTCTGAAACCTGACGCTTCACCTCTAGTTCCAGTTACACATTCCTCTCCTCAACCCGTGAATGTCAAATACCATCAGAAATGGATGAGGTCATTAATAAGAGCATTGATGAACTTGCAGAATTTTGTGGAGAACTGATGGATTCTCTGGTGGCGGGAAACCATCAACAGAGCTTAAGTAGGAACGACAAAATGGAAAACGAGACGATACATCATTGCATAATGCTATAAGAGCGAGGGATATGCTTCAGCTACGGAGATTCTGAGTAGTTCATAAAAAGAAAAGTTAAAAAGAAATTATTATCGAAAACGAGCCAATCAGGTGAAACTCCTCTATATGTTGCTGTGGAATACGGTCATGATGGTTTGGTGAGGGAAATGATGAAGTACTATGTGTCTGAGGCTGCGGCTATCAAAACGCAGAACGGGTTTGATGCATTTCACATCGAAGCAAAACGAGGAGATCTTTTTATATATGCTTTTGTATAATTTGTATGAATATTTTTATTCACACATTCTTATACAAGTTTTTCTACATTGTTTTGTACACACATTTTTATAGACGTTCATATACGCAACTTTTTCTATATGTGTTTTACACATATTTCTATATACACATATTTATACACGTTTACACGCATTTTTTTAAAGGTTCATATACGCAATTTTTTATATACGTTTTTATTTATACGCGGTTTATACACATTATATATATATTCTTATACACACGTATTTATATACATTTTATATAAGCTTTTAGGAACGTTTTTATACGTGTTTTTACGCATGCTTTTACACATGATTTTATACACATTTACACGTTATTATAAAAACACATAAAAAAGTGCATACAAACGTATATGAAATCTTGCATAAAAACCTGTATAATAACGTGTTTGAAACTGTGTATAAAACCATGTATTGAAATAGATGTATAAAAACGTGCATATAAAACGTGTATTAAAAAATCTATAAAACACTTATAGAAAACATGTATAAAAAACTATGCACAAAAGCGTGTAAAAAATTATGTATAAAAATGTGTACTAGATTATGCGTGTATAAAAACTTGTATGAAAACTATATAAAAATGAATATTAGATAGATAAAATCGTGTATCAAATGTGTTTATAAAACCCATACATTTTTTAAAAGAAAGTCTTTAGAAAAAACAAATTTTACACTATTTACAAACGACCGTTAATATAAATGAATAATGTTGAAAATGTTCGTTGAATAAGTAACCAGCCAGTGGTCCGGAAGGAAGGTAACCAGCTACACAAGTAGAACGAAATTTAAAAGTATTTAAGTATAATGAAAGAACAATATAACCTGAAATCAGAACAAAAAGATGGAAACTACACTTACATTTTCAAATGATTTTCTCTTTTTATTATAAAAAAATACATTACATAATGCGAACCAGAAATACAAGAAAAAAAAAACAATTACGCATAGCATAAAAGACTATAACAAAGTGGTGTCTGTGGAGTCCTGAACCTGCGAGACCCACGGTGTCTTATTGCGAACCTTACCCATATCTTTTAATCAAGGTAACAGCGTTACTAACAAGGTGCTTAACATTCAACACCTTCGATTTAATCAACCTTTTTTCTTTACCACCGATGGCTTTACTCGATATCATATCAACACATGTGGCCGCATCCGTTAGCGCGGCGCTTACAACCCATGTTTCCACATTGCTCTCATGCTCCACAAACTTCACTGCGTCTTTGCCCGTTTTCTGTTGCTCCTTAACTGATTGGGTAAGTTGACTGACACCATCATTTATTTGAGATAAGCAAATGGCCACTGCTTCTTTGTATCGTGCATTCTTTGTTTTGCTGAATTTTGTGGCTACCCTATTCACATATGCCTTTGTGAGTCGTGCTTCGTATAGGCATGAGGTTAGTGAAATTCTGGCAAGTTGTTTGGGTGCAGGCGCATTTGTTTTGTTAACAAAGGGCAGAAGGGTTCGGACGCATAGTTCATTGTATAATGTTGGACGACACTGGTGCTCGACATATGCCCTAACTCGAGAACGACAGTCAACTGTTGGGTTTAAGATGAATATGGTTAGAGAAATAGTTAAAACATAGAGGAATGCATTTGCCATTTTGTTTGAGTGAATCGTTGAGAGGTTCTGATGTTCTTATATAGGGGGCAGACTCAACTTATATAATTTTCATTTGCTCATATTGTATAATATTCGAGAACTAAACTCAACTTGTATAATTTTCATTTGCTCATATTGTATAATATTCGAGAACCAAACTCAACTTGTATAATATGCGTTGGAATTTGATAATGGAATGTAATTCTACATAATTAAGTTAAAACTAAACGATCTATACGTAATAATTATACTTGAGAAAATAAAGATTTGATATTCAAAATATTTTTATTAATCTTAACAAATAAAAGTACAATTAGATAAAAGGACGGAGAGACATTTTGGTAATTTCACCTCTATCACCCACTCCCACTTCCCTAATAGATCACCTCCGTCTGTCTCATTCTCACATCGTAACAACACACACACACACACACACACATAATTCATATAATCAATCCATCATCGATCGAATTCGATCCATCTTCGATCTACTATACCATCATCTCCTTTTCAATCATATCCTTCTAAATTGATTAACACCACATTATATAATCATCATCTATATCTTTTTTAACTTATTTGATGTAAATAAGCTTATTTTGATGTGATTATGGATGCGTTAGCTTATTTGATGTGTTGTAATTAAGCTTACTTGATGTGTTATACTTAAGGTTAATGTTATAGAATTTAATATATTTATTCTTACGTATCTTTTCCATAATATGTAGGAGTAATTTACGGGATGTTTGTTAGAGTAATTCACGGGATGTTTGTTAGACTTTTCCCTATTTATTCTATATTTATTTTGACACAAGCAACAAGAAACATAAACAGATCTCTTGATCATTCTTCTTGTTGGAATTCTTTATGGTGTCAAGAGCAGGTTTCATAAACCTTGTTCCTCAACCTTGAAGAATGGCACGGGACAAAAACAAGGATGGCGAAGGCTCTAGCGGTGGGATTACATATGACTCGTCCTATTACCTTCATCCATCCGACTACCCAAAACAGCTACATGTGAACGAGGTTCTTACGGACAACAACTTCGCTGATTGGAGCCAAGAGATGAAGAACTTGTTGTTCGCTAAAAACAAGATAGAAATCGTTGATGGAACGATCAAGAAACCCGAAAAGGGTTCCAAAGACTACATGCCATGGATGAGGGTCGATGCAATGATAAAGGGCTGGCTGACGACTGCCATGGAAAAAAAATCAGAAACAGCGTCAAGTATGCAGGAACGACGTCGAAAATATGGTCTGACTTGAACGAACGATTTGGCAAAGAAAGCACCCCTAGGGCTTATGAACTGAAACAAAAGATCGCTTCCACCCGGCAAGGAGGCGATACCGTGTCCACATATTTCACTCAATTATGATCCATATGGGACGAACTCCAATCCATATATCCATTTCCACGATGTTCCTGTGACAAATGTGAATGTGATATAGGCAAAAAGATTAATGAACATCCAGAAAAGGAACATCTCTATGAATTCCTGATGGGACTAGATACCGAACCTACGGTTATTAGAACCCAAATCTTGGCAACGAAACCAACTCCTTCACTTGGTACAGCGTACCACATGGTGGCAGAGGATGAAAGGCAAAGAGTCGTGTCAACCGAAAACGCTAAACCCCTTGATTCCGCTGCGTTCAAATCTTTCCAAACAAAGCATACACCGCATGCTTCAAACAAAGAAAGGATGGGAACCAAGACTGTGAAAGATGGCACTGAATATTGCACCGAATGTTGGAAATAAGACCATAGGCGTGAAGGTTGCTTTAAATTAATCGGATACCCGGACTGGTGGCCTAGAAAGAAAGGAGATAAGTCAAGAGGCAAGGTTTCATATGTCGAAACAGAGACAAGTCTGATTCCAGGTTTGAGTAATGATGATTATCAAACCTTCTTGAAACACTTTTCTCAAGCAGGTAATACCGAAGATATAAAACCCGTAGCCAATATGGCTCGAAAGGAAAACGAAAAGGGTGAGTGGATCCTCGATTCGGGTTGTACCGAAAATACACTCATTTGTCCAATGTACTTACCAAACACAAAGACACCTCCTTCGAAACTCCTGTTATCATACCTAACGGGGATTCCATTCCTGTCAAAGGAAAAAGAGAATGTATCCTCCCATGGGGAAATAAAATAAACGGCGTTCTTTACATTCCAGATTTTAAATGCAACCTTTTGTTAGTAAATCGCCTATGTAACGATCTTCAATGTTTTATATCTTTTTTTCCATAATTTTGTGTCATCCAGGAACTACAAAAGAGGAACTTGATTGGTACGGGGAGATGCTAAGGGGGACTATACAAGATGAAGATGATTCAGGAAAGAAAAGCTATGGCTACCACCATTGAGACATGGCACAAAAGACTAGGACATGCATCGAAAAGAAAGTTAGCAAAAGTGGATTTTCTCAAAACAAGTATTAATAATTTAAATAGTTTTTGTGATTCTTGTGCTAGAGCTAAACATACAAGATTGCCTTTTCCTACTAGCACTATTAAAGCAAAAGCTCATTTTGAACTAATTCATTGTGATATTTGGGGTGAATATCGTATTCCGTCATATACGAAAGCCAACTATTTTCTTACGAGAATTGATGATTTTAGTAGATCTATTTGGATTTTTCTTCTTAAACACAAAAATGAGGCAAGTTAACACCTTAAAAATTTCCATAAAATGATAGAGGTTCAGTTTGATAAAGGAATCAAGAGAATTAGGTATGATAATAGTGGGGAATTCATATCAACTAATATGTTTGAATTTTTCAATGGAAAGGGAATTTTGCTTGAGACCATGTCCTCACACACCCCAACAAAATGGGGTAGTCGATAGAAAGCATAGGCACCTTCTCGAGACCGCCTGAGCTTTAAGAATCGGTGAAACCTTCCCAAGAGATTTTAGGGAGAATGCATATTGACTGCGGCCTATATAATCAATCGACTCCCATCCAAAGTCATAAAAAATAAGACCCCTTTTGAATTAATATGGAATAAAGAGCCGAATTATGGATTTTTAAAGGTTTTTGGATGCCTCGTCTATTTCAAAAATACCGACACGAAAGGGGACAAATTCGAAGAAAGAGGGAAGACAGGGGTATTCCTTGGATACCCTCCTGGAACTAAAGGATACAAAGTTTTAGATCTTGAAACGAGAAAGATAGTACTTAGTCGGGATGTCAATTTCCACGAAGAAATTTTTCTTTTCGACAAAGTACAAGAAAGCAATGAAAATGAAGCAGGAGAACCAATGCTACATCATGAGTGCCACTGTTTTGATGGACAAGATTTAATGCAAAGCAAATGGGAAAACATTATTACAAAAAATGTTCCAGTGCATGATAATCAAAATAGTGGACCAGACATTCCTCATGAAGTCCAAAATGAACAACAAATGGGCCATTTGAATGATGAAGAACCAGAAATAAACGAACCAAATCAAGCCCAATCTGAAGCCAGGCCCACTCGAACAAGAGTCCAACCATCGAGGTTCAAAGATTTCGAGGTACGGGTTCCCCCTTCGGTCAACCACCCAACGTCTACAACCAATCAAGCTTCCTTTACAGTATGTCACCCAATTTCTAATTTCGTTTCTTATAAAAATTCGACCAAACATAAAGCTTTTTTTACGGCCATCAATAATAATGATGAGCCCAAGTCATTCAAACAAGCACCTCAAAGTGACAAATGGTGTGAATCTATGAAAAATGAAGTTAAGGCATTGGAAAGGAATGGAACTTGGACTTTGGAAGATTTTCCTAAAGGAAAACGGGCCATAGATTCAAAATGGATCTATAAAATCAAATTCAAACCAAATGGTGAATTCGAAAGATACAAAGCGTGTTTAGTGGCTAAAGGTTTCACTCAAATGGAGGGAGTGGATTATCATGATACATTTTCACCAGTAAGTTAGGACTTTATTAACGATAGTCGTTAAAAGAAACTGGATCATCCATCAACTTGACGTGAACAACGCTTTTCTACGTGAACAACGCTTTTATACACGGGGATCTAAATGAGGAAGTTTACATGAAGATTCCCCAAGGATTTTATAAAGAAGGTGAAACTCGAGTTTGTCGTTTAAGAAAATCCTTGTACGGGCTAAAACAAGCTTCGCTAGATATCATAAATTCACCACATTTCTTTTAAGTTTAAATTTCAAGCAGTCAAAAGCGGATCATTCATTGTTCATGCATGATACTACAAATACGACGGTAATAGCTTTGATATATGTTGACAATGTTATCATCACCGGAAATTGTCCCAACAAAATTCAAGAGGTCAAGAAACAACTTGATAAAGAATTTAGTATCAAGGACCTTGGTACTTTGAAATACTTTCTAGGGATAGAAGTTATCAAAACTAAGGATAGTCTTGTGCTTAGCCAACGAAAGTACACTCTAGATATCTTAAATGTTCGTGGGAAGTTGGGTTGCAAATCAAGCACTTTCCCCATTGAGCAAAGTTTAAAGTTGGACAAAGGTGAACATGAGGCCACCGTGGATGCAAGCCAATACCGTCGTTTGATCGGACGCCTTCTCTATCTTCAAGCTACACAACCGGACATCACCTACTTGGTCAACGTCCTGAGCCAGTTTTTGGCAGATCCAAGAAAAATCCATTTGGAAGCAGCAAATCATGTCCTTCGATACTTGAAGGCCACACCGGGTCAAGGCATACTTATTTCACGATCAGGAGACCTTGTCTTACACGCTTATTGTAACGTTGATTGGTTGGGTTGTTCCTATACGAGACGCTTACGTACATGATATTTTCTTTTACTAGGTGGCATACCTATCTCTTGGAAAAGTAAGAAACACTCTTTCGTATCACGGTCCTCATCAGAAGTAGAGTATAGGGCCTTGGCTTCTACAATTAGTGAAGTTCTTTGGGTTCGTTGGTTACTATCTGAATTACGGGTTAGAACGTCATCACCTACACCTCTATTTTGTGACAATCAAGCCGCGTCACATTTATAACAGCCCCGTTTTCACGAAAGAACCAAACATGTAGAAATGGATTGCTACTTTGTTCGTGAACGTGTCGATTCGAAAGAGATCGTTCCCATGCACATCAGTAGCAAACTGCAGATAGTTGATTTGTTGACAAAGGGTCTAACAACACATTAACTTCGCTTTTTACTTGGCAAAATTAGCATTATCAACTTGCATGCTAATCTTGAGGGGGAATATAAAATTTGATATATTTATTCTTATGTATCTTTTCCATAATATGTAGGAGTAATTTACGAGATGTTTGTTAGAGTAATTTACGGGATGTTTGTTAGACTTTTCCCTATTTATTCTATATGTATTTTGACACAATCAACAAGAAACATAAACAAATCTCTTGATCATTCTTCTTGTTCGAATTCTTTAAATGTAAATATACTTATTAGGAGAGTTATATGAATAATCGTATGAACTAGAATAGAATTATATGAATAAGATTGAAAATATAGTTTGTTAAAGTTGTAGGATAAGCATAAGGTGAGGTATGTCAATAAACTTATTCGAAAAATTGTTTTGAAACTGTACAGGTGTATCAAAATTGATACCTCCATACATCATATATGATAAATATATTATATATGATATATGAAGGTAGTGTAAGGTTATTTTCAGAACCAGATAAATGTACAAAACTGTAAGAACCACCTTTATACTATTAACAATGCATATGTATTTTCATTATTGTGTTTAAATGAACATTTAATAATTATTTTATTGCTTATAGATCCGAGTACGATGAGCGATATCAAGAGTGCACATGTGTTTTTATATTATCCTAAAAAAAAGATAGTTATAATGCATACAAAACAAATACATGTGCATGGTCCTAAGACACATGTTCCTAATGACCTATGATAATGAAAATTTATTTATTTCTACCCAATGAACTAACTTGATGAATATACATGTGCATTTTAAGAGTAGAAAGGTGGTTCTCGCAGTTCTGTACATTCATTTGATTCTGAAAATAACATCACCCTATGGAGGTATCATATATGATAATATGCTTAAAAACAAATACAAACAATTATATGATCTACTGGATAATAATTAGTTAGTTGTGTGTAAATTATCATATTTGATAATCTGATTCAAATTCAGCTTTTGTTATATATCCTATTTGATAATCAAAGAGCTTTGCAATCCAGTCCGTGAATCCTTGTCGTCGAGCCCTTCTCTTTTCTCTTTATTTAAGTTAGTTCAGGTATTTCGCCAAAGGTTTGTTTCAAGCAAGAACTTCATAACTCCAATCCAAAAGGGTTAAACCGAAACACAAAAATTACAAAATAAAACCATGAGGTTAATACTAGACATTAGAGTAAATCGTTAGTTTTAACAAGATCAATTCAAAATTTTCTTGATAACAAGATGTATTTCATATATGTTATTTAGTTTACCAATGATAAATATCGGATAAAATTCATTTATTAACAATCATTTGGATGTCTCTACGTAAGAGGTAACGACACATGATTTAAACAATGAGATAAAGTCATCAGTTTTTTCTTAAGGGCAACTTCTATGAAGAAAATTAGCAAGAAGTTAATGCAAACTTACAAGGATATAAGAGAGATGCTTTTATACCAAACTATTCAACTAAAAGTAAATTACATCTAGTAGAAAATCATAAAAAAGAACGCTCAACAATATCATCAAAAAACATTGCTTTCCGAGGTTTTTTGACGAAAAAATCTCCAAATTCTTATGAAGCCAAATCGACCACCAAGAAACATACCAAACTCCTTCAAAAAGACTTTTAATCTTGGAACCCATTTTAACCGAAGATAACCAAGAGAGCCATTCAGAGTATGATCCACAAGACGCCCACACCACATCCCACCAACGACAAACAACCCGAGAGACTTCGAGCGCCAAAGAACAATTGAAAAACGTATGCGAAACATCTTTATCATAAGAAGTACGATTCGGGCAAAAGGGAGAACTAACATGAATACCCCTTCGAATCAGATTTAATTTAGTCGGCAAACGATCAAGAAATGATCTCCAAGCGATCTTAATCGGTAGATGAGGAAGCCAACGCGTAGCCACTTCACCTTTAGGCAAGAAGAGGTCATCAAGCAAATTACGCACATCCTTAACTCTGAAAGTCCCGTAACCGTTCATGTCCCAAAACAAATGATCACAAGAGTTAGACAATGTAACACCTTCGAGTAAATCAGCAAGCAACTCCAGTTGAGCTGACTCGCTTCCTCCTCTAACAGGACGTAGAAACAATGTTCAACCAAATACTTTAGATTCTCCGCCACACTAATCGACTTGTTAAGTTCAACGGCAAAGAGACGCGGAAACTCGTTAGATAGATTGACATTATCCATCCAGGGGTCGAACCAAAATTGGGTAGACACACCATTTCCCACTCATTTTAAACAGCGAGATAAAATATCTACTCCTTAGGCCTTGAGTCTGTTAACCTCACTAGTGATGATTCTCCATAATAAAGCACCAGCTCGAACCTGGAACGAAGGAACGTGCACCGCCAAAATGAAACGACACTAGAAAGAATTATCATGAGAAATCAAACGCCAAACCCATCTCATAAGAAGAGTTTTATTAAGAAAAAATAGACTAGACACTCCAAGACCACTGAATTATTTTGCTGCTAAAACTTTACTCCATTTAACCCACATAATCTTCTTATCAGATTCTTGATATCCATAGAAAAAATTCTACGAATTGCTTCCATGGATGAAAAAACAGATTTCGGCACATTATATAATGACATAGAATAAATAGGGGAAGAGCCAAGTACTGATTTTAGCAACTTGAGCTGCCCACCTATAGATAAAGTTTTGGACTTCTATTTTGACAGTCGAGTCCTCATCTTACTCAAAATTTCGTCCCAAGCATCAATTCGAGACATGTTCCCACCAACCATAACACCAAGGTACTTGAAAGGAGATTTCATAACCGCACAACCCAGATTAATAGCTTCTGCTACCGTATTGTCATGCGAGACTCCAACTCCTAGCAAATGACTTTTTTTACATTAATTTTCAGGCCAGAAGTTAAGGAGAAACAATGTAAAACTTGCAAGATCTTACGAAGATTATCATCTGACCACTCTCCAATAAATACAACATCATCCGCATAAAAGAGGTGAGCAAGCGTGATATCCTAACCAATTTCAATTCCTTTGAAAATGCCTGCATCAACCGTTCTGGAAAACAACAAATGCAACGACTTCATAATGAGGATAAAAATGTAAGGCGCTAAAGGATAGCCTTGCTTCAACCCTCTAAAGAATTGAAATTCATCCATAGGAGATCCATTGACAAGAACATACGCCATACTTGCCGATAAACTGCCCTTAATCCAAGTGCACCACTTATCCCCAAACCCAAAAGACTTAAGCACCTCAAGCAAGTAATCCTAGTGAACAGAATCGTATACTTTAGCAAATCAACTTTAAACACCATAGCTTGATGCTTATAGTGTTTACACCAAGCTAGAAGTTCGTTTATAATGAAAGGACCATCAAGGATTTGTCTACCCAGAACAAAAGCCATTTGAACATCAGAAATCAAAATTGAGATAATCATCGACAACCGTGAAGCAAAAATTTGGTAAAAACCTTGTATAAACACCCAATCAGACTTATATGACGATAATCTGTCACAAATTTTGGGTCCGGGTTGTTTGGAATAAGAGAAACAAACGAAGATTTGCAGCCCCTAGAAAACGAACAGTGATCCAAAAACCATTTGACAGCCACACAAAAATCAGGACCAATAAGATCCCACACTTTACAAAAGAACTCAAAAGTGAATCCATCTGGACCCGGAGACTTGTCTGCTCCACAACCCCAAACCGCCTGATGAATTTTGTCACAAGAAACTGGCCGCTCCAAATCCGAAACTTGATCTGAGTTTAGACGAGTAGGAAACTAAAAAGTAATCTTACTCCGACTAACATCCGGCTCATCTAACCTTTTAGTAAAATGCAAATGAAACTCCACCTTAACTCAAGACAGATCAGACACCCATTCACCATCAACCAACCCCCCTCCCCGTATAGATAAATTGGATTGTTTCTTGTTAAAAATACCATTAAATTTTTTTGAGTTTTTGTCTCCTTCTACCACCCAATAGATCTTATCTTTCTGCCTATAATTACGAGCATCTGACGCATTAATGTCATGTAAATTCTTCATATGATTCAACCTAGAAGCCAAAATATTGGTAGTAGCTCCTCCTTGATCGATCGTCACGTCACCCTCATGAAGTTTGGATTTAATGTCGTTAATACTACCCATATTCTACTTCTTACACTCCATAGCTCACAAATGAATTTATTTCTTAAGAGTTGAAGCTTCTTTTTGAACCGAACCATACTATTACTGTCAGCAGGCGACATTGAGCTCCAAACAGAAGAGACCATTAACTCAAACACATCCCTATTTACCAAGAATGGTATAACCAGAAAAAAATAGTTGCATAATCTAAGCACACATCATGAAACAGTATAGGTCGGTGATCCGACAAATGACGATCCAAACAGATCCCCGACATGTGAGGAAAGCTCGAATGAAAACCATTAGAAATTAAGAACCGGTCTAATCTGCTCATTTTAGAAGCTGAGCGGTGAGCCCAAGTGAATGAGTAACCATCGAGACGAACATCAAGAAGATTAGAGCATGAGATGAAATCATTGAAAGCATTAGCCCCTAAGACATTAAAATCAATCCCCAACCTTTCTTCCTTACAACGCACCGCATTAAAATCTTCCATAAATTCACCATCCCATCGACTAATGAACAAAGAAAGAAAATTCCACAAAGTTCTTTTCACCGAAAGTGCTTTAGGAGCATACACTTAAATAACTAAGAGTTTAGTCTTAGTTGGCTTCCAAAGTCCATATAGAGCAATGAAGTTATCATTAATAGTGTGATTCTCGAAATGAAAAACCAAGGGATCCCACACTAATAATCCCACTTGAAAGACCAATAGATTCACTAAAAATATATTCAAAGCAAGAATTACCCCAAAGAATTTTTACCTCCATATCCAAACAGATTTATTTCTTGAAGAGATAAGAAATCCACCCAATATTTAGCAAGTAACTCACAGATCCAATCTATTTTGGCCTTGGAACCTAAGCCTTGTATTGAAAGTTTATGGACTTATATTTAATAGTCGTGTGATAGGATCGAACTCGTGATTACGGGATTGCACACAATACGTAAAGAGTTAATTTAGTTAATGAATATATTTATTGTAATTATTAATTTATTTAATAAATATATTTATTATATTAAATCAAGCTATATAACTATATAACTTTAACTACCATTAATTAATTAAGAGTTAATTATTAACGAATGTTAAATAATATATAGAAAGAGGATTAAAAAGGAAGAAGGACGGAAGGTTCTGGAACACCCCATATAGGGGTGTTCAAGAGTCGGTTAGGGCACAACAAGTGGAAGGAAAAACGTGCCTTTTAGTTTTTTGGGCTACATGTATTGTAGGCCTATAAATACAACCTCTTACCCCTCATAATCAACATAACTTGAATCTCTTCCCTCTCATCTCCTCTTGGCGGATCGTAACCCCAACCCATGAAGGGTTTCGGTGTGGTTTTTCTTGGTGCTCGGTTTTAGTTTTAAATCTAGTCCTAGCCCCTCTCTAGGGTTGTTGGGTAGATTTTATACTATCAATATAGCCCGATTTACACGTGATAGAATCACGGTTAGCTCGTTGTATTACGTGTGTACAATATCGAAATATAGTCTTACTTTAGACTATATCTTGGTGATACACGGTATAAACCCGAATTGGTGATTCATTCTTCGTCTTGTGGATTTGCTTTAGCGTAAAGGTATGTAACCCTAATTCGATTAATTAGAATTGCGTTATTATCATGATCTTGTTAAATTGCTTCCGTTATGTGTGCTTTGATCTCGTTTAGGGTTTTATATAATTGTTATGATATTAATAAACCTTCAATGGCATCGAGAGCCGTTTTAACATGTTATAATTTTTGAAAATCTAAAGTTTTTTAACTAATAATTGTTTTGAGTTAAAACTACATGTTTTTTAGGTTTTCTTAAAATTAGGGTTTTGTTTTTAAAAATTAGGGGTTTGGCCGAAGTTTTATAAATAAAAAAAGAATTGTTTTGAAACCCTAAAATACATGTGGGATACTTTTAAATTAAATTGCATGATTAATTGTTATGTCATGTATGGTTACGATCCAAAGAGATTTAATTGTTAAGATTTGTGGGAAATCCATGATAACGTGCATGTTTTCATGGATCGTAAAATTATATGTTTATATGATTTTATGTGCTACGTGATTATTTGATTCAATAAATCTAGAATTAGGGAAGACTTTTATATAAATATAAAGACCTAGATTTGATGATTATTGAATAAATCGTATGCATGTGGCTATTTGATTCATTTATTACACATATAAATTGTTATTATGTGTTTATGATTTAGTTTTTTTACTTGTTTATATTAAAAATTATTGAATTGTTGTAAACAAGGGTTTTTTATGAAAAGAAATAATATGGACTATTAAAAATAATGATTTGTTAGAGATTTAAATTACATAAGATTACGTTGATTGGTGAATTGCAATAATAATCTAACGGCCTACTCTTTTTGACAAACTATAAAGTGGGTTTAACGCACCGCTGGTCATGTACCCGGTTAAGGAAGAAGGTATTATGCCATTAGTCGCTAACCAAATTCCCGGCTCGCCTGTACGTCAAATTGAAATTACCTACGATTATTAATTGAATTATACCTAAAGGGTGATTTATCACAAATTCACATCCGAAACACAATAAATAAGGGTATTGCTTTGTGCGTAGCCGAGTTCTAGCAAAAGTACGTGGTGAATAGTTGTGGGTAAATTCTTTAATTGGTTTAACCAATACCGCAACATAATTTATGAAGAAATTTAATCTCGTGAAAAAGTTTACTAAATTTTTTATTAAACTTATGCTACGGAGTTGTATGCATGCTTCTCCATACATTGATTTTGACATCAAAATTTATACCCTTAAAATTTAAGTCGAATGTTCCTAATTGACGAACACTTGAAATTACTTCGTTATCAAATGAGATTTTTGGGTGATATTGTGATGGAGAGGAAACCTTTCGTAGAATGAGAATTTGTATGATGGTTTTATGTTACTCAGATTAGACGACTTAATTAAGTTACTTAGTGAGATCTGGAAACTTAATGCATTCAGAAGGGATGAAACATGTTTACAATGCAAAATGTTTTTTGGCAATGTAAATCCCTTAAAAATCTAGAAATTGAAAATTGTTTGTCAATTGAATTGTTCGACAAGTCGCTGCATTGAGTACATTCATTACTAGCAGATCAACTGATGTAATGGATCTATGTCAATATAGTTATAGAATTCAAGGAAAATAATATGGTTTTTATACCAGGGTAGTTTTATTTTGTTGAAAGTATTTTGTTATTGAAAATACTAATATTTGAACTTATTTCTATTGAAATGGCTCAACCCACCCATAACACTATAAGTTCCGCGTTCAAAGCTTTCTTTGAACGTCCTGAACTTACTGGCCCAAACTTCAATGATTGGTATCGCTCGCTAAGAATTGTCTTGAGATCAGCGGGTACTATTGATATCTTGACTACTCCCTGTCCGGAGGATCTTGCTGAAGGAGCATCTGATGCGCAAAGGCTTGAACACGTTGCTAATGTTAAGAAGCACTCTGAGGTGGCTTGCTTAATGCTAGGTAAAATGGCTCCTCTACTTCAACAGAAGTATGAACTATTCTCACCTAAGCGAATGCTTGATGAGCTCAATGCTATGTTCACGAAGCCGCAAGTTGTGGAGATCTACGACTTAGTAGATGCTTTGCATAGCTGCAGGCAAGCTCCAGGAAAGTCTGTAAGTACCGATTACTTGGAGATGAGGGGTTATATGGAACATCTCATTGCACTAGGACAACCCTATGATCATAATATGGCTACCAACTTGATCAATAGGTCCCTTAACAAGGACTTCAATGATTTTGTTAGAAACTATAATATGCATTGCACGGGGAAGACAGTTAATAATTTGCATGCAATGCTCATTGACTATGAAAAGGGGTTAAAAGACAAGGCATCTACCGCTACGCCTTCTGTACTAACCATACAAAAGGGTAGAGTGAGTAAGCCAAAACCGCAAGCGAACAAGAAGAAAGGCAAAGGCAAGGGTGATAAGGGCAAACAAGTTGCGACTTATTCGAAACCTAAGCAGAACTTTGTAAAGAAGAATAGATCTCAGAAGGATGAGACTTGTCACCATTGCATTACAAGTGGTCACTGGAAGAGGAATTGCCCTCTTTACCTCGAAGAGTTGTGAGAAATAAAGAAGAAGTCTGAGCAGAGCGTTGCAGCTTCAGGTACTTTATTTATGATTGAATTTTTCAATTTAACATAAAAATTAAATTCCTGGGTATATGATACGGGATGCAGTATTAACATTTGTAATATGCTGCATGGATTTAATTTGGAAAGGAAACTTTCCTATGTGGAATAATTTCTGCAAGTGGGCAATGGCGCACAAGCAGCAGTTGAAGCTATAGGAACATTTAATTTAGTTTTACCTTTGGGTTTAGTACTAATTTTAAATGATTGTAATTATGCACCTACAATTGTTAGGGATGTTATTTCTTTTTTTTGTTTCTTGAATAATGGATTCATTCACACGATTGATAATAATGGAATTTCTATTTGGAAGAATGGTATTTTCTATTTTAATGCAATTTCTGTGAATGGTGTGTTTAAAATAGACATACATGATAATGAATCCAAGAATAATAAATCTGTCTTTAGCATGAATAAGAAGAGAAATTTTGACAAGAACTCTTCTTATCTTTGGCACTGTATACTTGCCCATATTGAGAAGACTCGTATACAAAAGCTTCAACGTGAAGGTATTTTGGAAAATATCGATAATGAATCATACGATAAATGTGAGTCTTGTATCTCTAGAAAGATTACCAAGAAACCTTTTAATAGCAATAATGAAAGATCTACTGATTTACTTGGATTAATACATACTGATGTGTGTGGACCACTTAGACATTTGTCTAGGAAAGGTCTTCCTAACATTTACGGATGATTATAGCCGTTAAGGTTATGTTTATTAACTTAAGCATAAACATGAGGTATATTAAACATTCAAAGTGTTTAAAGCAGAAGTAGAACTGCATCTAGGAAAGAATATTAAAGCTCTTCGTTCTAATAGAGGTGGTGAATATTTAAGTCAAGAGTTTATAGATTATCTAAGTTAGAATGGAATTGTTCAGCATCTTACTTCTCCCTATACTCAACAACAAAATGGTGTATCCGAAAAGAGAAATCGTACATTATTGGATATGGTGCGACCTATGTTTAATCTTACAACTTTACCTTTATCCTTTTGGGATTATGCTTTAGAGTCTGTTGTTCGCATTTTAAATATGGTTCCCACAAAGAAGTTTGATAAGACACCATATGAACTATGGCATGGCAAGAAGCCATATTTTTCTTACTTAAAGGTCTGGGGTTGCGAGGCGTATGTGAAACGTGACTCGGGTGACAGACTCCAACAACGATATGTAAAATGTATCTTTGTAGGATATCCTAAGGAAACTATGGGTTACTACTTTTATTATCCACCTGAGAACAAAGTGATTGTTGCTAGGTATGGAGACTTCCTTGAATCTGATCTTGTAAATCAAGAGTTCAGTGGGAGAAATTATGATCTTCAAGAGAGTCATATAGATACATTACCTTCTGAAAACACTAGCGATGTAATTTCTGTAGAACCAGAAAGTCTGGCGGTTCCACCAAAATTGGTTCCTCTGTGTAGATCCGCAAGGATTAAAAACGCAAATAGCAATATATATGTCTTAACATAGAGGATGATGATGAAGTAGGGGATCTTGGTGAACCTGCTAATTATAAATCCGCCATACTTGATCCTGAGAAGGATAAGTGGATGGTTGCTATGGATGAGGAAATGAAATCCATGAAAGTAAATAATGTTTGGATTCTTGTAGAACCACCACCAAATGCTAAAGTAGTGAGACATAAGTGGATATACAAGAAGAAAACTGACATGGACAGAAAAGTACAATCCTATAAAACTCGTTTAGTAGCTAAAGGTTTTACTCAAACTTTTGGCATAGACTACGAGGAGACATTTTCTCCTGTAGCAGACTTAAGAGCTATTAGGACTCTCATAGCTATAGTAGCATACTATGACTATGAGATGTGGAAAATGGATGTTAAAATTTCCTTCTTGAATGGTCGCTTAGATGAAGACATCTATATGCAGCAAACAGAATGGTATGTTGATCCTAAGAATCTAGGACACGTGTGCAAACTTCAAAGATCCATTTATGGTTTGAAGCAAGCATCACGTCAATGAAATAAAGATTTGATGAAGAAATAAAAAAGTTTGGATTTATTCAGAATCGTGATGAGCCATGTGTATATCGCAAAGCTAGTGGGTGTGATGTAGTATTTCTAGTCCTATGTGTTGATGACATATTAATCATGGGAAGTAACATTCCAAGACTTAAAGATGTTAAGGATTATCTTGGTAAATGTTTTTCTATGAAGGATTTAGGAGAAGTTGCATACATTCTGGGAATTAAGATCTATCGAGATAGGAAAAGACGGTTAATTCGTCTAAGTCAAGATGCTTATATAGATAAGATATTTAAGAAGTATAATATGCATAATTCCAAGAAAGGTTTTTAACCTATGGAATTTAAGCATAATTTAAGTCATGAGATGGATGCATCAACTCCTGAAGAGGAGGCATACATGCAGAAGGTTCCTTACGCTTCGGCTGTAGGATCTATAATGTATGTTGTTAGATGCACAAGGCCTGATGTGGCGTTTGCTCAAACTTGGTCAGTAGATACCACTAGACTATTGTTAAACATATTCTAAAGTATTTTAGTAGTACGAAAGATATGTTCTTGGTATTTGGAGGGAAACCAGACACAGAACTGAATGTGACAGGTTTCTGTAATGCGTATTGGCAATGTGATAAAGACGATACGAAGTCTCAGACGGGTTACATTTTTGTTATCAATGGAGGAGCAGTTGACTGGAAGAGCAAGAAAAATAAAACGGTTGCAATGCATGCTACTCAATCTGAGTACATGGCTACTTCAGAAGCTGCAATAGAAGCTGTTTGGATTAGGAAGTTTATTGGAGATCTTGGAGTGATGCCTTCAATTAAAGAACCTATAGATATGTATTATGACGATTATGCCACAATAATATTCGCCAATGATTCCGGAGTCATGAAAGGCCCCAGACACTTTAAACGTAGACATCACTACGTCCGAGAACAAGTTGAAGCTCGTGAAATCAAATTAATAAAAGTTCACACAGATGATAACGTAGCTGATCCTAACTAAGGCTTTGCCTAGACCAAAGGTAGTTAAGCACGCCAAGGCGATTGGACTACAACTAGCTAATGAACTCATGCAATAAATCTATGATTAGTATTTGGATAAAGGATGTTAAGACATTATTATTTAATAAAATAAAGATTGGGTTTCGTTTATTCTTATTATTTAATTTTGTATCCTATTTTACATGTTTTAATCCATGAATAAATGTTATGCTAAATGTTTGTTGTCAATTAATAATATGAGAATATTATTAAACCAAGACAAATCAAAATAGTGATAGAGTATACTTGAAAGTATATTGATCAAATTTGGATGATTTCGATGAATCAAATATTGGACTTATCCCAACTATATGATTTTACTTTATGGATCTTTGTCATTAAGTAAAACATAAATAGTTATCTATGGAATACATTATTTTTGGAGGTGTTGCAAAATTCATAAGTTTTGCTCGTAGTCAATATAGAATTTATTTACTCCAATTTCTTTTTGGAGTTTAATACAACTGGGCCCCTCGTGGGATTACTAAGATGTTTGTGTGGCCACACCCAAATTTGTTTTGGTAATCTTGTTGAATCTGTGAACGAGAAACAGAATGGTTTATGAAAGGAATGACTGAGATTCATATCCTTATTAACGTAGTATTATAAATAAAAGGATAATAATAATGATGAATCATTCAAAGGTTTTATCTAGGAGACCTTACTCAAGTTGTACTAGAGACATTGCTAAGTGTAACTAGACGCTAGTCAATGTAATTAGGATACTCGAAAATGTGCAAGTGGGAGCTGAAATTTTATGGACTTATATTTAATAGTCGTGTGATATGATCGAACTCGAGATTAAGGGATTGCACACAATACGTAAAGAGTGAATTTATTTAATGAATATATTTATTGTATTTATTAATTTATTTAATAAATATATATTATATTTATTATATTAAATCAAGCTATATAACTATATAACTCTGACGATCGTTAATTAATTAAGAGTTAAGTATTAACGAGTGTTAAATATTATATAGAAAGAGGATTAAAAAGGAAGAAGGATGGAAGGTTCCGGAACACCCCATATATGGGTGTTCGAGAGTCAGTTAGGGCACAACAAGGGGAAGCAAAACTTGACTTTTATTTGTTTGTGCTACATGTATTCTAGGCCTATAAATACAACCCCTTACCCCTCATAATCAACATAACTTGAATCTCTTCCCTCTCCTCTCCTCTTGGCCGATCGCAACCCTAACCCACGAAGGGTTTCGGTGTGGTTTTTCTTGGTGCTCGATTTTAATTTTAAATCTAGTCCTAGCCCCTCTCTAGGGTTGTTGGGTAGATTTTATACTATCGATATAGCTCAATTTACACGTGCTAGAATCACGGTTAGATCGTTGTATTACGTGTGTACAAGATCGTAATATAGTCTTACTTTATACTATATCTTGGTGATATACGGTATAAACCCGAATTGGTGATTCATTCTTCGTCTTGTGGATTTGCTTTAGCGTAAAGGTATGTAACCCTAATTCGATTAATTATAATTGTTTTATTATTATGATCTTGTTAAATTGCTTCCACTATGTGTGCTTTGATCTCGTTTAGGGTTTTATATAATTGTTATCATATTAATAAACCTTCATGTATATTAAGAGAAAGACAACTCATTGAAAACCCCCATCCTCTCCATGACGCCCAATGATACCTTCTATATCCTTCTCACAACCAATCATGAAAAAACCTATGGCTTGACTAACTTTGATAACGTCATCCATGAGTTCCAAAATGGAGCCTCCCTTTTTCTGAGATTGAACAATACCATCACCATCAGACCCTAGTTCAGAATCAACCACGTGATCATCCTTCAAATACGTGAACGAACAGACCTAGCAGCCCCGCTATCGACTACTTCCTTATCAGTAGTAACTTTTGTATTGTTAGGAGGAGTGTAACTTGGTGGGAACGAAATACTTGAATCAGTCACTTTCCCAGATACCTCACGTTCAATCTCAGCTTTCTTAGCAGCCGAAGCAGCCCCCATTGATCATTATCGACACTTTTAGCAATAGCTTCTGCGCCTTGTTTTTGAAGATGTCCATAGATATCGAACGGGTCACTAGAAAGTTTGGAATTACACACCGGTTGCTCAAGATCTGTATCACCTATGACATTATCCATTGCATCACCAAAACATGTCTCAGACACAACCTAATCTTCTTTACTAACTTTATCCCCATGATCAAACTATCGCGTCTCTCCCTTAGTTGAGCCGCCTTCTTTAGAAGAGTCAACATCTGAGCAATAGCCCTCGTCATCAGCACGCTTTTCAGAAAATCGAGGACCAAACAAACAATTCTTAGGCTCGAATCATAAAAATCTTACCTCTGAGGACAACCTTAAATTTTTCCAGATGTTATCCTCCATCTTAGTTTTGATACCAATACGTTTACGGGCAAAAAAATTAGCCTTATTCTCTGCTAACTTCATTACCTCACCCTATCGAGAACAAATTTTAGTAAAAGTAGCTCGTGTCCAATCATGAGGAGGAACCCCTTCGATATCAGTCCACACAATCTTTTCTTTAGCTACAAGCATGAAGAGATAATGTCATTAGTGATAGCACATTTGTTAAAGTTATTAAAGAGACCAGTATTGAAACTTATCTAGTAGTAGTAGGTTATACAAGAGAAAAGATCCAACAATATAACCCATATTTGTAAATCAAATTTGTGGTGTTACAAGAATCAAGTTTATTTCACCACTAAAACCCCAAAAAACGACATTGTTCAGCAACGATGACGCAAACACTTTATCACACTTTTGGACTGTTCATAAAAGCACAAAATACAAGTAGAAAATCTTGTAGTGGTTTGGATGATTGGACTAAAAATCCAAAGTATGTATATGCTTGCAAGGCCTTGTTTTATGTATCCTTGTACCGAAATGTAAAATAGATCCTCAAAACGATTCAAATTTACGGTTTAACACAGTTTTTTTTATCAATATTAGAATGAGACAATTTCATATATCACAAAATATGAGGCGATACAATGTATTTTGTCTACAACGCATTTTTGAACATTAACTAAATCTTTATAAACATTGTGAATGGATGTTTTTATAAATTTTTTTGTATATATGATGACCTACATAGTCATTTGAAAGTAACTTTATAATTGATTGCAAAACAAAAAATACGATAAAAGACATATATGAATATAAAAAAACTTGCATTTAGAATTTGCAAATATATATTAAGAAGAAAATTTACATAGATGTATTATAATTCCAAGTAGTTAGTATTTACCATAAACAAATACTAACAAGATGGGCACAACAGCGCTTCGCGACGAGAAAAGCTTCGTTTGCATAAATGTCATTGTACAAAGGGTGACTTAGTGTTTTTTTACATAGAGGCATTTACACCTGGAACTTGGCAGTTATACAAAATGATTTGCGGGGTTCCAGGTATGCGTTTTATTTTTCACCATATGCAGCTTTTTCTGGAACATGAGAATTATACAAAGGCTTCCTGTAGCTAGTTTTTGTTGGTGAAGTCTTGTTCTGTACTATTCCTTTTTTGTTTTCTTTTGTTTTTGCTGGTTTTCGGGGAAGATGTGTCTTTTGACAGCTTTTCTGGACATCTCCATATCTGCATGTTCTTTCTTTGGGCCTTTCTTCTTTAATGGTCCTACTGTTGTTGCTGCATGTAAAGAAGTGTTAGGAAACGAAACTCATTAGCATAAGTAGGCTGTTTTGTAAAACAAATAGAGGTGTTTGGTATATGTGTGTGGTAGTAATAATGTATGCATTCAAAGTAATCTATAATATGAGAATCCTGTTCATAGTTGATAGGCCGCTAAAAGAACTCGATAAATACATTCCTTCCATTCATTTTAAAATATAATTTAAATGAAATTTCCTGCGTAATTGCCATCTCACCCATTAAAAGTTACTTGAGTAGTTTTATCAGCATATATATATATATTATTGAACAAAGCTTGTATTCTAAAAACATACTATGTAAACGACATATGATATGACCACATGTATTTCTGTAGGTGTTCAACTATTAGGCAACGTATCATTCTTTTCAACTTAATTACAGTGGTGAAGGAGACAACTTACTTCATTTGTACTAAATAAAACACCAATTATTTGTCGTCATCTTGAATTGTATTAACCAAACAAAAAGTTTAGCCTTCTCCAACCAAAACATCCATTTGTCCTGAAACCGTTAAAAATCCTACAATAAAATAATAGTGTCAAGTTACACCACCACAACAAGGTAACAGACACTTAAATCTTTAACAATTCGACTCAGTTGATATAATATAGCTTTGAACAACATCAAGCGCATACCATGGCATCAACTCAAAGCTACCAAGTGCAGATATAACTGAATTTAAGCAGGTAGGTAAACCACAACAATATTTCTTTTTTTCGTGCCTGTTTTTGTTAACTCCATTTCTTAAATCGCATGGATGAACTATCTGGTTTTTGTTTCTAAAGACACATGAGTTGGCTCAGAAAGGTAGATCATTGGAGAAACATTGTGTGTCTACCATGGCTGCAACTTTAAAAGTTTCCACGCCAAGACGCAGAATGCTTCACTTCCGGTCCTTTCTACCGAGAAAGTCATCTTTGCCATTAAAAAACAAAGATCACGTTTCTGCAGCGTCACATTTTCCCAGAAACCATCGTCTCTTTTTCTGTTCCAAATAGATATGGAAAAAACCACACAAACACCATGATTTGAAAACACACACCGTATCTATCTCCGGTGCCGCTAGTCTCAAACAAAATAGTCTCTGAAACCTATCACCACAAACAGAAATGCAACACCCCATTTTGATAAATGGAATATCACAGGATAATTATGACGTGTCATCAAAGCATGCAAGGTAATATGTACAAACATACATGACCAAAAGGGAAAATTGAAATCAAACATCGGTTCCTAAACATAAGCCCAAAACATAAATGAAGTAAATGAAATGAGAAAGGACAAAACAAGTGTCCAAGCAAGCATAAAGTAAATGAAGTACAAGGGAAAGAAATCTAAGGCAGCTCCCATCCTATGCATGTTCTCCAAATGCTCAAGCCTGTCCTTGGGTACCTGCCGTTTTGGGACATGGAAAGTAAAATATACGGTTGAGCAATACGCTCAGTGAACAGATATATGGAAATGAAATGAATAGCATAAACATAAGTAAAGTGAACTGGAAGTATAAAATGAGAGTCCAGCGGAATAATGTAAGTCCTGGAAAACTAGTTTAAGCTTATAAGACTGGTTTTATATTTCTGAAAAGACTTATGCTTAGTTTATACTGAAAAATGTATTTTAAATATGCACAAGAGCCCATATAGATCATGAAGTATCAACGTGCATGAATACTTAGAGGGGTGACCTCATCATGCAATTAGAGGGGCTGCCTCTAATTAATATATATAATGAGTAGAGGGATCAAATCCTATAACGGATGCAAGGCACACACCGCAGTTACCATGAAATCATACTACTTGTCCTAGGATGCACCCATTCGCCTCACATGATAATAATAACAAATGCCAAAATACTCAAAAGGGGCGCTATGAGCAATCACTCTCATCGCAGAAGAGTCATAACACCGGTGCCTCCAGTGCTATGGTTATGGGACCCCCATAACTAGGTGAGACTGGCATGCATGTATGTAGCTCATGCAAATCGAAAATAATCATACACATACTGATGTGTTTAAGACACTTAAAATACTGGAGAAAACAGATGGCTGCAAACGGGGAAATCCTAAGTATAGGAAAGGATGTCCCTACTGAAGGACGTAATACTCGTACCTTATGTCCAGTAAATGAAGACGAAAACGAACGTAGAAGATCACTCCGACTTCACAATAGCTACATAATGAAGAGACATGAATAAGAGTCAGTCTTACTTATACATACTTGTTAATTAGCTTACTTGACGTGTTCATACTTATTATACTTGTTATTGTCTTGTATTATTATTTCATGTTTTAATCATGTGTTTTTTATAGTTTCATGTGTTTTATATTCATGTGTTTCATGTCTTAAGTGTTACAATACTTGTTATAACATAATGAGTAACTTTCTAAAAATAGCAGGTTTCTATATATAGTAACTTTCCAAAAATAGCATGTTTCTATAAAAAGTAACTTTCCAAAAATAGTATGTTTCCTTAAATAGTAAGTTTCTAAAAATAGAAAGTTTCCATAATTAGTAAATTTTCAAAAATATAAAGTTTCCATATTTAGCATGTTTCTATAAATAGCATGTTACCATATTTAATGTATTTCTATAAATAGCATGTTACCATATTTAGTGTATTTCCATATTTATCATGTTGCCATAATTAGAATAATTCCGTAATTAACATGTTTCCAAAATTAATCATATGCTTACTTTATATCATGTATAACTATATTATAAAGTTTAATAAATAAAGAAATACTTACCTTATCTTATTATTATTAATTAATAATGTCATGTTATTATAAGTTAATATTAATCAATAATATTACATGTTCCATGTTATTAAACTTTACCATAAAAGATATTAATCAATTAACCTAAATTTTAATTAATTAAATTAAATTTATGTTCATGAATAATTAAATTAATAATTATTATATCATAAGTTTATTTAAATAAATGTACATACATGTTATATCACAACTTTATTTAAATAAACATAACCAAAGTTTATTTTAATTAATCCCGAAATTAATTAATACAATTTATAAATTTAAAACATAACATAAAGCATTTTACATGTCGGTTTAATTACGTGTTCAAAAAAATGTCAAGTTCCCGAGTCCCATCACGAGACCCGACAACCGAGCACCATATCCCGAGGGCTGCGGCCTCGCTGCTACGACTCGTTCGAGCCACAAACATCTCACCGAGAGCCAAAGGCCCTCGGCTCGTTGTTGTGCCCGAACCAAACGAACCCCCAGCCACTGCTGGGGTTCCCCTGCTTGCGTCTAGTACCTACCGAGCCCCCACCTTGGGTCTCGGTTCCCACCGCTAGGCCAAGAACCCCGTTGTGGGTCTTAGCCCTTGCGGCTACCAACCACAACACCACCACCGCCAGCCATAGCTTGCGGCTGATGGTTTAAATCCAATGCGTCGCCCTATTGGGGTTGCGGCTGTTAGTCACGCGACACCACCGAGACCAATCTTGGTCTCGGTTTTCGTGTAACCCGAACAAACAAACATAAATCCTGATCCCCATGTTTAATCTTTTTAATTTGCATGTTTTCATACTTGTTTTTAAACGATCTATTGTTAAAGAAAGTAAAATAAAAAGATTAGAGAATCAAGGATACCGTATGCGTGAAAAGGTTATAGACACGAACACTATACCATATGAATAATGAACAAGAAATCAAAACGAATCGTCCTTGTGTTCTTTAGGGTGCCGCGGCAAGGAGAGAGACAAAGGGAGTAGGGTTTTGATTAATTTTCTGTAAAAGTGATTATGAATCCCCTGGTGTTTTATTTATTGTTTAGCAAAAATCTCATAGGCCAGGCTTGGCCCATCTTGCCCTTTTCTCCTCTTCTAGCCGGCGCACAAACACCCCCTTGGTGTTTTCATAATTGTTTTCTTGCTTAAATATTTACCGTGTGTGCTCGTGTTAATTATCGTGTTTTAATTTCTTGAATGCTTTCTTAATATTATACGTACATTCTTATCGTGTATTAATATTCATGTTTATGTACATAATACTTATGATAATTAATTAATATACATACGGTTCGTATTAAATATTCATGATGCATGTCGTATATTAATTAATTATAAAATTTAAATTTAACCGTAAATTCGTGCATTTAATGATCTTAGGATTTTTAAATCGGGTTTTACAACTCTTCCCCTCTAAAAGAATAATTCGTCCTCGAATTAGAGATACGATAAACTCGAAAGACATGAACGTGACGTGACTGTAGAGAACATGGAACATGACGTGTCTGAAGGGAACATGGAACATGAAGTGACTGAAAAGAACATATTTGAATTATGGAAGGAAAAGAGGATAATAAATCCAGATGGACTCCTCCGTTTCCAAGTGGCTTTCCGCTCGGAACGGTCCTCTAAAAGGTCTCGGCGAAAATATTAATCTTGCTCTTCATGACTTTGTCTTGACGATACAGAAAAGTTTCTGGTTTATCGTCGTAAGATGTATCCTCATGAATCTGATTCAGTGGATAAGGAATAACGTGCAAAGATAACGAAACGTTATGATGCGAAATAATCTGGAATAACTGACGTTAGTAACGTCTGAGCAACGATGCGTGAGACATACTGAAACGTAGTACGTAAACAATTGTGAACGTGATACGTGAACAATTGTGAACGTGATACGTGGAGATATGGTAAATGTAATGAGAAAACATATGGTGGACGTGATACGTGCAACATATCGTGAACGTGATAGAAGAACGTAAGGTGAACATGATATGGGAACATATCGTGAACGTACGATAACTGAGGAGGTAACGATAAACGATACGAGATGAGACGTGAAATATGAAGTGGAACGTCTGTCTGAGGATGGAAGGTCATACTAAGCTTGAGTCTGGTCTCAAGTTTTCTGCAATTCTTTCCAGAACGAGAAGGGAAACGTAAATCGTGAGATAGGATACGATCATGAACGTGAACGATGTCATGAACGTGGAAGTGAAAGCAAATCATAAAATGAAAAATGGATATAAACGTAAACAAAGTCGTGAACGCTAACGTGAGATGTAACTTGATGAGACTGTAATTATACATAGTCTCATCGTCCAAATCGGGCTTAAAACGCTTAAAATATCATCAAAATACCCAAATATATGCTTGTGTTTGTTCATTGTGTATTTTAGGTACGGATATCGTGAATTCACCAAAAGATCAAAGGAATCAAGCAAAAAACGAACACGGGAAATGAAGCCGCACAAAGAACCGGACCCGAAATGAATTTCCTTTGAAGTCCTTGAAGTTTGAAGAATTGGAAAGAATGGTCCCTCAACTTTTGAAGACTTGTAATTTTAAACCCTTGTAAAACTCAAAAATTACATAAGGGTCCCTAAAATAACAAGATTATGCATTAATGGTCCTTGAAGAATGCAAATATTGCATTAAATACCCTTGGAACAAGTTTAAGAAACCTTTGGTGGCCAATGTGTGAAAATTATAACTTTCTTATAAAGGGAAATTGGTTTGGGAGCTGTTTAAAACAAAGTGACAACATTTTGGGAATAGAAGGACTAATATGGGCAGACACCCAAACTTCCCTCAACCAATCAACATTCCACCTCATACATCTCCACCAATCACAATCCTACACTTCATCCCACCTTACATGTCACCCCCACTATAACTCCTAAATATTAGTTTAATTTATTTTAAATTAATATTAATTATACTTAACACCGGGAAACACTTTTTCTAAATACTATTCTTCATTAAACCCCTTCCCTGTAGCTTTGATGAACCCTAACCTCACCATCACTAATTCCTACATGATTAAGGCCCAAAATTAGCAGATCCATAATACACCCTAACCTCAACATACCCCAATCCCCAGAAAGGTGTCACTCTCACTCACATGGTCAATCCAGCTATCCCCTGCCCCACATTTGAACAAGAATACAAAGTGTACAACTACATCAACGATTCTTATTTAATACTTGTTCCCAAAGTCAAAAAGAACGATGGAGATGAAGTTTTAACAGCTGGCTCCTCAACATCATCACATGGCACATCAGATTGACCAAAGACCAGATTCAAACAAGAGGGTATTCTTGGTAAATCGTCAGCTAGGGTTTGTGACTTGTATTTTTTTATTATTGTTCTAGAATGATCAGTAGTTTAGTATTTAAGGAGCCTTCATTTTGTGAATGAGCCCTTGTTCCAGTTTTCATATTGTAAAATTTTTAATGAAAAAAAATAGTTAAAGTTTTTCTTTAATCTTTGCAAGTGATACTGAGTTCCATTGTCCTTTCTTTATATTAGTGCAAGCTTATTTAATTTTCTACAAGATTTTACTTTACTAGTTTATCCAAGGTTTTTTCAAAGAAAGCAGTTTTTTTTTCTTGTTGAATTAATTGGAGACCCAAACCTTTGTGCTTGAAATGTATGTGATTGGTTTGACAAACCAAGCACATGCATAAGTATGAAATTTTGTTAACTTATTTGTTTGGTTACTTAAATTTTCTTGGCAAAGATTTTGCTTTCCAAAGTTTCTGTGGGTATTATCTTCGTTCTAATGTCTCATTGTATCAAAAACTGGTACAAGCTTGTTGACACCAAGCTCGTATTAGATTCTTGAGACTTTGAGTGGTATTTGTCACCTTGTGTTGTTTATTCTTCAGCAGGTAGCAACAAAGCCTCATTCATTTCCTTTCTTTCCTTTTTGTTGAAGATATTGCATATCTCGGTTCTGTAGTAAAACCTCAACGAGATATCTCTACATACAGCCCTTTTAAGCGTGGAGCGTTAAAAAAATAGAAGGCATCAGCCCTTGGTAAGGCTTGAACCCTATTTATGCATAAAACTGCCTATTTGGTGTGTTTGTGTGAATATTTTTCTTGGCATATGCTCTTGATGTTTATTTAGGTTTTGTTGCATTGATCTTGTTGATTTACGTTAGGTTTGAGGTGTTCTTACAAAGTTTTTCTTTGAATCTGCTCAAATAGTCGTCATAAGGGGTGTTTGGGGCGGTTGGTTAAAGTGGCTAGGGTGACAACTAGGCCAAGCAACTAGGATTATACATCTTGCTTTTGACCTGTTTTATTGGGTTCAAGTATTGGTTTTACTTGTTTCATGCTTAGGTAGTATTTGGTTGTTTTCATTTATATGCAAAAATCTGTCCAAAACCATCAGTAGGCCATTTGAGCTTTTATCTTTGAGGTTGAGTTTTGAAATCTTGCTATATATTGGTCGTACGCTTAATCTAGATTGCTGTAGGGTACTTTTGTTAGTTGGTTAGTTATTGTTAATGTCGTGTTAGCGTAAATCTCACTATTTTTGCAATTTAAATCAACAAGTGAACCCACTGTCCAACAGTATGGTGTCTTGGCTTTTTTTTGTTAATGTTGAGTTTGGTTGTTATTCCAGATAGAAGCTTATTATAGGTTAGGTTTGAATTTATTTTTGCATAAAACTCATAAACAAAAAAAAAGATTAGTATCTTAGTTTCTGCTCTTGTGAGATGTTAATGTTCAATTTTCTGAATTAAAAGTGGTGTTTGGCACAGCTTTTATCTCCATCTTAGGATTAGTGTTTCACTTTAGGCTTTATTGAATCAGGTTTTAGAGGTTATATGTAGTGTATTTAAGCCTTGGTTTCATTGTATAACTCAAAAAGTCAAAAAAGTTAGTGTTGCTTAAGTCGTTTAGGTGTTTTCTGTAATTGGGGAATTTTGAAGCTAAAGTTGTTGTTTATGTGGTGTTAGAGATTTTTTTAGTCCACTTTTATGCCCTCTTTAGTTCTGTAGGTTTGCTTGTGGGTTGCATATCAATAGCTCAAAAATAGAGGTACTCCTAGTTCATTTTATAAGACGAAAAACTGCATAATAGCACCAGCAGACTTGTAGGTCCCATTTTTGTATTTCTTGGTTTAATTTTATTCACACTCTTAGTTCATTGGTTAGTCTAGGTATGTGTTATCTGGTATTGGAGGTTCGAGGTAGTTAGGTGCGTTAAACTTGCTATCGTAGCCCACTGTTGGCCTTAAAACACCCACAGCCCTTATTTTTGTTTCTTTTTTTTGCTGATTTTTGGTTGAAATCTGTGTTAATTTGGTGTTTTTATTGGTGTCTTTGTGTTTGTTATTGACTCCCTACAACCCACTGGTTGTAGGGGTGCCGTTTGTGCCCAAAAACATCGAAAAACAAGCAAAAACGAGCCCAAAACGAGCCGAAAAAACCATACAGCAACTTTTTCTTTGTTGTCCGAGAACGCTGCAGATTTGTTTTATTTTTTTAGTGTTGTACGATATCGGACAACACTGATGTAGGACAAGCCTGTTGCCTGATAGGATCTTGGACAACACTAAAGTACTCCACCTTGGAGTACTTTCGATTTTAGCCATATCTTTTAGTTTTTTTTTACTTTTTCATTTTTTCCTTGTTAATTTAGTTAAAAAAATATTTTTAGAAAAATAAAATTTATTTTTAGCATTATTTTATTATTTTTATGATTATTTTAGTTTAAAAAGTGTTTTTAGCCTTTTAAAAATAGAAAATTAGTTTTAAAAATTTAGGAAAAATACTTTTTAGTCTTTAAATAATATAAGTGATTTATTAGTTCAATAAAATAATATTTTGGGCTTTTTCTTAATTATATTTAATTTTAGGGCTTTAATTAGCATTTAAAGTTAAATATTTAATTAATAAAAGGTTTTAAAATTTATTTATTGGATTTTTATTCTTATTTATATTATTTTAGACTTAGTTTAATCTTTTAATTAATTTTTAGGTTTAATTTTTAATTTCGTCACGTTTTACGTAATTACGTCATCGTTTTACGTCATTACGTCGTAGTTTAATCGTAATCGTAGCTCGTCTTTAATTTTTCTCTCCTAAACCAAAAACGTCACTAATCCAAACTTTATTTTACATATTGGCACATTAATCCACACACCTCCTTCGAGAACGAACCCGCATTTATTTGGTTTTACGGTTTTTAATTAAATCGTACTACTTAATACTTGCCGCTCATACGCGTTTTTCCTAAAACGTGTACGAAAACACTACATCAATTTTTGGCGCGCTGCCGGGGAGGTGTTTAGTGTGCCATTATTATTAGTATCGTGTTTGTGTGAGTAGTGCGTTTTTGCTTTTTAATTTTTGGAAAGCGTGAATATCGTACATACTCATTTTTGTTATTTTTCTCTATTATAGTATAATATCCAAATAAATCGTGTTTAATTTTCCAAAATTAAACACAAATCAATCTTTACTATATTGTAGATATATTGGTTTTCGTTTTTCTTGTGAATATATTATTACTATATTGTATCTACGTAAGAACAATAAATATACAAGTACTCCAAAAGCGTGAAAACGCAACCTTGATTCGGGATTTCATCACTCGATCATTGTATTCGAATCCAAAGCAAAAGTTTAAAGGCAAAATAGATAAATACTTTCGTGAGGCTTAATTTCAATTAACACAAACTATAAGGTGGGTATAAGGCGGTTGTATTTCACGACCTAAGGGAAAAAGGCTCTTAAGTGCTTAGCGTCGCCTCGTTTCCCCCGCTTGCTTGTGCGTGTTTTGAGAAAGAGGGCCAATCGAGGGTTTGCCGCCCAAGTATTATCTACGTATACTATATTTGCTTGTTTTTTCAAGATTAAACCCTCTTGAACGTTTTGGTGTTCCACCAACGTTCTAAAGTCATCGAAGGCGTTCACTCCACGTGATCGTTTTCATTCTTTGAGGCTCCTTTAATCGAGAAATCGATTCGAGGGGAGATTTGTAGATTTGTGTCTACGTAATACACCAAAAAACCAAAAAAATTAAAAAACAATCAAAAACCCAAAAAAATTTGAAAAATCGAAAAACCGCAAAAATAATCTTCTTTGCTACCCCCCATTCTACGCTTAGTGCATGCACACTCGATCGAAGGATTATTCCAATTCTAGCGAAGCTTCGAATCGACGCAATCGTAATCGAAGGAATCGACGACGTAGACGAGAATTAGAAACCGACGTTCCTAATATCGTTGTTGAAGAGACCGTAGAGGAGATGGCCGACAGTCGTTCGATGATGGAATTGCTCCAAGCGCCCACCGAGGGTTATGGAGACGCGATCGTAATTCCCACTATCGAAGCGGAGAATTATGAGATAAAGAGCGGAATGCTTTCGTTAATCCAAGCTACGAAGTTTCGAGGTCGTGAAGCCGATAATCCTCACGACCATATTCGGAATTTTGATCGTATTTTAGCCACGAGCAAATTTAAGAACGTCGACACCGATGTCGTCAAGCTTATGCTTTTTCCGTACTCGCTCGATGGTGCCGCCAAGGATTGGTACGAGAAAGAGCCACCTAATTCCATTACTACGTGGAAGGATCTCGTTTCCAAGTTCGTTAATTATTTTTTCCCACCGTCTAAGACGACGTTTTTCAAGAATGAAATTACGAAATTTGAGCAAAAACCGCATGAGTCTTTTAGAGACGCGTGGGATCGTTTTAAGGAATTGCTTAGGCAATGTCCTCACCATGGTTTTTCCGAGTTGCACCAAATCGATACGTTTTACAACGGTCTTAATTTTCAAGAACAAGATTCGTTGAATTCCGCCGCCGGTGGCAACTTTTTGTGTAAAACTCCGAAAGATGCATTGATAATTATCGAAAACCGATCCAAGGTTTACCAACTCCGCAACGCACCGAGTGTTGCCAATGTCGCCAATGTTAGTAGTTCTAATCACGACATTGAGAGAGTTGATGCAAAAGTCGATAAGTTGACGAATGTGTTTACGTCTTTTCTCGTTGAGATGCAAAAGAAAGACGCTCCCGCTACGGTGAAAGCGGTTGAGGTTTCGTGTACGTTTTGTGGTGGACCTCATAATTATTACGAGTGTGCGGCTACGGATGGCCAAACGTCGAATGTGAGTGCGTTAAATGGAAACAACAATTTTTCTAATCAAAATAACGCGGGTCCATCACAACAAGGCAATTATAACCAAGGCAACAATTTTCAAAATCGTAACAATTTTCAAGGAAATAATCAACAAGGAAATTTTTCGAATCAAAATCAAGGTTATAATCAAGGTCGTAATATAACTTGGCAAAATCGAGACAATAACCAAAACTCGAATTTTTCAAACAACAACAATCAAGGTAACAATTTTTCAAGTGGGAATCAAAACAATTTTCAAAGAAACAATCAAAACCAAGGGAACTTTAATTCAAATCAAAATAGTTCGTCAAACGATTTTCAAAATTACATGAAAACGAATGAGGCTAATATGAGACGATTAGAGGGAGAAATTGGTACTTTGAAAAACGACTTTTCTAACACATTGAAATTGCAAAACACGAAGATTGATCAAGGGCAAATTGATATTAAAAAGATGTTTTCGGCCATAATGAACAAGTCCTCGGGTGCGTCATCGAGTTCGTTACCTAGCGAAACCGTTGCAAATCCGAAGGAACAATGTAAAGCCGCCTCGTCTCGTGAGAAAGGTCGTGTGATTACCCCTAACCTTGAAGGATTTCGAGTTGTTCCTTCTTCTCAACCCTCGACTTCTAAGACGTCTTATTTTTCTAAAGTCGATGGGGTGAACGTGGCGACCAAGGAAAAGAGTGCACACCCTCGTGTACCTAAAATTCCATCCACGGTTTAAAAAGAGAGCTTTGTCGACCTTACCAAAGTAACCCTTGAAGAAACTTGTGCTTCAATCCTTCTTAAAAAAACCCAAAAGGCGTATGCCGAGAAAGGAAGAGGATCCGGGCCAATTTCTACTACCTTGTGATTTTCCGAGATTGAGGGATGTTTAGCCCTTGCCGATTTAGGTGCTAGCATCAATCTCATGCCTCATTCTATTTGGAAATTGATGAGATTGCCTTCACTTACCCCCACGAACATGACAATCGAGCTTGCAAATTGTACTCCACTTATACCAATTGGAATAGCCGAGGATGTCTATGTGAAAGTTGGAAAGTTCGTTTTTCCCGCGGATTTCGTTATATCCGATTACGAGTGTGACCCTAAATGTCCCATTATTTTAGGCCGACCATTCTTATCGACGGCTCGAACCGTAATCGACGTTCACGAGGGGAGACTTACTATGTGTAAAACCCGCATGCTTTTACCATGAATAGTGCCCTTAAGATCGTACGTCCTAGATTAAAACTTACCTTATTCAGTATTGATCACATTCATGTGCTATTAATCAAGTAAGTGCATACGTGTATGACATGATAAGTATCGATTACGTACAAACTCATGATAAGCAGTTAATAAGTAATTACTATGCACGATCACGTAATAATTATTTAAACAATAATTAATCACGAACATGCGATCATGAAATCATGAACATAATTAAAACACGAACTAAAATAATTACGTAAATACATATAATATAATTACGAGCGTTAAGAATACGATAAACTACATGATAAAATAAACAGAAACACTTTAAACACGAACACGTTTAACCACGAACGAACACGAGAACACACTTATTATTTAGACACGAAAAACATTTGGGTTACCCCTTGTGGGCCCCATATCCACGAAATTTGGAAGAAGAAATGGGCTTAGCCCATGCAAAATTACTAACATGAAAAATTTGGAAAACTTGTTCATTTTGACAAAACCTAGAAAAAAGATAAAACCCTAAAAAGTTTCTCCTCTCCTTCTTCCTCCCCATTTTTGGCCGCCACTTCTACAACACCAAAGGAGGTGTTCTTGTTGATTTTGATCATGGATATTGTACAAGTGTTAGTGTTTGTTCATCCTTTATTGATCCACACATTCGGTATACCTTTTTAACCTTTCTTTTTAATTATTTCTTTTGATTTGATTTGGTAAAATTAATTAAGAACATGATGTTTTTAAAACCTAATTAAAAACATAAAATTAACATGTATTTGGTTAAAGGGTAAAATCAAAAGGGTGTTTTACGGGTGTTTGGTTTAGCCGACGCCTAGACCGTGCCCTAAGGGGGTCACGGCTTGGCCTAGAAACCACCACCGAGACCATGTGGTCCCGGTTTGGTGGTGTGGGTCCCACGGAAGCAAGGAACCAAGGGGAACCCCGATTTGGTTCGGGGTACGGTGTCGATTTCATGCCCGGTTCACGGTTCGTTGGTTAAATCATGATCTATGTTACATGTAAATTTTTATGAATCATGAACTTAGGATATAAATTAATTAATAACATGAGATATTAATTAAATCATGACTTAGGTTATTTTAATTATTAGTTTAACATGACATTAATTTAACCTAAGTATTTTTTTATGTTATAAGTTATAATTAATTAATTATTTAAAACATGCCTATAATTAATTAATTTAGACATGACTTAGGTTATGTTATTAATACATAATGATACACATTTTAACCTAAGTATTTTATTCCATTTTAATTAATACATGTTATACTTTAATTAAAATGCTTAACCTATAGTTTAATTAAAATACATGAAATAATAATTAAACTATACACTATATCATATGACTTAAGAAACAAGCTTATAAACACTTAGACTTATATGTTAGCTTATGTAACCAGCTTAATTCTAAATATGGAAACTTCTATTTATAGAAACTTAATTAAATAAGGCAACTAATTTATTTATGGAAACCTTCTATATATGGAAATCTATCTAATTCAGGCAGCTAATCTAATCATGGAAACCTTCTATGGAAACTTATTTAATTAAGGCAGCTGATCTATTTTTGGAAACTTTCTATTTTTAGAAACTAATCTATTTTAAGCAGTAAATTCTATTTTAGGAAACTTTCTATTTTTGGAAACTTTCTATTTTTGGAAACTTTCTATTTTTGGAAACTTTCTATTTTTGGAAACTTTCTATTTTTGGTAACTTTCTATTTTTGGAAACTTTCTATTTTTGGAAACTTTCTATTTTTGGAAACTTTCTATTTTTGGAAACCTGCTATTTTTGGAAAGTTACTTATTATTACACAGTAAGTATAATAATACATGAAACACCAGTAATACTTAATCAGATTAATCAGAATACTAGATAAACACAGTTTAAGGCTTTAAACAGTGAACCATGACCTAAAACATACCAAATCAGCTAAAATGAGACACAAACCCAGTACGTAATCAGTGAATCGATACTTATACACGTGTGTATTCATGTAGCGTTAGTGATCCAGAAGTAGGAGTCTTTCTTCCGTTCATTCACTGGACTTGAGGTACGGATTCCCGTCCTTTCAGTATGGAAATTCTTTCCTTATTAGGATTTCCCCGTATGCAGCCAACTGTTTTCCCCAGTATTTGTTTTATTGTTTTGAACTGCTTATGTTTAATTAGCATAATCTATAGCCATATACAAGCATGACCAGTTTCACCTAGTTATGGAGGTACCATAACCATAGCATTGGAGGCACCGATGTTATGACTTCCCCACGGCGGAGTGATTGCTCGTGGCGTCCCTTTCAGTTTTGGCCATATTATTATATCAGGTGGGGCGTATGGGTGCATCCTAGTTACATGTTTTATTCAGTTTATCATGGTGAATGTGGTGTGTGCCTTGCACCCTTCACAAGGAGTTGATCCCTCCTACCCAAATCAGTATATTGATTAGAGGCATCCCCTCTAATCAGCATGATGAGGTCACCCCTCCAAGTATTCATGCACGTGACCTTTTCATGACCTATATGGGCTATGGTATATATATGTTAAAACAGTTTTCACAAGATGAACATAAGGCTTTTCAAACTATAAAACCAGTTTTCTTGATACTTAACCAGTTTACTCAGTACTTAGTCTTCCGCTGTTATATGTTACATGCTTATCCTATTTCATGCTATATTGTATATCCGTGCACTGAGCGTTTTGCTCAGCCGTTACTTTCCTTTCCATGTCCCAAAACGGCAGGTACCCAAGACTCGAGCATTTGGAGGACATGCATAGGACGGAAGCTGCCATAGACTTCTTCTCCTGTTTCCTTCATATATTTATGCTTGTTTAGTCTTTCATTCAGTTCATTTACTTTCTTATGTTTTGGGCTTATGTTTGGGGACCGATGTTTGATTCCGGTTTTCCCTATGGTCATGTATGTTTTACTACATATTACCTTGCATGCTTTGATGACACGCCATAATTACGCGTGACATTCCATTTATCAAAATGGGGTGTTACAATTATGGTATCAGAGCCTGGTTTCGACCTGTAGGCTCTAAAACTCGACCTATGACAAGTGGGTAGTCACCAGGAGCTTCCTAAGCCAACGATTGTTATTCCACGTATTGATGTTTTAGCGCGTTGTTGTTTTAACCATTATGTTTTCAGCACCTTTTTGTTTTAGCCATGACGTTTTCAGCACCATGTTGTTTTCACCATGATGTTTTCACCAGTATCGTCTTACTAATATGGAATGAACAACCGTCATCCATACTTAGTTATGTGTCATTGTCTATGCATGATGTTCCTCGTGAACTGTGACGATGTGGACTGACCCCAGTAGTTCATAATTTTCACATAAAATTTTTTCTGTTAAGTTTTGACAATGACTTTTAATTATTATGTTCCATGCATTCATGCATTTATATCATATGTCATCTGTTGCAGGAATTTTGACTAAGTAATGGTTGGTACAGGACTGGCCCTATTTAGTCGCATGTGATTTTATCGAAACTTTTAACTTTGGGACCGACCCATAGGCGTCCCCTCACCATGTCTTTTGTTTTGGAACCGACCCATAGGCGTTCCCTCGCACATATAAAGGTTTTATAAACTACATTACGCATTCATGCACTGTTTTTCATGCATAAAAATTTTCTCATGATTTAAATTGGCATAAAATCTTTTTTTTTTTTTTCATGTCCCCTCATAAGTTATTATGTTTTTATGTCAAGTATGCCTTCATACTGTCATGGTTAACTTCAGTTTCATGCTGATTATGTTATACACTTCTTCGTAATAGATGGTTTCATGTTTTCTCATGATAATTCCGTCTTCATGTTGATTATGTTTCACGCCTCTTTTGTTATTTGCGTTGTCCTGCAAGACATTGTTAGATTTCTTGAATCATGCTTTCATGATAGTCATGGTTGGTTTCCATTGATCATGCTGTCAGGCAAATCATCGTTGAATTTTGTGTAACCACACTCTAGCGTTTCTCTATGCAACCAGAATGATGTCTATGCTAATACTGCCAGGTTATCATGATGGTTTTCCTAAACCGGTTTACTTTCCTTAAATCATGACAAATGATCGAGCCCATACCGATCATTTCATGTGCATTCCATGTGTACTCCACGTACCGTATTTCATGTGTATTACATGTACCTTAATCCATGTGTATTCCACTTGCAATACTTCACGAGTATTCGCTAGTCGATTCTAAATCACCTCAGGCGTATGTTCACTTGCTGATATTCTACAAGATTGGCGATGCCACTCATAGCTTGGAGATGTTACTGAAGGTTGATGCTGCTGATGATGGGAGACGCTACGAGATGCTGATGCTGATGCGGTTCACAACCTGGAGATCCTAAAAGACGAAGACAAAGGCGTCGGAGCAAAGCAATTGGACGAGAAGATGCTTCACCATCAGACAATTCCCATCAATCATTGTCCCAAATTCATAGTTACATGTCACACGTCGTTCGGCTGTCATTTCAGCCATATGAGTGCAAACCAGTACCAGCCGGCGACTCAGCTAAATAGTTACATGAGTCACGGTCATGAGAATGACCGTCAGGGAACCGACAGACAAGATGATAGTAACCACTACTATGACAGCAACCATCCTAGAAATCGCAACCGGGGCTCTGGCCACGGACGTGATCAGACATACAAACGATCAGTAGTCCAACCGATCCGCCAATGCTGGCATATTAACCTAATATTTGTAGTTCTAATTGTTTCACATCTCGAGACACATGTCAAGACATCAGTCAAGACACATGTCTCACGTATACTTTCTGAGGACACATGTCAAGATACCAGTCAAGACATATGTCACGCTTACATTTCCCAAGACCCGAGTCAAGACACATGACTGACGTCTAATTATGGAACATTCTAAGAAATTCAGGGTACCCTCCAAGGGTATATCTATGTTGTTGTGCCATGTATTAATCAGGCCACAAGAATTTCAATACCATTATCGGCGCACCAGTGAGAACTGTCACGTTGCCGATGTCACTTTCATTTCTTTCACCATAGTTCATATATTCATAACCATGAAGGACGCCTTTTGTTTTCCCACGCATACGAAGGTCTTCCTTCAGCTTAATGATAAGATCCAAGCTGCTAACGCATTTTCCTCGGACAGACACGAGATGAATTTTATCCTAATTATGTACTAGGAACACCACACCATGCTATGATTCATAATTATGTACAGTAATGTTCAGGCTCCTGAATACATTCGGCTTGATTTTCCATCAAGAAAATCTGTACAAATTATCTATGCTTTTCAAGCACGTGCTTTGTTAGCCATAATTGCTAAATTTTCTAGCTGTCAGTAACACACGACTACTAAGGTCCTTTTACGCATAACCAACGGATTATTCCAAATTGTTCCTTACACTCCAGAAGAACCTTCAAGGAGAAGGATGGTACCATGAGATTATGTGTCGACTACCGTCGACTTAAAACAAATCACCATTCATGACCGTTATTCTCCTCCACATATTGACAACATGTCCAATCAACCGTATGGTGTTAATCACTTTTCCAAGATCGAACTCACGATCATGCTGCCAACAGTGACGAGTGGAAAAGCAGGACATGTCCATGACTGCTATTCATACACGACTCGGTCATGCTAGATTTATGATTTTGAATTAGTCTCATCAATGCTCCAACCGCATTATGGACTTAATAAATTGAGTTTCCATGAACTCCTAAACAAATTCATCAGCGTTTTCATTGAGGATAACCTGATTTCCTCTAAGCCTAGAGAAGAACATGAATACCATATCTGCACTATGTTGCAAATTCTATGACAAGAGAAATTCTACCCTGGAAATTTTTTTCCAATATCAACTCTGTTTAATTACAGTGACACACTGAATCACATGGGTTTCTATGGTTAATCTTACCATGACTCAGCTTATGCGTAAAGGAGAGAACCCTACACTACATTAGGTGTTCTAGAAAATTATACGCTAGGAGAAGTCTAGATTCAGAGACTCAGAGTTTCGCAAACTCCTAGGTATCAGGTTCTACGAAGCAAGATACAGTTACGTTCATATCTAGGTACCTGACATACCAACAGGTTAAGATAGGACACCAACAAACTGAGATGTTTTCATCATATGAAATTGTGAATCGAAAAGGGACAAGATCTCCATGGATTTTAGTTACCAGATTTCAGCAAACTCAGAAGAAGCATGATGCTATCTGGGTTATTGTCAACAGTTTGATCAAGTCTGCAGAATCCTTACATCCGTACGGATTTCAGAACCAACAGATTGAACGAACATGTTCCAGCCAAGGCTCATCCGATCACTTGGCAATTCCTCAGCTATCGGGTCAGACAAAGATTCGTAATGGTACTCCTAACTTACTTCACGTCTTCATTCTTATTCCACGACTTGTTTTCGCGCTCACGTTCATGACACTATTCACGTTCATGATTGTATTTTGGCTTACGATTTTACGTTCATTTCTTTTCTCATTCTAGGAAGTTTGCAAGAACTTGTGAGACCAGACCCAAGTTTAGTATAACTCTCCATCATCAGATAGACGTTTCACGTCATATTCCACGTCTCACCTTGTAGTGTTTGGCGTTACCGCCATTATATTCTATGATCACGATATGTCTCACATGTCATGTTCATTCCATGTTCCTCATATCATGATCTAAATAGGTTACACGTATCATGGATCACGATATGTTTACTCATACTACACTCGCCATATCTCCACGTAGCACGTTCGAAATTTTTCACGTATCACGTTCAAAATTTTTCACGTACTATGTTTCTTTATGTCTCGCGCATCGTTTCTAATTATCAGTTAAGTCAGATGGTCTTGTACCGTAACGTTTCAGTTACCCTTGCACGTTAACTCTTATTTTCCTCGATCGAATTTAGGGGATCTACCTTCCGTTGATAATCAAGAATTTCTTCGTATTCCAAGTCAAGGTCAGGAGGACCAAGATTTATCATTAGTGTCAGGATCTTCTGAAGGAACCGTTCCAAGAGGGAGGCCACTTGGAAACGGACAAGTTCATCCGGACTTCTTATCCATTTTTCTCTTATCGATTAGATATGTCCTTTCAGTCACGTCACGTTCCATGTCTTTTCAAGACATGTCACGTTCCACGTTCCCTTCTACCATGTCACCTTCATTTCCGTTATTTTGCATACCTTTCCAGTTTGATTCGGGTATGTTTCGCTTCCAGTTACTTTATCTATAATTCGGGGACGAATTATTCTTTTTAGGGGGGAAGAATTGTAAAACCCGCATGCTTTTACCATGAATAGTGCCCTTAAGATCGTACGTCCTAGATTAAAACTTACCTTATTCAGTATTGATCACATTCATGTGCTATTAATCAAGTAAGTGCATACGTGTATGACATGATAAGTATCGATTACGTACAAACTCATGATAAGCAGTTAATAAGTAATTACTATGCACGATCACGTAATAATTATTTAAACAATAATTAATCACGAACATGCGATCATGAAATCATGAACATAATTAAAACACGAACTAAAATAATCACGTAAATACATATAATATAATTACGAGCGTTAAGAATACGATAAACTACATGATAAAATAAACAGAAACACTTTAAACACGAACACGTTTAACCACGAACGAACACGAGAACACACTTATTATTTAGACACGAAAAACATTTGGGTTACCCCTTGTGGGCCCCATATCCACGAAATTTGGAAGAAGAAATGGGCTTAGCCCATGCAAAATTACTAACATGAAAAATTTGGAAAACTTGTTCATTTTGACAAAACCTAGAAAAAAGATAAAACCCTAAAAAGTTTCTCCTCTCCTTCTTCCTCCCCATTTTTGGCCGCCACTTCTACAACACCAAAGGAGGTGTTCTTGTTGATTTTGATCATGGATATTGTACAAGTGTTAGTGTTTGTTCATCCTTTATTGATCCACACATTCGGTATACCTTTTTAACCTTTCTTTTTAATTATTTCTTTTGATTTGATTTGGTAAAATTAATTAAGAACATGATGTTTTTAAAACCTAATTAAAAACATAAAATTAACATGTATTTGGTTAAAGGGTAAAATCAAAAGGGTGTTTTACGGGTGTTTGGTTTAGCCGACGCCTAGACCGTGCCCTAAGGGGGTCACGGCTTGGCCTAGAAACCACCACCGAGACCATGTGGTCCCGGTTTGGTGGTGTGGGTCCCACGGAAGCAAGGAACCAAGGGGAACCCCGATTTGGTTCGGGGTACGGTGTCGATTTCATGCCCGGTTCACGGTTCGTTGGTTAAATCATGATCTATGTTACATGTAAATTTTTATGAATCATGAACTTAGGATATAAATTAATTAATAACATGAGATATTAATTAAATCATGACTTAGGTTATTTTAATTATTAGTTTAACATGACATTAATTTAACCTAAGTATTTTTTTATGTTATAAGTTATAATTAATTAATTATTTAAAACATGCCTATAATTAATTAATTTAGACATGACTTAGGTTATGTTATTAATACATAATGATACACATTTTAACCTAAGTATTTTATTCCATTTTAATTAATACATGTTATACTTTAATTAAAATGCTTAACCTATAGTTTAATTAAAATACATGAAATAATAATTAAACTATACACTATATCATATGACTTAAGAAACAAGCTTATAAACACTTAGACTTATATGTTAGCTTATGTAACCAGCTTAATTCTAAATATGGAAACTTCTATTTATAGAAACTTAATTAAATAAGGCAACTAATTTATTTATGGAAACCTTCTATATATGGAAATCTATCTAATTCAGGCAGCTAATCTAATCATGGAAACCTTCTATGGAAACTTATTTAATTAAGGCAGCTGATCTATTTTTGGAAACTTTCTATTTTTAGAAACTAATCTATTTTAAGCAGTAAATTCTATTTTAGGAAACTTTCTATTTTTGGAAACTTTCTATTTTTGGAAACTTTCTATTTTTGGAAACTTTCTATTTTTGGAAACTTTCTATTTTTGGTAACTTTCTATTTTTGGAAACTTTCTATTTTTGGAAACTTTCTATTTTTGGAAACTTTCTATTTTTGGAAACCTGCTATTTTTGGAAAGTTACTTATTATTACACAGTAAGTATAATAATACATGAAACACCAGTAATACTTAATCAGATTAATCAGAATACTAGATAAACACAGTTTAAGGCTTTAAACAGTGAACCATGACCTAAAACATACCAAATCAGCTAAAATGAGACACAAACCCAGTACGTAATCAGTGAATCGATACTTATACACGTGTGTATTCATGTAGCGTTAGTGATCCAGAAGTAGGAGTCTTTCTTCCGTTCATTCACTGGACTTGAGGTACGGATTCCCGTCCTTTCAGTATGGAAATTCTTTCCTTATTAGGATTTCCCCGTATGCAGCCAACTGTTTTCCCCAGTATTTGTTTTATTGTTTTGAACTGCTTATGTTTAATTAGCATAATCTATAGCCATATACAAGCATGACCAGTTTCACCTAGTTATGGAGGTACCATAACCATAGCATTGGAGGCACCGATGTTATGACTTCCCCACGGCGGAGTGATTGCTCGTGGCGTCCCTTTCAGTTTTGGCCATATTATTATATCAGGTGGGGCGTATGGGTGCATCCTAGTTACATGTTTTATTCAGTTTATCATGGTGAATGTGGTGTGTGCCTTGCACCCTTCACAAGGAGTTGATCCCTCCTACCCAAATCAGTATATTGATTAGAGGCATCCCCTCTAATCAGCATGATGAGGTCACCCCTCCAAGTATTCATGCACGTGACCTTTTCATGACCTATATGGGCTATGGTATATATATGTTAAAACAGTTTTCACAAGATGAACATAAGGCTTTTCAAACTATAAAACCAGTTTTCTTGATACTTAACCAGTTTACTCAGTACTTAGTCTTCCGCTGTTATATGTTACATGCTTATCCTATTTCATGCTATATTGTATATCCGTGCACTGAGCGTTTTGCTCAGCCGTTACTTTCCTTTCCATGTCCCAAAACGGCAGGAACCCAAGACTCGAGCATTTGGAGGACATGCATAGGACGGAAGCTGCCATAGACTTCTTCTCCTGTTTCCTTCATATATTTATGCTTGTTTAGTCTTTCATTCAGTTCATTTACTTTCTTATGTTTTGGGCTTATGTTTGGGGACCGATGTTTGATTCCGGTTTTCCCTATGGTCATGTATGTTTTACTACATATTACCTTGCATGCTTTGATGACACGCCATAATTACGCGTGACATTCCATTTATCAAAATGGGGTGTTACACTATGAGATATGGGGATGACAAAATGGACTTTTTCGCTAGAAAATCCCAAGGGTTTAATGAGAATGAAAAAACCGAGGTTTCAAAACCTAATGATTCAAATCCTAATGATTTCAAAATGTTCACTTTAGCGGAAAGAATGAGGCTTAATGCATGTTTTGAAAGATTTAAGAAAAACGGTTTTAAAGATGATGATTTTAATGATAGAGAATACGTATACCTAATTCAAAAGGGTATGAGTAAATTTATGGATGAAAACTCACTTTGGGATGTTTTTAGCGAAACAAGTGAAAGACCAATTCCGAAGGGCGACGTTAGTGCCATCACGACCTTGGTTTAAAATTGCGTTTTGCGATCTGATGCGTTAAAGGTCAAAAAGACCGATGCGTGATGCGTGTTGCGAATGCGAGCGCAATTTGGACGCGTTGCGTTTTGTATTAAAACAAATAAAAATATATATTTCTACGTAGTAATTTAAACAAACTAGCAATTAAATGCAATAAATTTACAAATAAGTAACTAAGATATGTAAAATAGGCAAATACTCTAATTCTAATACAAATAAGTCATTAAGTCATGACACAATAAGTCACTAAGTCATGACACAAAATACTTGGAAACAACATCATAGACTCTAACTAAATTTTGCTTAAACGAGATTTCTTCCCTTAGTTAATATCGGACAACACGAACAACTTTATTTTGAATTTTGGATTTTGAATTCCATAATTACTACATGGTCCTTGTTATTGTTACCACTGAATGTAGTTGAACATGAAGTCATGAATGATTAGAGTTCATCCTATATATACATGATGAAATAACTTTATAATATACTGAAGGTATACTTATAAGTTATACAAGTGGCTAATAAATCTTAATTCATTTATAAATAAATCAATAGAAAAAGTCAAAACACAAAATATTAGTCAAATTTGAATCACAATATGAGTCCTAGCTTAATTATTTAACATATATGACTATGCATGATCAAATAAAAAATAACATCTTACACAACATGAAGATGCAATAAAAAGATTGGTTGCGGGATTTGGAATAATGTTAATGGTACATGATCACGAATAAAGGGTATTTCAATGTCCGTGTTATGTTTGTTTTCGACGTTTTTAGACAAATTCTATTTTTGAAAGTCTATTATGATACATTAACTTCTTCCAAATAGTTTACTTTTTACAAAATGACATAAAAACCATATTGCGACAATTGCGGCTGTTGCTAGCATTGCAAAAATGCAACAAGTTGCAATCTAATGCGAGCGCATTTTAGGATGGCCTAGCATCAGGCACCTTGATGCGAAATCTTAAAAGCAATGCAATGATGCGCGCAATTTGCGCAATGATGCGCGCATTTTTAAACCAAGATCACGACAATAACCAAAATGGGCTCGTCTTCACCACCTTCGAAGGACCACGTCTTTGAGGCTTCAACTTCTAACTCCATCGAAGTGCCTCCTTTGCCTAGCCCAACACCCGTTGAGGCTAAAGGGTTTATCGACATCGATCCTCTCGTTTTAGAAAAGTCACCTAAGCATAGTCATTCGACTTGTAAGACCATAGTTGTGAGTGCTCACATCGACTCCTTCTTTGACGATGACGATGGCGATTTTGCCGAGATTGATCACGTACTTCGAAATCCACATGCAACTTTTGATTCTCCTAAAAAGAAACATGTGAAGTACGATGATTATGAGTTTGATCCCGAGATTGAGGAAATCATTGAACGAGAGCTAGCTCTTATGCCTTCACTTCCACCTACGAGTGAGGTCGATCTTTCCAAAATCGAGGATGAACTTAATGAGTTGGAACGTCTTATTTTCGACGACGAACCAACTCATGTGACCACCCAAAATCCAATTCTCGAGGAGTTACCTAATCAACACTCCTCAAATGAGAATTACGTTTACCACATTCGTGAGGATTTAACTTATCAACAATCCCCACAAATGAATGATGGTTTCGTGATTGATCGGGATCTTTTCGAGAGAGTTTATAAGATACTCAAGGAGGGGAATGATAAACCATGGTTTGACAAGCCTATCTTTGATGAATAAATCGACGAGATCGACGTTCATGAGGATGACGAGTATGTTGACCCCGAGGGGGCGGTGTTCTTTATTGACAAATGTTTTGAGAACTTATATAATCCGCCACCCCCTCCCACCAAAGACTTAAATGTGAGGATTTCTAGCGCGACTAATTTTGAATTTGACACGCCAAATATTTTCGACATTATCAAATCGGGTTTTCATAAAGAGTTTTTAATCGATGAAAAAGGAAAGGATTTTAAAGATGTTTTAAAAGAATTTTCTACAAGTTTAACTCCGTCATCACCGTGTTATATGAGTGCTACCACCTCGTCTACTCCTTTTGACGATGGTTGGTGTGGATCTAGTGTGGGGGAAGCCCCAAATGTTCCCTCACATTTCTCCACCGAGGACGAGATTTACGATCCCGGAATTGCTTATAAAGGGAAATCCCGGTCTTCCACCGATGCAATAAATGAAAAATCTTTTTGTTTGCTTGGTGTGAGTCTACCTCGAGTAGCTCATTTTATTGACTTACCCATTGCCCCACCTTTCTATTTCTCATCTCTTTTCTTCTACCCCATTGGGTTTCATGTTAGAGTGGCGTTGTTTCGTCTTTCATCCGAAAACGAAGACGCTATCTTTGACCCCGGTATTCGTGTATCGGGTTTTTAAAGTACTCCATGTACTTTTGGGCCTTGTTCATCATGTAAGCCCCACCAAAAATGACCATACCAAGATTATCCCTAAATGATCACATTTATGGGGATTCGAGTCGAGCTTTTGACTCGGTTATCTAAAACAAGGTGCCTCGTGGGGGATTCTCATGCTTATCCTTGTATATATTATTGCTTTCTTAGTTTAATGTAACGAGGGGACTTGTGCTCTTCCAACCTTCGTTTCGTGGTTGTTTGTGATTGTGATTCATTAGGTTCATCGTCATCATTGAAGCCTCTCGTGTTCGTTTTACGGATCACTCGAGCTTCGATCGTTGCCTTTGGAGATTCTGATATCCGATGATATCCTTTTATGTTCTAACGTTTATCTTATTAGCATAATTCATAAACGGCTTTTAGGTTATTTGTTTTACCCTTTCCATGCTCGAGATTAAGCATTCGACTTCGTCTCTAGTATGGGGGTGTTTACACCCCTAGACTCGAAACATTGAGTACAATGTTTAGTTTTAGTATTGGGGGGGGGGGGGGTGAGTAGATACTTCACCTTGCTCACGTCAACACGCAATCCAATATTCATCTTTTTGTTATCATATTGTTGCAAATAAGGCTAAAAATGGCCAAATTTTAAAATTTTTTCGTACTTTTCATAAGTGTTTAAGACACGAATGTAGGTTTTCTGATGGTGAGAATGTGAGTAATTTTTTACTCGACCGTGCGTGTTGAGCACTTAGCTTCGATTCCTTAACTTTTTAGGCTAAGTCTCTTAAATGAGGACGAGAAATGATAGAGTTATTTATAAGTCTCGTAATCGTCACGATCTTATGTGTAGTAATTATTAGCTTATTCTCCCAACGCTTTTGATAATAAATTGTTAATAAATATTGATTTAGCGGTTTAGTCACTATTGTTGGTTTCTAATTTGTTTTAGTAGCTTCCATGTAATTAAATTGGAAAAACATTAAGGTATCGCCAGCGTCACGGTTTTGAAGTATTGGCACCCGAATAATCGAAAGCTTCACCTAATAATAAGATTTCAAGTGCTCACCTAAATTAAGCAAAAATTTGAAGCTCACAAGGCCGAAAAATCTATGCCCAAATTGAAAGTGAATCAAGCCTTAATCTTTGAAGCTTTAAAGATCCAAAATTCGCTTTAGCGTGAGGATATACGTCTTTGGCTAATAAAACCACCGATGAGGCGGATAATAAAAGGCAAGGCAAGACCGAAGTCATAATAAAAGCTTCGTGGCGAAGTTGAATAAAAGATGGAGGTAAACCAAAGATAATAAGGCCCTTCCGTTAGGGGGCGTATAAAAGTCTTGGTAATAAGTCTCATGTTCAAAACCATTATAAAACCGTGTTTATCGATCCTTCTTGTTGACTTAATTTTTTGACATCGTTGTCTATTGGATGAATTCTTAATTTAATGATTTTGGTTACACCGTTAAAACTCTATTTTTAGACTTAATCTCTATGTACGCATAAGTCAATGATGTATCCTCATGATCATTAAGACAAAATAAAATATAAGAGATACCAAGTAGGAATAAGGGAGTTTAGGTTCGTAATTAACACTCATGAGTAGTGATCGTGTTGCTAACTTATAATAACAATGATCTCGTTACACGCTTAGCATGGAATTGAGTGAAAATCGAGGACGACGAAATTATTTCTAACGAATCATTCACATGTTCTTGTTCTATGATCCCAAAAGTCACTTTGTAGAATATTGATAACCTAAGAATCTATGAAGTGGGTTGATGTTTTCTAGTGAGAGAAACTAGAGAGAGAAAGTGAGAGAATATGTGAAAGATTTTATTACTATGAATGTGCAAATGGAACAACAACCAACCCCTTTCCTTAGTGGAAAGGGGTATTTATACTCCAAGCCTAACATTGGGCTTGGGCCGGTCCATGACAAGCCCATGGACCGGTTCTTACTTAAGTTAATAAGCAACTAATGACTAATTACTAACTACGAGCTATTACAACATAAATCATATTGTGGAGTGACCGATACTTCTAATATACGTTAAAACGTATTTCTAACAATCTCCCCCTAAGGGAGGTCACTCCACGTTACAAAGTTCTAAACCTAGCATACTATACTAAGTCTTCGTTCTTTAGCTCGTAGTCTTTTCTTCTTTTCTTTCTTTTGTTGTGAATATGTTGATTTGATCTTTTTGGCTTTGACTTGAGAGCATTGTTCTTTGGCCTTTCACGTGCGATCTTTGCCTTTCTTGTGAACTTTGCCTCCTCGTGACTTCATGTTCCACACACTTACGTCTTTTTGTTGAATTCTCGAAAGCTTCAGAGTTTGGTACAGCGGAAGACTTCATCTTGTACTTTCTTGAATTTTTTGCTGAACTTTGTTGCAAAAGACATAAGCATGTGGGAACGACTTTTACAGGTACACCGCAACACCACCGTCTTCACTGGTACACAGCAACGCCACCGTCTTCAACAGGTACACATCAACGCCACCGTCTTTAACAGGTACACAGCAACGACACGAATACAATGGCTTTGAACATTTTATTCTAATTCGGTAGCATTTTACCTCCGGTCGGTGAAGACCGTTGGACGATATTAGATATCGTACCCGTGACGGATAGTTTCAATTAAGTAACTTCCTGACAGGATTTCGCGGGTAAACCCGTTCTCTTTATTCGACCGTCCAAAGCTGACTGCGAACATAAAGAGTGAATCAATTGGATAAATTATCCTTGTGATTAAAAGCCGTCAATTCATGAAACCTGGAACAAGTGAATTTCAATTAAGATTTTCACCATCGTTGCTTTCCAGTTGTCACGAGCTCAATTCATAAAGAATCTTGCACGTTACCTACCAAGTGCTGTTTGATGTTGACACTAGAAGGATTTCCACTCGTCACTGTGGTCAATAAAGAGTCACTCTGAGTGTTCTGGCAAGATCATATGATAATGCGAAGAGGCCTGGAACGAGTTTAAATTCAATTAAGAATTAAACCACTGTTACCTTCCAGTTTTTTCACAAGATTGGTTCTAAAAGAACCGCACGTGTAACCTACCATGAGCTTGTTTGATGTTGGCTCAAGCAGGATTTCCATCTTCATTGTAATACTTGCGTATTACTCGGATGTTCTGGCAATATTACAGGAATACTGCGTAGGACTCATGAAAATCTCTTACTTTTCACAGTGTGTGAGAAAGCAAGGAATAAATGGAAAGTGTCCTAATGAGACTTTTGATGATCTCTTGGCTCTAGACTCGATTGTGCGTTTTGATTTAGTGAGCGATGGCTGGAGAGGAGTGCCACCTTTTCAATACCAGTCTATTCGGAGTGAATAAACCAATAGATAACGTGTTGATCTCCGTGTGATTAAAACAAATACCTTTTGAGAGATATTTGAGTTAGCTGGGGAAGGGTTGTGCATTGCATCACTGGGTCCATGATGTCTTTCTTCAATACCGAGAATCATTAGCAAAAATGACCTCAATAGCATATGTATTGACCCGGTTTCTGCCTAAAGTTGTAAGGAGGGCTTCTTTCTTTACACCCTTTATCTTTACATTTCTTTTTCATTCTTCAACCCCTTCAATGCTTACCAATACGTCATCACTAGCACCTTGTTGTGATTGTTCCAGTGCTAGCTTAAGTACTTGGTCGGCATTCAGCTACGTTCACATTCTTTCTCCATCTTTCCTAGGACTTCTAATTCTATCTAGGGAATTGTCCTTGGGAAGATTCCATCGGTTCTGATGAATCATTGGACTAAACCTATTCCTACCACCCTTTTGTCACCACATCCGTCGTGAATTAAGCGTGTTTTGGGAAGGAATCGCCACCATGAAAAATCATTGAAAATCACATAAGGTACTTGTGATATAGAAATCAAAAGTTTTGTACCTTAGGTGTTTTGTTTATCAAAAACGCTCCCCCTTAACACGTTCTTTACACATATTAAGTTGGATAATCGTTAAGTCTTTTTCATTTTAGCCAAGTATCATTTAAATCTCCTTAATCCCATTTCCTCCCCTTATCCAAAATGTTAACCATTAATATTTGGGATATTGAATGGATTAACCGGTCTTTGGGTAAAAATGAAATCGATGTTTGGCCATAGAACAAATGATTGCTCCCCCTTAAGTTAATAAGGGGTAGTTGTAGTGCTTTAGTATGATATATTTTGAAAGATTTAGAATCTCGTGAGAAATTCTTGAAAAATTATCATACCTTAACACTACAACAAGCCATTAAAACACATTATTCACAAATATACATATTCACAAATAATACCAATATAGAGTGACCTGAAATGTACAACCCATTAGATGGATCGTTGCAGTGTCCTGTAGTGCACTCCATATGGTCTACCACCCACGAATCTTTCCAAGCTCCTCATCAATCTACGTTCACGAAGCTTTTGATCGATCTTCTTGATCACGTACTTCGCCATCTGCCGGTAACCTGGATGCCAATCCTCCGTCATTTCTGGCAAAGTCCCACCCGAGTTCAGATGCTCCAACTTTCCTCTGACTTGTATAAGAGTTCCATCACTATACTTGTGGAGCTCCCCCACCCTCATAAACTTCATCAAACCTCGACTGTTCAAGTAGAAAATGCCGTAATTCGGGACAGAAATGCCGGTATAGGGACATCTTGCTACATGTTGAGGTAACACTTGATTCACAGGGCGGGTTAAATTGAGCTTCCTCTGATAGCTTTCGACTCCCAACTGAAGATCTTCAACTCGTGTCTTGATGACAACGCTTCGTGTGAACATACGAAGTGCTGTATTCAAAGCAATGAGGTCTTCACGAGGAATATGTGTGAGTTGATCTCTGGTCATCAGAAGCAGCATATCTTCAATATCCTCAAGGCGAATGATGGAAAAATCTCCCTGCTGGATACTGTATTCCCTGTCATCCTCCCTTTTCAAACGAATCTCCGTCACATGATAATAGCCGTTCTTGGCTTCTGTTTTCATCCCTAAAATGCTGGAGATGCGGATATCGGATCTAACTGAGCTTCCAGAATTGACTAGGCAGCAACCCCTGTACGCCCTTCTGACTCGTTCGTCCCAATGAGATGCACCTATGACAGCATACATATCATAATTACGATTTATCTTAGGGACCCAGAGTCGGTTTACCTTTTCCTCGATGAAGGGTATTGTCCCCCAGTTGGCAGCTTTCAGCAAGGTCAGGGATGTTGCGTACTTTGATGACCCCTTCAGTAGATAGACCAAATCATTGGTGACAAAGAAGTCAAGAGCAATCTGATTATCTTGATCCATTGGAGGTGGAGCTCTTTCTGATTCATGAAGACCTGGCCGTTGAACGGTATTCAGAGCCTTCAGGATCTCCTCGGCATAATATTCGAACTCCATTTGGGTCAACCGGGTTTTGGCGCGAAGTCTTTTATCCTTCAGTACTTTCTTCACCAAAGATGGAGTAACCGAAGTCTTATACTCATGAGCAAGAAATGCACATAAGTCAATCGGACTTCGGATACGAAGATACAAGACTTCTTTGTCGGCGTCGGTGATCGGATCATACTGCGCCGCTGCCGTGATCCAAGCCTGTGGTGGAGCAGTCTCGTCGATTTCCAACGTGTCCTCCCAATCCCTTGTGCTTGGTTCAGGAATAGTAGATTGTGGGTGTTGTTGCAGAGGAGTAGAGACGTGAACATCTGCTTGTTCAGATTCAGGCATTTCAGCAGTGTCATGGACGGGTGAGTGTTGTGCAGCTTCTGGTTCGGTTACCGATTCTGCAATCACAGGGGTAACAACACAAGAACTAACGGGGTTAGTTGTAACAGGTATTGATGCATGTATAAATGTACCAGGAATAGATGACCCTGTAGTGGCATTCACATCATGGCGCCACTTCGATCGTCTGGATTCCGTGGATGTAGATTTCTCCTTTGGTGCTGCATCTTTCTTTGACTTGGTGCCAGACTTAACCACTTTCTTTGAGCTGGCACCCTTATCCCCTTTCTCACGCTGTTCACCTTTATCCGCATTGCTCCCCTTAACACTTTCCTGGTGACCATCACCACCATTATTACCATCATTATCATCATCATCTGCATCCTCATCATCATCATCCTCATCATGATCATCATCTTCATCATCATTATCATCATCCTTATCATTATCGTCCTCATCATCCTCATCATTCTCATCCTCATCATCCTCCTCATTCTTATCTTCTTCTTCTTCTTCTTCCTCCTCTCCACCAGTACCCTCTTCTTCGTCGCTCTCTTCCCTTTCTTCTTCAGGGAGAATGTGGTAGGGTACCACACTTCCAAACGTCTTGAACAACCTATCATCCTCCATGATAGCGTCATTCAGTGATTTGAAGAGAGCCCGTTGATTCCTCGATTTATCAAACGATCCAAGTTCCTTCATTCGAGCTTTGAGGATCTTCTTAAGTTCAAAATCCGTCAAGTCATAAGCGATCTTGTAGGCGGCTTCTGAAGGATTGGATGATTTGATCATTAAGTTGTCAGCAGCAAGCGTCTTCAAGTCATCACGCAGTTTAGGCATTAAGGATTCAATGGAGTCTTTCACTCTCTGCTCAATAGAAGCTTCAATAGCTGCTTTTTGCTCTTTGAGGTCATCCTTAATAGCTTTATGTCTCGTAATTCGTGCTTTATGCCTATCAGCTTCAGCCTTTTTAACCTGAGCAAGTTCTTCTGCATGAACTTTACGTGTAGCTTCCATGTCTGCAGCAAACTTGGCAATCAACTCTTCTTGAGCTTTTCTTGATGCTTCTTCACTTTGAGTTCTTCTATTTAACTCTTGGCGAAGTTCATCCATTTCTCTCTTTTGATTATCCACGTGTTTATCCAACATCTCGGCCATCACTATTGCTGCCATTGCAGATGTTGCAGAGCTGCTCTGGGTTGATGGAATAGGCTCGGTTGTAACTGCGGTACTATGGATGGGCTTTATTGGTGGTGGAGGAAGTGGTGTTGAAACCGGTCTGGTTGGTATGGGTTGTGTTGGTGGAGGTTGAGTTGTTAAAGGTTGAGTAGATGCCTTTTCAATACCAGCTGAAACAGGGATTGATGGCTCCTTCGAAGTGGAATAATGTTCAGGTGACCCAAACTCATCAACATCATCAAGTTCCATGTACTCATCCTCAACGTCTACTCTTACACCTGAACCACTACCGCCAGTATCTTTCCTGCTCCTTTGAATGGCTATCTTCATTATTTGTTTCTCAGTTTTCTCAAGAGCAGGATCAGCAATATTTTCTTCGTCACGCAGACGCATCTCATCAGCCTTACCCTTTCCTTTCTTACCCTCTGTCTTCTTCTTCTTGGTTTTGGGTTCAGGTAAATCTGTTTGCTTCCTTTTACCTTTGCTCTTAACCGTGGTGGAAGAGTCTTCACCTGCTAGAATACTTGCTCGTTGATTCTCAATTTCTGTTAGCAAGTTCTTGTAATCGTCAGATGCAATAATCTCATCGGTCAGAAGATGACTGGGAATGGGACCAGGAATAACCGTATTCGAATGAGTCTCCTGCCTTAAGTCTACCAAATCATCATCATCTATCATGTGGTGACGACTACCTGCACGCTTGTTAATGGATGCATCGTTTTCCATAAAGTAATGTATGATCAACTTAATAAACCTAGGGTACTGGTAAGTTTTAACTTTACCCTTTGTGTTAGTGAAGAGTTGAAAAGTGAACTCCTCCCACAGCAGTGATGCATAATCAATACCCATACCTTTAAACATACCATAAAACATCTTGATGATTGGTGGACGAACAGCATCATACCCAGTTGTTTTGGGTGTCAAGCATCGGCTAAGAATCCCAAAAATAGCTTTCCATGGTTGGCCGACTTTGGCGGTAGTAAACTCAGACGGGGTTCGTATGTCAAGACATCCAATAGCGGTGAACATCTCCATGATCTGGTCCTTGGTTGGGTTGGGTGAGTATGATGGTAGACCTTTGAGTATCGGTCGAAATCCAAAGATCTTTCTGAAGTCTGACACAGTAAGCGTCTGCTGCTTGTTGTCCAAGGAAAAAGTGATCTTGTTCGACGTCCTCTCTTTGGTAGCCCAGAACTCGTAAAGATATTCATAGGGCACCGAAGCACTTCTCCTTAGCGCATGCTTGAAATGAGATTTATCAAGCATGGCTGTGCCTACCTTAAAGCCATTATGGGTAGAGTGAGATACCTCCTTCAAGCGGAAGTTGTTTGGAATAAACTTTAGAGTCTTGGCTTCAGCAATGGCGGCGGCTCTGTTGTCTTGTAGTTGTTGTACGGTAGGGTTAGTCATCGTCTCTGCTTAAGATAAAACACAAAGGTTGATACAAACAAGTATGAATATCATTATGACTTTACACCTAAGCATTGTACATATGACATAATCCCTTAAGCTTTGAAACCATTCAAACATCTTCTATTCGGAATAATCACACAATTCGGAATAATAGGTCTATACTGAATATAAGTCCTATGCGGAATAAATTCCTATTCAGAACATTTGCCCTATTCGGAACATTTGCCCTATTCGGAACATTTGCCCTATTCGGAACATTTGCCCTATTCGGAACATTTGCCCTATTCGGAACATTTGCCCTATTCGGAAATTTTGACCTATTCGGAACATTTGCCTTATTCGGAACATTTGCCCTATTCGGAACATTTGCCCTATTCGGAACATTTGCCCTATTCGGAACATTTGCCCTATTCGGAACATTTGCCCTATTCGGAACATTTGCCCTATTCGGAACATTTGCCCTATTCGGAACATTTGCCCTATTCGGAACTTTTGACCTATTCGGAACATTTGCCTTATTCGGAACATTTGCCCTATTCGGAACATTTGCCCTATTCGGAAAATTTTCCCTATTCGGAACATTTGCTCTATTCGGAAAATTTTCCCTATTCGGAACATTTGCCTTATTCGGAATGAAATCCTATTCGGAACTTTTGCCTATTCGGAAAGTATTTTCTATTCTGAATAAGTGCTCTTATGCGGAAAGTGACAGACAGTTACGATTTTCTAATTAGGCATGAACTCGTTTGATTCAAGTGTTCTAAAGGCCAAATTAGTGCAATTAGACCTATTCCGAATCATCCCCAGGCAAAAACCCTAATTAATTAAACCCTAATTAAACAGTAATTTCATTCAAGTGATTTGCAATTAAAAAGAGTTAATTGAATTATTTTTCATGAAAGATTAAGCCGATTTAATACCTTTTTAGAAGATCTTGATCTGAGAAAGTGAATGATTTTGAGATGATTGATTGATTTACGTGTGTTTGTTTTGTGTGGAAGGTTATCAATGGCGGCAAAGGGAATGTAAACAGTGAAGGATTAGAAAAAAAGGGGGGGGAAGGTTTTGACTAGGTCAAATTTTCCACAAGTTAGACCTATTGTCAACTTTGCCCCCTCAAATTTTCTTTTTACTTCATTCAACATTCTTTTGTGTACCAAGTTTTAACACTTGGCACTTTGACCCTATCTTATGTTAACTATCCGAGCCTTAGTGATTAACTTAACTTAACACAAGCACAAAACTATCCACGACAAACTTATAAGCAACAACAATACAAATGCCAAAGCAATCCAACCATTAACTATTAAGCGTTGTGAGTTTCCTTGAAAACATTTGAAGATCTTTTTGATGTGAAAGATGATGAAACATTTTCTCCCCCTTAAACGATGACCCGTTTTCTATTTAAAGAGCTGTAGTCATTGTTTAACGAGGCACATAATGATGAAAAACATTTCCCAATTGATATCTTGAAAAAGTTTGATTCGTGGTGTCAATAAGATTTCTCTTATTTTAACAAATTAATGCACTTAGACGTACACAAATTCGTGTTAGACCAAGTTGTAAAGTAAACTTGATCCCTTTGCATGATTTGGCTTGTAAATCACGCCCGAGAAAATTAATTCCCGTTCTGAGCCAACGTTTTCCAAAGAAATACGTGACTTTAATATGAAAACCGGGTTGCAGTCAGAAATAACTACAAGCCATAATGGGCATGTTTTAACAATGTACAACTTTTATACGGACTCTATTTATGGCACCGTGTCAATATTGATCGACATTTCTAAGGCCGTAAATATTACCAACTAAAAGACATGCCCGTTTTAAATGAAAAAATATTTTTGGTTTTTCTTGATTTTATACTTTTTATGGTTTTTCTAGGTTTTATATTTTTTATGGTTTTTCTTGGTTTTATAATTTTTATGGTTTTTCTTGGTTTTATAATTTTGTATTTTTCTTTTGTGGTTTATATATTTACGATAATATACATGATCACGAACAAAAGGATACTCTGAATAGTTTACCACGACTATTCAGCTGATTCTTCTGCCAACTCTTTGAGAGTCGCTGGAGTGAATGATTTCATGCCAAGCTTGTCGATCAAAAACTCAATTCGTCCTCGATCTAATGCTTTGGTGAACATATCCACCAGCTGGTACTCAGTAGTGACAAAATACAGCTCGATCACTCCGTTCTCCACCTGCTCCTTAATGAAATGGTAGCGAATGTCTATGTGCTTGGCCCGGGAGTGTTGAACATAGTTGCAGCATAGGGCAATGGTGCTCTTGTTGTCACAATACATCGGGATTTTGTTAAATCCAAGACCGTAGTCAGTTAATTGTGATCTCATCCAAAGGACTTGAGCACAACAACCGGACATGGCGATGTATTCAGCCTCCGTGCTTGATATTGCAGCGCTTTTCTGCCTTTTTGAAGACCAACTGATCAATCTATCTCCAAGGAGTTGCACAGATCCAGACGTGCTACGCCTCGTGTCTTGACATCCAGCATGATCGGCATCTGCGTATGATATTAAAGCAATCGAGGAATCTTTCGGATACCATAGACCACGATGAAGTGTTCCTTTTAGATACCGAAAGATCCTTTTCACTACATGTAGGTGCTTTTCGGTAGGCCGAGCCTGATACCGGGCACACATGCATACAGCAAATTGCAAATCAGGCCTGCTAGCAGTCAGATATAGAAGGGTGCCGATCATCCCACGGTAAAGTTTTGGATCGACAATAGTCCCATTCCTATCTTCATCTAACTTGGATTTCTCCACCATTGGAGTGTCTACGGGGTCACAATTTTCAAAGTTATATTTCTTAAGAGATTCTAGAGCATATTTGGATTGATTTATAAAGATGCCTCTGGGATTCTGAGAAATCTGTAATCCTAAGAAAAATGAAATTTTTCCCATCATCGACATCTGAAAGCGTGTGGACATTATCTTCTCAAATTGTTTAGACAATTCTATGTTAGTGGCAGCAAAAATTATATCATCAACATAAATTTGTACCAGAAGCATGTCGTTGCCGTCCTTGAGAGTGAAGAGAGTGGGGTCCACTTTGCCTTTGGAGAAGCCTTCCGACATGAGATATGTTGACAGGAGATCATACCACGCGCGTGGAGCTTGTTTCAACCCATAGAGAGCCTTCTTAAGCTTGTACACATGGTTAGGAGACTCCGTACTGACAAACCCATCCGGTTGACTAACATAAACCTCTTCCCTTAGTTCACCGTTCAAAAATGCCGTCTTTACATCCATTTGATAGACGATCATGTTCATATGAGCAGCAAACGCAAGGAATAGTCTAATCGCCTCTAATCTAGCCACATGAGCAAAAGATTCCTCAAAGTCTATACCCAAGGCTTGTATATATCCTCTAGCGACCAATCTAGCTTTATTCTTCAATACCGCACCCATCTCATCAAGTTTAACCTTATAAACCCATAACAAAGTAAGTATGTTAACCTTGTCAGGGCGAGGAACCAATTCCCATACTTCTAGTCGTTTGAATTCATTGAGTTCCTCCTGCATAGCTTCAATCCATGATGATTGGGTCATAGCCTGCTGCCAATTTTTGGGTTCAACTTCAGAGAGAAATGCATCAAAGTAACAGTAAAGTGCATTCTCTTGTAATTGATGGCGTGTAGAGACTGGTCGATCTAGATCTCCAATAACATTCCTAATTGGGTGATCTTTTGTCCATTTAGTGCTATGGTTTTCAATCCTAGGTGGTCTGGAGTGAACAATAGAAGGAGCTTCTTCTGAGGTAGACGCGGCTGAAGGGTTTTCAGGAATCGCTACACCAAAGAAAGGAAGCTCTTGCAAGTGAGCATATTCTAAGTCGTGATCAGTAGTATCCTCTTCTACATCATTAGGCACAAGTAGGGGTGATGATTCAGGTGTAGTTTGAGAATCACTTGGTGAAGGTGCATCCGGTTCAATGTGAATCGTAGATGCATTAGATAAAGGTTCATTAACTTGAGCAACCACTTCAGGTATTGGAGCAATTACTACAGGTGCTGGAACTTCATCAGTCGGGGGATCGAAGAATTCATCAAACAACGGTTGAAACAGTTTATCCCACTCGGGCCTTGATGGTGGTAAAAATGATGTTGAAGTAGGATTGTTGGGAACTAATCCGGAACTGATAGCACCGGTTCCCATCTCATGAAGCGCGGGTTCAGAGCTGTGTTGCTCAGAAGCCATCGCTGTCAGCTCGTCGAAATCAGCGTCCATAGTTTCTACAATCTTGCCAAGACGACGGTTATAGATTCGGTATGCTCTTTTGGACGGTGAGTAACCAATGAAAATACCTATGTCGGCTTTTGGTTGAAGCTTACCCAAGTTCTCACTATTGATGTTTGGATAACACAGAGCACCAAACACATGGAAAAATGAAACATCGGGTTTGCGGTCATGTAGAAGCTCATAAGGTGTTTTTCCATGGCGTTTTCGAATGATAGAACGGTTTTGGGTGAAACATGCAGTAGAAATAGCCTCTGCCCACAAGAACAATGGAGCGTTCGCATAAATAAGCATGGTCCTAGCAGCTTCCATAAGTGTACGATTTCGTCTTTCAACGACACCGTTTTGTTGTGGAGTGCGTGCAGCGGATGTTTCATGTGATATACCAACTCCTTCTAATAATCACGAAGAGTCTGGTTTACGAACTCTGTACCATTGTCTGTACGAATACGGCGGACAGTGGTACTCAAACGTACCTGAATGAACTTCAGAAAAGTGATGATAGCTTTTGGTGCTTCATCCTTTGTACGTAGAAATCTAACCCATGTAAACCTGGAAAAGTCATCCACAATGACGAGAATGAATTTCTTACCGCTCACACTTTCAGTTCTCATCGGCCCACAAAGATCCATATGCAAAAGATGAAGTTTTTCTTGATTGGTGTCTTCAGCTTTGGGCTTGTAAGATTTCTTGGTGCTTTTCCCCCTTGAACACGCGGAACATAAATGGTCCTTGTGAAATTTAAGCTTTGGAAGACCACGAACTAATTCGTTTTTAGCCAGATGATTAATAGCATCAAAATTAAGATGAGATAATCTGCGATGCCATAACCATGACTTGGTCTTAGAAGCTTTAGAGAGAAGACATACTGGAGAAGCGGCCATCATGTCTTGTAAGGACAAAGTGTAAAGATTTGCACCACGAGATCCCTTCAACAAATCTTTTTCTTCCAAGTTGCGGATGAAACAAGTGTGTTGTCGAAAAGCAACCTCAAGGTTGGAATCACAAAACTGTCCTACTGAGAATAAGTTATGACCAAGACCTTCTACATAGTATACCCTAGAAATCGTCACGTTTCCAATCTGATATTCACCATACCCCATAATCTTTGCTATATGATCATTCCCAAATTTAACCGTACCAAGAAACTTGCTGACGAAATTTCGGAGCATCGAGCGATTTCCGGTCATATGTTTTGAACAACCGGAGTCCAAATACCACAGGATGATTTGGACCACCTGAAAATATCACCACACAAAGACAATGTAGAGGTATCGGAATCTGAGTGTTCCTTGTTATTAGCAGGTACAGATTTAATAATCTTAGATTTGCTAACTCTAGGTTTCTTAGATTTCCTAGCCTTCTTCTTCTTAATTGGTGGTGTAGATTCTAGTTGGCTCAAATCCTGAGGTATTTCTACACTGATAGGCACTATAGTGGGGGCTGACCTAATTAAAGGGCGCTGTTTCCATACTTGAGTGCGAGTGTTCCTAACTAAAGGACGCTCAGACCTAACCTCAATGGATGCATTCCTAGTTAAAGGGCACATTTTACCATCTAGTGTAAAGGTCCTACCAGTGGGACGCCATTGCCAGCCAACTTGGGCACGAGTTCTACCCGTTGGCTTCCATTCAAGACCATTCTTAATAGCATTCATTTCATTAACGTGATCAATCAGACACAAATCATGACGCTGGGAAAACATACATTCATTACAATTCCAACAATTTAAATCAGAATTCACGAATGGTTTAGGCTGCTGCACAGGCGCAGAGCTTTTAGTCTTAACATGATTCGTTTTATTTAAAACTGAACTAGCATTCCTATTGTGGACTTCTACTTTCTTCTTTGTGGCACTACTAGTGGAGGGCTTGATCTTAGCTTTCTTGAGTGGCGATCCTTTAGCCTTAGTAGTCGCTTTTAATCCTGTAGAAGGCAAAGTGGGAATATTAGCAACATATTTTAAAGGTGTCTTACTTGATTGTGCCAATGATGGTTTCGCTCCTGGAGTCTTATTAAATGGAGTGACAGCAATGGGCCTATTATTAAGTAGTGCAGAACCTGGTGTACCTATGTATTGCAAATAAGCCAAGCAATATTGAACTCGCTTAACATATTCATGAGCCGAATAATAGTCGCTACTTGAGGGATCTAAGGCATAAAGATCGTCTAAAATATCCCTAAGAAGATCGACATGCTTAATGGCATTCCTCATATAATCATCATAGGTAACCTGGTTTCTCTTATGAAGTGGATTCTTATAAAGCACTACTGACTTGGTTGTTGGAGCACTAGTGGACGGTGCAGAGTCGGTAGCTAAGTTATCAACAACTTCTAGTCGGGTGAGAAGAAGTGTCTCCTTTAACTCAGCCAAAACCATATTTTTGTCTATGAGCAGGATGTTCAAGTCAGAGATTTCTTCGCACTTTTGGTTCAGTTGTTCAACATAATATTGTTGCTGTGCCGCATTAAAAGCGAAGCGTTCTTCTAGTGAACCATAAAGAGCGGATAGTCCCTGCCTTGTCCGATCCATCTCCCCTAGAACAGTTGATAGTCTAATTTCTAAGACCTGGTTTTTAGACTCTGCAGCCTCTAGTTCCATTCGTAATGTTTCCTTAGATGATACCTCTCTCTTCAATCTCATGATTTCTTCCTCTAATATCTTAACAATTGCAATCATCTTGTCACTATTCTCAACACCGTTTTCACAAACATTTGATATCAAAAGATTTTCATTTTGATTTTGTTGTTTTAATTCTAAAGATATACAATGTTGTTCTAGTTGATTAAAGCGTTGTGAAAGTAAATTGTAAGAATCTTGTAGCTTTAAAAACTCAGCGTTAGATTCGTGACAAGAATGATTTTCTACCTCATTTACAGTATCAGCAACATTTACAGAAAGATTACAAACATCATCACAAATATCCTCACAAATATTCACAGCATCACAATTAATCACAGCAGATGTAAGCTCATTCGAATAATTAACATTTACAGTAGTAAGCACATCACATGAGATTACTTCGGACAAGAATCGGTCATATTCGGTTAAAATCTTTTCCTTTTCAATTTGTTGCAGTTCGTAAGCGGTGTCCATTTCATAAAACACTTTTTGAACTTCACCAATTTCAAACTAAAGATTTTCCTTAAGAGATGCAAAACTTCCTTTTAGACTTTCGACAAACGGATTGATCTTAGTTTTAAACACCTCGTTCATGTGTTCGAAAGCCCATTCTCTGGCGTTTAAGCCATTTGAAGTCGTACATTCCAAAATGACCTTGTCAAAGTTAGTAAAGTATCGGTTAATCTCTTTCAAGTTTAACCATACAGTGCTAACAGGTGGAAGATTCTTTGGAATTTCCTTAGGACCTTCCATGTTGACAAGTGTAGGAAATGTACTAGGGCTTTCTTTTTCTATCATGTAGGTTGGTGCTGTGATGAGATCTTTATCCATATGAAAGCGAACTCTAAAATCAGTTTTTGCAAGCTCCTTATTCATTTTAAAATAATCACAATCGGGATATTTTGCAGAATTGTATGACCGATCCTCATCAACTAGATCCTTACTTGTTCGATCATCGGGAAAAACAATCGGGTCTAAAGCCAATCCTAATTGAGTTGCATTATAAAGTCTAGGACTATGTCTTAAAGCTTGTTTTGCATACTGTGGATTAGGGGGAAGGCCTTTTAGACGTGATAAGTTAAATTCTCTAAATGAAGCATCAAATAAGTGAACTAGTTGCGAAGCAGCGTATTGTCTTAAAAGCAAGTAATGTAGACTTCTAATCTTATTAGTGGCATTAATCTCCATTTCATTCTTCTTAGATTCGAGTAATTCAAAATCAGTTTGAAGTTTTTGAAAATTAGTGACCACTAACTCCTTTTCTTTAAGTTCATTAGACAGATTTGCTCTTAAGTTTTCGATCTCTTGCAAGTGACCCATTTGTTTGTTTCTAAAATGATCATATTCGAGATTTGTGAGAACACTAGACGAAGGCACTAGTTCCAAAGTTTGTACTTTCTCATTGCTTAAGGCAAGCTCATCAGACAAATTCTTATTCTTAGCTAAGGTTTCTAAGAGTGCAGCATTCATTTGGCTAAGTAATGTAGCAGGAACCATGACCAAATCTTGTTGAGCAGGAGTAGGCGTATGCGAAATTGATCCCGGTTGTGATTCACTCAAAATCTGGGGACTCACATTGATATTGCTATCATTGTTTGTCTCCTCATTTGAAAGACTCACCACCGAAGATTCATTCGAATCAGCACTCTCTTGCACAACTTGATGTGGTTGAATACTAGCATCAGTGGCATTATCGGTGTTATTAATAAGTACCTCAGATCTCTTATCTGGCCCTAAGCTGGAGATAGTTACCATGAGAGCAGCCTTTGCAGTTTGAAAGTCATCACAGTCGGAATCATATGCATCAAGATCATCGGCTTGGTAAGCTGCATTCTGCGTAGTGACAACGTCTTGTTCAGCAATCCCTGGGTCAGCAAGAAATGCAAGCTCCTCTTCATCAAGTTCCCTTCCTTGCGCCTGAGCATTTACCAGATAGATCTTTTCTGCAAACCACTGTCCATCCCTTCTCCTCTTGGGTTTCTTACAATCCCTGGACATATGACCCTCTTCCTTGCAGTTGTAGCATGTAATCATTCTCAACTTGCCTGTATTAGCCCGTGGAGGATTGTTGACCATTGGAGCAGGAGCAGGATTAATCGTGCGAGCATTGGTTGAAGTGGAAGGTCTCCCCTGATATGGTTGAATTGGCTGAACCATGACCCTGCCATTCTCAATAGTAGCTTGTTGACGAGAATTGGATGAATTCCTCAACTGATTGTTGGTAGGAGCTGATCCTCTGTATCCTCGTTTGCTCAAAGTTCTTGTGAGATAAGCAGACATAGTAGTTAGCACTTCAACTGGGTCAGCTCCTTGTTGGAATACAGGAACTGGGACTTCCTCATCATCACAATACAGTGCTTGATCTGGATGAGCTGCATAATCAGTAGAAGGAATACTCATTTGATCAGGGTAGCTTGATGGATATACTGCATAAGGTGCAACATTTGCTGGATGAAGTTGTGAAGCATACTGTGGTGAAGGTGCATTGAACCGATATTGTTGCTGATGTGAGGTGGGTGGTTGTGGTAGAATCGAGTATTGGGGAAAGGCTGGTGTCATGTAAGGTGATTGATGATAGGCTTGATGTCCCAAGATATAAGGTGTGTTGTTGTGAGACAAGCTTGGTTGATTCGCCATCAAAGCTAAGGAATCTGGGTACATACCGCGAGGAGAACGGTGCATAATCACATGCTTCTCATGCTGCTGAAGGAAGGCATATATTTGATCCAAATTGCACTTATACAGATCCCTGGTTAACTTGACATCGGTAATGTACTCACCCCATTCAGCTTAAGGTAGAGTATTCAAGAATTTGGTGTTAACCTGAAATGGTGCAATCACGAGATTGTATACATTCAGATCATTCATGAGTGTGGTGAATCTGAAGTAATAATCGTGAAGCGTTTCCCCTGGATTGTAGGTGAATCTATCAAACAGGTCATACAACTGACATTCCCTTTCCTGTTTGGTGAGAGACGTTCCTTGTAGCAACACCTTAAGACGTTCCCATAGATCCTTTGCCACCGTATACTGACTCACCATCCTATAGATGTCATGGGGAAGAGCTTGGAGAATTGTTTGAAGAGCTTTTTCATCTGCATCTGCAACAAGTTGTTGAGCTGGAGTGAGTTCTTCAAATTCTCGTGGTCTAGTCACGTTGTCAACCGTAATGGTACCATAGTCGAGTGGACCATTCAAAATCGATTTGACCATAAGCCTTCCGTATGTCGGTTTCCCCTTTAGATATTGCATCATTCGACCTTGACATGCCTCAAACACCTCTTTAATAAGCATCGGTGGACGGCTATCAGTTCTCGTTATGATTGATATATCCGTAAGAGATGTCATCTGAGGCATTACTGAATTTGGATTCATTTTGTTTTCTTCAAAGAAACATAGATTATCGGTTGATCGAGCAGTGAAGAAAGGTTGAGAATTTGTGTTGTGATTAAATCCACTAAAGATCGTCGAAAAAACTCAAATACCCCTTGAACTTGCTTATACGGAATAACCCAAACTCAGAATAAACCCTTATTCGGAATAATGCCTATTCGGAATAATCCTATGCTGAAAATACCCTATTCGGAATAAACTCTATACTGAATAACCTTTATTCGGAAAAACCTCCTATGCAGAATATTTCTTCAATTCGGAATATCTGGCAATTTGGCTTATTCGGAAAAAGTCTCCTATTCGGAATGATGGGCAATTCGGAAAGATATTCGGAAAATTTCTCCTATGCGGAAAAAATTGGCTATTCGGAAAAATCTGGCTATTCGGAAAGTTATAGGTTATTCGGAAAATGTTTGCTATTCAGAAATATTTCTTCTATTCGGAAAGATTTCTTCTATTCGGAAAGATTACTTCTATTCGGAAAGATTACTTCTATTCGGAAAGTTTTCTTCTATTCGGAAAGATTTCTTCTATGCTGAAAATCCTCCTATTCGGAATCCTATTCGGAATAAACTTTCTGTACTGAAAATCCTCCTATTCGGAATCCTATTCGGAAAATTCTGGAAAAATTGTTTCCGAGACTTAAAAAGAAGCTTTTAACCCCGATTTTTGATCCAAAACCACAAAAAGTTTTATGATTTTTACCAAAATAAGCTAAACCCAATCCTTATCAATCAATCCCAATAACAAAAACACCAAAAATAACAAGATTCAAGATTGATTTTTTCTAAAGATCACTAATTGATTCAAAAAACTAAAAAAGCAACACAATCCTTACCTTAAATCACCCCATCGCTCTGATACTAAATGTAGAATATTGATAACCTAAGAATCTATGAAGTGGGTTGATGTTTTCTAGTGAGAGAAACTAGAGAGAGAAAGTGAGAGAATATGTGAAAGATTTTATTACTATGAATGTGCAAATGGAACAACAACCAACCCCTTTCCTTAGTGGAAAGGGGTATTTATACTCCAAGCCTAACATTGGGCTTGGGCCGGTCCATGACAAGCCCATGGACCGGTTCTTACTTAAGTTAATAAGCAACTAATGACTAATTACTAACTACGAGCTATTACAACATAAATCATATTGTGGAGTGACCGATACTTCTAATATACGTTAAAACGTATTTCTAACAAACTTAATCGTGATGAAAACAATACATTATGTCTCAAACGCGTGTAGTAGTTTATTTAAGTTTATGTCTTTAATAAATGTCATCATAAAATGAATTTTGGAAGTGCTATGATACTTAATTCTAGCATTGCGTGGGGACACGACAATGGTTTAGTATGGGGGAGTGATGAGACTGTAATTATACATAGTCTCATCGTCCAAATCGGGCTTAAAACGCTTAAAATATCATCAAAATACCCAAATATATGCTTGTGTTTGTTCATTGTGTATTTTAGGTATGGATATCGTGAATTCACCAAAAGATCAAAGGAATCAAGCAAAAAACGAACACGGGAAACGAAGCCTCACAAAGAACCGGACCCGAAATGAATTTCCTTTAAAGTCCTTGAAGTTTGAAGAATTGGCAATAATGGTCCCTCAACTTTTGAAGACTTGTAATTTTAAACCCTTGTAAAACTCAAAAATTACATAAGGGTTCCTAAAATAACAAGATTATGCATTAATGGTCCTTGAAGAATGCAAATATTGCATTAAATACCCTAGGAACAAGTTTAAGAAACCTTTGGTGGCCAATGTGTGAAAATTATAACTTTCTTATAAAGGGAAATTGGTTTGGGAGCTGTTTAAAACAAAGTGACAACATTTTGGGAATAGAAGGACTAATATGGGCAGACACCCAAACTTCCCTCAACCAATCAACATTCCACCTCATACATCTCCACCAATCACAATCCTACACTTCATCCTACCTTACATGTCACCCCCACTATAACTCCTAAATATTAGTTTAATTTATTTTAAATTAATATTAATTATACTTAACACCGGGAAACACTTTTTCTAAATACTATTCTTCATTAAACCCCTTCCCTGTAGCTTTGATGAACCCTAACCTCACCATCACTAATTCCTACATGATTAAGGCCCAAAATTAGCAGATCCCTAATACACCCTAACCTCAACATACCCCAATCCCCAGAAAGGTGACACTCTCACTCACATGGTCAATCCAGCTATCCCTTGCCCCACATTTGAACAAGAATACAAAGTGTATAACTACATCAACGATTCTTGTTTAATACTTGTTCCCAAAGTCAAAAAGAACGATGGAGATGAAGTTTTAACAGCTGGCTCCTCAACATCATCACATGGCACATCAGATTGACCAAAGACCAGATTCAAACAAGAGGGTATTCTTGGTAAATCGTCAGCTAGGGTTTGTGACTTGTATTTTTTTATTATTGTTCTAGAATGATCAGTAGTTTAGTATTTAAGGAGCCTTCATTTTGTGAATGAGCCCTTGTTCCAGTTTTCATATTGTAAAATTTTTAATGAAAAAAAATAGTTAAAGTTTTTCTTTAATCTTTGCAAGTGATACTGAGTTCCATTGTCCTTTCTTTATATTAGTGCAAGCTTATTTAATTTTCTACAAGATTTTACTTTACTAGTTTATCCAAGGTTTTTTCAAAGAAAGCAGTTTTTTTTTCTTGTTGAATTAATTGGAGACCCAAAACTTTGTGCTTGAAATGTATGTGATTGGTTTGACAAACCAAGCACAGGCATAAGTATGAAATTTTGTTAACTTATTTGTTTGGTTACTTAAATTTTCTTGGCAAAGATTTTGCTTTCCAAAGTTTCTGTGGGTATTATCTTCGTTCTAATGTCTCATTGTATCAAAAACTGGTACAAGCTTGTTGACACCAAGCTCGTATTAGATTCTTGAGACTTTGAGTGGTATTTGTCACCTTGTGTTGTTTATTCTTCAGCAGGTAGCAACAAAGCCTCATTCATTTCCTTTCTTTCCTTTTTGTTAAAGATATTGCATATCTCGGTTCTGTAGTAGAACCTCAACGAGATATCTCTACATACAGCCCTTTTAAGCGTGGAGCGTTAAAAAAATAGAAGGCATCAGCCCTTGGTAAGGCTTGAACCCTATTTATGCATAAAACTGCCTATTTGGTGTGTTTGTGTGAATATTTTTCTTGGCATATGCTCTTGATGTTTATTTAGGTTTTGTTGCATTGATCTTGTTGATTTAGGTTAGTTTTGAGGTGATCTTACAAAGTTTTTCTTTGAATCTGCTCAAATAGTCGTCATAAGGGGTGTTTGGGGCGGTTGGTGAAAGTGGCTAGGGTGACAACTAGGCCAAGCAACTAGGCTTATACATCTTGCTTTTGACCTGTTTTATTGGGTTCAAGTATTGGTTTTACTTGTTTCATGCTTAGGTAGTATTTGGTTGTTTTCATTTATATGCAAAAATCTGTCCAAAACCATCAGTAGGCCATTTGAGCATTTATCTTTGAGGTTGAGTTTTGAAATCTTGCTATATATTGGTCGTACGCTTAATCTAGATTGCTGTAGGGTACTTTTTTTAGTTGGTTAGTTATTGTTAATGTCGTGTTAGCGTAAATCTCACTATTTTTGCAATTTGAATCAACAAGTGAACCCACTATCTAACAGTATGGTGTCTTGGCTTTTTTTTGTTAATGTTGAGTTTGGTTGTTATTCCAGATAGAAGCTTATTATAGGTTAGGTTTGAATTTATTTTTGCATAAAACTCATACACAAAAAAAAAGATTAGTATCTTAGTTTCTGCTCTTGTGAGATGTTAATGTTCAATTTTCTGAATTAAAAGTGGTGTTTGGCACAGCTTTTATCTCCATCTTAGGATTAGTGTTTCACTTTAGGCTTTATTGAATCAGGTTTAAGAGGTTATATGTAGTGTATTTAAGCCTTGGTTTCATTGTATAACTCAAAAAGTCAAAAAAGTTAGTGTTGCTTAAGTCGTTTAGGTGTTTTCTGTAATTGGGGAATTTTGAAGCTAAAGTTGTTGTTTATGTGGTGTTAGAGATTTTTTTTAGTCCACTTTTATGCCCTCTTTAGTTCTGTAGGTTTGCTTGTGGGTTGCATATCAATAGCTCAAAAATAGAGGTACTCCTAGTTCATTTTATAAGACAAAAAACTGCATAATAGCACCAGCAGACTTGTAGGTCCCATTTTTGTATTTCTTGGTTTAATTTTTGGCACACTCTTAGTTCATTGGCTAGTCTAGGTATGCGTTATCTGGTATTGGAGGTTCGAGGTAGTTAGGTGCGTTAAACTTGCTATCGTAGCCCACTGTTGGCCTTAAAACACCCACAACCCTTATTTTTGTTTCTTTTTTTTGCTGATTTTTGGTTGAAATCTGTGTTAATTTGGTGTTTTTATTGGTGTCTTTGTGTTTGTTATTGACTCCCTACAACCCACTAGTTGTAGGGGTGCCGTTTGTGCCCAAAAACATCGAAAAACAAGCAAAAACGAGCCCAAAACGAGCCGAAAAAACCATACAGCAACTTTTTCTTTGTTGTCCGAGAACGCTACAGATTTTTTTTTTGTTTTTTAGTGTTGTCCGATATCGGACAACACTGATGTTGGACAAGCCTGTTGTCTGATAGGATCTTGGACAACACTAAAGTACTCCACCTTGGAGTACTTTGGGGTACTTTCGTTTTTAGCCATCTTTTTTAGTTTTTTTTTACTTTTTCATTTTTTCCTTGTTAATTTAGTTAAAAAAAGATTTTTAGAAAAACAAAATTTATTTTTAGCATTATTTTATTATTTTTATGATTATTTTAGTTTAAAAAGTGTTTTTAGCCTTTTAAAAATAGAAAATTAGTTTTAAAAATTTAGGAAAAATACTTTTTAGTCTTTAAATAATATAAGTGATTTATTAGTTCAATAAAATAATATTTTGGGCTTTTTCTTAATTATATTTAATTTTAGGGCTTTAATTAGCATTTAAAGTTGAATATTTAATTAATAAAAGGTTTTAAATTTATTTATTGGATTTTTATTCTTATTTATATTATTTTAGACTTAGTTTAATCTTTTAATTAATTTTTAGGTTTAATTTTTAATTTCGTCACGTTTTACGTAATTACGTCATCGTTTTACGTCATTACGTCGTAGTTTAATCGTAATCGTAGTTCGTCTTTAATTTTTCTCTCCTAAACCAAAAACGTCACTAATCCAAACTTTATTTTACATATTGGCACATTAATCCACACACCTCCTTCGAGAACGAACCCGCATTTATTTGGTTTTACGGTTTTTAATTAAATCGTACTACTTAATACTTGCCGCTCATACGCGTTTTTCCTAAAACGTGTACGAAAACACTACATCATAACTCGCGAGCTAAAATAGTCATACAGACGTGAACGTAAATAATGAACGCGAACGTGAACCCTTATCTGATATGGTAGCTGAAAGAGTGACGTGTAATCGTACGATCATCGGCTCGAAGATATCTGATAATCTGCTACTGCGTACTCCTTTCGGATGAAAGAAAACGTGTAGGGTAGGTTAAATGATCGAACGACGATCCGGAAATTTCTAAAGGTTGAGACGAATGCAAGCGTGTTGGTGTTCTATCTTAACCTGCTGATAAGTCAGGCATTTAGATATGAACGTAACTGCATCTTGTTTCATGCCTCTCCACCAAAATGTGGCTAAGATCATGATACATCTTTGTAGGACCTGGATACATAGTCATTGGAAAGTTATGAGTCTCTGAAATTAGACTTCTCTTAGCGTAGGATCCTTCGGAACACATAATTTAGTGTAGGATTTTATCCTTTACGCGTAAGCTGAGTCATGCTAAGACTAACCGTAAGAATCAATGTGACTCAGCGTGTCACTGTAATCAACCAGAATTGTACTGGAAAAAATTTTAGGGTGAAATTTCTTCTGTCGTAGAATTTGTAACATAGTGCGAATATGGTCTTCATGCTCTTCTCTAGACTTAAAGAAAATCAAGATGTCATCAACGAAATAAAATGAATCTGTTTATGAGTTCGTAGAAACTCAATTCATCAAATCTATAAATGCTGTTGGAGCACTCGTGAGACCAACACAAAAAATATGAATTTAGCATGACCAAATCGAGTACGAATGGCAGTCATGGAAATGTCCTGCTATTTTATTCGTCACTGTTGGCAGCATGATCATGAATCGATCTTGGATAAGTTCTTAGCACCATGTAGTTGATCGGACACGTCGTTAATACGTGGAGGAGGATAACGGCTATGAAGGGTGATTTGTTTAAATCGACAGTAGTCGACACATAATCTCATGTTACCGTCCTTCTCCTTGAAGGTTCTTCTGGAATTCATATGGGAAGATTCTGGAATAATCGGCTGGTTATGAAAAAAAGGAACTTCAGTAGTCGTGTTATAAATCAATAGCTAGAAAATCTTTGTAGCCATGGGCTAACAGAACACGTGCTTGTGAAGCAGAAAATTTTGTACAGATTTTCCTGATGGAAAACCATGCTGAATGTATTCAGGAGCATGAACATCACTGTACTTAATCTGATATAAATGGCGACCAGTCGTAGCATGGTGTGCTGTTCATAGTCCAAAATCAGAATCATATTTAACTCGCATCTGTCCGAGGTAAGTGGGTTAGCAGATTTGATCTTATCATTAGAGTAGAGGAAAAACCTTCGTATACATGGGCGATACGAATGGCATCCTTTATGGTCTTGGATATATGAAATATGAAATCAAGAAATGAAAGTGTCATGAAGCAAACGTGACAGATCTCACTGAATGTATTTTGCTTGTCTCACGTAGAACGAATCCTATGTGTCCAAACTCGAATAATACATCAGTGATGGTACTGGAATTCTTGTGGCCTGATTAATACATGGCACAACAAAATGGATATACCCCTAGGAGGATACCCTGAATTTCTTAGGGTTGTTTCAGAAAATGGACGTGAGTCATGTGTCTTGACTCATGTCTTGAGAAATATGCGTATGATATGTGTCTTGACTGATGTCCTGACATGTGTCTTTAGAAAATATACGTGAGACATGTGTCTCGAGGTGTGAAACGAATAAATTTGAAAATCTTAGGTTATCATGCCAGAATTAACGTATTGGTTGGACTGCTGACCCTTTGTATTCCTGATCACGTCCGTGACCGATGTTTTGTTGTGATTGCTAGAATAATTGTTGTCACAATTGTGGTTACTATCGTCTTGTCTGTTAGTTCCATGACGGGTCATTCTCATGACGTTGATTCATGTAACTATTCGGCTGAGTGGTCGGCTGGTACCGGTTCTCACTCATATGACTGAAAAGACAACTGATTGACGTGTGACATATAACTAAAAGGTAGGGACATTGATTGTGATGGAACTCGTCTGGTGGTGAAGCATATTCGCGCCCGATCGCTTTGATCTAACGCCTTTGTCTTCGTCTTGTAGGATCTCCAGGTTGTGAAAAGCATTCGCATCTTGTAGCATCTCCAAATAATCAGCAGCATCAACATTTAGTAACATCTCCAAGTTATGAGCGGCATCAACATCTTGTAGAATATCAACAAGTAGAATACGCCTGAGATGATTTAGAATCGACTAGCTAATACTCGTGGAGTATTGTAAGTGAAATACACATGGATTACGGTACGTGTAATACACATGGGATACGGTACATGGATTACACGTGGAATACGGTACATGGAGTACACATGGAATACGGTACATGGAGTACACATGGAATGCACATGAAATGATCGGTATGGGGTCGATCATCTGACATGATTTAAAGTAAAATAATTGGTTAAACGGTTAGAAAACCGAACTGGAATGAGCATCATGATAGCCTAGCAATTCCAGCATAGACATCATTTTGGTTGCATAGAGAAACACCCAAAAGTGTGGTTAAACGAAGTTCAACGAAGATTAGCATGAAAGCATGATTAATGAAAACCAACCATGTCTATCATGAAAGCATGATTAAATACAATCCATCAATGTCTAGCATGATAGCAAAATCAACACGAAGAAATATGGAACAAAATTAACATAAATGAGCATAGAAACATAATCAGCATGAAAACGAAGTTAACCATGATAGTATGAAAACATACTTGACATAAATGACATAACAATTAATGAGGAGACATGAAAGACATATGACTGTAATGAAATGAAATCCGAAAATTCGTTCGTGTGGACGACCATGGGTCGGTTCATAAAACAAAACTGACATGAGTAATGATGAACGCCTATGGGTCGGTTCACCAAAACAAAATTGACATGTCAAGGGTGAAAGCCTATGGGTCAGTTCACAACACGAAATTGACATGAGCAAGGGTGAACGCCTATGGGTCGATTCACCAAAACAAAATTCGAATGAAAAGCATATGCGACTAAATATGGCCAGTCATGTACCAACCATTACTTAGTCAAAATACATGCAACACTAATACATGAAAATAAATAAGTGAAAATCAACTGTCAAAACTTAACTGAAAACGTATGACCAAGTATGAACTACGGTGGCTCAGTCCGTATTAGCCAAAGTTCTCAAGGAACATCATGCGTAAAACAATGACATGTAACTAAGTATGGATGACGGTTTTTCAACCCATATTAGTAAAAACAATTCCGGGGAAAACATCATGGTTAAAACATCAAGGTGCTCAAAATATCAATACGTGGAATAACAAGCGTCGGCTTAGGAAGATCCTGGTGACTACCCACTAGTCACAGGTCAAGTTTTAGAGCCTACATGTCGAAACCTTGGCTCTGATACCATAATTGTAACACCTCATTTTGATAAATGGAATATCACAGGATAATTATGACGTGTCATCAAAGCATGCAAGGTAATATGTACAAACATACATGACCAAAAGGGAAAACCAGAATCAAACATCGGTTCCCAAACATAAGCCCAAAACATAAATAAAGTAAATGAAATGAGAAAGGACAAAACAAGTGTCCAAGAAAGCATAAAGTAAGTGAAGTGCAATGGAAAGAAGTCTAAGGCATCTCCCATTCTATGCACGTGCTCCAAATGCTCAAGCCTGTTCTTGGGTACCTGCCGTTTTGGGACATGGAAAGGAAAATATACGGCTGAGCAATACGCTCAGTGAACAGATATATGCCAATGAAATGAATAGCATAAACATAAGTAAGTGAACTGGAAGTATAAAATGATAGTGCAGCGGAATAATGTAAGTCCTGGAAAATCTGGTTTAAGCTTATAAGACTGGTTTTATATTTCTAAAAAGACTTATGCTTAGTTTATACTGAAAACTATATTTTAAATATGCACAAGAGCCCATATAGATCATGAAGTATCAACGTGCATGAATATTTAGAGGGGTGACCTCATCATGCAATTAGAGGGGCTGCCTCTAATTAATATATATAATGAGTGGAGGGATCAGCTCCTATAACGGATGCAAGGCACACCCCGCAGTTACCATGATATCATACTACTTGTCCTAGGATGCACCCATTCGCCCCACATGATAATAATAACAAAGGCCAAATATTGTAAAGGGACGCTGCGAGCAATCACTCTTAACGCAGAAGAGTCATAACACCGGTGCCTCCAGTGCTATGGTTATGAAACCACCATAACTAGGTGAAACTGGCATGCATGTATATACCTCAGGCAAATCTAAAATAATCATAACATATACAGATGTGTTTAATACACTTAAATACTGGAGAAAACAGATGGCTGCAAACAGGGAATCCTAATATAGGACTAAAGATGTCCTTACTAAAGGACGAATATCTGTATCTTTTGTCCAGTAAATGAAGACGAAAATGAGCGTAGAAGATCACTCCGATTTCACAATAGCTACATAATGAATGGACATGAATAAGAGTCGGTCTTACTTATACATACTTGTTATTTAGTTTACTTGACATGTTCATACTTATTATACTTGTTCTTGTCTTGTCTTATTATTTCATGTTTTAATCATGTGTTTCTCATAGTTTCATGTGTTTTAGATTCATGTATTTCATGTTTTAAATGTTATAGTACTTGTTATAACATAATGAGTAACTTTCTAAAAATATAAGGTTTCTATATATAGTAACTTTCGAAAAATAGTAAGTTTTCTTAAATAGTATGTTTCTAAAAATAGAAAGTTTCCATAATTAGTAAGTTCCCAAAAATAGAGAGTTTCCGTATTTAGCATGATTCTACAAATAGCATGTTACCATATTTAATGTATTTTCATAAATAGCATGTTATCATATTTAGTGTATTTCCATATTTATCATGTTTCAATAATTAGTATAATTCTATAATTAACATGTTTCCATAATTAATCATATGCTTATTTTATATCATGTATAATTATATTATAAAGTTTAATAAATAAATAAATACTTAGCTTATCTTATTATTATTAATTGATAATGTCATGTCATGTTATTATAAGTTAATATTAATTAATAATATTACATGTTCCATGTTATTAAACTTTACCATAAAAGATATTAGTTAATTAACTTAAGTTTTAATTAATTAAATCTATTTTCATGAATAATTAAATTAATAATTATTATATCATAAGTTTATTTAAATAAATTTGCTTAAGACCCGTGTAATACACGGGCATTTTAAGTTACATCTTGAAAATAAAATTTATATCAAATTCTTTCAAGTATTTAGAAACGTTAGATGTCTGAAGTCGTTTTAACTTTGGAAAAGTATATCAAATCAGATACATGCAGTGATATAAGTTAGCATAAAATTGCTGAAGTTCATAGTTCATGAAGTTGTACGTGTAATGGGCTTTGAGTCAATCATACATTATAATACAAAAAGATTTACTTTAGAAAAAACGCTTTTAGATATATACTTCACATAAAAAAACGGAACATGCGTTGGTGATATAACGTACACAAATATTGATCCTTTATAAGGCAACAACTATAAGTACGATGTACATAAATATCATCTTTTTTTAACGAACAGGTTTCTTAGTCCATCTTATAATAATCAATGTCGCAAAAAAAAAAATCCTTGAAAACAAAAATATCATAGCCTCCAGTTACTTCACATGACAAATGATCATTTCCGCAGTAGCCTCTCCGCATCACTATTTGATTTCCTTTTTTCATAACTTGCGTGCATTAATATTTGATCATAAGTCGTTTGCACTTTGCAGCATATTTATTTGGTTATCTAACTCTTTCTAAACGATCAAAGTCTTATTTTAATGTGAATTAGGTCAATCTATTACAATAATAAGTATGAGTTAAAATATAAACTCCTTGATTTGTTTTGGGAACAATTCGTACAATACAAACTTTGTCATATTATGCTAAAGACAAAAAATGGTGCAACCATCCTCGAGTAAAATTTGGGCAATATAATGCTTCACTATATGTCACGTATAAATACATTAACTAAGCAATGAAAAGTAATCAAATGATATGAAAAGTTTTTGCATGTACTTAGAGTTACGATGATTAGAGTATTAAACTACAACATGCCACCATTAGAACAAACATAAAATGCAAACCATAAAACTCTCAACAGTGAAAACTAAACACTCTAATTCAAAACTACACCATATTAGCCCACCATATGTACCCAGAAGAAAATACTCCCAACCAATATCTATTGGTACAACATACCCTGCAACCTCACATCATAATCATCTTGTTAGACCCAAGTTTAAGCTTCTCGATCTGGTGACATAAACATACACATTTTTCCCTTGCAATCTTCTACATATTCAGTCAAAGAATTTTTACTGAATCTCATTAAGCAGCAAGGAACCCTCAAAAGTCCTTTTACACATCTCATCGATGAAAAGTAGCCAGTAGTCCACATAATTATTTCCCACAAATACAACGGGAAGTTTCCCGTATTTTTTTTGGGAAGTTCCCGATTTGGTACCGGTCCCGTACCGAATTAATTAGTGGTCCCGAATTTTTTTCCACCTTATTTCGTAGTCCCGATCCCATACCGAACGGAATTCGGATACCGGAAATCGGTACGGTTCCGGGTACGGTTCGGGTTCGAATTTGGGATTCGGGTCGAAATGTTCATCCCTACTTTGAATCCTTTCACAACATGATGGACCTACGCGCAGATTAGATCGTCAAGATTGTTGTCAGGGTATCAAAGACATCAAAGCAAATTTCATTAACCAATTTTACACTTTTTAAGGTCAATGTCGGCCTTTACGATGGTTCAAATAACATATTTAATCCGTTCAACAAAGACATGCAACAGTTTTATGAAAGTAAAACTTTAAAGCATCTAACTTACTGAATGGATAAATAAATTTTGGCAATTAATGAAACTTTCGGATGACAAATAAAAGAAGTAATACATGGCATAATTATAACCACTGCAAAAATCATGGTAGATATCAAAATGTAAACATCTGCATCTTCTCAAGAACAGTTGTAAATGACATAAACTTATACATTTCGAAAGAAACATGCAGGTCGATAACTAAATCATATGTCTAATTGATATAATAAAAATACTACCGACACATCAATTATGTTTCAACTTTTAACAACAGCTCATAAATTTAGTTTAGATTAGTCAGCTTACCTGAATTGGAACACATCGGCTTCTCCATAAATGGTGCTTTTCTCCAAGTTTTTCACAGTCCTCCAACTGGGTCAGACTTCATGATTTTCTGATCACAATTCATGAAAACACATTAGCTATATATTTTCAACATGCCACTCTTAAAAGTGATGACTCAACAATGTGTCTAAAATCATTAATACGTTAATGTCTCATGTCAATCTAGTTGGGCAAGAGTCTATAAATGCATGATCATTGTTTTCCCATGGTCTCATGGTTTGTAGAGAAGATCACATAAAATCAGTTTGACACACAAACAAAACAACAATAATTTACTCTTTTATACAGGTGAGTCAGAAAGGTATAACTTGGTCTTTAAATGTGAACAATCAACCATAAAATATCACAATGAGAGTCGCTTTTTCACTACATAGACACTCATAGATGGTCTAGTTATCTATAGTAGCTCTTTTATCAAAAATATTTCAAAGTTACCCTTACAAAGTGCGTAAAAAGCAAAACTCATATCACCTTTTTGGTTCCAGATGAGATCTCATGGCTAAACACTCATAGATGGTCCACTATTATCTATAGTAGTTTTTATCAGAACTATTTCAAACTTAGGTTTACAAAGTGCATGAAAGTAGAACTCGTATCACCTTTTTGGTTCCAGATGAGTATTATCGCATGGCTAATACTACATGCATTAACGTCATCATAGAACGGTTAAGAACAATAAAACAGAAACAAAGATATACACAAATAACGCCAATTTGTTTTATCATAATCCTAACATGTTTGATATTCTCTTTGCTCCAAGCATACAAAGTAAAATCAGCCCACTAAAATAAATTCATCTATAGCTACATAAGCACTATGACTAATTACTCAATTCACTATTAGTGTCAAATGGAAACATGTAACATAATCTAAGTATTAGGATCACAAAAATAATCTAGTAATTCTTCTAAAAAGACATGATACAACTAAACATGCAAGTACATCAATCTAAAAGGAAAAGGGTCAAATGTGTTGCGAACATAAAATATTTTTGTAATTCTTTTTTATTTCAATTATCTGGAGCTACCAAACAACGGAATTTAATAAATTTCTCACGACGCTGCCAAACAGTGGAATTCAATAAATTTCTGGTGCCGCTACCAAACAATGGAATTCAATAAATTTCTCGTCAACTTCATTTCTAACACACATGCCCAAATATCACATCTCAACACTAATTTTCGCTTCTTTAGCAATAGTTTGTTTGACATTTAGTTTTTAGCATGTGGAAGTGGACAATTATAAATCTTAGTCTAGCATTCTAAAAAGGAAAGATTGGTTAGGTTCTTACATATTTTAACAGTCAAAGTGACCCACCAATACCACTACTTAATCTATATATGAGTATGATGATAAACTGATAAAGGTTATACCATAGCAAAATATGTGCATATATAATAGACTAAGACAAAAACATAAGCTGTAAGTAAGAGCCGCAAAAAGCAATGAAAAAAAAACATGTAATAACAGGGAATGATTGTCAAAGGAGTTGAAGGTGACTCAAGGAATACTTAAACACCTACTAACATAGCTTGTAGCATGTAGAAAACTTGATGCTGACAAAAATGGATTCATAATTACGATTTATCTAATATTGTAAGAATAGAAGATCTCAAAAGAAGCTTGTTTTACTAAAGAAGCTTCTTTTAACATTTAAAACCTTTTCAAATAAATAGATCTCTAAAGCATCCTGACTAAACATACTTAGTTTATGTTGGATAACTGCTTGACCAACATCAAAGAAACGAAAAAAAAACTCAATTAGCCACTACAATCTGTTTATTCAGGATATACAATCAAGAGTAAGAAACCGAGATGTTCAATTGTTCACACCTAAGTTTGTAAGAAATTTCTGACCCATTTCCTTATCAAAGCTTGTTATTTTACCCGTTGCGACAACGAATAACATAAATGTATAACATTTATACCAATTAAACGGTTCAGTATAGCTCTTATCAATATTAAAAATTAAATATTAACGAAAGTGCAAGATGCATCTTATTATATCACCAATACCACTTAAAGAGTGACAGTCCAAAAGAAAATCTGATTAATTTAAGTAATAACTTCAATTAGGCATTTTATCAAACACCTTACGTACATATACAGGAACTTATCAATTACACAGTAAAAGAGACAGCCACGCACATTTTGAGTTGGTTGAATTGATTGATTAATATAGTTTAACACCTAATCTATAAAACGATAAAATGAAAAGAAGAAAAAAATCATTAAAAAGTGAGCAATTATCAAACTGCAGTGAAACATACATGATGATTTGCAAGAAGTAACATACATGATAATTTAAAAGCTTATTGTCAGGGTATATAATGTTGGAAAAACGTAAAACTGAGAGTCAAATTAAGACAAAATAAGAAAATCAATACCTGAAAGATGAATTAAATGAAGGTGCAAATAGTGTTGATTTTCCGATGATAATCGGTTTAAGGTTCAAATGTTCAATTAAGTTAAGACAAATCAAAAAAATTTCCAGTTTGCTTAAGTGTTAAGAAAATCAAAAAGATGAATGAAATAAATGTGGTAGGAGAAAATCAGACTGAAGATTTTTTTGTTTTAAATTCAAAAAACCAGCTACTCAACCCACCTTTGACATTAGCCAATCATACTCACGTTCCTTCTTCAATACGCTTAAAAGTGGGTTTTTGAAATTTTAAAACAATACAGAAGTATACTCTTATCACATAAGCTTTTAAATTAAAAATAATGTTAAAAGTTATTATATATGATGTCATTATTTAATAACTAGGCGATTACCCGCGCATAGCGGCGAAATCGCCTGACGGTAGAAAATTAATTATAGGATATATCGTGGTAAGATCAAATTGTAATTGCGAAGTGTCGTAACATGCGATAATACAATTTAAGATAGATCAAATATGTTTATATGTACAAATTCGCCCACCTATTGATTGTTTCACGGAAAAACTTAGCGATTGTACAATGATGTATTCATAATCTCATATTAACAAATGCATTATACAAAACATTTCGTAAATAGGATAAAATAAAAATAATCTTATGTGCTTTTTACTTAATTTGTAACTCATTTTTGAATTTATTTGCAATGTCATCAGTCCATGTTCATGTAATTTTCGTTTTTTACGTGGCTATCACAATTCACATTCACATCTATATAAAATCGTTCATTGCAAAGATTAAAGTCGTCGTTTGACTTTCAGGAATGGTACTATATGCCCTTTATGTTCAGTATTTGATTATGACATTGTTAGCAAACACACATCCAAATACATTACAAAAGTCGAATAGAATTGTATTAAGCCACCAGTAAATAAAGAGAATGAGCATACTGCATCAAGGTTTCTTTCACACGAAGTGTCCAACCTACATAATGCGTCAAGGTTTATTTCATCACATGGGAAACAACAACACTCACTAAAACCAAACACTCCTTAAAACTGCATTTTACCTATTTTATGACTGCAATACTTTTCAATAAGAATTTTAGTCAACTACAAACTGTGACCAACCTTCATAAAAAATTAACAATATACAGTCATGAGACATTTGCTTGAACCATATCTTAGTAGATGTTTTCTAGAGAACCCATGGACCAAAACTATATATAATGCTAACACCAAAAAATGGTCCGGTAGAACAATTCATCAAAGCAACTTGCTTCCGAGAATTTTTAACCCACTTTTAACTAAATTGCATTCAAAGTAACAACTCAGCCCATTTTAAAAAATATAGAACCAAAATTTGTAAATGAAGATTTAACGAAAGTAACTGTTGCAATGAAACCATATGATAATCTAACTTCTAAGTCTTACAAAAGATGAGACTAACTAATAACATTACTAATCTGAACCAAGCCTAATGAGCGTTAGAATTAAACCAGTTGGTTTGTTAACAACTCCGACGGGGTCATTATATCTAATGATTCTATATTCAGAAAATTATAATATGTGACGAGTACATGTACCGGCCACGGGTCATAGTCATAATCTATTGCCCATGCGTTTACGAGCACAAAAGAACACCTAACCTGATCATCAAAACTCAAAAGTAGTGTAATAAAGAAAACTATAATACGATACCTAAACGTTAACATGCAAGATTCTAATTATTTTTTGCCCTTCTACGAGCTTTCATCACTATTCCTTCCAAAATGCCATCTGTCTCGAAATTCCCAGAAAACTCTTGACGATCAACGGGGTCTGGCAGCTTACATGAGACGGAAAATTGACCGCGAGGACAAAGTTTCTAAAACTGCATTTCAAATACTTGATCGAATCTACACACAGTTTTCTCACCAGTCATAGTTACTCCCCTAGTTACTTTACCATTGTCTACTTCACACCTGAATTATCCTGCATACGAAGAATAGATATTTTAAGGAGTTTACAAACAAAACCTCTTAAGAAGTTGCTCAACCGATAATTTTTCCGCAGCAGCCATAAAACATATTAACAAATATAAGCGTATAATAAAGCAACTGATAGAAAGATGTAGTTGCAAAAACCCTACTACAACGTAACCTTTAAGAAAAAACAGGGTGGAAAAGAACGTCAAGTAAATGACAATAAACCCAATTAACCTTGGTCATAGTTTTTATTGTTTATTGAGCTATCGTCTTAAGACATTTAGAACTCCTTACAATCCAATGGAATTCCACAAAATAACTAAACTGCGAATAGGAGGAGATTATTTTGATTGTGGTAACAAAAGTTCTTATGTATGTCATATTTAATTATCAGTATCACTACACTTTCCCTACCCTAAATCTAAACTGCCCAGTTCTCGGCTTAGAAACAACTCGATCCCAAACCAGACCAAAAATAAACTGTACACAAACTTGGATGTTATAGTTTGAGAAGTTAAAATATAAAAAACAGTATTTCAAGTTTGAAAATTGAAGAGTTAAGCAGAAAAAGGACTCAGTTCAAGCTCTGGCCGAGACAAAACTAAGTGTTTCGAAAGTTCTTGAACTGGCTTCATACAAAATTTAACAACACTGGACCAAACCGGTTGATACACTAAGATTGAGTATCCACTATAACTGTGATGCACGATCACCAACCCCAGACGTTACATCACCATAGCAACAGGTGCACATCCGCATCATAGTCCATTATGGGATTAACTTTTCATGTTTTGTGATCATAAATCACCAAAGATGAATAAAATTATACAATTTGCCACCAACATTATAGCACTACTAAATCTCGAATGTGCCAATTATGACTTTCCAAAATGGACTTTTGTGTGTGTAAAGTAAAGCACAGTATACACGAAGAATACCTTGCTTAAAATTGCCTGGACATTCAAGTTTTGTAACATGCAGGCCAACTCCCCGTATGTCTTCAATATCTGCAATATATATTGATGTAAATAATAGGTTCCCTCATACAATTCTAGACATCAGTGACCAATTTTTTAACCAATAAGTACAAACGCGATACTACAATGTTATATAAAGGAAAACTATGCAGCTGGAACAACATTATGTAACGACTCGCAGTTAATCCTATGCATGACCCAAACCACCACTCCAAGTATGTTCACATTTCGTCCTCATCCAAAATCTTCAAAATCTGAATACAAAAAAAAGTTTAACTTATTAGATATAATAACTACAAAGTCGATAATGTAGATACTAAAAGTCTTTTCATTAAGATAGCATGATAACCTGCAATATTTTCAGTCAGCCTGACAATCTATGTGTATAATAAAGCGTGCTTAAAACACTTCCAGCAAGCCAATTCTAACTCAAACACAAACTGCTACCCATACGCCAACACAACCATCTAGTTCCCCCTTCCAAGTTTCAACATGTTCATGCCTGCTTTGTTTATAACTTTTTATCAGGTTTCACATTCAGCCTATTTTCTTTCTGAAATAAATGCACGAGTTACTAAAAACGCACATTATTTATCAGTATCAAAACTTTCCTATTCAAATTTATACCATTAAGCTGATAAATAACACACACAAACTGACCCTTTAGAACCAATATCTTTTTATTCGTATTCTAAAACTTAATTATTATAAGCGCCATAGAAATTATCCGCAAAATAGAAGTTTTAGAAAAATTACCATAAGCAATAAGCTGACCAGTAGGGTCAAAACAAATAGATGCAACTGGATCCTTATGGCCTTTATACTCGAGATAACAGGTTGTTGGGTAAGGTTTGAGATCTTTGAACCTTGGAAGCAGCCTTTGTAGAAACATCCCATCTTGTAACAATGTTTGTCGTTAAACACTCCAAGATCTGGACAATCAATGAAATATCTTAATAGAAATGTAGCAGAATCAAACAACATATAAAAGCTATTAAAAATAGCATATAAAAGCTTTTGAAATATCTGCTATCCAAATACCAAATTCTAAAACTTGTATCCAGACATCATTGCCTTTCTTTGATATACAAACTACATACAAATTGTGTAAAAAATAGCATCTAAAAGGTGTAAAACTCCAGCGGCTGCAACGTCAAAGATTCTGAGGTAATAAGTTTGTGGCGGATTCGAATACAAACACCCAAACCAATAAACAATACCCCAGCCGGAACTACCTGAAACCACCTAAACCACCGAGATATGGTGGCGGATTCGGCAGATCAAGGAGGTAAAAAGTTTGTGGCGGCTGTGTGTATATGATTTTAGGGTTTAGAGAGAGAAATAAAATGATCGTGTGTGTGTTTTTTTTAATGTGTGCCAGTATATACAATGAATGAAATATAAAACGCATTCTAACAATAAAATACTTTCCTATTTCAATAGTTCTTCCAGCCACAAGAATATTCAAACGTTCCTTCAATATACCAACATTTCAAACATTCCTATTATAGATTCAACTTTCAACAATTCAACAATTGGGATACACCATTTATAGGGTATTATAGATATTTAATCTGAATAACCAATAAAAATATAACACCTAGTCAAAGATGATATAAGCATAAAACTTGTTTTAATAGTATTAATAGATGTACATACATTTAATATCATACATGTATTTAAATAAACATAACCTAAGTTTATTTTAATTAACCCCAAAATCAATTAACACAATTAATTAATTTAAAACATAACATAAACCATTTTACATGTCGGTTTAATTACGTGTTCAAAAAAATGTCAAGTTCTCGAGTCCCATCACGAGACCCGACAACCGAGCACCACAGCCCGAGGGCTGCGGCCTCGATGTCGTGACTCGTCCGAGCCACAAACATCTCACCGAGAGCCAAAGGCTCTCGGCTCGCTGTTGTGCCCGAATCAAACGAACCCCCATCCACTGCTGAGGTTCCCCCTGCTTCCGTCTAGTACCCACCGAGCCCCACTTTGGGTCTCGGTTCCCACCGCTAGGCCAAGAACCCCGCTATGGGTCTTGGTCCTTGCGGCTGCCAACCACAACACTACCACCGCCAGCCATAGGTTGCGGCTGGTGGTTTAAATCCAGCGCCGACCCCATTGGGGTTGCGGCTATTGGTCACGCGATACCACCAAGACCAATCTTGGTCTCGGTTTGTGTGTAACCCGAACAAACAAACATAAATCCCGATCCTCATGTTTAATCTTTTTAATTTACATGTTTTCATACTTGTTTTAAACGATCTATTGATATAGAAAGTAAAATAAAAAGATTAGAGAATCAAGGATACCGTATGCGTGAAAAAGTTATAGACACGAACACTATACCGTATGAATAATGAACAAGAAATCAAAACGAATCGTCTTTGAGAGAAACAAAGAGAGTAGGGTTTTGATTAATTTTCTGTAAAAGTGATTATGAATCCCCTAGTGTTTTATTTATTGTTTAGCAAAAATCTCATGGGCCAGGCTTGGCCCATCTTGCCCTTTTCTCCTCTTCTAGCCGACGCACAAACACCCCTTGGTGTTTTCACAATTGTTTTTCTTGTTTGAATATTTACCGTGTGTGCTCGTGTTTAATTATCGTGTTTTAATTTCTTAAATGCTTTCTTAATATTATACGTACATTCTTATCGTGTATTAATATTCATGTTTACGTACGTAATACTTATGATAATTAATTAATATACATACGGTTCGTATTAAATATTCATGATGCATGTCGTATATTAATTAATTATAAAAGTCAAATTTAACTGTAAATTCGTGCATTTAATGATCTTAGGATTTTTAAAGTGGGTTTTACAAGAACAGTCTATCAAACCATTTGCCATAAACATATTAAAGTATGCCAAATCCAGAGGTCCACAAGGATAGTTGAGACAAAGTTGTCCCTGCTATTTATTTCTTATAGTTTGGCTCAGAATGGTAGAGCATCGGAGAAACATTGCGTGTCTACCATGGCTACAACTTTAGCAAGTTGCCACGCCAAGATGCAGAACGCTTCATATCCGGTCCTCCCTACCGACTAACTCATCATTGCGTTTCAGAAGCAATGTTAATGCGAAGCTTCAAATTAAAATGGTGGTACCTATGTTATAATTTTGTAGCCACACACACGCGTCAGCCACAGGGGCACGTGGGATTTTTTCCCGCTAAAATGAGAAATGCTAATAAAAAACATTTACTGTAGCAACCCTCTCACAAAGCAAGTACCACTAACAGTAGTAACATATAATGCCACCGTTTCTGTTCTTCCAAAAGCGAAAAACAAAAACGTCTCACAAACCATTTACCACAAATAGATAGTATCTTGGAGAACATGTTTTTTTAGCATCATGTTTTCCAGACATGTGCCAAATCTAAACCTAATATAGGACAACACATAGGTGCCACCATTCCCGTTATCGCAAAAGCGTGAAATAGGACAACACTAGGTGTCACCATTCCCCTTATCCCAAAAGGACAAAACGTTCCATGAACTCAGCATAGCCAAAAAATTATGAGATGGAGGATACTTCCAAGAGAACTGACTGTGGTTCTCATTTGTTTTTTATCGGCTCAGGAGGGTAGGGCGTCAAAGAAACATTGTGTGCCTGCAATGGCTGCAACTTTAGCAAGTTGCCACGCCAAGATGCAAACCCTTCACATCCGGTCTCCTCTACCGCTAAATTCATCAATGCCTTTTAAATGTCACCTGGAAAAAAATGGGTAGCCCCTTGTTTCGTTTTTACCAAATGTTGAAAACACAGTAGGAAAATCCCAACAACACCCAAACTACTGTTGGCCCATTAAGAAACTGGTTAAACCTAGCATAAAGAAGCAATAAGCTGAAGTTTAATTGCAAGCTTATTCATAATCTATACTAAAAATGCTGCAATTGATAGAGGTGTATAAAAAATACCAATGTTTAACATTAAATTCCAAATCATATTTCACATTCATCCACATCCGAATCCATGTTGATACCCATAAAATCCCAACAAAACTTTAATAATCAAACAACAATCTACCTCGTGAATATCCAATTCGAATCAATAAGAACCCAATTCAAATCGACAAATCCCACTTTCAATTTCAAAGAGAAATTGAAACTGCTAAATAAATCATGAAACCGAAATATAAAAGCCATGACAAATCGAACCTGGTAAAAAAATCATGAAACCGAAATCTAAAAGTGGTGTTTATCTAGCAGCAGAATAATCATATACGCTTCATAATCATCATAGGAATCAAACAAACCGTGATATTTTTGTATATAATCAAAAGCACTAAAACCCACCACACACACAATGGCGTGAGCTAATACCAACGCCGCACACCATAAGCGGTTACAATGAAGAGATCAGTGGCACCGAAGAACACCATGAGGGTGTTTACCCAATAACAGATACGTTGGGTGTTTTCAGATCATGGTGGGCGCGTGTTTTCTTTTTGTAGATCTATTTGGAATAGAAAAGATCATGTGGGTGTGTGTTTTTTTCTTCGGATCTTTTGGAATAGAAAAGAAGACGATAATATCAATGTTAAAATTTTGTAGCCACACACACGTAAGCCACATAGACACATAAAGGGACACGTGCTAGTTTTTTTCTCGCCAAAACCTACAGAAAGTAATAAAAAAATCTCAACCACTTTGTAAAACAGTATATAATAATAATAAACACGTTTACATCAATATTAATTTTTTGAATTTAGAGGCCGCAAGAGCCGTATGGCCGTGCACCTTTTGCACACTCCATTAGCCGGCCTTATGCATGTATAAACTTGTTCTTGGCTTTTAGTATCTTCCTCGAGAGCTCACAATAATCTCAAGTTGTTAAAAAGTGGCCTTGTTTAACTATGATGTTATCGACGTAACCAGAGTAGAAAAAAGTTCAACATAAACTCTTAGTTTAGCATATACTCAATCAACCAATCACAACCACCTATTTTTATCATGTAACAAAAAAACTCATTTTTTAAAAATTAAATATCTCACAAACCGTTCATCGCTACGTAAAACAAAACATATCATCGCGACGAGAATTAAATCATCTATCTATCGAGGGGCACATGTATATACTTTCGCCGAACTTTTTTTCCGACCTTTTTTCTTAAATCACGTCTGAGAGGAATCATGTATGATTCGTCACGAAACATATATGATTTACAGAAAATCATATATGATTCATATCACGAATCATATATGATTTTCTGAAAATCATATATGATTCGTGACGAATCATACATGATTCATCTCAAACATGACTTAAGAAAAAAAATCGAAAAAAAATTCGTCGAAAGTATATGCATGTGCCCCTCGATAGATAGATGATTTAATTCTCGTTGCAATGGTGTATTTTTTCATTTGACGATTTACCCTTTTTGAGATATTTAATTTTTAAAAAAGTGGTGGGAAGTGGGTTTTTATAAAAATAGGTGATTATAATTGGTTGAATGGGTTTATGCTAATTTAAGGGTTTAGATAATCTTAACTCAACCGGAGTATCATGTGGGTCGTAATTATTTTCGAACGCTTCTCTAACATGTTTACCAAGTAAGATATAAAACACTTGTGAGAATTTTGACATTAGGCCACCTTAGTGGGCTAGTGGCCGTTATAATTTTAAAAAGAGTGTATACTAGGGATGAGCACGGTATCGGTACCGTACCGAACTGGTACCGAATTAGTGGTACTGAATTTTTTTCGAGAATAAATTAATAGTACCGGTATCGTATCGACGAGAATAAATTAATGGTACCGGTATTGTACCGAACGGGATTCGGATATCAGTACCGGGGGGATTTTCCCGTTTTTTTCCGGGAATTTCCCGATTTGGTACCGGTCCCGTACCGAATTTTTTTCACCTTATTTCGTGGTGCCGGTACCGTACCGAACGGGATTCGGGTACCGGGAATCGGTACGGTTCCGATTCGGTTTCGGGATTCGGGTCCAAATGCTCATCCCTAGTGTATAATTTATCTCAGAAATTGTATCATGCATGGTAGTGTACTAGTGTCGTATGAAAAATGATAAAACGAATTTGGATTATGGCTGTTTATGGGTTGTTGATTGACCAAATAATATTCTTGTATTAAGCTAATAATATGCCCTTGTATATAAACCTCTCTAAGTTTAACGTTTCCTTTCGGAATAAAAAACTTTGTGGTTCGATACCGTATCAGCTGTGACTGACACCCAGTTAGACAAGTTATACAGTACTTCTTTCGTCTTATAATTATTAGTTTTTTTTTTTTACTTTTTGCATAATGATATACTTTTATTTTAACCAATTAATTAACCACTTCTTTAAGTTTGTAATTGTTACCTCAAGTGAAACGAATATGATAAATTTAATCTAAATTTTTTATTTATATTTAAAAAGAAACAATTAATTTAAAACAAGACAAAAAGAGTATTACTTACTTTTTTTACTTACTAAATGTATACTAGTAAAATTATTGAAGCACCGACGTCCCACTAGTTGTATGCTGAAAATTAATGTATACTTTTTTTACTTACAAAAAGAGTATTACTTACTTTTTTTACTTACTTACTTTTACACCACCCAGAATAAATAAATAAGTAAATAAATGGATTTTTCCAAAATGTGTCGTTAAACACATGTTTATTAAACACGAATTTTCGGTTTATATTAAAACATACATTCAGATTAAATAAACTCAAATTATACCACAAATAAATAAAAAATTAAATTTAATAATCTCAAACTTTACCTTTATATAAATTCAAACATATACACTCGCAACATATTTTAAAAATTCTGATACTATAATTATTGAAGCACCCGCTAGTTAGTACGCTGAAAATTAATGTAAAGCTCGTACTGTTAACACCATCCAATATAAATAGTAATTAATAATTCATGTGATATGAAAGTGTGAGGCTAGATACTCGTTATGTCGAGTGTGATCTTTCATTTTAAACGTGCCTTTTTTCGATTACTCGTTCAAACCTGCAAGCGTCCCTTCCCAATTTTTGTATTCATTCGGTCGACTGACAGACCATATAATATAATTTTTTTATTCACTATAAAACTCTATTTTATTTACCATAAAATTTTACTTTCTCTTTTATTTACATACGAATACCCTTTTATTCACTATAAACTCCTCTTTTCTTTTTTCTCTTTTACATATTATACAACACTATATTTATCAAAACAATGACTTGTCCACTTCCACATACAAGCAACGAAATCGAAACATTGATTAAAAATAATTAACGAAGATCACGTCTGTCAAAAAGTGAAAGTGCTTATGGACTCGGCATTGGTTAAAAACTAATTAATGAAAATTACGTTCGCCAAAAAGTGCTTATGAACTTAGCTGACCGATGTAAGAATGCATCAAACGATAAGGACGATGTGAGGAAAGCGTACGAAAAATGCATTGATATTTCAAGGAGAGTGCTTTGATCAACACATTTTTAAGGAAAAATCTGATAAATATTACACGATGTATAATTCTTTATGTGGTAACGCGAGAAAACTGAAAGACAAATGCAAGTTAAAATTAATTTTTACATCATCAAAAGTAAGATTAAATCATTGTTCCAACAATTATTTTCCCCTTTTTAATACACTTTACTATTAATTCATTTCACAACACTATCAACAAATCTTAAAGATAAAAAATGTCTCCAGAACGCACTACCGAAAACACTCAACCCACCTACACTGAACTTCCTCAACAACATATGAGTGGTTCGTCAAGTCAACCAAGTACGGATCAACTCCTTTCTCTCGTTCTTCATTTACAACGGCAGAAGAATCATTTGATGAACATGAATATAACCCATTTCTTGACTTTTATCTTACTGAGGAACATGAACGCCTGCTACTTCAAGATGAAAAGGTTCCGAGAGAAACCTTAGTAAAAAAGAGAAAGGGCTTAGAAAGAATGTGAACTAGAGAGTAGAGATTAAAATATCATGATATATGTAATGAATAAATTGGCCTTTGAGTATTGGAGTTGGGTCACATACTCACATGACATTATTGGGTTACATTTAGCAGCTGTTAGTTTTTAACATGGGCCCGTCTATGTAAATCATCCGATCTAGTTATCAATAAGACTATGATTATCTATAAACTATCTTAATCAAATTTTTTATTAAAATATTATTTTTTTTACTTTTTTTTACACAATCAATATTAATCTCAAATTTTTAATATTTATCAACAACACAACCCAAATCAACTTATAAATTTATACATATTTTTAATTAATTTAATTATTATTTTAGTTTATTTGGATACCAAAGTTTATTTAGATACTAAGGACTAATCTCGACCATCCATTTTCATCTTAACCTAATGGATAAGATTAAACCAAATGTAACACCATACTTGGATAAGTGGACCGTTACTTAATAATTGTGGTGTGTCATCAAAGCATACAAGGTAAATGTCTAAACATTTGATCTTAAAGGAAACCGAAAACAAACATCGGTCCCAAACATAAACTCCCACACAAATGCATCAGTAAAGAAATGTAGAATAAGGACTGACCAGTGTCTAGCAAAACAAAAATATATAAATGAATTAAAAGAAATGAATACAAGGGAGCCTCCGTCCAAATGCACGTACTCTTGAATTGCCTAGCCTTGCCCTTTAGTACCTGTCGTATGGGGACATGGAAAGAAAACACGGCTGAGCAATACGCTCAGTGTGAGGATATATGACAGTGATATGAATAGCATAAACATAAGCAAAGAAGGAAATGAAATTATAACAAAGCAGCGGTGTAAAACCCGCATGCTTTTACCATGAATAGTACCCTTAAGATCGTACGTACTAGATTAAAACTTTCCTTTTATAGTATGATTACGTTTACGTGTTAGGATTTTACGTATTACGTACGTGTTAGAACACGATAAGTATTTATTACGCACGAACACGCAATAATTATTTAACAATAATTAATCACGAACATGCGATCATGAAATCATGAACGTAATTAAATCACGGACTAATATTAATTACGTATATATATTTGTTACGAGCGTGAATAAATATATTAGATCACGGTAAATATTTAACGAGAACACACTAAACACGAACACAATTAAACACGAACGAACACTTAAACAACGAGACACGGAAAACGGTACGGGTACCCCATGTGGGGCCCCCTACCCGCGGCGACACCAACACCATGGGCCAAGCCCATCAATTTTTACAATGAAAGGGGGGTTAAGGTAAAACTTGTTTTCACTTTTCACTTTATAGAAGAAAAATTAAAAACCTAAAAAAGTTTTCTCCTTTCTCCTTCTTCCTCTTTGGCCGCCGCATACAACACAAGAAAAGGGGGTGTTCGTTTTGGTTTTTGATCTTGAATCTTGTACGTGTGTTCGTGTGTGTTCATCCTCGTTAGATCCACGCATTCGGTATATTCTTTTAATCCTTTTCTTTTGTTTTGATCTAATAAAATAATTAAGAACATGATGTTTTTAAAAACCTAATTAAAAACATAGATCAAACATGTAAATGGTTTTGGGGAAAATCAAAAAGGTTGTTTTTAGGGGTGTTTGTTTGGCCGGCGCCTAAACCGAACCCCAAGGGGGTCTCGGTTTGGCTAATAAACCACCACCGAGACCATATGGTCCCGGGTTGGTGGTGTGGGTCCCACGGCAGCAGCAAACCAAAGGGAACCCCGAAGTGGTTCGGGGTGTGGTGTCGATTTCATGTCCGGTTCATGGTTTCTAGTCAAGATCCGGTTCACGGTTTATGTTAAGATTATTTTTTTTATAATCATATGCTAAAATTAAATTAATAATTTTATGACATGATTAATTTAATATAACATGACTTAGGTTATAATTTAATTATTTGATCATGAAATTATTAACCTAAGTAATTATATTTTCTAGACTTATAATTAATTAATTATTTAAAAACCATGGTTATAATTAATTAATTAACATGACTTAGGTTATATTATTAATAAGTAATAATACATGTTTTAACCTAAGTACTTAACTTTATTTAATTAAAAACATGATATATTTAATTAAATACTTTTAACCTATAGTTTATTTAAATTACATGTAATAATTAATAAACTATACATTATATCATTATGACTTAGAAAATAATCAGAAAAATACTTAGGCATATATACTTAGCTTATTAAGGCAGCTAATCTATTTATGGAAACTTTCTATTTTTAGAACTTATTTAATTCAGGCAGCTAATCTATTTATGGAAAATTTCTATTTTTAGAAACTTATTTAATTAAGGCAGCTGATCTATTTATGGAAACTTTCTATTTTTAGAAACTTATCTATTTTAAGCAGTAATTTTATTTTTGGAAACTTTCTATTTTTGGTAACGTTCTATTTTTGGAAACTTTCTATTTTAGGAAACCTGCTATTTTTGGAAAGTTACTTATTATTAGACAGTAAGTATAATAATACATGAAATACCAGAAATACTTAATCAGAATAAACAGAATATAAGATAAATACAGTTTAAGGCTTTAAACAGTAAAACATGATATGAACATATAAAATAAGCTAAGACATGACATAAAACCAGTTACGTATTTAGTAAGCAAGTACTTATTCATGTATGTATTTATGTAGCATTAGTGATACCGAAGTAGGATTCTCCTCAATTCATCTTCTTCGTTCACTGGACATAAGGTACGGATTCCCGTCCTTACAGTATGGACATTCTTTCCTTATTAGGATTCCCCGTATGCAGCCAAATGTTTTCCAGTAGTATAAGTTTATATGTTTGACTTGCTTATGTTTAATTTAGAATACCTATAGCCATATACATGCATGACCAGTTTCACCTAGTTATAGAGGTACCATAACCATAACATTAGATGCACTGATGTTATGACTTCACCACGGCGAGTGATTGCTCGTGGCGTCCCTTTAGCTTTTGGCCATATTATCATATTTATCATGTGGGGCGTATGGGTGCATCCTAGTTACATGTTTTTCAGCAGATTACTCAGTGTGAATGTGGTGTGTGCCTTGCATCCTTCACAAGGAGCTGATCCCTCCTACCTAAACCAGTATATTAAATTAGAGGCAGCCCCTCTAATTTGCATGATGAGGTCACCCCTCCAAGTATTCATGCACGGTGGATTTTCATGACCTATATTGGCTAATGGTAGAACATGTTAAACAGTTTTTATAAGATAAACATAAGGCTTTTCAAACTATAAAACCAGTTTTACCAAGACTTAACCAGGTTACTCGGGACTTAGTTTCTTCCGCTGTTATATGTTATATGCTTATCTTATTCATGCTTTATTGTACATCCGTGCACTGAGCGTATTGCTCAGCCGTTTTCCTTTTCTCTGTTCCTAAAACGGCAGGTACTCAGGGACGCTCGTAGACTTTAAGCGTACGTGCATATGGACTGGAAGCTTTCTAGCCTTTCTTTACTTTATGCATTATCTTTCCTTTGATACACTTGCTATGGACATTGTTTAGTCCTTTCCTTTACAGTACTTATGTTTGTGTGTGATGAGCTTTACTTTTGGACTACCGATGTTTGATTCCGGTATTTTCCTTTTATGGTCATGTAATGTTTAGACATTTTTCCTTGTATGCTTTGATGACACGCCATAATTACGCGTGACATTCCATTATCAAAATGGGGTGTTACAATTATGGTATCAGAGCCAAGACTTCGACATGTAGGCTCTCAAATATGACCTGTGATTAGTGGGTAGTCACTACGGTCTCCCTAGAACTAACAGTCGTTTTTCATGCATTCATCATTTTTATGCATACATATACATGTCATTGTCGCAGGTTTATGACTAAGTAATGGTTGGTACAGGACTGGCCCTATTTAGTCGCATGTGTTTTATCAAAACTTTTAAATTTGGGACCGACCCATAGGCGTCCCCTCGCCATGTCTTTTATTTTGGGTGAACTGGCCATAGGCGTTCACTCTCGAGCATACAAAAGTTTTCATAAAACTGCATCATGCATTCATACACAAAATTTTCTTGCATAAAATTTTTCTCTTGAAATTTTGGTATAAATTTTTTTTTCATGTATATATATTTTATGTTTTGATCTGTTTAATCATATGTTTTATGTTATACTGTCAGATGGTTCTCACACGCGAACAGGAACAACTCAATGCGGCAATCCAAGCTGCAATGCAAGCTTTGCTTCCTCAACTGAGGAACGACATTAGGGCTGAGGTTCAAGCTGCCAACAATCAGCAGCATAATCAGGCACCTCCTCCTCCTCCTCCAGTGACATTGGCAGTATGGATGGAGAGATTCAACAAGCTCCGTCCTTGAGCTTTTGAGAAAACAGATAGCCCTAGTGATGCTGAAAGCTGGTTGGCTCACATCGAGAAGATTTTCAATGCTATGGGTTGTGACCCCGCGTACAAGGCAAGGTTGGCATGCTATCGGTTCGAAGGTGATGTGCTAAATTGGTGGTTAGCGTTGATGCAGTCTGAGGGAGGTGACGAGTGGGTTGCTGGTTTGACTTGGGCTCAGTTCAATGACAGGGTGATGGAGCAGTTCTTTCCCAAGGCTGAGCAAGACAAGCTCAAGAGGGAGTACCATGGGATCCGACAGAGAGCTGGGGAGAATAGCAATGAGTTTATGCAGCGCTTTCTTCGCTTAGCCGGTTTCCTTGGTGCGGCAGCAGGTACTCTTGAAGAGCAGGCACACCACTTTAGGTGGGCTCTTCGCACATCGGTCGCAAACAATCTGGTGTGTGCTACGTTCAACACTGTAGCATAAGTGGCCGATGCAGCAAGTAAGCTGGAGATGTTGCAGGAGAGATATGAGTTCGGGGAAGCTGAGAGACCCGACAAGAGGTAAACATTCGTATTCAAGCGGTGATCAATCCGTATTCTTTCCATATATGTCAAATATTCATCTCTTTAAATGTATCTTCCAGGCAGAAAACTGGGGACCGGTCTTAGCCGACTACTCAGCAGCAGCCTCATCAGCCCAAGGGAAATGGTCAGACTAACGACCGTTCTGCTACGGATAGGCGTGGCGGTAATGATAATTACCGTAACAACTCTGGACACTCCAACAGCAACAGGTCCTAATACTTACGCAATTTTCTTATGATTTCATGTTATAACTCATATTCTGACACTTTAGCAAAAACTTCTACCAGGAACCATGGAAACGGTAGGGACCAGAACCAGAGAGGTTCACAGCCTAGCCGTCCAGCTATCACTGGTATTCAATATTACGATTATCCGCATTGTCCTTTGTACCCTATTATCATGTCTTATGTAAAATGTTTTATCAGGTTCCCAGCCAGCCAGAGCACCTGCTGGAGGATTTACTCATCCTCTTTGCTCTACTTGCCACCGTAGGCACCCAGGGCCATGCCGTCGTAACACTGACGCATGCTTCAAGTGTGGTCTTTCTGGCCATATCATGAAGGATTGCCGAAAGGGCGAGATGGAGGGCACATCGGGACATGCTGATTCCAAGCCGCCTCCTACTACTGGGTGTGTCTACACGACATCTCGAGACCAGGATAACAAGTCTACAGGTACCATCACTGGAATCTTGTATATGTATGGTCAAGCTGCATGTGTTCTTTTCGATACGGGTGCTACTCACTCGGTAATTTCTACTGCTTATGCTAAGAACATTAGGATGCTCCCCATGCCACTAAAGATTAGGCTTACTATTTCCACGCCTTTGAGGGACTCTGTATTAATCACCCATGTATACAAGAGTCATCCCCTAGAATTTGACGATAAGGTTCGACCTGTTGACGCACTTCCGCTGGACATGAATGACTTCGACATGATTTTGGGCATGGATTGGCTATCCAAACATCATGCTACTATAGACTTCCATTCATATCGAGTTATCTTCGGTGATGTTAATGCACCAGAGTACATCCATAACGGGTTCGTACCCGGACGGTCTGTACAAATCATATCTACCCTGTAAGCGCGTGCACTACTGTCACATGGCTGCGAGGGTTATCTAGCTACGGTTCACGACATGGATGCTGAATCTCCATCAATTCAGGATCAACCAATAGTGTCGGAATTTCAAGATGTATTTCCAGCAGAACTTCCGGGCATACCACCTGCACGAGAAGTGGAATTCAGTATCGAGCTTATTCCAGGAGCTGAACCAATCTCCAAGGATCCTTATCGCATGGCTCCCATAGAGCTGAAGGAGCTGAAGGATTGATAAGTGTGAAAACACTCATCAATAATGATCCAAATACCACTCAAAACACTGTCAAATACCTGATATTAAACTGTAAATTATCAGAATTACGTGTGTATTTTGTGTTTGTGTATTTTCAGGTAATATAGGTACATTTGAGACAAATACAAGTTTTCAAGGACTTATTTGATCAAAAGACGAAGAAAGAGACGAAAGATGCTTTCTAGGGCCAATCATGCCATATTGTTAAAGATCAAGGACCTTATTTGCCAAATTTCCAAAGATGGAGGGCTTAAGTTGAAACTTCTACATACTTAAAGGATGAAAAGATAGATTTGCTAGAAATAGTTAAACATATTTGGAAAGAGATCAAAGATGAGGGACTTAAGGAGAAATAAGTGGAAAGTAAACTTTTCTTATTTACTTGGTCACTTTGACCAAGACCGGTCAAAGACACACAACCCAAACAGAACGTCTTCTTCTCCATTGTGAAGAGAGAGAGGCGGTTATATCTCCTTCACCTCCCAAACCTGCAAACGCGAATCAAGACAAATCCAAGGGGTTTCAGCCAAAGCTCATAACTACAAAAGTGATCCTCTCTTCTCCCTCTTCATGATGATGGCAATGAATTAGATCAAGAGCAAAGAACGAAGAAAGCCCCAAATGTGATGAACTTGAAGGATGAGTGCAATCCTCGTATTAAACACGTGTCAATCAATCATTGGATAGACCACGTCATCCCACCTCCTCTCGAGCCTATAAATAGAAGACGAGAGCCTCATTTGGAAGCGGTTAGACTAGGAGTAGATTAGCACATAGTAGTTAGAGATAGTTAGTTAGACATAGTTACAGTCTTTGTTAATATTTTTCAGTTCATTTAGTTACATTCAGTTACTAGTTTGTTAAAAGTGTAACTACTTTCTGCCATTAATAAAATCTCAAGTTTCTCAATTTTCTTTCTTTCCATTCAAGCTTGATATCTGTTCTCAAAAAGATTTTACAAAATACGTTTTCGGATTCGATTAGAACTTTTAATTCTGTTATTGTTCACGCAAATATTAAAGTAGCGATTCTTCAAGTTTTATTAAGATCATTTTAATTGTCTGTTTTCTTTAAACTGATACTGTTCACGAGTTCTTTAAAATTGATGTTATGATTCACGAGTTCTATAGTAGCTTATGAGATTAGAAATTTGTTACTTTTCAGTTTGTTAGATCATATTAATTTTTAAGAAATTTGTTTTGAATATTAGAGAAAAGATTTTTCAGTTAGTTGTAATAATCTGTTAAATAAATAAGTTTCAGTCCAAATTAGTGTAATGACATTAGCATGATCTCAGTCAAAGATGTTATCAGTTTAAACAAGTTCTTGTCAAGTAGATTGATTGAAGTACAAATTTTGAATTGAGAAATTAATGAAAGTCAGTTTCGTTAGTAAGATACAGATTTGTTCGAGAGATACATGTTTCGAATTCGAAGGTCTTGTTTGGTTTTTCTTTGCTTGTTCTTGTTTGTTTCGCAGGACTGATTTGGCAGGTTATCAGATCGACAGTTAGAGATTAGGCGTGTTTTGTTTTAAACCGGCTCAGCGCCGCGTTTCTCGACATCAAAGGACTGGCCTCGGACGAAAGGTTACTTTTTTATGTTTATGTGATTCTTAGCAGTAGTAGTCTGAGTTTAATTTTCATTGCAATTTGTCTGCTTGTTCTCCTTTGTTATACTTTACTCGTGCTATGTTCTTCCTTGTTTAGTGTAAGTTTGTATAAGAAGTTTCATTCAAATCATTGCAGCTTATAGTCTGGGTCTTCAAATTTGGTTCGCTTCAGTTTGTAGTGTTTGGTTCTGCATTTGACTAGTATAATCAGCCTAGTGTGCTCAATTTAGTGTGTTCATTTGATTTAGTTTTCTATTGATTATGTGGTTAGAGCATGAGTTTGTTAGGAGTTACTTTTAGTAAATGAGTAGGTTTCAAATAAGAAAAAGGTTTCACAAATTTGAAACGTGGATTAAATAGAACAGATATAAACTCTGCAAATTTGAACCTCTGTAGCTTTGACTTTTTGGGAAAAGTTATTCATAGAGTCAAGTTTAGTCTTTCAGTTTATATAAGGTTTTTTTTATTTGGTTTTAGTGTTCACAAGTTTGATCGATAGTTTTCTATTAGAAAAGATTAAGTCCACTCATTAATTGTTTAATGGACTGATGGGTCTAGTACTTGGGCTGCTATTCCCTTGTTGGACCAACTGGATCAGATTTAAGCTTTAGATAGTTCAATTAAATTCATTGTTAGTTTTATAAATTTAGACTTTAGGAATTTGATATTGGTATTCTGAAAATTGCATTAGTTTAATAAATTTGGTATTTTGATATTTTTGTTAGAAATTAGTTAATGTGTTAAATTCAAAAGTTTGTTACATTTTGTTATATTTCTAGCTAAAAGTTTGGTAGTTAGTTAAATTTGTTAAAAGTTGGTTTACTAGTTGTACTTTGCGCATTTAATGTCTAATTGCTAAATGTTTTTAGTTAGTACATATATGTAGTATAATATAGATATTTTTACATTTTTAAATGCTTTTTGTGCCAAGTAGAAATAGATTCCAAAAAAAAAAAGATCCTACAACCAAAAACAATTAAGTCTTTGCTAGAAAACGTTATATCAATTCGAATCGAGCTGAGAAGACAACTACACTAAAAAACGAAATATTAAATGGCGCCGCTGCCGGTTCTTTGACTACACGAGAGACTATCGATTGACGGTTTTCATTGGCTTTTGGGATCCGTTCATTTGGTGAACGTTATTTTTACGTATCATAAATCAAAAACAAATAAAAAATCAAAAAATATAAAAATATATAAAAACTAAAAAATTAACAAAACAATTCTTTTCCTAAAGAATTGACCAAAAAAATTAAAAAAATCCAAAAAGCAATCTTTTTCCTAAGAGATTGCACCCAAAAATATATATTATTGGATTCTCTCGGTTTTTTATGTACATATAGTATTTTCCTTTAAAAACTCATAAATACAAAAATATTTTCCATATATTATTATAAGTAAATACGTATACGTATAAGAACAATCAATCTACATATCTTCCATAAGTATTGCCGAGGCAATACACCGTGTTGAGGGGCGTTCCGGTCCTTGACACGCGTATCGATCAAACAAAATAAAGCAAGAATAGATAAATACTCTCAATAAGCAATAATTCGAAGAATACGAACATTTAAGTGAATAGAAAGGCGATGTGCTATAAAATGCCATCTAAGGGTCAATAGGTACTTAAGTGCTTCGCGCCACCTAACCCCCCGTTCACTTGGGAGTATTCTAAGAAGGAAAGCTTCATTGAGGGTCTTGCACCCAAAGTAGTACTACATATATTGTTATTTTCTTGTGGATATTTAATATCGAAACTCGAAGAGGATAATCTTATTCTTTTCAAAGTCACACGAGAGCTTCTCTCTCATTCCTCGTATTGAGTTGCATGCTCACTCGCGGGCGTGCACAAATACCGATTGGTGTACAACCTCTTCCTCCGAAAAGGAAGAAAAAGAGAAAGAGTAAGACCACCACCGTCCACCAAGCCGATCACGAGAATCGTGTTTTGTCACCACCACAAGAAGCCATGGCTATTGATAATCGCACTTTGTATGAACGGATGCAATCCAACATTCATGGATATGCTAGTGCCATTAAGATTCCCGACTTTCCCGCTAACACATTTGAGCTACATACATCTATGATCAATATGGTTGCACAATCACCTTTCTTTGGTAAACAAAATGAGGATCCTCATGCTCACCTTAAGAGATTCCTTTCACTTTGCAACACCATTAAGCATAATGGGGTTCCACATGAGGTCATTAGATTGATGTTAGTGTCATTTTCCTTAGATGGGAGTGCTAAGCATTGGTTAGACACCCAACCACCCGATAGTATCACCACATGGGATGATTTTACCACTAAGTTTTTGAACAAATTCTTTCCTCCACAAAAGACTATGGCTTTGAGGAATTTGATTATGGGCTTTACACAAAAACCTAGTCAATCCTTTGGTGATGCTTGGGAAGAGTATAGTGAGTTGTTGAGGCGATGCCCTAACCATGGAATGGATGATCTAGGCCAAATCAATACCTTCTATAATGGCCTTAAACCTCACCACCAAGATTCACTAAATGCTTCCGCGGGAGGGAGTATTCTTTTCAAGACATACCATGAGGCTTTGAACATTATTGAGACTAAGGCATTGGTTCAAACAAACGATCCATTTGAAGAAAGAGTTCATGTTGTCCAAAACACTTCTCAAACACCTTGTGATAACCAATTCCTTAAATATCACCAAGAGATCCTTCAACAAGTCAAACAAGGACAACAAGAGATGACTCAAGAGATAGTTCAAGCCTTTAAGAGCATGACATTGAACAATTCCTCAAATAATGTGAATGCTATCACCATTTCTTGTGTTACTTGTGGAGGACCCCACTCTTATGAACAATGTGACAAGGTGCAAGGGTATCAAGGGGAATGTTATGCTTATCAAGAGGAACACCGTGAACACTTCAAGCCTAACATCAATCCAAATAACCTTTCTTACAAATCCCAAAATTACCTTACTCCACCCGGCTTCCCACCCCAACCAACCGCCCAAATTCCACAAAATCCTCCTCAAATTTTAGCAAGGAATCAAGGGCAAAAACAACCATACCAAGGAAATAACTACAAGGCACCCAATCAATTTCAACCTCAAGCAAATACCTTTTATCCACCAAATCAAGGATTTAACTCCCAACCTTTACCTTTCCAACCTCAAGGTTTTCAAGGTTATGTGCCACAAGAGTTTAACACAATGGATCTTTTGCAAAAGATGAATCAAGAGAATGAAAGGAAATTCCAAGCTATAGAAAAGAAAATCAATGACCAATTCAATAAGGTTTTAATGGCGGTAACTCAAAGACCACAAGGGGCTTTACCTTCCAACACACAAACAAACCCTAGGGCCAATGTTAATGCCATTACAACAAGGAGTGGAACAACAACAAAGGATCCTTCACCTCCTAAACCTACTATTGTTCAACCCACTTGTGCTCCTACTTGTGATAAGCCTTCTACTTCTACTTCACCACCTCAAAATGTTCCCATTCCTCCAATTTCAAAGCCCATTCATGAAACACTCAATAAGGAAAATCCTTCATCCACACCTCAACCACAACCAAAACCAAGTCTTCCTTATCCCTCAAGATTGAGAAAAGAAAAGCTTAAGAACAAGGATGATATCCAAGTTTCTAACTTTTTGAGGATGTTCAAGCAACTTAACATCAGTATATCTTTTGCGGAGGCCTTAGCCAATATGCCTAAGTTTGCTAAGATGATTAAGGACTTGCTTTCTAACAAGGAAAGATTGGTGGATTTGCCTAATGCTTCTTTGAATGAAAATTGCTCCGCGGTTTTGCTTAAGAAGTTGCCTACTAAGCTTGGAGATCCGGGGCGGTTTTTGATTCCTTGCAATTTCCCGGGGGTGGAAAATTGTATGGCTTTAGCGGATTTAGGAGCAAGCATAAATCTTATGCCATTATCGGTTTGGAAGAGACTTTCACTTCCCGAGCTCACTCCTACTAAGATGACTCTTGAGTTGGCTAACCGTACTATAGCTTATCCGGTGGGAATTGCGGAGGATGTTTTTGTTGGGGTTGATAGATTTACATTTCCCGCGGATTTTGTGGTAGTTGATTATGATGTGGATCCTAGAGTGCCTTTGATTATTGGTAGGCCATTTTTGAGAACGGGTCGTACTTTAATCGATGTGGCGGAAGGAGAACTTACAATGCGGGTAGGAGACGAGAGAGTTGTGTTTAACATGGGAAAGTTGTCCAAAAAGTCTAATGAGCCCGAAGCGGTAAAACATATTGATGTAGTACATGAGGAGGAAACACAAGATGATCTTCTTGATGAAGTTTGTGATGAGTACTTTTATGAAGCTTGCTCAAGTGGAGACTTTGATTACCATCATATTGAGACCATTGCTTCCATTACTTCCTCCTTGGATTTTCATGAACCTCAAGAGCTCAACTTTAGTGAAATTCCATATGACACCCCATTTTTCCACCATACTAATCACTTTGATGAGGACTTAAGTAATGAGGGATCTTTTCTTTGTGATTCACCAACATATGATGACTATAGTGATGATGAGCTTTCTACTTGTGACTCTCCATTTGTTGATGATCATACTTCCTTTGGTTTTGAGGGATCACCCATCTTTGATAGACCAATCTATGATGTTTATGGTGATGAGGAGGATTCTATCATTGATGAGAGTGATGAGTTTTTATTGGAGGATATATCTTTTGAGTATACTTTTGGTTACCTTGATGAGGAGGGGGACATACTCTATCTAGAATCTTTATTGCTTGAGGATCCTTTACCTTCTTTGGCCACCCAAACCTTTTTACAACCAATCACTTTACAACCTTTCTCTCACCATGTGAACTACAAAGGAGAGTCTTTTAAGGCAATCAACACTTGTTGTTTTCCCATCAAGGAATGGATTTTTGATCCTGGCATAGAGCTTGCTAAACCATCTCAGTATCCACCTGATGCAACAAAAGGAAACCTTGTGAAAGATTTGAGAGCTTTACACCATCACCTTGGGAAGAACATATGGGAAACCATTTTAGAGAACTACACCTCATTCTTTTCACCATTGATTGGGAAGCTAGTTGTTGGCTTGTGTTATAAGTGGGAGGGTAATTATGTATTTGATCCTGGTGGATATTTATGGAGTTTTGATAAATGAACACTTGTTTTACCTCATCATGGAGATTTTTCTTAACAAAGGCAAACATTTTCTTCTCCATGATAGGTTTTAGACACTTTTAAGTGTGGGACGAGTCGAGCTAGAGACTCATTAACTCAAGCATCATATAACTAGGTTTAGAGTGTTGTAGGTTAGAAATAAAGGCATAGATTTGGAGATAAGTGTAGGGGAGACCTTCTTTTGTCTTCTTGATTGTTTGTAGGGTTGCTCACTCATTTCATGCTTTGGAGCTTATGGAGGAGGCCCTTGTATCCGGTTCACTTCGTTACTTTAGCGATTTTTCATTAACACCTTGTGCTTAAACATGATTTCACTAATAGTAGTCCTTTCCTTAACTTGGGTTAAGCAAAGTCTATTCATTGTCATAAGTGTAGGGGAAGTTTTTATACTTCCATGCTCTTAAACATTGAGGACAATGTTTAGCTTAAGTGTAGGGGGGTCTTCTATCGAAGTGACCTTACCTAGAACTTGTCATTGTCTTGCATGATAACATGGAAAATTGAATTTTAAACATTTTTCAAATTTTTGATCTACTTTGGCCAACAAAAATATGCATTCATGATTTGTGCATCAATCATTTTTCATTTGCATAACACATTTGCATTGTATATATTTCTTCTTTTAGTTTTCATCAAAAATATATAAAAAGGAAAAATATAATAAAACATGGTTTTAACAAGTTTAGACTTCTTTGACATATTAGGCCCGCCATGGATATTTTGACTCAACCCGAGTTTGCTTAATTTAGCACTCTCTAGCTAGTATCCTTAACCATGTAGTCCTTCATTGGTCTATTAGGCTAAGCTTCCACCAATTTCATTATTTGAGATTTTAAATTTGTGGAGAATGGGAAATGATAGAGTTGAAGCAAGTGTAAAAGGGCTAGATAGACTTCATGGCAATTACTTGTGGCTAAACCCTTCTCTTCTTGACCTCTATTTTCTTCGCTTGTATATAATTGTTAATAAATAATCAAGTACGGTTTTAATTGGTTTGTAATCTCTTATGCATTTTTGGCTAATCATTTATGGTTGATATGAGTACGTCTTAAGATTCTAAGTTAGCACGTTTTATGTGTACTAGACTTGTGTCATGCTCCATATTTAGCGGGTGTTTTTCCTTTTCTTCTTTGCAAATTTCTTGGTGAGGAATAAAGAAAAATAAGAGCGGCTTATGAAAAAAAATGAGTGGCTAGAAAGAAAAAGAAAAAAAAAAAATAATGCAAGACTCCCAAGAGGGGCAGTGTGGTGTTAATTATAGTGACTATTGAGTTCCAATATTACCTTGACGGGTTGCGGGGATTCAATAGATTGCTCCAATCCAATATTACCTTGACGGGTTGCGGGGTTGAAGATCCAAAATCTCAAAAAGATGCGGATGTAAATTATTGCGTGAGTTTTATTTTTCTTTCCTTAGCGAGTGTGTAGTTACTTATGAAAGCATGACATGAGGATTTTACACATAAGGCGAATGACTTATTATTCTTGAAACGGACTTGTATTAATTGTGAGCGGTTTTTCAAGTAATGGATGAGAAGATTACTTAGGATTAAAACCGTGCTTCCTTATTTTTGGATTTTACACTTCTTATATTTCACACTTTAATAATGACAAATTTGCCCACAAGCAATTTGCTCAATTAATAACCGGTTCCACATTTAATTGTCATGAATAAGTTGATGCACTTTTTACTTGTGAATGCAATGATTCCATTTACTAGCTTGGTATGGGGAAAGTGAAACTTGAGGGTGATAAATGTCCATGGTACCCAAGCCCTAATCCAAGTCATTGACTTCTTTATGAGTTATTTCCATCAAAACCATTTATGAAAAATCCAAAAATATATTAATAGAATTGTTTTCTTTGCATTGCATTGTAAATATTCAAAATCATGCATCATATAGTGTAGAGTAGTGTAGATGCATTCCATAATGGCCAAGGTTGGTTAATTATGAGAAAAGTGTAATTTAGAGCTTTAAAATGCTGCATTGCATGAGGACATGGCAATGGTCAAGTGGAGGGGAGTTGATAAGTGTGAAAACACTCATCAATAATGATCCAAATACCACTCAAAACACTGTCAAATACCTGATATTAAACTGTAAATTATCAGAATTACGTGTGTATTTTGTGTTTGTGTATTTTCAGGTAATATAGGTACATTTGAGACAAATACAAGTTTTCAAGGACTTATTTGATCAAAAGACGAAGAAAGAGACGAAAGATGCTTTCTAGGGCCAATCATGCCATATTGTTAAAGATCAAGGACCTTATTTGCCAAATTTCCAAAGATGGAGGGCTTAAGTTGAAACTTCTACATACTTAAAGGATGAAAAGATAGATTTGCTAGAAATAGTTAAACATATTTGGAAAGAGATCAAAGATGAGGGACTTAAGGAGAAATAAGTGGAAAGTAAACTTTTCTTATTTACTTGGTCACTTTGACCAAGACCGGTCAAAGACACACAACCCAAACAGAACGTCTTCTTCTCCATTGTGAAGAGAGAGAGGCGGTTATATCTCCTTCACCTCCCAAACCTGCAAACGCGAATCAAGACAAATCCAAGGGGTTTCAGCCAAAGCTCATAACTACAAAAGTGATCCTCTCTTCTCCCTCTTCATGATGATGGCAATGAATTAGATCAAGAGCAAAGAACGAAGAAAGCCCCAAATGTGATGAACTTGAAGGATGAGTGCAATCCTCGTATTAAACACGTGTCAATCAATCATTGGATAGACCACGTCATCCCACCTCCTCTCGAGCCTATAAATAGAAGACGAGAGCCTCATTTGGAAGCGGTTAGACTAGGAGTAGATTAGCACATAGTAGTTAGAGATAGTTAGTTAGACATAGTTACAGTCTTTGTTAATATTTTTCAGTTCATTTAGTTACATTCAGTTACTAGTTTGTTAAAAGTGTAACTACTTTCTGCCATTAATAAAATCTCAAGTTTCTCAATTTTCTTTCTTTCCATTCAAGCTTGATATCTGTTCTCAAAAAGATTTTACAAAATACGTTTTCGGATTCGATTAGAACTTTTAATTCTGTTATTGTTCACGCAAATATTAAAGTAGCGATTCTTCAAGTTTTATTAAGATCATTTTAATTGTCTGTTTTCTTTAAACTGATACTGTTCACGAGTTCTTTAAAATTGATGTTATGATTCACGAGTTCTATAGTAGCTTATGAGATTAGAAATTTGTTACTTTTCAGTTTGTTAGATCATATTAATTTTTAAGAAATTTGTTTTGAATATTAGAGAAAAGATTTTTCAGTTAGTTGTAATAATCTGTTAAATAAATAAGTTTCAGTCCAAATTAGTGTAATGACATTAGCATGATCTCAGTCAAAGATGTTATCAGTTTAAACAAGTTCTTGTCAAGTAGATTGATTGAAGTACAAATTTTGAATTGAGAAATTAATGAAAGTCAGTTTCGTTAGTAAGATACAGATTTGTTCGAGAGATACATGTTTCGAATTCGAAGGTCTTGTTTGGTTTTTCTTTGCTTGTTCTTGTTTGTTTCGCAGGACTGATTTGGCAGGTTATCAGATCGACAGTTAGAGATTAGGCGTGTTTTGTTTTAAACCGGCTCAGCGCCGCGTTTCTCGACATCAAAGGACTGGCCTCGGACGAAAGGTTACTTTTTTATGTTTATGTGATTCTTAGCAGTAGTAGTCTGAGTTTAATTTTCATTGCAATTTGTCTGCTTGTTCTCCTTTGTTATACTTTACTCGTGCTATGTTCTTCCTTGTTTAGTGTAAGTTTGTATAAGAAGTTTCATTCAAATCATTGCAGCTTATAGTCTGGGTCTTCAAATTTGGTTCGCTTCAGTTTGTAGTGTTTGGTTCTGCATTTGACTAGTATAATCAGCCTAGTGTGCTCAATTTAGTGTGTTCATTTGATTTAGTTTTCTATTGATTATGTGGTTAGAGCATGAGTTTGTTAGGAGTTACTTTTAGTAAATGAGTAGGTTTCAAATAAGAAAAAGGTTTCACAAATTTGAAACGTGGATTAAATAGAACAGATATAAACTCTGCAAATTTGAACCTCTGTAGCTTTGACTTTTTGGGAAAAGTTATTCATAGAGTCAAGTTTAGTCTTTCAGTTTATATAAGGTTTTTTTTATTTGGTTTTAGTGTTCACAAGTTTGATCGATAGTTTTCTATTAGAAAAGATTAAGTCCACTCATTAATTGTTTAATGGACTGATGGGTCTAGTACTTGGGCTGCTATTCCCTTGTTGGACCAACTGGATCAGATTTAAGCTTTAGATAGTTCAATTAAATTCATTGTTATTTTTATAAATTTAGACTTTAGGAATTTGATATTGGTATTCTGAAAATTGCATTAGTTTAATAAATTTGGTATTTTGATATTTTTGTTAGAAATTAGTTAATGTGTTAAATTCAAAAGTTTGTTACATTTTGTTATATTTCTAGCTAAAAGTTTGGTAGTTAGTTAAATTTGTTAAAAGTTGGTTTACTAGTTGTACTTTGCGCATTTAATGTCTAATTGCTAAATGTTTTTAGTTAGTACATATATGTAGTATAATATAGATATTTTTACATTTTTAAATGCTTTTTGTGCCAAGTAGAAATAGATTCCAAAAAAAAAAAAAAATCTTACAACCAAAAACAATTAAGTCTTTGCTAGAAAACGTTATATCAATTCGAATCGAGCTGAGAAGACAACTACACTAAAAAACGAAATATTAAGGATCAACTGCAAGAACTTCTGGAACGAGGTTTCATTCGACTGAGCGCATCTCCATGGGGCGCACCGGTCTTATTTGTTAAGAAGAAGGACGACAATATGCGTCTTTGCATAGACTATCGCGAGCTCAACAAGATTACTATCCGGAATAGGTATCCACTGCCGCGTATAGACGATCTGTTTGACCAACTCCGAGGGGCCAAACACTTCTCCAAGATTGATCTTAGGTTAGGCTATCATCAGCTACGGGTCAAGGAGCAGGATATCGCAAAGACTGCTTTTTGTAGCCGCTATGGCCACTACGAGTTTGTAGTTATGCCATTCGGCCTGACAAATGCTCCAGCAGTGTTCATGGACTTGATGAACAGAATCTTCCATGAATTTCTGGACAAGTTCGTCATTGTCTTCATCGATGACATCCTGATTTTCTCAAAGTCCAAGGAGGAACACGAAGACCATCTTCGTACAGTACTGCAGATTCTTCGCCAGAAGCAGCTGTATGCTAAGTTCTCCAAGTGTGAGTTCTGGTTAGACAAGGTGGCATTCTTAGGTCACATTGTATCAGCAGAAGGAATCACTATGGATCCAGCGAAGGTTGAGGCCATTACTAAGTGGCCGAGGCCGACTTCAGCGACGGAAGTCCGCAGTTTCTTAGGCTTAGCTGGCTATTACCGTAGGTTCATGGAGAACTTTTCCCGCTTAGCACTACCATTGACCAAACTGATGCGGAAAGGGGAGAAATTCGTCTGGACTGAAGAACGAGAGAAGAGCTTTGAAGACCTGAAGCAGAAGCTAGTATCTGCACCTATTCTTACTCTCCCATCTGGTACGGGTGGATTTCAACTCTACAGTGATGCATCGGGGAAGGGACTTGGCTGTGTTCTCATGCAACATGGGAAAGTGACCGCGTACGCTTCACGGCAGCTTAAGCCTTATGAAGAAAATTACCCCACGCATGACTTGGAACTTGCTGCAGTCGTGTTTGCATTAAAGATATGGAGGCACTACTTATATGGAGAATCATGTGACATTTTCACGGACCACAAGAGCTTGAAGTATATCTTCACTCAACGTGAATTGAACATGAGGCAGAGGAGATGGTTAGAGCCGTTGAAGGATTATGACATTAATCTACAGTATCATCCCGGAAAGGCAAATGTAGTAGCTGATGCTCTTAGTAAGAAGTCCGGAATGATCAACGGCATTAAAATTAAGGAGGAAATCATAAGAGACTTGGAGCGACTAGACATCAAGATCATGGTACGTGGACAGCACGGTTACTGGTCTAATCTTAGAGTAGAACCCGAGTTACTCTCTAAGATCAAGGAAGCTCAGAAAGATGATGGAGAAATCTGGGCGATAGTACAGAATTTAGAGAAACAGACGGAACTCAGAGTAGATGCAGATGGTATCGTATGGCAGGGCACGAGACTTTGTGTTCCTGATGACCAAGCACTCCGGGAAGCCTTGTTAGCTGAAGCTCATAGCTCCCCATTCTCTATACATCCTGGTTCGACTAAGATGTACCATGACATCAAGCAATACTTTTGGTGGAGTGGTATGAAACAGGATGTGGCCACTTACGTCTCTAAATGTCTTACCTGCCAGCAGGTTAAGATCGAGCATCAGCGATCTGGCGGTCTCCTTCAACCGTTAGATATTCCAGAGTGGAAGTGGAACAAAATCACCATGGATTTTGTTACTGGTCTTCCGCCTACCAAGAGGAAGCACGATGCAATTTAGGTTATCGTAGATCGACTTACCAAATCAACTCATTTCTTACCGATCCGCAAGGAAGATCCGGTAAGTAAACTCGCTGATACATATAGAAGAGAAATCATGAGTGTAAAACCCGCATACTTTTACCATGAACAGTAACCTTAAGATCGTACGTCCTAGATTAAAACTTACCTTATTCAGTATTGATCACATTCATGTGCTAATAATCAAGCAAGTGCATACGTGTATGACATGACAAGTATCGATTACGTACGAACTCATGATAAACAGTTAATAAATATATCACGTGAACATAATTAATCATGATCACCATTTAAAATACTAACTAGAATAATTACGTAAATACATATAATATAATTACGAGCGTTAAAATTACGGTAAACTACATGATAAAATAAACAGAAACGCTTCAGACACGAACACGTTTAACCACGAACGAACACGAAACATCGGGACACGAGAAAACATTTGGGCTACCCCTTGTGGGCCCCATATCCACGAATTAAGGAAGAGAAATGGGCCTAGCCCATCATTTTTACTAAACAAGGGGGGTAAGGGAAAATTAGCTAGTCATTTTTCACTTTTCAAAAGAATTAACCAAAAACCTAATTTTGTTCTTCCTCCTCCCTTTTTCTTTCATTTGTGCCGCCACCTATAACACCACCATAGGTGGTTGTTTGTTGATTTTGATCATAAATTCAAGAGTTAGAAACCGTGTTTGTTCATCCTCTTTCAAGATACGTAGTGGTATACCTTTCTAACCCTTCTTTTTAATTCTTTTTAAATTCTTTTAATCTTTGATTATTTTCATGAACATGTTATTATTTTTCTTATTAAAACATGGTAATTAATCATTGATCTAACATGTTTTGGTATTAAATAAAATCAAAGAATGATTTAAAAAGGGGTGTTAGTTTTGGCCGCCTAGCAAACAAACCCGAGGGGGGTTTGGTTTGCTATTGCCGCCACCACCAAGACCATTTTTGGTCTTGGTTGGCTCATGTGGGACCCACGGCAGCAAGGAGGCACACGTGCCCCGGGTTTGGCTCGGGGTACGGTGTCGAATTCATGCCCGATTCATGGTTCGTTGGTTAAATCATGATTTATGTTACATGTTAATTTTTATGAATCATGAACTTAGGATATAATTAATTAATAGCATGAAATATTAATTAAATCATGACTTAGGTTATTTTAATTATTAGTTTAACATGACATTAATTTAACCTAAGTATTTTTATGTTATAAGTTATAATTAATTAATTATTAAAACATGCCTATAATTAATTAATTTAGTCATGACTTAGGTTATATTATTAATAATAATAATACACATTTTAACCTAAGTATTTTCATTTCATTTTAATTAAAACATGTTATACCTTAATTAAAATGCTTAACCTATAGTTTAATTGAAATACATGAGATAATAATTAAACTATACACTATATCATATGACTTAAGAAATCAGCTTATAAACACTTAGACTTATATGTTAGCTTATGTAACCAGCTTAATTCTAATTATGGAAACTTCTATTTATAGAAACTTAATTAAATAAGGCAACTAATCTAATTATGGAAACCTTCTATATATGGAAATCAATCTATTTCAGGCAGCTAATCTAATCATGGAAACCTTCTATATATGGAAACTTATTTAATTAAGGCAGCTGATCTATTTTTGGAAACTTTCTATTTTTAGAAACTAATCTATTTTAAGCAGTAAATTCTATTTTTGGAAACTTTCTATTTTTGGAAACTTTCTGTTTTTGGAAACTTTCTATTTTTGGTAACTTCCTATTTTTGGTAACTTTCTATTTTTGGAAACTTTCTATTTTTGGAAACTTTCTATTTTTGGAAACTTTCTATTTTTGGAAACCTGCTATTTTTGGAAAGTTACTTATTATTACACAGTAAGTATAATAATACATGAAACACCAGTAATACTTAATCAGATTAATCAGAATACCAGATAAACACAGTTTAAGGCTTTAAACAGTGAACCATGACCTAAAACATACCAAATCAGCTAAAATGAGACACAAAACCCAGTACGTAATCAGTAAATCGATACTTATACACGTGTGTATTCATGTAGCGTTAGTGATCCAGAAGTAGGAGTCTTTCTTCCGTTCATTCACTGGACTTGAGGTACGGATTCCCGTCCTTTCAGTATGGACATTCCTTCCTTATTAGGATTTCCCCGTATGCAGCCAACTGTTTTCCCCAGCATTTGTTTTATTGTTTTGAACTGCTTATGTTAATTTAGCATAAACTATAGCCATATACAAGCATGACCAGTTTCACCTAGTTATGGAGGTACCATAACCATAGCATTGGAGGCACCGATGTTATGACTTCCCCACGGCGGAGTGATTGCTCGTGGCGTCCCTTTTCAGTTTGGCCATATTATTATATCAGTTGGGGCGTATGGGTGCATCCTAGTTACATGTTTTATTCAGTTTATCATGGTGAATGTGGTGTGTGCCTTGCACCCTTCACAAGGAGCTGATCCCTCCTACCCAAACCAGTATATTAATTAGAGGCATCCCCTCTAATCAGCATGATGAGGTCACCCCTCCAAGTATTCATGCACGTGACCTTTTCATGACCTATATGGGCTATGGTATATTTATGTTAAAACAGTTTTCACAAGATAAACATAAGGCTTTTCAAACTATAAAACCAGTTTTCTTGATACTTAACCAGTTACTCAGAACTTAGTCTTCCGCTGTTATATGTTACATGCTTATCCTATTTCATGCTTTATTGTACATCCGTGCACTGAGCGTCTTGCTCAGCCGTTACTTTCCTTCCCATGTCCCAAAACGGCAGGTACCCAAGACTCGAGCATTTGGAGGACGCACATAGGATGGAAGCTGCCAGAGACTTCTTTTCCTTTTTGCCTTCATATAGTTATGCTTGTTTAGTCTTTATTCAGTTCATTTCCTTTATTTATGTTTTAGGCTTATGTTTGGGAACCGATGTTTGATTCCGGTTTTCCCTTTGGTCATGTATGTTTTACTACATATCACCTTGCATGCTTTGATGACACGCCATAATCACGCGTGACATTCCATTTATCAAAATGGGGTGTTACAATTATGGTATCAGAGCCAAGGCTTCGACCTGTAGGCTCTAAAACTCGACCTGTGACTAGTGGGTAGTCACCAGGAGCTTCCTAAGCCAACGATTGTTATTCCACGTATTGATGTTTCAGCGCGTTGTTGTTTTAACCATTATGTTTTCAGCACCTTTTTGTTTTAGCCATGACGTTTTCAGCACCTTGTTGTTTTCACCATGATGTTTTCACCAGTATCGTCGTACTAATATGGAATGAACAACCGTCATCCATACTTAGTTATGTGTCATTGTCTATGCATGATGTTCCTCGTGAACTGTGACGATGTGGACTGACCCTAGTAGTTCATAATTTTCACATAAATTTTTCTGTTAAGTTTTGACAATGACTTTTAATTATTATGTTTCATGCATTCATGCATTTATATCATATGTCATCTGTTGCAGGAATTTTGACTAAGTAATGGTTGGTACAGGACTGGCCCTATTTAGTCGCATGTGCTTTTATCGAAACTTTTAACTTTGGGACCGACCCATAGGCGTCCCCTCGCCATGTCTTTTGTTTTGGAACCGACCCATAGGCGTTCCCTCGCACATGTAAAGGTTTTATAAACTACATTACGCATTCATGCACTGTTTTTCTTGCATAAAATTTTTCTCATGATTTAAATTGGCATAAATTTTTTTTCATGTCCCATCATAAGTTATTATGTTCTTATGTCAAGTATGCCTTCATACTGTCATGGTTAACTTCAGTTTCATGCTGATTATGTTATACACTTCTTCGTAATAGATGGTTTCATGTTTCCTCATGATAATTCCGTCTTCATGTTGATTATGTTTCACGCCTCTTTTGTTATTTAAGTTGTCCTACAAGACATTGTTAGATTTCTTGAATCATGCTTTCATGATAGTCATGGTTGGTTTTCATTGATCATGCTGTCAGGCACATCATCGTTGAATTTTGTATAACCACACTTTAGCGTTTCTCTATGCAACCAGAATGACGTCTATGCTAATACTGCCAGGTTATCATGATGGTTTTCCTAACCGTTTAACCGGTTTACTTTCCTTAAATCAGGACAAATGATCGAGCCCATACCGATCATTTCATGTGCATTCCATGTGTACTCCACGTCCCGTATTTCATGTGTATTACATGTACCTTAATCCATGTGTATTCCACTTGCAATACTTCACGAGTATTCGCTAGTCGATTCTAAATCATCTCAGGCGTATGTTCACTTACTGATATTCTACAAGATTGTCGATGCCGCTCATAGCTTGGAGATGTTACTGAAGGTTGATGCTGCTGATGTTGGGAGACGCTACGAGATGCTGTTGCTGATGCTGTTCACAACCTGGAGATCCTAAAAGACGAAGACAAAGGCGTCGGAGCAAAGAAATTGGACGAGAAGATGCTTCACCATCAAACAATTCCCATCAATCATTGTCCTAAATTCATAGTTACATGTCACACGTCGTTCGGCTGTCATTTCAGCCATGTGAGTGCAAACCAGTACCAGCCGGCCACTCAGCTAAATAGTTACATGAGTCACGGTCATGAGAATGACCGTCAGAGAACCGACAGACAAGATGATAGTAACCACTACTATGACAGCAACTATCCTAGAAATCGCAACCGAGGCTCCGGCCACGGACGTGATCAGACATACAAATGATCAGTAGTCCAACCGATCCGCCAATTCTGGCATATTAACCTAATAATTGTAGTTCTAATTGTTTCACATCTCGAGACACATGTCAAGACATCAGTCAAGACACATGTCTCACGTATTCTTTCTGAGGACACATGTCAAGATACCAGTCAAGACATATGTCACGCTTACATTTCTCAAGACACGAGTCAATACACATGACTCACGTCTGATTATGGAACATTTCTAAGAAATTCAGGGTACCCTCCAAGGGTATATCTATGTTGTTGTGCCATGTATTAATCAGGCCACAAGAATTTCAACACCATTATCGGCGCATCAGTGAGAACTGTCACGTTGCCGATGTCACTTTCATTCCTTTGACCATAGTTCATATATTCATAACCATGAAGGACGCCTTTCGTATTTCCACGTATACGAAGATTTTCCGTCAGCTAAATGATGAGATCCAAGCTGCTAACGCATTTTCCTCGGACAGACCCGAGATGAATTTATATCCTAATTATGTACTATGAACACCACACCATGCTATGATTCATAATTATGTACAGTAACGTTCAGGCTCCTGAATACATTCAGCTTGATTTTCCATCCGAAGATCTTTACAAATTATCTATACTTTTCAAGCACGTGTTTTTTAACCATATTGCTAAAATTTTCTAGCTGTCAGTAACCCACGACTACTAAGGTCCCTTTATGCATAACCAACGGATTATTCCAAAATTGTTCCTTACACTCCAGAAGAACCTTCTAGGAGAAGGATGGTACCATGAGATTATGTGTCGACTACGGTTGACTTAAAAAAATCACCATTCATGACCGTTATTCTCCTCCACGTATTGACAACATGCCCAATCGACCTTATAGTGTTAATCACTTTTCCAAGATCGAACTCACGATCATGCTGCCAACAGTGCCGAGTGAAAAAGCAGGACATGTCCATGACTGCTATTCGTACACGACTCGGTCATGCTAGATGTATGATTTTGAATTAGTCTCATCAATGCTCCAACCGCATTATGGACTTAATTAATTGAGTTTCCATGAACTCCTAAACAAATTCATCAGCGTTTTCATTGAGGATAACCTGATTTCCTCTAAGCCTAGAGAAGAACAGGAAGACCATATCTGCACTATGTTGCAAATTCTATGACAAGGGAAATTCTACCTTTGAATATTTTTCCAATATCAATTCTGTTTGATTACAGTGACACGCTGAATCACATGGGTTCCTACGGTTAATCTTACCATGACTCTGCTTATGACGTAAAGGAGAGAACCCTACACTACATTAGGTGTTCTAGAAAATCATACCCTAGGAGAAGTCTAGATTCAAAGACTCGGAGTTTCGCAAACTCCTAGGTATCAAGTTCTACGAAGCAAGATACAGTTACGTTCATATCTAGGTACCTGACATACCAACAGGTTAAGATAGGACACCAACAAACTGGGATGTTTTCATCATATGAAATTGTGAATCGAAAAGGGACAAGATCTCCATGGATTTTAGTACCAGATTTCAGCAAACTCAGAAGAGGCAGGATGCTATCTGGGTTATTGCCAACAGTTTAATCAAGTCTGCAGAATCCTTACATCCGTACGGATTTCAGAACCAACAGATTGAACGAACATGTTCCTGCCAAGGCTCATCCGATCACTTGGCAATCCCTCAGCTATCGGGTCAGACAAAGATTAGTAATTGTACTCCTAACTTACTTCACGTCTTCATTCTAATTCCACGACTTGCTTTCGCGCTCACGTTCATGACACTATTCACGTTTATGATTGTATTTTGGCTTACGATTTTACGTTCATTTCTTTCCTCATTCTGGGAAGTTTGCAAGAACTTGTGAGACCAGACCCAAGTTTAGTATAACTCTCCATCATCAGATAGACGTTTCACGTCATATTTCACGTCTCACCTTGTAGCGTTTGGCGTTACCGCCATTATATTCTATGATCACGATATGTCTCACATGTCATGATCATTCCACGTTCCTCATATCATGATCAAGATATGTTACACGTATCATGGATCACGATATGTTTACTCATACTACACTCGCCACATCTCCACGTAGCACGTTCAAAATGTTTTCACGTATCACGTTTAAAATTTTTCACGTACTACGTTTCTTTATGTCTCGCGCATCGTTTCTAATTATCAGCTAAGTTAGATGGTCTTGTATCGTAACGTTTCAGCTACCCTTGCACGTTAACTCTTATTTCCTCGATCGAATGTAGGGGATCTACCTTCCGTTGATAACCAAGAATTTCTTCGTATTCCAAGTCAAGGTCATGAGGACCAAGATTTATCATTAGTGTCAAGATTTTCTGAAGGAACCGTTCCAAGAGGGACGCCACTTGGAAACGGACAAGTTCATCCGGACTTCTTATCCATTTTTCTCTTATCGATTAGATATGTCTTTTCAGTCACGTCACGTTCCATGTCTTTTCAAGACATGTCACGTTCCACGTTCCCTTCTACCATGTCACCTTCATTTCCGTTACCTTGCATACCTTTCCAGTTTGATTCGGGTATGTTTCGCTTCCAGTTACTTTATCTATAATTCGGGGACGAATTATTCTTTTTAGGGGGGAAGAATTGTAAAATCCGCATGCTTTTACCATGAACAGTAACCTTAAGATCGTACGTCCTAGATTAAAACTTACCTTATTCAGTATTGATCACATTCATGTGCTAATAATCAAGCAAGTGCATACGTGTATGACATGACAAGTATCGATTACGTACGAACTCATGATAAACAGTTAATAAATATGTCACGTGAACATAATTAATCATGATCACCATTTAAAATACTAACTAGAATAATTACGTAAATACATATAATATAATTACGAGCGTTAAAATTACGGTAAACTACATGATAAAATAAACAGAAACGCTTCAGACACGAACACGTTAAACCACGAACGAACACGAAACATCGGGACACGAGAAAACATTTGGGCTACCCCTTGTGGGCCCCATATCCACGAATTAAGGAAGAGAAATGGGCCTAGCCCATCATTTTTACTAAACAAGGGGGGTAAGGGAAAATTAGCTAGTCATTTTTCACTTTTCAAAAGAATTAACCAAAAACCTAATTTTGTTCTTCCTCCTCCCTTTTTCTTTCATTTGTGCCGCCACCTATAACACCACCATAGGTGGTTGTTTGTTGATTTTGATCATAAATTCAAGAGTTAGAAACCGTGTTTGTTCATCCTCTTTCAAGATACGTAGTGGTATACCTTTCTAACCCTTCTTTTTAATTCTTTTTAAATTCTTTTAATCTTTGATTATTTTCATGAACATGTTATTATTTTTCTTATTAAAACATGGTAATTAATCATTGATCTAACATGTTTTGGTATTAAATAAAATCAAAGAATGATTTAAAAAGGGGTGTTAGTTTTGGCCGCCTAGCAAACAAACCCGAGGGGGGTTTGGTTTGCTATTGCCGCCACCACCAAGACCATTTTTGGTCTTGGTTGGCTCATGTGGGACCCACGGCAGCAAGGAGGCACACGTGCCCCGGGTTTGGCTCGGGGTACGGTGTCGAATTCATGCCCGATTCATGGTTCGTTGGTTAAATCATGATCTATGTTACATGTTAATTTTTATGAATCATGAACTTAGGATATAATTAATTAATAGCATGAAATATTAATTAAATCATGACTTAGGTTATTTTAATTATTAGTTTAACATGACATTAATTTAACCTAAGTATTTTTATGTTATAAGTTATAATTAATTAATTATTAAAACATGCCTATAATTAATTAATTTAGTCATGACTTAGGTTATATTATTAATAATAATAATACACATTTTAACCTAAGTATTTTCATTTCATTTTAATTAAAACATGTTATACCTTAATTAAAATGCTTAACCTATAGTTTAATTGAAATACATGAGATAATAATTAAACTATACACTATATCATATGACTTAAGAAATCAGCTTATAAACACTTAGACTTATATGTTAGCTTATGTAACCAGCTTAATTCTAATTATGGAAACTTCTATTTATAGAAACTTAATTAAATAAGGCAACTAATCTAATTATGGAAACCTTCTATATATGGAAATCAGTCTATTTCAGGCAGCTAATCTAATCATGGAAACCTTCTATATATGGAAACTTATTTAATTAAGGCAGCTGATCTATTTTTGGAAACTTTCTATTTTTAGAAACTAATCTATTTTAAGCAGTAAATTCTATTTTTGGAAACTTTCTATTTTTGGAAACTTTCTATTTTTGGAAACTTTCTATTTTTGGTAACTTCCTATTTTTGGTAACTTTCTATTTTTGGAAACTTTCTATTTTTGGAAACTTTCTATTTTTGGAAACTTTCTATTTTTGGAAACCTGCTATTTTTGGAAAGTTACTTATTATTACACAGTAAGTATAATAATACATGAAACACCAGTAATACTTAATCAGATTAATCAGAATACCAGATAAACACAGTTTAAGGCTTTAAACAGTGAACCATGACCTAAAACATACCAAATCAGCTAAAATGAGACACAAAACCCAGTACGTAATCAGTAAATCGATACTTATACACGTGTGTATTCATGTAGCGTTAGTGATCCAGAAGTAGGAGTCTTTCTTCCGTTCATTCACTGGACTTGAGGTACGGATTCCCGTCCTTTCAGTATGGACATTCCTTCCTTATTAGGATTTCCCCGTATGCAGCCAACTGTTTTCCCCAGCATTTGTTTTATTGTTTTGAACTGCTTATGTTAATTTAGCATAAACTATAGCCATATACAAGCATGACCAGTTTCACCTAGTTATGGAGGTACCATAACCATAGCATTGGAGGCACCGATGTTATGACTTCCCCACGGCGGAGTGATTGCTCGTGGCGTCCCTTTTCAGTTTGGCCATATTATTATATCAGTTGGGGCGTATGGGTGCATCCTAGTTACATGTTTTATTCAGTTTATCATGGTGAATGTGGTGTGTGCCTTGCACCCTTCACAAGGAGTTGATCCCTCCTACCCAAACCAGTATATTAATTAGAGGCATCCCCTCTAATCAGCATGATGAGGTCACCCCTCCAAGTATTCATGCACGTGACCTTTTCATGACCTATATGGGCTATGGTATATTTATGTTAAAACAGTTTTCACAAGATAAACATAAGGCTTTTCAAACTATAAAACCAGTTTTCTTGATACTTAACCAGTTACTCAGAACTTAGTCTTCCGCTGTTATATGTTACATGCTTATCCTATTTCATGCTTTATTGTACATCCGTGCACTGAGCGTCTTGCTCAGCCGTTACTTTCCTTCCCATGTCCCAAAACGGCAGGTACCCAAGACTCGAGCATTTGGAGGACGCACATAGGATGGAAGCTGCCAGAGACTTCTTTTCCTTTTTGCCTTCATATAGTTATGCTTGTTTAGTCTTTATTCAGTTCATTTCCTTTATTTATGTTTTGGGCTTATGTTTGGGAACCGATGTTTGATTCCGGTTTTCCCTTTGGTCATGTATGTTTTACTACATATCACCTTGCATGCTTTGATGACACGCCATAATCACGCGTGACATTCCATTTATCAAAATGGGGTGTTACAATGAGACTCCACGGTGCACCATCCAGCATCGTCTCAGACAGAGATCCTCGTTTCACTTCACGATTTTGGAAGAGTATGCAGAAAGCTTGGGGGTACACAACTTAAGCTTAGCACGACTTTTCATCCTCAAACGGACAGACAGTCGGAGCAAACGATTCAGACATTGGAAGACATGTTGAGGTCATGTGCGTTGGAATGGACGGGTGATTGGGACGATTACATCTGTTTGGTGGAGTTTGCATACAACAACAGTTGGCACGCAAGTATCAAGTGTGCTCCTTTCGAGATGTTGTATGGCAGGAAGTGTCACGGCCCAATCTACTGGGATCAGGTTGGCGAGCGAACACTTGAAGGACCAGAAATCATAGAGATGACCAATGAAAAGATCGCAGTAGCTAAGCAGAAACTTCAGGAAGCACGGTCACTCAGAAGAGTTACGCCGATAAGCATCGTAGGGACATACATTTTAACGTAGGAGATCACGTCTTCCTTAAGGTTTCGCCGGCACGTGGTGTTAGACGCTTCGGGATTAAAGGGAAGCGCAGTCCTCGTTTCATCAGACCGTTTGATATCATTGAACGAGTCGGTGAAGTATCTTACCGGTTGGCGTTACCTCCGCAGCTTTAGCATGTACACAATGTGTTTCATGTGTCCTTACTCAGAGGGTACCAGTATCATCCCCTTCACATGGTTCAGTATCCACTGGAACAGATACGTGAAGATCTCACTTTTATAGAAGAACCCGAACGAGTTCTTGACAGACAAGAACGAGTCATGAGAAGGAAGACGATTCCATTCGTCAAAATCCTATGGAGGGATCATACCGAGCGGGAAGCCACTTGGGAAACAGAGGAGTCTATCCGGGCTTCTTACCCTCATTTCATATTTGGAATTCGGATATGTTCTTCTTTTTCAGTTTACTTTATCTATAATTCGGGGACGAATTATTCTTTTTAGGGGGGAAGAGTTTTAAAACCCGCATGCTTTTACCATGAATAGTACCCTTAAGATCGTACGTACTAGATTAAAACTTTCCTTTTATAGTATGATTACGTTTACGTGTTAGGATTTTACGTATTACGTACGTGTTAGAACATGATAAGTATTTATTACGCACGAACACGCAATAATTATTTAACAATAATTAATCACGAACATGCGATCATGAAATCATGAACGTAATTAAATCACGGACTAATATTAATTACGTATATATATTTGTTACGAGCGTGAATAAATATATTAGATCACGGTAAATATTTAACGAGAACACACTAAACACGAACACAATTAAACACGAACAAACACTTAAACAACGAGACACAGAAAACGGTATGGGTACCCCATGTGGGGCCCCCTACCCGCAGCTACACCAACACCATGGGCCAAGCCCATCAATTTTTACAATGAAAGGGGGGTTAAGGTAAAACTTGTTTTCGCTTTTCACTTTACAGAAGAAAAATTAAAAACCTAAAAAAGTTTTCTCCTTTCTCCTTCTTCCGCTTTGGCCGCCGCGTACAACACAAGAAAAGGAGGTGTTCGTTTTGGTTTTTGATCTTGAATCTTGTACGTGTGTTCGTGTGTGTTCATCCTCGTTAGATCCACGCATTCGGTATATTCTTTTAATCCTTTTCTTTTGTTTTGATCTAATAAAATAATTAAGAACATGATGTTTTAAAAACCTAATTAAAAACATAGATCAAACATGTAAATGGTTTTTGGGAAAATAAAAAAGGTTGTTTTTAGGGGTGTTTGTTTGGCCGGCGCCTAAACCAAACCCCAAGGGGGTCTCGGTTTGGCTAATAAACCACCACCGAGACCATATGGTCCCGGTTTGGTGGTGTGGGTCCCACGGCAGCAGCAAACCAAAGGGAACCCCGAAGTGGTTCGGGGTGTGGTGTCGATTTCATGTCCGGTTCATGGTTTCTAGTCAAGATCTGATTCACGGTTTATGTTAAGATTATTTTTTTTATAATCATATGCTAAAATTAAATTAATAATTTTATGACATGATTAATTTAATAAAACATGACTTAGGTTATAATTTAATTATTTGATCATGAAATTATTAACCTAAGTAATTATATTTTCTAGACTTATAATTAGTTAATTATTTAAAAACCATGGTTATAATTAATTAATTAACATGACTTAGGTTATATTATTAATAAGTAATAATACATGTTTTAACCTAAGTATTTAACTTTATTTAATTAAAAACATGATATATTTAATTAAATACTTTTAACCTATAGTTTATTTAAATTACATGTAATAATTAATAAACTATACATTATATCATTATGACTTAGAAAATAATCAAAAAAACACTTAGACATATATACTTAGCTTATTAAGGCAGCTAATCTATTTATGGAAACTTTCTATTTTTAGAACTTATTTAATTCAGGCAGCTAATCTATTTATAGAAACTTTCTATTTTTAGAAACTTATTTAATTAAGGCAGCTGATCTATTTATGGAAACTTTCTATTTTTAGAAACTTATCTAATTTAACCAGTAATTCTGTTTTTGGAAACTTTCTATTTTTGGTAACTTTCTATTTTTGGAAACTTTCTATTTTAGGAAACCTGCTATTTTTGGAAAGTTACTTATTATTACACAGTAAGTATAATAATACATGAAATACCAGAAATACTTAATCAGAATAGACAGAATATAAGATAAACATAGTTTAAGGCTTTAAACAGTAAAACATGATATGAACATATAAAATAAGCTAAGACATGACATAAAACCAGTTACGTATTTAGTAAGCAAGTACTTATTCATGTATGTATTTATGTAGCATTAGTGATACCGAAGTAGGATTCTCCTCAGTTCATCTTCTTCGTTCACTGGACATAAGGTACGGATTCCCATCCTTACAGTATGGACATTATTTCCTTATTAGGATTCCCCGTATGCAGCCAAATGTTTTCCCATAGTATAAGTTTATATGTTTGACTTGCTTATGTTTAATGTATAATACCTATAGCCATATACATGCATGACCAGTTTCACCTAGTTATGGAGGTACCATAACCATAACATTAGAGGCACTGATGTTATGACTTCACCACGACGGAGTGATTGCTCGTGGCGTCCCTTCAGCTTTTGGTCATATTATCATATTTATCATGTGGGGCGTATGGGTGCATCCTAGTTACATGTTTTTCAACAGATTACTCAATGTGAATGTGGTGTGTGCCTTGCATCCTTCACAAGGAGCTGATCCCTCCTACCCAAACCAGTATATTAAATTAGAGGCAGCCCCTCTAATTTGCATGATGAGGTCACCCCTCCAAGTATTCATGCACGGTGGATTTTCATGACCTATATTGGCTAATGGTAGAACATGTTAAACAATTTTTATAAGATAAACATAAGGCTTTTCAAACTATAAAACCAGTTTTACCAAGACTTAACCAGGTTACTCGGGACTTAGTTTCTTTCGCTGTTATATGTTATATGCGTATCCTATTCATGCTTTATTGTACATCCGTGCACTGAGCGTATTGCTCAGCCGTTTTCCTTTTCTCTGTTCCCAAAACGGCAGGTACTTAGGGACGCTTGTAGACTTTAAGCGTACGTGCATATGGACTGGAAGCTTTCTAGCCTTTCTTTACTTTATGCATTATCTTTCCTTTGATACACTTGCTATGTACATTGTTTAGTCCTTTCCTTTGTAGTACTTATGTTTGTGTGTGATGAGCTTTACTTTTGGACTATCGATGTTTGATTCCAGTATTTTCCTTTTATGGTCATGTAATGTTTGGACATTTTTCCTTGTATGCTTTGATGACACGCCATAATTACGCGTGACATTCCATTATCAAAATGGGGTGTTACAAGCGGAATAATGTACGTCCTGGAAAACCTGGTGTATGTTTTATAAACTGGTTTATATTCTGAAAAGACTTATGTTTATTTCATAAAAAAAACTGTATTTTAAACGCCCAAGATCCCAAATAGGTCATGAAGGTATCAAGAACGTACATGAATAGATAGAGGGGTGACCTCGTCATGTAATTAGAAGGGTTGCCTCTAATTATTTTAGTCAGGGTGGAGGGATCAGCTTTATGTAGCGGATGTAGAGCACACACCACAGTTACCATGAAATCTGCTAACTTGTTCTAGGATGCACCCATTCCCCCACATGATAATAATATAAAAGGCCAAATAACTGAAAGCGACGCCGCGAGTAATCGCTCTCACCACGGAAGAGTCGAAACACCGGTTCCTCAATTGGTATGGTTATGGTGCCTCCATAACTAGGTGGAACTGACATGCATGTATATAGCTAAGGCAATTTAAAATGCTAATCATATTAATTACTGATAAGTTTAGTGTAAACTACTGGAGAAAACAGATGACTGCAAACGGGGAATCCTAAATATAGGAACGAGAGTGTCATTACTGAAGGACGGAATTTCCGTACTTTGTGTCCAGTAATGAGGATGTAAACGAAAGTGGATGAATTACTCCGACTTCACGACAGCTACATAATAAAAGGGACATGAATGAGTTGTCTATTTAACTTATACTTTCTGATTATTAGTTTACTTGACGTGTTCTTAACTTGTTTTACTTGCTATTATCTTGTTCTATTGTATCATGTTTTATCATGTGATTCTTAGTGTTTCATGTGTTCTTTATTAGTGTATTTCATGTTTTATGTGTTATACTACTTGTTATAACATAATGAGTAACTTTCTAAAAATAGCAGGTTTCTATATATAGTAAATTTCTAAAAATAGCAGGTTTTCGTATATAGTAACTTTTCAAAAATAACAAGTTTCTATAAATAGTAAGTTTCCAAATATAGAAAGTTTCCATAATTAGTAAGTTTCCAAAATAACAAGTTTTCATATTTAGTATGTTTCTATAAATAGCATATTTCCATATTTAGTATGTTTCTATAAATAGCATGTTTCCATATAATATGTTTCCATATTTAGTATGTTTTTATAAATAGTAATAAGCTTATTAAATAAGTAAATGATATAAGCTATAGTTTAATAAGCATTTATTATAAGTAATGATTATTAAATATAATAATGTAGTAAAGTTTATTAATAATAATACTTTAGTCTTAACTTATGATTGTAAATTAATAATATAATACATGACATTATAAGTATTTATTAATTAATAATATTACATGATTATATTAATTATAAGTTACCTTAAAGGATTATAGTATAATAACTAAATTAAAGCATGTTATTAATTTAATTAAACCTTGGTTAAAAATGTAATTGATTTATTAAGCTAAGTTCTTAAATAAATTAATTAAATGTACATGTACTTATAACATGAATAATTATTTTTAATAATCATTATAACATATAGTTTATTTAAATAAAATGGATATGTATTATATAATGATGATTATTTAAATAAATTATAACAAAATCTTGTTATTTAATTAATTAAATTAAACCATGTGTTATTTAATAAAATTAATTAATAACTAACATAAAGTATTTATCCAAAAATGTTTAGCCAACCACACCCCTTGGTGTGTTTGGTTCTACGCGATCCCAAAACAACAACTACCGAGACCTTAGAGGTCTTGGTTTGCCTCAAACAATACAACAACACCACAGCCGTCAGTTGTGGCTTGCTGCCCCGACCACCACCAGCCACCGGCTGCACGCCGGTGCCACTGCTGGCACAAAACTACCCCCGGCTTGAGCCGGGGTCCCCTTGTTGTGTACAAACTCCCCACCGAGAGTCATAAGACACTCGGTTGCCACTGCTGAGCCAACGCACCCACTGCTGGGGAGTTGGTGCTTATGGCTGGCAACACAAAACACACGTCGACCCCCTTAAGGGGTGCGACTGCATGATCAAAGCCACCACCGACAGCCATAAAGCTCCCGGTTTACGTGCACACGACAACCAAACCAAAACTAATCCCGATCCCATGTTTAATCTTTTATATAATATGTTGTTAATAGTTGTTTTTAAAGATCCATGAACAAATAAACATAAATAAATAAAAAGATTAAGGATTAAGGGATACCAATTGCGTGAATAGATAAAGGTCCAGATCACGAACATAATACCCGTAAATTAATTAGATAAACAAGCAAAAATCTTTATGTATGTCGCGGCCAAAGAAGAGAGGAAAAGGAGGTTTAGGATTTTTGATTTTTATTATATAAAGTGATATAATGAAAATCCCTTGGTTGTTTTGTTTAACAATTATGATTGGTTAATGCGCGGGGCCAAAAGCCCTTTTCCCTTCTCTTGTGAACCGCCGGCAAACACCCCTTTAAATTACTTTTCGTTTTCGTTTTTCGTGTTAAAATAATATACGTATATGTTCGTTTTGTAGTCTTGTGTTTTAATCTCGTGTTTTATTTCTTGTAGTGTTTTTAAGTATCATACGTAAATACTTATCGTGTATTAATAATAATAGTAACATATGAAATACTTGTCGTAATTAATTAATATGTGTAATAATTACATTAAATATTCATGATACGTGTTGTATATTAATTAATCGTAAAGTTTTAATTTATCCGTGTTTTCATACATTTAATGTTCTAAGGTATTTTAAAGCGGGTTTAACAACTCTTCCCCTCTAAAAGAATAATTTGTCCTAGAATTAGAGACACGATAAGCTGAAAAGTACATATTCGAATCATAGCTGAAAATGAGGGTAAGAAGTTCATATAGACTCCTCCATTTCCCAAGTGGCTTCCCGCTCGGAATAGTCCCTCTAAAGGATTTTGACGAATGGGATTGTCTTTCTCCTCATGACCCGATCCTGACGATCAAGAACTGCCTCTGGTTCCTCAGTATAAGATAGATCCTAACGAATCTGGTCGAAAGGATACGAAACTATGTGCAACAGATGATAACTGTAACCTCTAAGTAAGGATACATGGAACACATTGTGTACATGAGATAGCTGAGGAGGTAACACTAGATGATACGAAACCTTACCGACACGTTCGAGGATTTCAAACGGTCCTATGAAACGAGGAATGAGCTTGCCCTTAAGACCAAAACACTTTACTCAACGTGTAGTGATACCCTAAGGAAAACATGTTCACCAGGCTGAAATTCTAAATCTCTACGATGTTTATCAGCACAGATCTTCTAACAAGCACGAGCTTCCTACAGCTTCGCCTTAGCGATGGAAACCTTCTCAATTGTCACATCTATCATCTCTGGACCCTCAATGATTCGTTCACCAACCAGATCCCAACAGATTAGAGCACGACACTTCTTACCGTAGAGCATCTCAAAAGGTGCACACTTGATACTCGTGTGCCAATTGTTGTTGTAACAAACTTAACCAAGCAAATATAGTCATCCTAACTCCCTGTCCATTCCAATGCACAAGCTCGCATCATGTCTTCTAAGGTCTGAATAGTACGCTCTGACTGACCATCGGTTTGAGGATGAAAGGTTGTCCTAAGCTTGAGTCTGGTGCCCCAAGCTTCCTGCAAACCCTTCTAGAATTCAGACGTGAATCGAGGATCTCTGTCGGATATGATATTTGATGGAGTACCATGCAATCGCATGATCTCCTGCAAGAATATATCTGCCAATTTACTAACTGGATAATCTTTGCGAATTGGAAGAAAATGAGCTGACTTGGTTAAACGATCGACTATGACCCATATAGCATCATGCTTCCTCTTAGTCTACAGAAGTCCGGTGACAAAATCCATGGAGATTTTGTCCCACTTCCATTCGGGAATATCTAATGGTTGTAGTAAACCACTAGCTCGCTGATGTTCTATTTTACCTGCTGTTAGGTCAGACATTTAGAAATGAAAGTAGCAACATCCTGCTTCATGCCACTTCACCAAAAATGTTGTTTGAGATCATGCTACATATTGGTAGATCCTAGATGAATGGAGAATGGAGAGCTGTGAGCCTCGGTCAGTAAAGCTTCCCGGAGTGTAAGATCATCTGGAACACATAGCTGGTTCCCTACAATACGATGCCATCTTCGTCTACACGAAACTCTGTCTGCTGATCAAGATTCTGAATAATAGCCTAAATCTCACCATCATCCTTCTGAGCTGCCTTGATCCGAGAGATTAAGTCTGGCTCAACTCTCAGATTATCCCAGTATCCATGTTGTCTACGTACTAAGAATTTAATGTCTGAACGCTCTAGATCACGTATGATCTCTTCTTCTATCTTGATGCCAGCTATCATACTAGATTTCCTGCTGAGAGCATCGTCCACAACATTCACCTTACCAGGATGATACTGCAGGTTGATGTCATAGTCCTTGAGTAGCTCTAACCATCTTCTCTGCCTCATGTTTAGTTATCGCTGAGTGAATATGTACTTGGGGCTCTTGTGATCAGTGAAGATGTCACATGATTCACCACATAGATAATGCCTCCAGATCTTGAGTGCAAAAACAACTGCTGCTAATTCCAGATCATGGATAGGAAAATTTTCCTCATAAGGCTTAAGCTGACGTGATGCATAAGCAATCACCTTCCCATGTTGCACGAGTACACAGCCAAGTCCTTTACCCGAAGCATCGCTGTAAATCTGAAATCCTTCTGTGCTAGATGGGAGAGTAAGAATATGTGTAGAAACCAATCGCTGATTAAGTTCTTCAAAGCTCTTCTTCCGCTCATCATTCCAGACGAATTTGTCTCCCTTACGCATCAGCTTGGTCAAAGGCAAGGCTAACCGTGAAAAGTTCTCCACAAATCTGTGATAATACCCAGCTAAACCCAGAAAACTACGAACCCCAGTTGCAGATGTCGGTCTTTGAATTTGGTGATAGCTTCAACCTTCGCAGGATCTATGGTGATCCCTTCTACAGAGACAATGTGGCCCAAAAATTCCACCTTGTTTAACCAGAATTCACACTTGGAAAATTTGGCATACAGTTGCTTCTGGAGAAAAATCTGTAGCACAGTGCGAAGATGTTCTTCATGTTCTTCCTTGGATTTAGAGAAGACGCGGTTCATTAATTCCATGAATATCGTTGGAGCATTAGTGAGTCCGAAAGGCATGACTACGAACTCATAGTGACAATACCTTGTGCGAAGAGCAGTCTTAAGAATATCATGCTCCTTCACTCACAGCTGATGATAACCGGATCATAAATCAATCTTGGAAAAGTGCTTGGCACCTTGTAGTTGGTCGAATAGATCATCGATGCGCGACATGGATAACGGTTCCTAATCGTGATCTTGTTCAGCTCACGATAGTCGATGCACAGATGCATGATGTCGTCCTTCTTCTTGACGAAAAGTACCGGTGCACCCCATGCTGATACACTCAGACGAATGAAACCTCGCTCTAGTAACTTCTACAGTTGATCTTTTAACTCTTTAAGCTCTATGGGAGCCATGTGATAAGGAGCCTTGGAGATCGGTTCAGCTCCTGGAACGAGCTCATGCCAAACTCCACTTCACGGATAGGTGGTATACTCGGAAGTTCTTTTGGAAATACATCAGGGAATTTAGAAACAACTGGTTGATCTTGGATTGACGGAGCTTCGACAGTAATATCCTGAATCATAGCTAAGAAGCCTTCGCACCAATGAGCTAGTAAAGCACGGGCTTGTAAGGCAAAAATGATTTGTACAGACTTTTCTGGTATGAAACCATTATGAATGTACTCTGGTGCTTGGACATCTCCAAATATCACTCGATAAGTATGGCAATCAATAGTGGCATGATGTTTAGCTAACTAGTCCATTCCTAAGATCAAATCAAAATCGCACATGTATAAAGGAAGTGCGTCAACTAGGCGAATCTTATCATCGAATATTAAGGGAAAGTCTTTGTACACATAGGTAATGCGCACAAAGTCTCTCATTGGCATAGATATATTTAATATGTTCTCCAGTGGTGTAGATGTCTTACTAATACGGGAAGCATAAGCAGTGGATTTAACTGAGTAAGTAGCACTCGTATCAAATAAAACGCAGGCAGCATGTTCGTACATAAATAGGATGCCAGTAATGGTACATGTCGACTTATTTGCCTGATCTCTGGTCGTAGTGTAGACGCGACCTGAAGCTGGTGGTTTCAGAAGAGCAGTACTTGACGTACCAACAGTCTCTCCCTTTTTACAGTCCTTCATCTGATGGCTGCTTGCCCACACTTAAAACAAACGTCGATAGCATGACGACATTTTCCAGGATGCCTACGGCTACAAGTAGTACAGATAAGATGGGTATAACCTCCAGGAGGTACCCTCGCTACCTGAGAGCCTGTTTAAGAAGATATGCGTAAGACATGATTATTTGGGCATAAACATGACTACACTGAAAGTTTAAGTTATAATACTAGATGAAGACGAGTTATTAGGTTGCCGACCCTTAGCATTTTGGTCACGCACACTCGTAGAGTTCTTGTTATGATGCTGAAATATAAGCATTATGTCATACGACAACTTAACATAGAAGTGTTTAAAATTTTAAGGAACCTGTTTTTGTTGGAGTAATTGGCATTGTTACTGTAGTTGTCACTACCGTTACGCCTGTGTGATCCATATCGGTCATTAGTCTGATCGTGCCCCTTGTTGTTCGTCTGCCGAGTGGCCGGTTGAGACTGGTCTCCACCCTTCTGCCTGAAAGATACAATTGAATAGAACAAGATATAAAATGAAGGTACTAATTTTAATGAGATGGTAACGTTAATGACTGAAATTTATACCTCTTCTAAAGACGAGCTGGCTCCTCATTGTCATATCTATCATGGAGCATCTCCAAGCTACGTGTTACGTCTGCAGCTTGTGACACATTGGTGAAAATGGCACATAGTAGCTGATCAGTAGTCGAGGAGTGAAGAGCCCAACGAAAGTGCTTCGCTTGCTCCTCAACTGTACCTGCAACAACGCCCAGAAATCCAGCTAACTTGGAATCACTGCATAAACTCCGTGTTGTTCTCATCAATTCTCTGAGGAATAGCATGGTAGTCCTTCTTTAGCCGTTCCTGCTCAGCCCTTGGGAAGAACTGATTATAGAACAACTCAGTGAACTGATTATAGAACAACTCAGTGAACTGATTCCATGTCAAAGTAGCCAACCATGCATCGCCTCCATTTGTCTGCTTCTACGCTCTCTACCAAGCTAGCGCACGCCTTCGAACTTTTAGCAAGCCAATCGTGCCTTTTACACTTCATCACATCCCATGGCATCGAAGATCTTATCCATGTGCGAGACCCAATTATTAGCATCAGTCGGGACCTCAGCCTTATCGAATGCTCGAGGCTTCTGCTTGTTGAATCTCTCCATCAAGGTGTGTAGGGTAATAGGTGGAGGAGGAGGAGGATTGTTCAGATTCTGAGGATGTGGTCCGTTCTCGAATTCAGCCCGAATCTTGTTTCAGATCTAAGGGAGCATGGTTTGCAGAGTTGCTCGGAAAGCTACAACAAGTTCCTGATCATTTCGTGTGTTGAACATCTGACAGTTTCAAAGAGGAACATAAAATGATAAATCTGTTAGAAACATAGGATAAACATAAGAGATGCATGGAGGAATTTATGAAGGCATAGCCAACGAAAACAGCCTTTGGCAAAGGTGGACGCCTATGGGTTGGCCCACAAAACAAAATTCACAGAAGAGCACATGCGACTAAATATGGCCAATCCTGTCTCGACATTACTTAGGGCCTGTTTCTCTTTTACTTATTGGGCCTTATGGAAACATATCTGAACTTTGTAACACATATTTTCTGTTTCTTTTTTCAATTATTCTGAATAAGGCTCTAGTTCCAAAGGACATAAAAAAGTTGCTACTCCCCACACAGAGGCAACAACGTATTTCACTAGACAATAATGACCTTAGCTTTTCTTCATCTTTTTTCATCTATTATCACCACCTACCCATTTTCATAGTGCACATCGATTCTCCCTTCTTGAACGATCCTTTCTTCACGTTCTTGTATAAATCGTTCTTGAAAAATACAATCGAAGACGAAATCATTTGTTTCTATATTTAATTTCAATAAAAGGTGCATTTGATTAGTTTTTCTTCAAGATTGATAGGGGTTTTAATGGTTTTAAAGTTGAAGGAATCATTGATTGGGTCAATCTTTGATCAGTGAAGATAAATTAAACTTTTTCTTGATTGTATAAATTTGAAGTCTTTGTTATGGTTTAATCTTGTTTCGTGGTTATCAGATCTTGTTTAAATATGGGTAGATTAGAGTGTTTTCAAAGTTTTAGGGAAAAGGTTATAAATGTCATTTTTCTAAAAGAAATGATGTATACTCAGTGGAAAAAGAAACAACCCACTTTCATCTTGATCTTAGGCAATATAGGGGCATTTATCAACACAGAAATCATATCCAGACAGAAAAAAAAAAAGAAACACCCCCTTAGTCAAAAACTTAAGAAAAAAATGATACATGAAATGAAATTTACTGTCAGTTTAGAAGAACCTGGTGACTACCCACTGTTGATCCCAAACTCAGATCATAAACCTTAATAGCTTGTTTAAGGGTTGTGATAGAAAGAAATATTCTCTAACACTAGAGAAACTTTGCAATGCAAAATAACTAAACAAGATGCGGAATATAGTGTTTAGCACAAGAATAAAATGATTAAAGCAAACGTTGAACTTTAATATATCAAAGATATACGAATACCCAATAATGGTATTAGGGTTACAAAAACCTTAAAGTATGAAATGAAAGACAATAGAGAAAGACACACATTGCATGATAACCTAGTGAGTCCTTTTATAGGCATAAGGACTCACGTACAAGATTACTACTAACAAACTTGGAAAGTATCAAGGAATAGTAACAGAAACGCGTAAAAATCTATTCCAAGTTTATCTCTAGCGGCAGGGCCTTTGACTTCAGCAGGGGAACCAATCCCCCTGCCTTTGTTATTTGGCAGGGGGAACTTACTCTAGCAGGGGGACAAATGACCAACTAGCAGGGGTAACAAATATAAATAGATTTATTCCCAACAATCCTCCTCTAAACTTGTGCTTTCTCCTAAAGACAAGTTTCTGAATAAATACTAGTTGATGAGGGTGCTTACAAACTTTCTGGCCAAATCTGACTATGCATCATCCTTACCAGATCATAAGCAACAGGTGTTTGAGCATCTACAATCAAGTCAGCCTATGCTAATTTCTTCAAGGTCTCCTAAGTGAAGGGATAATAACGATGGTTGATCAAATACACACTTACTCCTTCCATTACTATCTCATAGACCCCAGAATTGGTAAACAGCTTCCAATACAACAAATTTCCTTTGTTCACTGCATCAAATATAGTATCAAATAACTCTTCAACGATGACACGTTAAATGTTGGCGTTGATGTGCTTATTTCCAACGTTGACACACAACCTTCACAAACCCAAACACCCCTTAACCAACCCACATTCACTCACTCTTCCACACCATTTTCCACACCCCCTGAATATAGGTTGATGAAAAGCCAAAGGACTATTGGAGTGTTCTCCTCTAGTGGTCCTAGCCATGTAGCAGAGAGAACCACCACCACAAGTGTGGCTGGTGACCTGGATGAGGCTGGGACTATTGGTTCTGGCTTAGAAGCTGGCCAAGGCAGTCCCACCATAATTAAGTCCTCATCCATGCCCAATGAATCTGACTTGGGAGGTCAAATCCCCATTTTAGAAGAGGGCAGATTGGAACCAATGTCCCTACTTGAATTAACGGCAGTCTGCATGAGCTTGCAAAAGCAAAATGCAGACTTGGTACAAGTTGTCAGCTCACAAGGCCTTGAACTCAAGCAATTGAGGGAGAGGATTGTTGTTTTGGAGACTGCAAGTGCAAGGAGAGGTATGGAGGAATCTTCCAAAGGGGAGGAAGATCCAATAAATCTGAGTGATAAGGGCAACCATGATGGTCAATCTTTGGATGTTGCTGAGGCCCTTACAAGTTTGAAGAAACAGACAGGTTTTGATACGTCCTTAGTCTCTCCTACCAACTTGAATTTATCATTTACAGCTATGTTGGAAGAGATTACAAAAGGCGCTGAGGCAGGAAATTTGGGCGTTGATAAGGAGAATTTGGACGCTGACAGAAATATTTTGGGCGCTGATAGAACAAAATTGGGCGTTGACAGACCTGCACATGAGGGTGATGTATCCCAGTCATCATCCATCATCAAGGAGGTTTCTTCACAGGTATCACCGTCTACCTTACCAACAATTGCACCATTAGATAAGGGTAAGGGTATTATGGTAGAAGAGGTTGTTCCAAAGGATGCAGCTCAAGTTGAGTTTGATAGAAGATTAGCTGCACAAATCATGGAACAAGACAGAAAGTAGGTGTAAGAGTCACCATTTGTTGTTACTTCAGAAGAAGGAAGTGATGGAGCTAGCTCAGACTCAAGTGTTATGATTATAGAACCAGAAAGACTTGAGTATGGAGAAGAGTTGGCCAAGGAGAAATTGAGAGAGTTGAAATTGCAGGTTGACTTTGACATGCCAGAGGTGGTTCAAATGTATCATGCTTGGGAAGAAAGATGTACGGAGAATCCACACTTGACCACTTCAGATCAGATATGGGGTTTGGAGATTCTCCTCAGAGTTCAAAAGGATTGCCAGGTAATTTTGAAACACAAGGCAAGCAATATTCTCTCAGAATTGAAAAGGGATAGAAGGGAGCTATACTTCATGTTGCTCAGATGTCATGGAGTAGGATGGACTTATCAGAAATTGAGGGCATTGACATTTGATGAGTTGGAATGCAAGGCTTATCCCATCTGGGTAAGAGTGCAGGAAGCAAACACTCTCAGACTTCTTTCTGATGAAAGAAAAGAAGAACTTGTAGAAGAAATGGAGCTCAAGAAAGCAATGTTTGTTCCCAGACCAGTGAAAAAGGGAATTTCTCTTGAGTTTCCCAAAGATATGGATCCACTATATCCAAGTGAAGCTGTCATAAGAAAGAGTCTCAAGCTCTCACCATTAGAAGCTTCAGATATGGTGCAAGTGTTACCATTAGATTCCAGAAACCCAATTGTGAGCTATGAAGAAGATGAATGTGGGTTTTGGAAAATTGGCAGGTATGGCAAAGAGGTACACACTTTTACCACTCTCATATCTTTGTTTGCAAGTTGTGATAGAGAAGACTTGGTGGACCTATGGAGGTTGCTGGAGACCAAGTATGAGGCTGAAGCACCAACTTCAGCTAATGGAATAAAACTATGGTCCACATTCAAAAGAATGTGTGGACCAAAAGATGAGGATCCTGCTATTTGGAAGGATCTTGAAGATGACCTCAGTGGTCTTCAATGGAGATTATATTCAGCTGCTGGTGTTTACCATTTGAGTTCTACAAAGTTTGCTGAGTATCTACTTGTGGATGGTCAGTATTTCATATCCAAGGCTATTTTGGAGAAGATGAAGAACACTCAGCTGGAGATTGATTATTCAAGTGACGTGGCAAAAGACTTGATCAGATTTATTTATTACCAATATGAGAAGGTTTGTAAGATTCCTCCTAGTCCTTAATGTTTATTCAGAAACTTGATCATAAGAGTGGATATCAAGTTTAGGGGAGGATTGTTGGGAATAAATTATGGCCAGATCACTTGAACGCTGACAAGAGGAAATCAAGCGTTGACAGGAGTAAAACAAACGTTGACAGCTCAAGCGTTGACAAGATAAAGTCAAGCGTTGATACATTGAAGATAAGCACTGATGGGAAGATATACTCTACGCGTTTATTGTATTCTAGATTACTTCTAGTAAAGATAGGAACAACAATGTATTTTCTATATTTATCTTTACCTAGAATAGCTGATATGTAGATTATTGTACAAGGCTTCTTGTGTCTATAAAAGAAGACCTTTAGGTTAATGATTCATATAAGTTTTCATTCGTAAACTAATTTCATTGTAAGCAAGTTTGATATCATTAATCAAAGTGAAAGTTTGTTTATATCATTGTGTGTTCTTGTTTAAGTGTTAATTCCGCATAACACTTAGATTATCATAAGCATATACAAAGGTTTCTCTAAGTGTATTACTTGATCTAATCTCGTATACATAAAGCTAAATCGATCTAAGTTTGGATCAACAAGTGGTATCAGAGCTTGTTGAGGAACTTTTGATCTTAAAGAACACAAGAACCCTAAAAAGTCACCAAAACCCTAATTTTTCTCAAAAACCCTAACAACATCATGTCTGAAGCAATAACCTCCTCCTCCTCACCTTTACCAAACATCAAGATTCCCATGCTTGATGCAACCAACTTTGAATTGTCGAAATTCAATTTTGAACAATATCTAGGGATCTATGACTACACACTCTGGGAGATCATTGAATATGGAAACACATTCGACAAAGCCCAAAAGATTGCTGATGCTATTACTCAAAGATCAGCTGTTGCTGGATGTTCTGAAGAAGATAAGAAAGAAAAACCTGGAGATGGTAGAGTTGTGTCTGCTGATGACATAGCAAAGAAAAGGGTCGACATAAAAGCCCTAAATATTCTGAAAGTCTCTTTGGGACAAGAGAACCAACATAAATATAGAGGCTATGAATCTGCTAAAAACCTTTGGGAAGCTCTTGAAGTTGCATATGGTGGCAATGCAGACACTAAGGCAGAGAAGAAAAAGCAACTCATGCATGATTATGCTGTCTTCAAGGCTCAACCCAATGAGAAACTGAGTAGTGTGAGAAGCAGATTGCTTGACATTACAAGCAAGTTGTCCTTCATGGGGACACAACTTGGTGATGTTGACATTAATGCTACCTTTCTTAAAAGTCTTGGTGAGGCATGGAAGATTGAGGCAAGATCTATTCTTGCCAACAATACTTACAAGAGTTCCACGTTTGATGACATCTACAACAAACTGAGGTTGTTGGAAGATGAAACTCTTTTAGAGCATGGAAGCAAGACTACCAACAGTAACATGGCCTTTTTCTCTCATAGTGAAGGTCAATTCAATCAGAAGGACTCTTTCATACATCCAGTTACTGGATCATCTTGTGTCAGCGCTGGAGCATGTCCTGTCAAAGTCTCCTTTTCAGACGCTGACACATTCAAAAGTGACTCACCAATAGTTAAACCTGCTGGTTTAGATTTGGATACTATATGTGCTTATATTGCTTCTTTGCCCAATGGTTCAGTGATTACATATGAGGACCTTGAGCAGATAAGTGATGAGCACTTGGAAGAGATGGACATTAAGTGGAACATGGCTCTTGCTAGTATAAGAGCAAACAGGTGGAATAGAAGGTTTAAAAAGAAAATGACCTTCAATGCAAAAGACACAGCTGGATTTGATAAATCCAAAGTTGAATGCTACAACTGTCATCGTATGGGGCACTTCATGAGGGAATGCAGATCTCCTAGAAGATCTGATGCTGGTAAACCCTCAAGTCAAGTTGTTAAAGCTCAGGACCCTAAAGCCATGGTTGCAGTTCAAGGATTGATGGTACGGGATGGGATTGGAGCTATCTGGCTAAGAATGTGGAAGAGGATAAAGCTTTGGTTGCTGAGGTTGAAGAAGAAGAGCATGTTGAATATGCTCTCATGGCACACTCCTCCTCTTCATCTGATAATGAGGTATACAATGATGCTTTTTGTAGTAAAGGTTGTAGGTTAAACACTGAGAAACTTAACAAAGAGGTGTTAAGGTTATTAAGTGATGTGAGTACTAAAAAGTGCAAATTGTCTAATTACCAAGTAGCTCTCACTCAAACTGAGAAAACCGTTTCTGAATACAAGAAAATGGAATTTGACTTAAAAGATAAAATAAATATCTTAAAACATGAGTTAAATGCTAGTATGGATATTAGAAACATCATGGAAAGGGTTAATGGTGAGTTACAGGCTAAGTTAGATGAGGCCATTAAGAATAAAGATAATGTTAGCATTAAAATTCAAAGATTTGATAAGGCCACACAAAACCTAGGAGAATGTGTGAGTAAACAAAGAGATTCTAAGGACATAACTGGGATTGGGATGAATGATTACTCTTTGGTTCCACCACCAGCTGGTGACTTCTATGGTGTCCAGCAAAAGGACCTATCTTGGACTGGTTTGCCAGAATTCCAAGAGGAGGAATTCATTCCTCTACCAAGAGTTGTCACTCCAGTTGAAGAGTACCAACAAAAGTTGACTGACCTGAATGAATGGAAGAAAGGTAACCCTACTTTATTTGTTAAGGGTGGCTTGCTATGTGAAAGTCCCAATGAGTCAACTCCCATTAAGGTTACAAACCCAATCACTGGTAAAGCTGTTGACCTAGGCTCAAACACTGATAAAAAACCTAGCATTAAATATGCAGAGATGTATAGGAATACTAGGTCACCCAAGAGCCAAGTTAACAATAATGAAACAAGAAGGACTTATATGTAATTATCAAGATTTATAAGAATATGGAGCCCTTTCATACAACAAGGAGGACTTATTAGCAAAAGATGGAGGGACTCCTAGTGTAATTAGATTTCTTGTAAAGAGGGTTATGTGTAGTATATAAACACACACCCTGCATAGGTTTATTCATTCAATTATTCACAATGTAGTCATAAAGCAAAAGTCGTGTGTTCTAGGCGTGTGTGTTCATTGTAAACACGCCTAGGTTAGTTGGTTTGAAGTTAACGTTTAATGAGAAGTAAACGTTGGAAAAGTAAACACCTTGTTTATGTGTCTTGTTCAATTCCGCTATGTTTATCATATGAACGAGATGAATATCCTAGTAAGCTTAATCAATCCGTGAATAATGGTTTCCACAATTGGTATCAGAGCGGGTGGCTCTCGATGCTAGGATCAACAAGGTGTTCGAGTCGAAGAACGAAGCTTAAAAATTCGTCCATGATTTTATGGTCGGATCTCACTGCGTAGCCGTTTTTAAACAGCGATATCTCCTTCGTTAACCATTGGATCGACATGAAATTTGAACTGTAGGTTCTTGGCATATATTTCTTGAATCTCACCAAAGGGATCGTCGATCTGAGATCTCATGACGGAGATATACATCGTCAAAGTTGGCTGCAGATTAAGGTATAAATTTTCTATTTTTGTTTTTCATGGAATAAGATTTGGGGTTTCATCCCCTAAACCCTAGATCGACATAAATAAAGAAAGTTATGTGGTTCGTTGCTGTTATAATGCATAATGATACAAGATTCAATCTGAGGTTTATCTTCAAACCCTAAATTAGTGTTTCGGTGTTATAAAAGATTTGGGGATTCAAATATGTTAAGAAGATGTTAGGGTTTCGACATATAAACCCTAGATCGATTGGTTGAAGCTGGATGTTAATAAAGAAAGATGTGCTCACGTTTATATGCAGCTGCCAAGGTCAAGGATGTTACTGTTTGGAATAAATTGGTCACGTATGATTGTACAAAAAGTTAATAGTTCGCTTGTTATTATTTTTGGATTACTCGATGTAGGCTCACGTGAAGGTTTCAACAAGGTACTGTGATCCCTATTTTCAATGATTATACTTTTAATGTGATCCATGATGTGCAAGGAAAGTACTGCTCATGGTGTAAGTCATGAGATGTACATGTCAATACAATAGTAGTACTGGTCCTAGAAGATGTATTGCCATACTATCGTCATGTCATAAGTGCTTGATTACAAATTCGTGGTCCCGATTACCTTGTCTGTATCTTGTGTCATGGCCTCATGGGATAGAGAAAGTCAATGATATTTGTTTGAAGACAAAACGTGAGAAATTGATAAAGACAAGTGAGGATCGACAAAAAGAAAAGAAGAGACATAATGGGAATGAAGTATGTCCTGTATGTGGTCCAGGTTTGATACATCTTAAAATATATAACAGAAGATCGTGATGTATGAAGGACTAGGAAAAGAATTAGGGTTTTAATAATTGTTGATATGGAAGTGGAGTTATTCTGCTTTGAACAGTTCGGCTCTATCGTTTCTTTTTATTTCTTTTGTGGTCCAGTGAAGTAGCAAACAAAAGATTGAAGGGGACGGTTCATGTTTAGAAAATGGTGGGGTCCCAAGTGTTTCATGAAAAATGGATTGGTGCAATTCGTTTATCTTCTTAATGGTTTTGCTCAATACATTGTTTGAGTATTTTTGGTTCCTGGTTGTGGACACACGTGGATTTGTACTCTTTAATTCACGTGATAGATTAAAGGTGGCTATGGATTATTTGTTATGTTCACATAAGACAAAGAGTATTTGAGCAGAAAGAAAAAGGTATGTGACTTGTTTGATTTAAGAATAAACTGCTTGTTGTTCGCCATATAATGTCAATGAAAAGATATATGGATACTATAGAAAGTGTATGAAGAAAAGATGATTGTGGGGCACTGCTGGACGTGAGGTAAAGCAAGGTCCAAGTTTATGGAGTTTTGTGATTAAAAGTGGACGAAGGCAAGAACAAAAAGAAAGTGGTTCATGGTACACATGGTTATACAGTGAGGTTATGTTTGTAGCCACAGATGGTGTCAGTGGCTGAGCCGAGCCGCTGACAAGAATAAAACACACTCTGACAGAGAAAACGGTGACATGTTGTGATTTAAACGCTGACAGCGTGTTGTCCGATATATGTTTTTTAAGCGCTGACAAGTATCGTTCGATATCGGACAATACATAAAGAAGATATATTGGATGACTAAGGATCTCGGACAGAACTATCTGTTTAAATTTTTATGACTTGTTTTTGAAGATTTCTTTTGGTACAATAAATTTTTATTTGACTATGTGACAAGGCTAACCTTGCGGTTACGTACCGACTTGGATTAGAAGCAGAACGCCGACAGAGGCAGCAGTTGCATAATAGAAGAGGATGATGTTGTATTTAAGATGATTTTCATTGCAAATTGGAGGTTTCGATGAAGACGATTGATTATTGCTTATTTGGTGTTGGAGTTGTTTTTCGCAGGTTTTTATTTTATCATATCTTAAAGTCGTGAAGCCATACACTGACTTTAAATATAACTTGCTTGTTCGTTTAAATGTTTGGTGACGAAGACTTGTCAAATCTAGCAACTAGATACCTTGCTATCACTTGAAGGAGTTACATTATCGTGCTCAGTGTCTCACAAAGGATGAGGATTTTGACAAAAGATCGAGGTCTGCTTATACTTTAACGTTTTCATATAAGTTCACCGTCACATGGATAGTGCAAGATATAAGGTACAAGCTTGGGAGATTCCACTTCTTCAACAAATAGGTTATATTCGTTTTTCTTCATTCGTAATCTACAATTAGAGTCTACATGGTTCGTGATTCATTTACATGCACCACTCGAGGGGAAGCGTTTATTAGCTGTTTATCTTTCGAAGACCCCTATTGGATGAGACAAAAAGGGGAAGAAGATTCAAAGATCAAGGTATACAACTTATTTTTATGTGGTGATATGTTTTACAAGAAATCTTACTTTAAGGGGAAGCTTGTTTCATTCGTGAAAGATCAAGATTTGAAGATTGGTTTTGTCATCATCAAATAGGGGAAGATTGTTGGGAATTAATTTGATGAGACAAATCAACAATAATGAAACAAGAAGGACTTATATGCAATTATCAAGATTTACAAGAATATGGAGCCCTTTCATACAACAAGGAGGACTTATTAGCAAAAGATGGAGGGACTCCTAGTGTAATTAGATTTCTTGTAAAGAGGGTTATGTGTAGTATATAAACACACACCCTGCATAGGTTTATTCTATCAATTATTCACAATGTAGTCATAAAGCAAAAGTCGTGTGTTCTAGGCGTGTGTGTTCATTGTAAACACGCCTAGGTTATTTGGTTTGAAGTTAACGTTTAATGAGAAGTAAACGTTGGAAAAGTAAACACCTTGTTTATGTGTCTTGTTCAATTCCGCTATGTTTATCATATGAACGAGATGCATATCCTAGTAAGCTTAATCGATCTGTGAATAATGGTTTCCACAATGCTCATACATCCTATGCATGCACTCCCAGATCACCCAATCCTTCTCCACACCATCCAAGGTAGGAGGTTTTGCAGCAAACGTCTTTTTCAAAATCTTCCACAGATCTTCTAAGTCCTCACTATCCAAGGTTTGAAACATGACATCTAGACTTAGAAATGTCTGTGCTGTATTATCAGCTCTTGTAAGCTTCCACCAAGTCCTCCCTTTGTGTTCATAAACAGCATATTCTATTATGGCAAACTTCTTCCCAAGTTCACTAGGTGAGATATCATCATTTTCCTACACAATTAGATGTTTATCAATTTCTTCATTTGAAGGACGTTGAGACTCCTTAGTAACTATGCCAACTTTCTCCATTATCTTGAGTCTTTTGGCTGCCCTTTGTGCATTGAGTACAGATCTCTCAATTGCTGGAAAACTTTCACCTGCTTGATGTGATACCCCTGCTTGTGATGATGCACCTGCTTGTGTAGTTTCCAAAGTTATTGCTTCAGCTTTTCTTTTTCTGGATTCCCTAGCTTTCTACAACACTTCACTTTGCCTCCTAAGATACTCAGCTTCCTCAGGAGAGTTCATAGTCATAAAGTCTTCCACATCATATTCTCTTAAAACTGGTCTGACTGCCCTTTGTATAGCCTCAAAACTCATGTTTGTGAAATCACCATCCTTCCACTTCTTATGTCTCTTGAGCAAAACTTTGTAGTGTTCAAGTCTCCCTTCTCAGACTTCAAATATTTCTCTTTCTGAATTTGATTCGCCCTCCTTTCCAGATATTCAGTTTGATATTTGTAAACAAGGCAAATCAATTCATACCTGTCTTCCAAAGGAGCATTGATTAACTCCTTTTCCCATTGATCTAGAAACTCTTGAACATGAGGCACCCTATCATCCAACTCCCTATGCATAATTTCAGCCTGCTTAAGTATTTCTTTGGGCCTCATTTTTTGTATTCTCTGATTCTGCATATCAATATCCTCTTGTTGTAGCTCGAGAGCTACCTGTGCATCATGTGCTTCTTGAGCCCTTTGCTGTGCAGGAGTTCTATGCTTGTATTTCCTCTTGGGTTGTTCAACCATGATCCCTTTTCCCTTGTCTTTTGGATCCACTGCTGGTGCTGGTTTGGCTTTAAGTGCAGGTTCTTTAATTGTAATTCCATTCTGAGCTGGTTACCTTCTATTTTTTCTAACAAAAGTTTGAGTAATAGGCTTAGCAGGGGGAATGACTTACAGCAGTGGGATCAGCAATAGCAGGGGAAACTTTTGAAGCAGGGGATTCTTCTTGATTGCCCATAGTTAACAATGTTTGAGCAATCTCTTTAGTTGCACTCCCCTTATCACTTCCTTTATCAGCACTTCATTTCTCAGTTCTTTTCTCAGCACTTGCTATCTTTCCTTGTAAACCACCAGGATATGAATAATACTGAGTAGACTATTCTGTATTAGGAACTTCCTCCCCTTTGGAAGCATCCTCATCTGTAGATATTATAAGCCTGGGCTTTCTCCTACCCTCAAGTGTGGCAAGTCTGGTTTCCAAATTATTGATAACCAGACCTTGCTTTTTGACATTTTGTACAAGTTGTGCATTCTGCTTTTTCAAGCTCATGCACATTTTCGTCAATTCCAAAATGGTCATAGGTTTCATGCTTCTCTCAACCCTAGAAGGGGATTTCTCCCCTTTTTGGATATCATTGAGTAAGGGAGAGGACTTACTGATGGTGTCACTATCCTGCTCACCCCTTGGGGATGAGACAGTAGTGGCACCCTCAGTGTGCTCTAACCCCTTGGAGGCTCTCCTCTCTGCTACTTGTGAAGATTCACCAGGCAAGGGAGACCTGGCAAACCTGGATTTAGATCTCCTTTCATGTTGTGGATCAACAGGGGGTAGACTACTGGAAGGGGGTAGTTTCTTGGTAGGTGAATCAGAAGGTTTGTGTGTGGCTGTTTTTGTCTTGACTTCTTCCTGTCTGATTTATTTCATCATGATTGAAGTGAGGGGAATAGACCTGCCAGAAAATTGTGGGGATGGTGCAAGAAGTGTGGTGAACATTTTGGTAGTATGCTTGGTTGCTGAAAAGTAGTTTTTGTGCGTGATTCGACCATGTTCACTCATATTCAGCAACAGTTCTATAAACCTTGGGTACATACAAAATTTTGAATTGCTTGAAACATTTTTAACCATTCCTTTGAAAATCATTTGAGAAAAACAATACTTCCTCCCTGATGCTAAGCAAATCAGGGCAGAAGCTATCTCACTACCAAATTCATTGAAAGCAGTGGTTTTAGGTGACAAACATTGTAGAATTGTATGAATCAAATATTTCCAATGTGGGGCAAACTGACCTTTAGCAAACTTACATTTTTGGTCAGCAGAAAGAGTATACCCCAGTTTAACAAGACTCTCAAAGATGTCAGCCTCAGGTAGGTTGGTTATCCCATCCACTGTGCTTTGTATTGTGACCTCTCCATTCACTGTTTTGATCATGGATTTAGACCAAAACTGTTGAATGTGTGAGGTGTAAATCCTAGGATTGATGAGAAGGGCCACTCTAAAATACGAGGATTTTAGAAAAGCCACAGCATCAACAAACTCTGCTGGTTCATCATGTAATAAAGCAGTTTGATTATGATTAGCAGCAATTTTGAGAGGCATGGTAAAGGTTGAAAACGTTTTGAAGGTTTATAATGGTGAGAGTTAGGTGGGATTTAGTCGAGGGAGAGAGATGGACCTGCTGGTAAATGGAATTAAGTTTTTATAGGCAAATTGAAGAGCTATGATTGGACCAAATTTTCAAATTGCAAAATATCAAAGATAAATCTTGATAAAAAAGTAATTTAGTTGAAATAATAAAGAAAAGATTACCAATCAGTGAAGAAAGCGCCTTAAATATCTTGAAAACAATAAAATATTCCCTAACCAAAATTTTAGCAAGCAGGCCCAACGACTATGAACAGGGTAACGGTATTTGTCGGTCAACGGTCAAACAGGGGAATGTTGTTTAAGCAGGGGAAGCAAAAGGTGAAAGCAGGGGAAACTTTCCTATGGTTATTAGACTAATCATGAAGAGATCAATGCTAACTAGCTCTGCTCTAATTCACATCCTTGTATACACAATTAGATACACAGAAACTCAAGAGTCCTCTATTCAGCAATGATCTAAGCATAAAAAGTTAACACATAAGTCACCCTGCACCTGGTCAACCCAAGAAAATAAGCATACCCTAGTCACCAGCCCTACCTTTTCCCTTACCTATGGTCAGTTTATTCTTGGCAATGTGTACCACACATCTACACCTAAACAACAAGTTGTTTTGATATAGAAGTACAAGTACACATTATAGTGCCTCAAGGTTTCAGAATTCTGACAAGCTTTACAGCAGGTCTTCATCACCCTGAACCCTTACTCACCAATGGATATGATCTAAAATCATATATGAGCATCCTAAGGATACCCTCAGTCCTAAAGGTGTGACCTAACCTCCCCTGAAACATAGAGCATATACCTGATTCACCCATGAATGTAGTAGGCACCATTTGGATCTCTGCATTGTTAGTCTAAAACCACATATAACCACTTTAAAAAAAACAAACCCGGTTTAAAAATAAAAACTCTCTTAGCAGGGGAATGAACCCCCAGCAGGGGGATCTTTGTTCAAAAGCAGTGGAATGAAAAATGATGGAAAAATTGACTAACATTAATACAACAACAGCAATAAAGCAACCCTGGATATACAAGACATAATAGACATCAATTTTTAGGGAGAAACCATTCCAATACCTGCAACAAGGTACTGAAACCTCCCCACTTCAAAAGCTTTTGTTAAAAGATCAGAAACATTAAGTTCTGTATCAATTTTCTCAGGGACAATTAGTCCTTTTTTAAAACAATCTCTGATAAAATGATGTCTAATTTCAATATGTTTAGTCTTGCTGTGAAAAATAGGGTTCTTAATAATGCAAATGGTACTGTTATTGTCAATAAATATCTTGGTTTTAAGAAAGTTATACCCATAATCAAGCAGTTAATTCTGAACCCAAAGTACTTGACCACAGCATGCAACAGCTACTACATACTCAGCTTCAGTTGTTGATGTGGCCATAATAGTCTGTTTCTTACATTGCCAAGATATAAGTCTGCTTCCCAAAAATTGGCATCCACATGTTGTAGACTTCCTATCATTGTTGTCACCAGCATAGTCACTATCTGAGTAGGATATCAACTCAAATGGTGACTCTTTGGGATACCAAAGTCCTAAGGTTGGATGGCACTTTAGATACCTAAAAATTCTCTTTACAGCAAATAAATGACACTCTGTTGGTGCCACCTGGTATCTTGCACATAAGCAGACTGCAAACATGATGTCAGGTCTTGATGCTGTGAGGTACATGAGAGACCTAATCATAGACCTGTAATTCCTGACATCTATAAGTTTTCCAGGACCATCTTTGCCCCATGGATGATCCTTGTCCATTGGTGTAGACACCTTCTTTCCCTCAGACATGCCAAACTTCTTCACAATCTCAGCCACATATTTTTCTTGTGAGATGAATATCCCATCTTTCCTCTACTGAACTTGTAACCCCAAAAAGAAGTTTAGCTCTCCCATGGCACTCATTTGAAATTTATCCTGCATCAACTTGGCAAACTCTTTGCTAAGCTTAGAGTTTGTGGATCCAAAGATGATATCATCAACATATACTTGTACCAACAGAAGGCCACCCTTTAGTTTCTTGATAAACAGGGTATGATCAATCTTCCCCCTGTTGAAGCCATTATCCAATAGATATTTAGAAAGAGTTCCATACCAGGCCCTGGGAGCTTGGTGAAGTCCATACATAGCCTTTTTCACCTTGTAAACCTTGTCTGGATGTTCTGGGTCTTCAAATCCTGTAGGTTGCATAACATCGACTTCTTCATCAATGGTGCCTGATAGGTGTGAAAACACCCATCCTTTTACCACTTATTTCTTGCTAAAACAAGACCAAAACGCGTATATAATGTCATTTGTTTGGAATTATGCGTGGTTTGTGTGTTTGTTGTGTTTTCAGAGCCAACCGGATAAATATTGAAGAAAACATGGGATTGCACGGGTTTTATCGAAGAAAAAGAGAAAAAGACGAAGTCTATAGTCCAAGAGATGCAAAAGATTTGAAGTCAATGGGCCTATTTGAAGATTTATCGAAGAAAAGGACCAAAGATGGAAGATTTACATATGTCGAAGAACTCAAGTCTATTAAACAAAGAAATTAAAAGACGAGTTGAATTTATTCGTCGACAAATCCCGAATCAGAATCGAAAACGTCAACTTTACTGAAAAGACGAGAAGACGAAAAGAAAGAAGAAAGCCCACTTCACCAACCAACCACAAGGCCTATAAATAGAAGAACCCTTCACATTTTAGCACAAATTTTTTCATTCCCAGTTTATTTCTTTTCTTGTTTCGTAGGGTAACCAACACCATTAAGGTGTTGGTGATTTTTCATCTTTGTTTTCACAAATCTTGTAAGTTTTAATCTTTCCTTGTGATTGTTTAACCTTAATCTTTCAATATAATCTTTCCTTTAATCTTGTTCATCTTTATCTTTTTGATTCAAAGTCTTAAGTTTTTTATTTGGTTGATTTTAATCTTTAAAAGTAAGTGGGTTTTGTGTTTTTGTTGATTTGATTTGATGTTTATCATTAGGAAATGATTAGTGGTTAGTTTGGTTAAATCTTTTGGTTAAAACTTGGTTATTTTGATTCAAATTCGTTCTTTACCTTTTCCTTGTTCTTCGCGTCTTCAAAACTTACCCAGATTCCGAATGAGCTTCATATATTCCGGATGAAGGTTTTGGTGAATTATTCCACATAAAGTTTTTTATTCCGAACGAGTGTTTTAATCTTTATATTCCGAATGAGCACAAACATTCCGGATCAACAATTTATTCCGAATGAAAGGTTTTCAGTTAGATATTCCGGATGAGCCTACTTTCTGAACGAGCGATTTATTCCGGATGAAGGTTTATTCCGCATGAAGGTAATATTTCGAATGAGTGTTTTGGTTTATTATTCCGCATGAGTTTTTGGTTATTCCGGATGAGCAGTTTATTCCGAATAAACTTTAATTATTCCGAGTGAGCAATTTTTCCAAGTTAAGTTACTTCACTGTTTTACTATTTTACTGTTCAAGTTTAATTCAAGCCTTATTTTATTAGTTGTTTTTGGCTTATTTTCTCTACTGCATGCATTTAATCCTTTTTAGTAGAATAGAAAACCAACCCCCTTTTTAGTAACCAAGAACAACTATTCCACTTTGAACTGTGATCGATTCGAGAAGATACCGAGAACTTTATTGAAACCCATACGAAACCTTTGTATCAAATGGCACCGCTGCCGGCTCTTTTCGTAAGGATTAACGGTTTTTTGTGAGAAATTGGATTTTGGGATCCGTTCACCGTGAACGTTACTTTTTCATCATAAAAAATTTTCAAAAATCCTAAAAAAAAAGATAATATAAAATTTTCAAAAATACAAAAAAATTAAAAAAAATATAAAAAACCAAAAAGATTTCTGCTTTGTTATTTCTTTTGCAGATGCATGCGTACACGATTAACGTCTTAACCCGAGCCCGAGACTCTCGATAACTTAGACATGGCCGGTGTACACAACAACAATAATAATCCACCTCAAAACAACATGAATAATAACAACAATGAACCTCTACCGGACAATCGTCCTATGATCAAACTTTTGCAAGCACATGTAGAGGGCAACAACGATCCTATTGTCATACCCGCGATTGCAGCCAACAACTTTGAGCTCAAATCCGGCTTCATTCAAATGGTCTCTGCTCAACCATTCTTGGGGCGTACCATTGATGATCCTCATGACCACATCAAAAGGTTCCTTCAACTCACGAATACGGTCAAATTCAATGGTGTTCCACAAGAGGTAATCCGCTTACAACTTTTTCCTTTCTCCTTAGAGGGACAAGCCCGGCATTGGCTTGCAAAGGAACCGCCACAAGGTATTCTGACGTGGACGGACTTAGAGACCAAATTCATAAACTACTTTTTCCCACCCTCTCGTACTACCGCTTTGCGGAATGAAATTATTAATTTTGAACAAAAGTACGATGAGACTTTTAGTGAATCTTGGGACCGTTTTAAAGACCTTTTAAGAAGGTGCCCATAACATGGTTTTACCAAAGTGCACAAAAATAATACTTTTTACAATGGTTTAAGCATGAATGACCAAGATTCACTAAATAGTGCCTCGGGGGTAATACCTTTTGTTTCCTTTAAAGCTTTTATTTCTTCATAGTAGTTTAAATTTTTGTTTTAGTAGTATATTAATAAGGCCAAGGTTGATTGATTATAAGAAAATTGTAAATTTGCTTTGTCACTAAGCATTGCATGAGGGCATGGCAATGGTTAAGTGTAGGGGATTTGATAGGTGTGAAAACACCCATCCTTTTACCACTTATTTCTTGCTAAAATAAGACCAAAACGCGTATTTAATGTCATTTGTTTGGAATTATGCGTGGTTTGTGTGTTTGTTGTGTTTTCAGAGCCAACCGGATAAATATTAAAGAAAACATGGGATTGCACGGGTTTTATCGAAGAAAAAGACGAAAAGACGAAGTCTATAGTCCAAGAGATGCAAAAGATTTGAAGTCAATGGGCCTATTTGAAGATTTATCGAAGAAAAGGACCAAAGATGGAAGATTTACATATGTCGAAGAACTCAAGTCTATTAAACGAAGAAATTAAAAAACGAGTTGAATTTATTCGTCGACAAATCCCGAATCAGAATCGAAAACGTCAACTTTACTGAAAAGACGAGAAGACGAAAAGAAAGAAGAAAGCCTACTTCACCAACCAACCACAAGGCCTACAAATAGAAGAACCCTTCACATTTTAGCACAAGTTTTTTCATTCCCAGTTTATTTCTCTTCTTGTTTCGTAGGGTAACCAACACCATTAAGGTGTTGGTGATTTTTCATCTTTGTTTTCACAAATCTTGTAAGTTTTAATCTTTCCTTGTGATTGTTTAACCTTAATCTTTCAATATAATCTTTCCTTTAATCTTGTTCATCTTTCTCTTTTTGATTCAAAGTCTTAAGTTTTTTATTTGGTTGATTTTAATCTTTAAAAGTAAGTGGGTTTTGTGTTTTTGTTGATTTGATTTGATGTTTATCATTAGGAAATGATTAGTGGTTAGTTTGGTTAAATCTTTTGGTTAAGACTTGGTTATTTTGATTCAAATTCGTTCTTTACCTTTTCCTTGTTCTTCGCGTCTTCAAAACTTACCCAGATTCCGAATGAGCTTCATATATTCCGGATGAAGGTTTTGGTGAATTATTCCGCATAAAGTTTTTTATTCCGAACGAGTGTTTTAATCTTTATATTCCGAATGAGCACAAACATTCCGGATCAACAATTTATTCTGAATGAAAGGTTTTCAGTTAGATATTCCGGATGAGCCTACTTTCCGAACGAACGATTTATTCCGGATGAAGGGATATTCCGCATGAAGGTAATATTCCAAATGAGTGTTTTGGTTGATTATTTCGCATGAGTTTTTGGTTATTCCGGATGAGCAGTTTATTTCGAATAAACTTTAATTATTCTGAGTGAGCAATTTTTCCAAGTTAAGTTACTTCACTGTTTTACTATTTTACTGTTCAAGTGTTCAAGTTTAATTCAAGCCTTATTTTTATTAGTTGTTTTTGGCTTATTTTCTCTACTGCATGCATTTAATCCTTTGTAGAATAGAAAACCAACCCCCTTTTTAATAACCAAGAACAACTATTCCACTTTGAACCGTGATCGATTCGAGAAGATACCGAGAACTTTATTGAAACCCATACGAAACCTTTATATCAAATGAATGACCTAAGGGACATGATGGCTGGTTTCTTCCAAGGTAATCAACCCTCTTCTTCGGGTACTCTTCCGAGTAACACCGTTGCTAATCCAAGAGGGGAGATGAAAGCAATCACCTCTCGTAGTGGAAAAGGTACCAAGGAACCCGAGTTTCCTACACCTACACCGGTGATTGTGACAAAGGAAAACGAGTCACCTACTCCTATTCCTCAACCTTCTACTTCCCCAATTCCTCCACCTCTTACTTCTACCCCTCCACCACCCAAGGATGTGAGTGATCCTACTATCCCAAAGCTTTCCTCTTCTTCCGATATACCTTATCCCTCAAGGTTGAGGAAAGAGAAGCTCAAAAGCAAGGACGATATTCAAGTTTCAAACTTTCTCAAAATGTTTAAACAATTGAATTTCAACATCTCCTTCGCTGAGGCTCTCGCTCACATGCCTAAATATGCGAAGATGTTTAAAGATCTTCTTAGTGACAAGGAAAAGCTTCTTGACATTGCTAATACCCAACTTAATGAGAATCGCTCTACGGTTGTCTTAAGGAAATTGCCAACCAAACTTGGTGATCCGGGTCGCTTCTTAATCCCTTGCAACTTCCCGGGAGTAGAGAATTGCATGGCCCTAGCCGATCTAGGTGCTAGTATCAACTTAATGCCTCTAAGCGTTTGGAAGCAATTATCTCTCCCTGAGCTAGTCCCCACCAAATGACTTTGGAATTAGCTAACCGTACGATTGCTTATCCAGTGGGGATAGCCGAAGACGTTTTCGTTGGCGTTGACAAATTCACCTTCCCGACGGATTTTGTTGTCGTTGACTACGAGATGGACCCTCGGGTTCCATTAATCGTTGGACGTCCATTCTTGAGGACCGGTCGCACTCTCATCGATGTAGAAGCGGGTGAGCTTATCATGAGAGTTGGTGACGATCAAATTGTCTTCAACATGGGTAAGATTTCTAAACAACCTTATTCATACGAGAGTGTTAATTGTATCGACCTTCTTAATGAGGCTTGTGAAGAACACTTTAATGATGCTTGTAAAAGTAGTCTTACCTCTCTTCCCAATGTTGAGACCGTTGCCTCTATTGCTCCATCACTAACTCCATTTGGAGAAAGTGATTTCCTTCTGACTGAATTTGAAGCAACTTTGGGAGATGTGAACTTACAATATGACGATTCTCCCACCGATTGGGATGAAGATATTCGTACCATTGAGAAACTTCTCAATGAGGACTATATTTATCCACCATCTCCCAAGGATATTGCTATCAATGAACCGAATTTGACTGCACCTTCCATCAAAAATCCTCCGGATTTAGAGCTTAAGGAGTTACCGTCTCATCTCGAGTACGTATTTCTTGAAGACAAGAAGAATTCGCCCGTCATCATCTCTAAGGACTTGAAAGAAGAAGAAAAATCTCGCCTTATCGCCGTGCTTAAAGATCATAAGAAGGCAATTGCTTGGAAAATTTCCGATATCCGCGGAATTGATCCAAACTTTTGTACTCACAAAATTCTCATGGAAGATGACTTTAAACCCGCAATCCAAAGCCAAAGAAGGGTTAATCCTCGAATTCATGACGTCATCAAACAAGAGGTTATCAAACTTCTAGATGCCGGAATGATTTACCCTATTTCGGATTCGCCATGGGTAAGTCCTGTCCATTGTGTGCCCAAGAAGGGCGGAATAATCGTTGTTCCCAATGAACACAACGAGTTGATTCCTACTCGTCTCATTACTGGGTGGAGAGTTTGTATCGACTATCGCAAACTCAATGATGCCACGAGAAAAGATCAATTTCCTCTTCCTTTCATGGATCAAATGCTCGAGCGTCAAGCGGGTAATGATTACTATTGCTTCTTAGACGGTTTCTCCGGGTAATTTCAAATTCCCATCGATCCCAAAGACCAAGAGAAAACCACATTCACTTGTCCTTATGGAACATTTGCCTACAAAAGAATGCCTTTCGGTTTATGCAATGCTCCTGGGACGTTCCAAAGGTGTATGATGGCTATCTTCCATGACATGGTTGAAGAAACTATAGAAGTCTTCATGGATGATTTCTCGGTTTATGGCGATTCTTTCTCTGCTTGCCTTGCCAATTTAGAACGTATGCTTAAGCGGTGTGAAGACACTCGCCTTGTTCTAAATTGGGAAAAATGCCATTTCATGGTAAAAGAGGGCATCGTGCTAGGACATAAAATCTCAAAAGCCGGTCTCGAAGTGGACCGTGCTAAAATTGATGTCATAGCCAAATTACATCCACCTTCAACCGTGAAGGGTGTGAGAAGTTTCCTGGGTCATGCGGGCTTCTACCATCGATTTATCAAATATTTTTCTAAAATCTCTCGCCCGATGACCCACCTCTTGGAAAAAGATACTCCTTTTATCTTTTCCAAAGAGTGTATTGAAGCCTTCAACCTTCTTAAGGATAAGCTAACTAAGGCACCGGTCTTGGTTACCCCTAATTGGGAGCTACCTTTTGAGTTGATGTGCGATGCTAGCGACTTTGCTATTGGAGCGGTTTTGGGCCAAAGAGTGAATAAACACTTCCAACCAATCCATTACGCTAGCAAGACAATGTCAGGGGCTCAATTGCATTACACGACAACCGAAAAAGAGCTTTTAGCTGTTGTCTATGCTTTTGAAAAATTTCGCCCCTATCTTGTCCTTTCCACTACCATCGTGTACACGGACCATTCCGCGTTGAAGTACTTGTTAACTAAACAAGATTTTAAACCAAGACTTCTTCGCTGGGTTTTGCTACTTCAAGAATTCAAATTCGAAATTCGTGATAAGAAGGGATCTGAAAACCTAGCCGCGGATCATCTCAGTAGACTTGAGGATCCTTATCAAGGGGATCATCTGAACAAAGAGATCAATGAATCTTTTCCCCTTGAGACCTTAATGTCTATCAACTCGAATTTTGATGAAACCCCGTGGTTTGCGGACATTGCAAACTACTTGGCGGGTGGAATTCTCATTGACGGGTTAACATCCCAACAACAGAAAAAGTTCTTTAAAGATATTAAGACTTACTTTTGGGATGACCCGCATCTCTTCAAACAATGCGTTGACTTGATTATTCGCCGATGTGTTGATGGACCGACAGCTTTAGATATTCTCGAAGCTTGCCGCAAAGGACCCACCGGTGGTCACTTTGGTCCCAACTTCACTGCAAAGAAAGTGTTTGACTCGGGATTTTATTGGCCCTCCATTTATCGTGACGCCCATGAAATGGTGAAAAATTGTGATGCTTGCCAACGACAAGGCAAGATCACACATAAAGATGAGATGCCTCAAAATTTCATACAAGAATGTGAAATCTTTGATGTATGGGGCATCGACTTTATGGGGCCATTCCCTTCATCTAAAGGAAACAAATACATCCTTGTAGCCGTTGACTACGTTTCTAAATTGGTTGAAGCCAAAGCTTTACCCACTAACGATGCAAGGGTAGTTTGTAACTTTTTGAAGCAGCTATTCGCTAGATTCGGTGTGCCTCGTGCCATTATTAGTGATCGCGGGACTCATTTTTGCAATGATCAATTCGCAAGAGTCATGGCTAAGTATGGTGTCAATCATCGTCTTTCCACCGCATACCACCCACAAACTAATGGGCAGGCTGAAATCTCTAACTGAGGGTTAAAGCGAATTCTTGAACGAACCGTGGGAGAGCATCGTGCCTCATGGGCCGATAAACTTGATGATGCTCTATGGGCTTTTCGTACCGCATACAAGACTCCGATTGGTTTTACACCATATCGTCTCGTGTACGGGAAAGCATGCCACCTCCCCATTGAGTTGGAGCACAAGGCTTACTGGGCCTTGAAGTGGGCTAACTTCGACATCAACAAAGCCGGTGACCTACGCAAAATCCAACTCAATGAGCTTAATGAACTCAGGAATGAAGCTTATGAAAATTCTTTGATCTATAAGGAAAAGACTAAGCTCGTTCATGACTCTAAGATTAAAAACCAAGAGTTCCAAGTTGGAGACAAAGTTTTACTCTTTAACTCTCGGTTGAAAATCTTTTCGGGCAAGCTAAAATCTCGTTGGTCCGGCCCATTCACCATTGCCCAAATTTTTCCATATGGTACTCTCGAGCTCGCTCAACCTAATGGACCTAATTTTAAGGTGAATGGCCAACGAGTGAAGTTGTACTTTGGTGAGGACATCGCTCATGAGATGATTCCATCCCTCACCACATTTCCCATGAACTAGTTTTGGGTCGAGTCAGGCTCGTGACTCGGTTATAAAAAACAAGCGCTCCTTGGGAGGCAACCCGAGTATCTATCCCTTTCCGTTTTACCTCCTAAATGTAGGGGACCTATATAGGTTGTTTGTGTTTGTGTGGTGATGTGATTACAGGGATGAATGCACTTTTGGAACATTTGAAGAACCGTGCTCCCATGTTATCCGCAAATCCGGTTCTATCTCTCAACTATCGTGATTCAATTTTCTTCATACTCACATTTGAAATTGATCACTTTAGTCGTCTCTTCCTTAGCTTGATTTAACCAACGTGCACAATGTCATAAGTGTAGGGGAGACTTTTCCCACATGCTTAAACATTGAGGACAATGTTTATATTAAGTGTGGGGGAGACTTCTATTGAAGTTTTAAGTGGACTTTTCCATTAAAATGCCTTCATTTAACAGGAAAATCATCTTTTTCAGCATTTTTCAAATTTTTAATTAACTTTGTCCATATAGTCGTAATTTTTAAATTTTTATCGTTGCTTTCATATGTATATATCCCACAATAAAGTCAAAAGTATTAATAAAGTGGTGTAGCAAGTTTAGAAGTCTTTGACGTATTAGGCCCGTTGCGATTATTTTGACTCAACCCGAATAGACTTATCCAAGTTTATTCTAGCAAGTATCCTTAACCATGTAGACCTTAATTGGTTTATTAGGCTAAGCATCCACGAGTCTCATTACTTGAGATTTTAAATTGTGGAGAACGAGAAATGATAGAGCCAATTATAAGTTGTGTAGAAAAGCTAAATCGGATCCGGTGGTCTAATGTGGTGGTAGATGGTGGTGGAAGCCATTGATGACTTAGAGAGAGAGAAGAGTGGTTGAAAGTAAAGAGAAAATGTATTTAGAAAATGAACAAAAGACAATCAACACCCCTCCTTGGAAGCTAAGGAGGGGTATATATAGTCACACACGATACGCTTAACAGTACAAGAACCTAGTCTAGTCTACGTGCGTGACTATGATAACTAATGGGAATTCTTAAATGTCGTCACATAAAGTGAGTTTCCAACAATCTTCCCCCATGGGACGACGTGTAGAATTCCTTACAATATTTTTTCCTAACAAGTACATAATGATAAGAACAAGAGCTCTCATGAAGCGTCCAATGCTGATGATGTCTTCTGAGGCCTTTGACTTCAAAACGACTCATCTTTAACTTGTAGTAGAAATACTGTAACGGCACGAGCTAAGTAACCCATACACTTCTGGTTAAGGAGAAGCTTCTGAATTAGCTTCCCCCTAATTCATGCCCCATAAACTTGATGTAGAAGCTTTTTAAATAGCTTCCCCCTAAATCGACAATCCTCGTAAGCAACTTCAAAGCTTTCAATAAAGCTTAGAATGATTAAGCGCACAACGGAATCTAACGAGCAAATCCCATCATATAACATGATAACGTTGCTAAGAGGGATTGAAAGTAAGGGGTACACCAAGTAGATCAACAACTTCTCTTCTCACGCTTGAATAATTCTTCTGAATTTTTCTTCCCCCTGAGAGTTCAAGTTATGCATACGAGAAAGAATCAAGACATTTCTTCCCCCACATGGTTGAAGAAAGTAAATCAATCCCCATTATGAAGCTCAAATACTGAAGTAGACACTTTATCCCATTCATGAAGTTGACATCGTAACACCAGAGTCAATTAAGTCCCGGAATAGCACATATCTTCTTCCGGAGATGCACCAGAGTCAATTAAGTCCCGGGAATGCATATAGGATAATGATGATGAATAATTGTAACAACCAAACAATTAATCATTGAATCAGTAGTGTACCGTTTAGAGATTGATAACGCCACGAGTTAAAACACTGATTTTCTCTACGGCTATGACAAAAATCATTCCGGAATGTCTTCAAATCAAAAGAAGGTATGAAGTTCATCACGTGTACTCGTTGTGCGTTCAATGTGTCTTCTTCTTCCCCCTTGATGGTTTCGAAACTCGGAACCATCAATAAATCGTAAGCACATGAACCTGAAAATCTCGAGAGAATAATAAATAAGCTTAATTATATTCGGTGAGAATCAGCTGTTGATCGAAAATCTCTTCTCATAAACTCTCCATGGCCATCTTTACCAACCCACTTGAAGGCAATTTGAAGTGACCACTGATGGAATGAACCAGATACATCAAACATGAAACTGAATAAGAATCCTTCGATCTTGTGACTTAAGCTTGCACTATTGTTGAATGAAGAACGGTGGATAAAATTTTAAGTACCCAATGCATCACTAAAGATGTCTATTGGCACAACCCCTCTTGAAATTATCCACGTCGACTATGTGCGTGACACTAAGTACAACAAAGTAACCCCTTTGAGTGATAGTTATCCGAGTCATCAACCATCCACCTCGAACCCGGAAACCAGATAAACAAGTCTTCATTATGAGATTAAGCACGAGCAAGTTATCTGTTCAAGGATAAAATAAGTACACGCCTTCGAAGAAATTCGTCTCCGTCTTCAAATAATTAATATCCGATCCAAAAAAAATCTGTAGTTACTAAAAAATCGCCCATATTTCCATTGGTCTCATCTCAAATAAATTCTCGTCACAATGTCTCGTCACTTTGTCACGTCACTTTCGTCTCGTCTTTTTGTCACTTTCAAAATTTTTTAACATTTATCATAATGAATGATAAATAAAATTTTGAAATAACAAATTTTCAACATTGACAAAAAAAAATTATATTTAGTCCAAATGTTGAAATAACATTGACAAATTGAAAACTTGGTCCAATTGACACAGCTGGCCCATTTGAGTGCTTATACCCGGTCCAATAATTTAATTAGCCAATGTTTAGCAAAATTCGAGTGTCCATCAAGTCAGGAGCCCAGCCCATCAAATTCTTCCAAGACCCGGTCCATACCAATGGTTTATAACACTCTCCACCCTAATTTCACTCAGTTTAACTTAACCCTAAATCCTCTCACCTAGTTTAATCCGCCTCTCACCTAAAACTCATCTCCTCACCTCCATCGAACGCAGCCACAACTCCTCCTAATCTCATCTTCTCAAAACACACGCTACTTTAATCAAAAAAACAAATCCACATCTTGCTAATCAGGTTAACCAAATCCATGTTTATCAGTCACAATCAAAGATCTTTAACAGACAATAAATTATGCGCATCAAATCTACCGAATCAAAAAAAAATACAATCCCCTGCCACACCCTTTTGAGTTATGAAGCTGTTCGATGCTACAAGATCATAAAACATATGGTCTCAGGTAGGTTGTGTAATAATTACACTACATGTTTTCTTGTGTCAATCGAAATAGAGATTCGAATATAACACGTTTGTTATCATTCAATCTTTGATATTCGAATATAAAAGGGTAAACCCCACAAGGATCGATGATGTATTGAATTCGTGATGGATCTAGAAGATCTCGGCATTGCATGTCGTTACACGAATCAGAAATGAGATCAATTAAAAATTTTATGGTCTTTTTCTGATTTGTATATTTTGATTATAGATGGGATTTAGGAGACGATGGGCTTAAGTTAGTTTTGGTGTTGATGTTGGTGATATAAGGTTGGATTACGAGTCAACTCAGTGAGTTTAACTGAGTCAACTCGGTAATTACCGAGTTGACTCGGTTGCGATGGATATAGTTTTGGTCCAAGTTTTGTCACTGATTAAAAACAGTCCATCGAAATATATTAAAGTGTCACACAAATTTTAAACATTGTGTTCCATCACAATGTTTTCACAGATTTTCCATCGTAATGTCTCTTCTAAAACTCATCGCAGAGTCACATTAAAACCCATCGCAACAAACTAGAGTCCATCGCAATGATTCTGTAATCTGTCCATCGAAACATGTCTCATTACGATGGAACCCATTACGATGGAACCCATTGCGATGGAACCCATTGCGATGGTACCCATCGCAATGGTACCCATCGCAATGGTTACCAGCCATCGCAATGTTGGGAGAAATTGGGCAGCATGACGTTTTCCTCATGCCATTGCGACAGGTCCGACCACCCATCGCAATGTGACTCATCGGAATGAGTCCCATCGCAATGGGTATGTCGAACCCATCGGAATGTGTCAAAAACAACCCATCGCAATCATGCGATCATACCATGTAGCTGAAATCCAAAAGTAGTCCTTGTTCCTGAAAATCCGGGACTGGTACACTGAATATTTTCTGGGTGAGTTTATCATCAGAAACATCAAGATAGACCCAGAAAAACTACCAGATCAAAAATTAAGCCAGAAATCACTTTTGGCCAAATTTTGAATATCAAAGACAACAAGATAACAGTTGACCATGATATGATGATGAAACCGAGAAAGAATATTAGCTAATAAAGTGATACCCAAAACATGTGACAGTTTGGACACAAAATAAGACGTGACAAAAAAATTTTGTGACTGATTGGACAAAACAGATTATAGAATGAGACACAAGAAAAATTAGACCACCAAATCGAATATACGAACTCGATCCAAGGATAGAACCGAGGCTCTGATGCCAAATGTAGAAAAGCTAAATCAGATCCGGTGGTCTAATGTGGTGGTAGATGGTGGTGGAAGCAATTGATGACTTAGAGAGAGAGAAGAGTGGTTGAAAGTAAAGAGAAAATGTATTTAGAAAATGAACAAAAGACAATCAACACCCCTCCTTGGAAGCTAAGGAGGGGTATATATAGTCACACACGATACGCTTAACAGTACAAGAACCTAGTCTAGTCTAAACATGTGTGACTATGATAACTAATGGGAATTCTTAAATGTCGTCACATAAAGTGAGTTTCCAACAAGTTGGTATTCTTGCACAAGCACACTTGGTGTGATTATAAGCTTTTCCTCCCATCGCCTTAAATGAATAAATGCAATAAGTAAGGTCGTTACGATTTTATTGAATAACTTAGCTTCTAGCCCAAGATCGTTTAAAAGTTGCTCGGTAATGATAAGAGTTCATAGCCAAGGCATAACTAATGAAGCGGGGCGCGAAGATTGGCGAGTCCGAAAAGGCCCTAACAAGGCATGAGGATTCCATTTTATTGCTAAAGATCCAAGGTGATGTGAAAAGCATTATTCCCAAAATCAATATGAAGGATCAATACTCACGACGAAAAGCAATCAACTCCCATAAAGATCATGGAGAAGTCTATCCGAAAAGACCCTAACAAGGTATGAGGATAAATAGATCCAAGTCCGAAAAGGAGGCGGATCGTTGTATCTCAAAATCCAAATTAACGATTGAAGAAATAATGATGAAGTCGTGGTCAACAAAGTTGGAGTATCCCTCAAAAGTCTCCAAGTGAAGAAACTCTATTAACGAAGAGAAGACCATTATCTCAAGAACGTCTCTCAAGATATGAAGTATGAAGTACATGCCAAATATTGACCCGAGAAAGGTCTCAAATCGTGAAGCGAGTTATGCCAAGATATGAACTTTTTGAGGTCCCGAGAAGCAGTTTTAAGAGATTTTGTCCTTTAGCTAACTATTAATCAAATCGTCCTACTTTGCTTTCAGCCTAAATAAACTATCGCAATAAGTTCAAAAATGCATTTTCGTGATCATTCTAAGACAACAATAAAATATAAGAGATACACCTAGGAATAAGGGAGTTTAAACATATAATTAAGCCATGTGTGTAAGTGTTTGTTTTGCTAACTTATAATAACAATGATCTCGTTTTTAAGCTTAGTTTGGGGAACGTGAAACTTGAGGGTGATAAATCTTCGCAACAACTAAAGCCCTAATGTAATTCTTAGATCTCTTTGCAAGTTATTTCTATGTAGCTATTTTCAAGTGAAAATGGTTTTCTATCCCTTTTGTTTCCTTTAAAGCTTTTATTTCTTCATAGTAGTTTAAATTTTTGATTTAGTAGTATATTAATAAGGCCAAGGTTGATTGATTATAAGAAAAGTGTAAATTTGCTTTGTCACTAAGCATTACATGAGGGCATGGCAATGGTTAAGTGTAGGGGATTTGATAGGTGTGAAAACACCCATCCTTTTACCACTTATTTCTTGCTAAAACAAGACCAAAACGCATATTTAATGTCATTTGTTTGGAATTATGCGTGGTTTGTGTGTTTGTTGTGTTTTCAGAGCCAACCGGATATATATTGAAGAAAACATGGGATTGCACGGGTTTTATTGAAGAAAAAGACGAAAAGACGAAGTCTATAGTCCAAGAGATGCAAAAGATTTGAAGTCAATGGGCCTATTTGAAGATTTATCGAAGAAAAGGACCAAAGATGGAAGATTTACATATGTCGAAGAACTCAAGTCTATTAAACGAATAAATTAAAAGACGAGTTGAGTTTATTCGTCGACAAATCCCGAATCAGAATCGAAAACGTCAACTTTACTGAAAAGACGAGAAGACGAAAAGAAAGAAGAAAGCCCACTTCACCAACCAACCACAAGGCCTATAAATAGAAGAACCATTCACATTTTAGCAAAAGTTTTTTCATTCCCAGTTTATTTCTTTTCTTGTTTCATAGGGTAACCAACACCATTAAGGTGTTGGTGATTTTTCATCTTTGTTTTCACAAATCTTGTAAGTTTTAATCTTTCCTTGTGATTGTTTAACCTTAATCTTTCAATATAATCTTTCCTTTAATCTTGTTCATCTTTCTCTTTTTGATTCAAAGTCTTAAGTTTTTTATTTGGTTGATTTTAATCTTTAAAAGTAAGTGGGTTTTGTGTTTTTGTTGATTTGATTTGATGTTTATCATTAGGAAATGATTAGTGGTTAGTTTGGTTAAATCTTTTGGTTAAAACTTGGTTATTTTGATTCAAATTCGTTCTTTACCTTTTCCTTGTTCTTCGCGTCTTCAAAACTTACCCAGATTCCGAATGAGCTTCATATATTCCGGATGAAGGTTTTGGTGAATTATTCCGCATAAAGTTTTTTATTCCGAACGAGTGTTTTAATCTTTATATTCCGAATGAGCACAAACATTCCGGATCAACAATTTATTCCGAATGAAAGGTTTTCAGTTAGATATTCCGGATGAGCCTACTTTCCGAACGAACGATTTATTCCGGATGAAGGGATATTCCGCATGAAGGTAATATTCTGAATGAGTGTTTTGGTTGATTATTCCGCATGAGTTTTTGGTTATTCCGGATGAGCAGTTTATTCCGAATAAACTTTAATTATTCCGAGTGAGCAATTTTTCCAAGTTAAGTTACTTCACTGTTTTACTATTTTACTGTTCAAGTGTTCAAGTTTAATTCAAGCCTTATTTTTATTAGTTGTTTTCTCTACTGCATGCATTTAATCCTTTTTAGTAGAATAGAAAACCAACACCCTTTTTAGTAACCAACAACAACTATTCCACTTTGAACCGTGATCGACTCGAGAAGATACCGAGAACTTTATTGAAACCCATACGAAACCTTTGTATCAGTGCCATACAAAAAGGCACTTTTTACATCCATTTGGAAAACAGTGAAGTCCATAAATGAAGCGCAAGGAATAATCTAATGGCTTCAATCCTGGCAACTGGAGCAAAGACTTCCTCATAGTCAATGCCTTCTTCCTGTGTATATCCTTGTGCCACCAGTCTTGCTTTGTTCCTGACAACTATACCTCTCTCATCCTTTTTGTTCCTAAGCACCCACTTTGTCCCAATGGGCCTTGCCCATTTTGGACAATCTACTAGAATCCAAACCTCTTGAATGTCAAACTTTAAAAGCTCCTCATGCATGGCTTCAACCCAAATTGGATCATTTAAAGCCTGAAAAATCTTCTTTGGCTCTTCCTGTGACAAAAATGAAGTAAACAGATAACACTGCATGTTGTCATGGTTAAACTTCATGGTAATGTTAGCAATGAAGCTGTGCTCCTTTGCTGTATACCTTGTATGTCTAGGGGCTTCAGGATCACCAATGATTTGAGAGATAGGGTGATCCTTATTGATTCTGTAGGTAGGCTGCATGATTACTTATGTTTCATCCTCAAATCAGAATTGATGGGGCTATCTTGATTGGGAAAGAACTCCTCAAAAGAGCTTCCAAAAGATACAACATGACCTAGAGATGGGTGCTGATGAGCTGAATGCAGCTCTGAATAACTGGGACCTCCATACTTAATTATTCTGCTTCCACTGCTGGATATAAGAGGACCATCAGATATGGGTGTAGATGAGGAAATGAGTGGGGATTCTCTTTCTTCATCTATGATGTCATTAACAGTTGGATCCTTTGTAGCAGGGGAATCCTGGATTCCACTGCTTTCAGCCATTCCACTGCTTTCAGAAAGTGACTTAGCAGGGGAAGAGATTGTCTGTTCTTTTCGTTGAGAAATATCATCTTCTTCACCTATGTTTGAAGCAGCTTCAATAGGAAATAGTGAGGGTACATTCATGTACCTCAATGGTGGCTTCTCAACACCAGTTGGTTCTTGTGTACCTGAAATGTTAGTATTCTGCAATGAAACAAGTACATAATTCATAGATTTTGAAAGAACCTCTATGTCAAAGAACCAATCAGGACCTGTTTGAACATCTTCAGGCTTGTCTTCAAGAAAATCCACATGAATATTTTTTGTTATTTTGCTTGTCTTCTTGTTGAAGACCCTATATCCCTTGCTGTTTAATGAATAACCAACAAAATATCCATCATCCCCCTTTTCACTGAACTTGCCTAGATTGTCAATTGTGTTCAAGATGATCACATGACATCCAAATGGTCTAAAGAAGTCAATTAAAGGAGGTCTTCCATTGAACAACTGATAAGGGGTCTTGTTGTGTGCCTTAACCACCAAAGCCCTGTTTTGGACATAATAAGCAGTGGATACAGCCTCAGCCCAAAAGATAACTGGAAGTTTGGAATCAAACAGCATAGTTCTTGCTGCTTCAATGAGTGTCATATTCCTTCTTTCTACAACTCTATTCTGTTGAGGTGTTCTTGCAATGTTGAATTCCCTCTTGATTCCATTGTTTATGCAGAAAGTGTCCAGTTTCTGATTTCTGAATTCACCACCATTATCTGATCTCATGGTCACTACCTTCATGCTTTTTGATAGTTCAATCTGATTGATGAACCCAATGAGTACATCAGCCGTGTCACTCTTTTCAAACAGAAAGAATGTCCATGTGAACCTTGAAAAATCATCAGTAATCACTAGGAAGTACCATTTCTTCTTTATGCTTGCCACAGAAGTAGGACCAAAAAGATCCATATGCAGTAGTTCCAATGGCTTGGTAGTGGACATACTTGTTTTTGATTTGCAAGATGCTCTATGTTGCTTCCCTTTCAGACAAGCAGCACAAGTATGATCATTGACAAAGGACTTGGAAGGAAGACCATGAACCAAATTATATTTCACTAGTTTGTTCATGTTCTTGAAATTAAGATGACCAAGTCTTCTATGTCATTTCTTACACTCATCAACTGAGGCTTTGGCAATGAAACAGGTTTCATTGTCTTGAAGAGAGATGTCTTTGAGATCAATTGTGTACATGTTCTTTTGTCTTGGTGTTCTGAGTACAATAGGAGTGTCTGGTGTTAAGACAAACTCCTTTCCTAACACCAGGCATTCAGTGTTGGTAAACAAGACAAAATTCTTGTTATCAGTCATCTGTGACACACTGAATAGATTGTACTTGAGTTCTTTCACCAAGTAGAAATTATCAAAGGTCATCCCATTGGTGACAATAGTTCCTTTTCCTGTTATTGTTCCATGCCCATCTCCAAAAAAAACACCATCATTGTCATGCAGGGGCACAAAGTTAGACAGATAAGATTTTTGTCCAGTCATGCTTCTTGAGCATCTACTATCCCAATATGCTCTATCATCCCTTGTCTTCTTTGTCACCTGCAAAAAGAAAAACAAATTAGTTTTTCTTGGGGACCCAAGCCATTACAGACTTGGATCTACCTCGTGTATCAATGTAGGATAGCTTATCAAAAACTAAAGATACACCATTAGACTGAGCACCCCTTTTGGGTACCCAAACCCAACGAGCTGAGGCTTTCACAGCTTTCCCCCATCTGCCCATGTTCCTAGAAGGTAAAACTTTGCTAGCAGGGGATACCCTAGGTTTAGCAGGGGAATCCCTATGCTTAGCAGAGGGAACCCATCTTTTGCTTTGGCCTTTATTTATGTGTTGGTAAGGTTTAGGGCTAGATATATATGCATTATGAGGTGTTGGGTTGGTCATGGAAGTGCTGGTCTTGGGATGAACATCATTCACCTTCTTAGAGTAGGAACAACATATTTGTCAGTAACCTTGTTTCTCAAGGCAGGGGCAACATACTTGGCAGGGGAAAAGGATTTTGCCCCTGCATTTAGAAGAATGGCTTTAGGTTGCATATCCTTTAAAGGATTTTCAGCCACAACTTCCATTGGTGCCTGACATTCTTGATAAGTGTGATCAAAGCTGCCACATGTGAAGCATGGCTTTGTATTTATCACAAAGTCTTCTCCTAATTGGTGAGACTTTTGGTCATTCCAATTTCTTTGATTACCTCTGACAGACCTATACATACTAGCATATTTAATGGTGGACTTAGAGGACTTTGATCTAGTTTTAGATTTGGGTGAACTACTCTTAGAACTAGAATCACTACCAAAGAGTCCTTCTCTTGAAAAGAGAACAGGGTTATCAATTTTCCATTGTTTTAAAGCAATCTGTTCCTTTTCAAAGTCCCTAACAATACTAGTTTTCACTAGTGGCTCTTCTGTTTCAAGACTATTAGGTATGTAAGCACTCAAGTCAAATTCAATGTCTTCGTATTTTTGGAAACAAGAGAGACCAGTCCAAGACAAGTCTTTTCTAGGAAAAGGTGCATGAATATTGGCAGGAGGTGGTGGTATGGTAGCATGTTCATTTTTAATTCCAAAACCTGATTTGTCCCTAGGAGATTGACCAATTTCGACTGCTTTAGTTAAGTCTTTGGAAGCTTTTCCAAATTTTTCAACAGTTTCATCATCTATCTTTTTATTAGATTTAAAAACAACAAGTTCAGCAGTCAACTCCTTAATGGAATCATTATTTTCCTTAGCATCTCTCTCTAGAATCACAATGTGATCTATATAATCACTTTCTCTTTGTTTAAACTCTCTTATGGTGGACTCTAACTGTTCTAAAGCACGTCTGTAATTATCATGATCATTGTCACAATTGATATAATCAACTTTTATCTTTCTTATTTGATCATTCAATGACTCAGTATTTTTCCTACAAGCTTTAGTGCAATATGAATCATCATATACCTCATTGTCTGAGCTGGAACTTAACATGGCCATAAGAGCAAAATCTTCCTCTTTTTCCTCAGCAACCAATGCTTGATTTCTTTCCACATTCTTTGTCATGGCACTCCAATCCCATCCACCTGCTCCATCTATCCCCTGCATGGCTACCATAGCTTTAGCACCAGAATCATCATCTCTGGCTTCCTTCCTATAGTTGTTCCCAGTCTTAGGTCCTCTGCATTCCCTAGCAAAATGACACTTCTTGCCACAGTTGTAGCATTCAACCTTTGTTTTGTCAAACTCAGCCACATCAGAGGGATTGATTGAGATCTTCTTCCCATACTTTTTGTAAAACCTGTTAGCTCTCATACTAAGCAGAGCCATGTTCCACTTGATATCCATCTCCTCTAGTCCTTGCTTACTGATTTGACTCAGATCTTCGTGTAACACAGTAGATCCTTGTGGCCCTTGGGATGCTATGAAAGCACAAGCAGTGTCAAGACTGAATGTTGCAGGCCTTTCTTCATCGTAAGATGATCCAGACCTGGTAGCAGGGGAATAAGTAGCAGGGCCTACTTCGATTCCGCTGCCTTTGGAGATTCCACTGCTTTGAGATATGAATGCCATGTTAGCAGGGGAATCAGTAGATCCACTTGAGTTGGTGGGAATTGTTCCTTTTGACTTCATCTCATTGAAAACAGGTTCAAAAATTTTCAAGTTATTGTATATGTCATCAATGTTCTTGTTGTCTAAGTCATCCTTATTTTGCCAAATAGCTTTGTAGACAAACCATTCCTTCTGAAGGCTGTTAAGGAACCTGGTATTCACCTGCTCTCTTGTCACTTCAATATCAAAGAACTCTAACTGAGCCACCATATCTTGAAGCCTATTTTAAATAGCACCAATTGATTCATCACCAATTGATTTGAAAGAAGCAAAATCATCAAGCATTTGATTCTTCTTCTTCTTCTTTGTGGCTTCATTTCCTCCAAAATTTGTGCCTATGGCTTCCCATAGTTCCTTAGCTGTTTTGTACTTTCTGAATCTTAGTTGATGTCTATCTGGTAGAGCCAACAGCAGTGAACTGCGAGCTCTGACATCATGCCTTCTGGCCAGTATTTCCTTATCACAAAGAGCAGCAGATTTCTTCTTGTCCTTACCTTTGGAACTTTCACCTTTCTCTTCTTCCTTGCCATCTTCAACCGCCATCATTTTGTTGAATTGATCACCAAACTCTATGATCTCCCAGAGAACATAGTGTTCCATTTTGAGGTATTGTTGGATTCTGAATTCCCATAGTTCAAAGTTTTCAGGATCCAGCATGGGTAATTTGAGGTTATTGTGGTTGTTGCTGTTTGAGGAAGAGTCTGAAGACATGGTTGAAATGAGGGTTTTGTTCATGGTTTAGACAAAGTTTCTCAACAAGCTCTGATACCACTTGTTGATCCCAAACTCAGATCTTAAACCTTAATAGCTTGTTTAAGGGTTGTGATAGAAAGAAATATTCAATCTAACACTAGAGAAACTTTGCAATGCAAAATAACTAAACAAGATGCAGAATATTGTGTTTAGCACAAGAACAAAATGATTATAGAAAATGTTGAACTTTAATATATCAAAGATATACGAATACCCAATAATGGTATTAGGGTTACAAAAACCTTAAAGTATGAAATGAAAGACAATATAGAAAGACACACATTGCATGATAACCTAGTGAGTCCTTTTATAGGCATAAGGACTCACGTACAAGATTACTACTAACAAACTTGGAAAGTATCAAGGAATAGTAACAGAAACGCGTAAAAATCTATTCCAAGTTTATCTCTAGCGGCAGGGCCTTTGAATTCAGCAGGGGAACCAATCCCCCTGCCTTTGTTATTTGGCAGGGGGAACTTACTCTAGTAGGGGGACAAATGACCAACTAGCAGGGGTAACAAATATACATAGATTTATTCCCAACACCCACTAGTCACAAGTCAATTTTAAGAGCCTACAGGTCGAAACCTGGCTCTGATACCATAATTGTAACACCCCACTTGGATAAGTGGACCGTTACTTAATAATTATGGCGTGTCATCAAAGCATGCAAGGTAAATATCTAAACATTAATGACTATAAAATAAACCGAAAACAAACATCGGTCCCAAACATAAGCTCCCACACAAATGCATAAGTAAAGAAATGTAGAATAAGGACTAAACAATGTCCAGCAAAGCAAAAGTATATAAATGCATTAAAAGAAATGAAGACAAGGTAGCCTCCATCCAAATGCACGTACTCTTGAATTGCCTAGCCTTGCCCTTTAGTACATGTCGTATGGGGACATGGAAAGAAAATACAACTGAGTAATACGCTCAATGTGCGGATATATGACAATGATATGAATAGCATAAACATAAGCAAAGAATGAAATGAAAGTATAACAAAGCAGTGGAATAATGTACGTCTTGGAAAACCTGTGTACGTTTTATAAACTGGTTTATATTCTGAAAAGACTTATGTTTATTTCATAAAAAAATGTATTTTAAATGCCCAAGAGCCCATATAGGTCATGAAGGTATCAACTTGCATGAATACATAGAGGGGTGACCTCTTCATGCGATTAGAGGGGTTGCCTCTAATTATTTTAGTCTAGGTGGATGGATCAGCTCCATGTAACAGATGTAGAGCACACACCACAGTTACCATGAAATCTGCTAACTTGTTCTAGGATGCACCCATTCGCCCCACATGATAATAATATAAAAGGCCAAATAACTGAAAGGGACGCCACGAGCAATCACTCTCACTACGAAAGAGTCAAGTGTTATGGTTATGGTACCTCCATAACTAGGTGGAACTGGCATGCATGTATATAGCTCAGGAAATTTAAAATGCTAATCATATTAACTATTGATAAGTTTAATGTAAACTACTGGGAAAACGGATGGATGTAAATGGGGAATCCTAAATATCAATGTTTTAAAAACCGGTTCGACCCGGCCTGTTGAACCGCGAACCGGTATGATGGTCGGGCCGTTGTGAGCCGGGTTTTTATTGAAACTCGGACCGGATTGAACCGTTAGTTTTTTGTCGAACCGGTTGAACCGTCGGACCAGAAACCGGCCTGTTCAACAAATATTAAAGTAAGAAAAAAGAATGATCTACATCAAATGACGTAATTACTATAAAAGCTAATGTGTAGTTGAATTGAACCATACCCTTCTTATTTTTGTTACACATCTCTCTATTATGGTTTCAAAATTTATAACATCGAAGTGATATAGATCCAAATTTGTGAGAATGGTGAGTGGTGGATGAAAATGAGTTCGGTCAATGTGTGGTTTTTGTTATGATAGTTATTTTGACTAAAAGAAGAAAATGGGGGAAAAGGGAAATCATATAATAGGTTTTGTGGATGCGATAGGAAGAGTCAAAGACTCAAATAATGAGGGGTGAGGACGAAGTGTTCACAGAAATGTTTTCCTTTTACATATACAAGTGAGTAGTGACATAAATTATGGATTTGCTGGAAATCAATAATTTTCTGATCTTTGTTATGGGGTATGGGTGGAAATGAAAGGTGGATCTGGTTGAGCAAGGATTGGATTTTGGTTATTATTTCGGTGGAGGAGTTAATGAGCTGTTGTCCACACATGTTGTGATGCCTTTTCAGAAGTGATAATTTTTGTTTTGATATGAAACCGGTTTCACCTGGCGGTTCAACCGGTTGAACCGGTGACCCGGTGAACCGACGATTAAACCGGGTCAAATAAAAACCCGGGTTTTAAAACATTGCTAAATATAGGAAAGAGAGTGTCCTTACTGAAGGATGGAATATCCGTACATTGTGTCCAGTAATAAGGATGAAAACGGAAGTGGATGAATTACTCCAATTTCACGATAGCTACATAATAAAAGGGACATGAATGAGTTGTCTGTTTAACTTATACTTTTTGATTATTAGTTTACTTGACATGTTCTTAACTTTTTCTACTTGTTATTGTCTTGTTCAATTGTTTCATATTTTATCATGTGATTCTTAGTGTTTCATGTGTTCTTGATTAGTGTATTTTATGTTTTATGTGTTATAGTACTTATTATAACATAATGAGTAACTTTCTAAAAATAGCAGGTTTCTATATATAGTAACTTTCCAAAAATAGCAGGTTTCCGTATATAGTAACTTTCCAAAAATAGCAAGTTTCTATAAATAGTAAGTTTCCAAAAATAGAAAGTTTCTAGAATTAGTAAGTTTCAAAAAATAGAAAGTTTCCATATTTAGTATGTTTCCATAAATAGCATGTTTCCATATTTAGTATGTTTCTATAAATAGCATGTTTTCATATTTAATATGCTTCTATATTTAGCATGTTTCCATAAATAGTAATAAGATTATTAAATAAGTAAATGATATAAGCTATAGTTTAATAAGCATTTATTATAAGTCATAAATAATTAAATATAATAATATAGTAAAGTTTATTACTAATAATACTTTAGTCTTAACTTATGATTATTAATTAATAATATAATACATGATAGTATAAGTATTTATTAATTAATAATATTATATGATTTATTAATTAAACTTTACTTTAAAGGATTATTGTATAATTAAATTAAAGCATGTTATTAATTTAATTAAACATTGGTTACAAATATAATTAATTTATTAAGATAAGTTCTTAAATAAATTAACTAAATGTAGATGTACTTATAACATGAGTAATTATTTTTACTAATTATTATAACGTATAGTTTATTTAAATAAAATGGACATGTATCATATCATGATGATTATTTAAATAAATTATAACATAAGTCTTGTTATTTAAATAATTAAATTAAACCATGTGTTATTTAATAAAATTAATTAATAACTAACATAAAGTGTTTATCCAAAAATGTTTAGCCAAACAAACCCTTTGGTGTGTTTGGTTCTACCCGAGCCCAAAACAACGACCACCGAGACCTTGGAGGTCTCGGTTTGCCTCGAACAACAAAACAACACCACAACCGTCGGTTGTGGCTTGCTGCCCTGACCACCAGCAGCCACCGGCTGCACGCCGGTGCCACTGCTGGCACAAAACTACCCCCGGCTTGAGTCGGGGTCCTCCTGCAGCGTACAAACTCCCCACCGAGAGTCATAAGACTCTCGGTTGCCACTGTTGAGCTAAAGCACCCACTGCTGGGGCGTTGGTACTTGCGACTGGCAGCATAAAACACACGTTGACCCCCTGAAGGGGTGCGGCTGCGTGATCAAAGCCACCACCAAAAGCCATAAATCTCTTGGTTTGCGTGCCCACGAAAACCAACCCAAAACTAATCCTGATCTCATGTTTAATCTTTTATATAACATGTTTTTAAGAATTGTTTTTAAAGATCCATGAACAAATAAACATAAATAAATAAAAAGATTAAGGGTTAAGAGATACCAATTGCGTGAATAGATAAAGGTTTAGATCACGAACACAATACCCATAAATTAATTAGATCAACAAGGAAAAATCTTTCTCCTTGTGTGTGTTGTATGTTACGGCCAAAGAAAAGGGGGAAAGGAGGTTTAGGGTTTTTGATTTTTATTCTGTAAAGTGATATAATGAAAATCTCCTGGTTGTTTTGTTTAACAATTAGAATTAGTTCATGGGCTAGGCTAAAAGCCCTTTTCCCTTCTCTTGTGAACCACCGTCAAACACCCCTTTAAATTACTTTTCGTTTTCGTTTTTCGTGATATACGTATATGTTCGTTTTGTAGTATTGTGCTTTAATCTCGTGTTTTATTTCTTGTAATGTTTTTAAGTATCATACGTAAATACTTAGTGTGTATTAACAATAATATTAATATACGTAAGACTTGTCGTAATTAATTAATATACGTAATAATTACATTAAATGTTCGTGATACGTGTTGTATATTAATTAATCGTAAAGGTTTAATTTTTCCGTGTTTTCATGCATTTAATGTTTAAGGTATTTTAAATTGGGTGTTACACCAAAAATCCATTTCCCCCTTTTTTTCAAACATTAATATCTCTTAAACTGTTAATCGTTATGCGAAAAAATATAACATTACGACGGGCATTTGATTATCTTTCTACAGATATGCTATATGATATACTTTCGACAATTTTTTTTTCGTTTTTTCGATGTCGAAAATTATCATATATGATACTAAATATCATATATGATAGTAACACTAGTATCATATATGATATAACTTATCATATATGATATATACCAATATGATATATGATCCAATAATAATTTGTAACATAACACTAATATCAGATATGATGAAACACTATTATCATATATGATAAATACGCAAATTTTAATAAAACGAAAAAATAGTAAAAAAAAATCTTTAAAAGTATATCATAATGCATATCTGTAGAAAACTTATTAAATGCTCGTCGCGATGGTATATTTTTTCGTTTAACGCTTAACGGTTTAAGAGATATTTAAATTATAAAAATAAATAAAATAATTAAATATTTTTAATCTTATCCATTAGATGAGGTAAAGATGAATGGTGGAGATGAGTTCTTTTGTATCTAAGATAAATATTGTATTCAAAATAACTCTCCTCTTTAATTATTAGATTTAAGTTCATTTGGATACCAAACTTATCTAAGATATGGGGGGACTCATCCCCACCCTTCATCTCTTTTTCATCCAATGACTAAGATTAAATCTTTAATTTACACTGCAAAGGTATTTCAGTCATTTCATCATCTACTATATAATGTTTTTTCTTCTTTCTTCTCTCACAAAAAACACACATCGGTTCTCTCTTTCTCTCTCTACCCCTGATTTACTTTATCTCTCTACCCCCGATCTAAAATCACGATCTACTATATCATGAATCCATCGAAACGCGATCATGATGAATCCATGACGAATTCATCACGAACATCTATAATCACGAATTGATTTATCCATCACCAGGTTTGATTAATATGTTTTTTTAGCTTATTTGGTTTAAATAAGCTTATTAATGTATTATCATTAGCTTTTAACTGGATATTATGAATGAATCTTTTTGGATTGATTGTTCTTAATTATAAGCTAAGTTCTTAGATGAGAAGTTATGAATAAGTTATAAAGTTGGATTAATAAGCTAGTTAGTTTGAATAAGCTTATGAATAAGCTTTTTTTTAATAAAAGTAGAGTTATGAATAAGCTTTGTAAATTAAATGATTTGAATTCATTGTGTTGCATTATAAGATAGCTTATTAGATTATTTCAATGAGTTATACATTTTTGTGAATAAGATAGCTATGAATAAGCTTATTTTCATGTTAATAAGCTGTATTATTATGATTTTTTTTACTTTCTGATGTTATCATATATGATGTACATTTCTTATCATATATGATAGATATATCATATATGATAACTGATGATATATCATATATGATATATATATATCATATATGATATATTAAATAAATCATATGAAAAAACAGATTTTGTACGAGTATCTTTCAGAAAATCTGTATAAACTCTTGAAACCTGCCTTCTATCATATATATATGAGTAATTCATTTTGGTATTAAAATTTTGCATAATAATGTTGTTTTTTTCTTTTATAAATGCAGTCAAACAGAGATGGTGTGATTGCCCTATTTGGAGCAAAGGAGAGAGGGATGTTGATTATAACAAGAGGATGTGCACGGATGTGTTTTAAGGATCAAGACGAAGTATGCGTTGTTCATGAATTCATCATTTGATAATTTGTTTTAAGATAGTGTATTATTGAAAAAGAAGAGTAGTTTCAATAATAATGTTGTTAGCACCTTTTGATTTTGTATAAATGGTTATCATTCCGATGTATATCATATATAATTTTACATTAGGTTATGTTCTGTTTAAATTATCATATATGATTCTGTTCAAACGCACATTATTTTATGTTATGAACAAGTGTTTAGTTATTAATTGTGCATACTTTTTGTTGTAATCATGAGTTCATCAGATTCTTTGTTTAATATATCCAAGTTTTCTTTGAGTATCATATATGATAATGCCTTATCATATATGATAGTGCATTATCATATATGGCTTAATTTATCAAACCATCATGACATAATACCAAGAAAGTTAATCATATTAACAAGACGCTGTACTAGATACCAATGGATTATAAAATCGTCCATATACTTCAAAACTCCATTAGGAGATTACAAAGAAAAAACAAACAATAAACGTAAAAAATTCATGAGCTTCTTCACTAAGCTTCTTGGCCTTTTGGATGCTTGTGATATTCAACATGCCTTGTAAACAGCTTCCTCTACACAAAAAAGAAGATTTAATTAAATTTTCAAGCACTAATCATATATGATATATTTTATCATATATGATATTTTAGCTTATATCATATATGATATAGTATATCATATATGATATGTCACTAGCAAGTCATACTAAATATGTTCAACGAGATTAAGCCATAAAAAATAAGAGTTAATTCAGTTTTCAACCACATAATCATATATGATATATTTATCATATATGATACTTTAGCTTATATCATATATGATATAGTATATCATATATGATACTTCACAAACAGGTCATACTAAATCTGTTCAGCGAGATTAATCCATAAAACCTTATAATTCACGAAAATAAGCTAATATGTTAGCTTATAATTCATCATAATAAAGATGATGATAATCTATAAGCTTATTCACATTAGTTAGCTTTCAATTCACGTAGTTTCTCAAATAAGTTATAAAAGAATAAGATGAATAATAAGCTTATTCACATCGAATAAGCTAAAAAAAAGATGAATCAAAATAAATCGAATGAACTTTACCTTATTTATGAAGTGGATGATCGATTTACGAGGTGATGATCAACGGATTTGATGTTTGTGATGATTGATTACGACATGAATATGTGTACGTGTGTGTGTTTTTGTGTGTGTTTTAGAGAGAAGAAGAAAAAAGGAAACCTCGATCAAGATATGAGATGTGGAATTGTTATTTGGTGTTAGGTGGGAGGGGTAAAATGACGAAAATAACCGGACTCTAATTATTAACAAGTATACATTTAACAAGTGAGTTCAATTAAGTTTTTTTGTTTTATATTTTTACTTTGTAATTGAAATAAATTTGCACTCCATTGAAAAAAATGAAATTACAAAATTTGGAAAATCATCGTTCGTAATAGTTAATAAGTAATGTTGATGTAAATATAGAGAATAAAACAAAATATTATTAAAAAAAAATAAAGGATAATATATACCTGTTTTACTTACTGTATCACTTCATATAGACAGTAATATATATAAAAAAATTGTAAATAGTCGAAATGTAGCATGCCAATGAAATTGTAACATGTGTAAGATTGGTTAAGAAATCTCAATTGCACTTTTTATAATATAATAAGAAAAATGTATACCAACCAGTTGGTTCAAGGTTGTGAATAAACAATAGGCTAAAGAATTCTTTAAATCTTTCTTGTATAAGAAAAGAAATTTAAACACGTGGTTAATTATTTAAGGAAAATTTATACTGATAGCAAATTGGGTAAACTCTCTTACTCATAAGTCATAATATGACTTACAGGAGGTGTTCTGTAATTGAGTTTAGTCGATGCTAGACCTGTTTGGCTATGCAGATCAATTAGACTGGGTTCTTTTATCCATTACAGATTAAACTTAAGCAACATTTAACTAATACGTTATTACATTTCACTTATTTCAGGTTAATTTGGTTGTCAATTATGATCTTCCTGTTTATCATAAATCTGATTTAGAGCCAAAAACCGATTCATATTTGCATCGAATTGGTAGAGCTGGGCGTTTTGGCCGCTAGGGTAAGCCTCGTTACCTTTGTTGTTTCTATCTTTATATGCAACGAATTCCCTTGTCAAGAGTTGGAATCTTTGTAGCTTATGGATCATATAAACCTATATCAGTTTTGGCAACATTTTACTATATCCCAAGTCTACTCATTGATATTTTTCATTGCGATTAATTCATAAGATGGCCTCAACTAATGATACATGCAAACACTTTATGTAACAAGAGTTGTATTCAACTAATGATCCCAAGTCTACTCTTAGTTAATCATTCTTTTATAAGGATTTGCATGATCGATCAACTAGTATATTTTTCAAAACCATATTCAATACATTCAGTTTTTTCATTGCTTCGAACAGTTATATAACTTGTCGTTTTGCCTATTCGTCAAGAATGCATAAGTGTTTACTAAATTTTTTTGTGTTGTGTGTATGTGTAGGTACCCTCCTGGAAAAGTGATGATGACTTTGAAGATGCTCTAAAGAAAGCTCATTTACTCTAGATTTACTTTACTGTCCTTGTTAATTAGTTCTTCATCAGCAACAGTAACTACTGCTACGTTGTTGAGGTACCCTGCAATGTAGTGTTGCGATTCAGATTGTATTAAGAGATTTTGCGTTGAAAATATAAGCATCATGATTTCGTTACTCATAAGGCCGATTGGGTGCCTTTAGTGATCATGTTCGAGAAGTTACAAGCACATGTTCTCAAGTAGTTGAATGTTTCACATACGGGTGTAATCAAGTCAAGCATGTCACAAGCTACATGAACATCGTCCAAAATCCTTTGATTTAAGTTGATTTGAGGCGAAGCTCACTCTACATGAATAGACCTTTAGACGAGCTACTGGAGTAGACATTTCACTAAAGCTTGATCGAAGAGAATTTTGACGGAAGCTCAATTATTAGAATCCACGACCCTTACACAGTGTAAATATCAGTTTGCGCTTGCTATTTGTTGTTTCTTCTTGGGTAATCCAAAGTCACGATGGACCATATACAATGTAATGATTATGAACGCAATGATACATATAGCATATTGTGCGGGTTTCCACTCTACACAGAAACGTCCATTGGCAACTCACATTTATAATTTCTTAAAAACTTTATTTACATTACAAATATAAATTTGTGTTGTTAAGACCCAACACGAGAGGGACCTAGCCAGTGGCGGATCTAGAAATTTGAACTAGGGTATGCATAATTTTTTGTAGAGCTATTAACATATTCGGTTTTTGGGTTACATGTTTTCGGTCAGAATTTTTTGATTTAGATACAACGTGATCATTATGTTTTCTGGATCTAGGGTATAAAGGTTGATTTTAGTATGTCAAGTGTGTTATTAGGGCTAAACCGAGAAATCGTACTTGTTTCTTTTAGTTAAGTTGAGTAGTAGTAAAAGGTTTGGTTTTGGTATTAATGTTATAAGATCAAAACAAAATGGATTTAAGTTCTTTTGGATACCAAAGTTTTCTAGGATACAAGGGGACTCATCCCCACCATCCATCTCCATCTCATTCAAGGGCTGAGATTAAATCCCCAATTTACACTGCAGGGGTATTTTCGTCAATTCGCTCGCCGACTATATAAGCAACTTTCTCCTTTCTTTCTCATAAAAACACACACCCCGTTCTTTCACTTCTCTCTCTATCCCGATCTACTTTCTCTCTCTAAAATTTGAAGCGAATAATCACAACATCATCATGAATCCATCACAATCGATTAATTAGATCGATTACTTAACACGAATTCATATCAGGTTTGTATTCTCATAATCTATGCTTATTTTTTTAGCTTATTTGATTTTGAATAAGCTTATTAATTTATTTTCATTAGCTTTTTTGAACGAAATATACCGATTGATAGTTCTTATTTTGATCGAATTATTCCGATTGATTGTTCTTATTTTGATCAATTTATTCTAATTAGCTTTTAATTAGATGATTTATGTGAATAAGCTTATTTGTTTGAATAAGATTTTGAATTAGATGAGAGTTATAAATAATCTTGAGAATTAGATAGGAGTTATGTGAATAAGCTTACAAATTACACGAGAGTTATGAATAAGCTAGCTTATTAGCTTATTTTGACAAATCGTATGGTATTTTATGTAAGTTGAATTAAGTTTGCTGATGTAGGCTGCAATAAGCTTGATATATCATATATGATATATATATATCATATATGATATATCATCACTTTTCATATATGATAGATATATCATATATGATAACTGATGATATATCATATATGATATAACTATCATATATGATATATCAAATAAACCATAGGAAAAAACAGATTCTGTATGAGTATTTTTAGAAAATCAATATAAACTCTTGAAACTTGTCTTCTATCATATATATGAGTAATTTATTTTGGTGTTAAAATGTTGCATAATATGTTCTTTTTATCTTTTATAAATGCAGTCAGACAGAGATGGTGCGATTGGCCACTTTGGAGCAAAGTAGAGAGGGATGTTGATTATAACAAGAGGATGTGCATGGATATGTTTTAAGGATCAAGGCGAAGTAGGCGTTGTTCATGAATTCATCATTTGATAATCTGTTTTTTTGCATTTTTTTTATTTTGTATAAATTGTTATCATATATGATATCAGAGGTATATCATATATGATTTTACATTAGGTTACGTTCTGTTTGAATTATCATATATGATTCTGTTCAAAAGTACATTTTTATGTTATGAACAAGTGTTTGATTATTAATTGTGCATACTCTTTGTTGTAATCATGAATTCATCAGATCTTTATTTAATAAATCTAAGTTTTTCTTGAGTGTCATATATGATAGTGCATGATCATATACTCCGTATGACTTAATTTATATAAACCATCATGACATAATACCAAGAAAGTTAAATCATATTAACAAGATGTTGTACGAGATACCAATTGATTACAAAATCGTCCATATACTTCAAAACTCCATCAGGAGATTACAAGAAAAAACAAACAATAAACGTAAAAGAAAAATTCACGAGCTTCTTCATTAAGCTTCTTGGTCTTTTGGATGCTTGTAATGTTCAACACGCCTTGTAAACAACCTTCTCTACACAAAAAAAGAAGATTTAATTCAATTTTCAAGCACATAATCATATATGATATATTTGATCATATATGATATTTAGTTTATATCATATATGATATATCATATCATATATGATACTTCATTAGCAAGTCATACTAAATATGTTCAGCCAGATTAATCCATTAAAAAAGAGTTAATTTAATTTTCAACCACATTATCATATATGATATATCTCATCATATATGATATTTTAGCTTATATCATATATGATATAGTATATCATATATGATACTTCACAAACAGATTACACTAAATATGTTCAGCGAGATTAAGCCAAAAAAACCTTATAATTCATGAAAATAAGCTAATAAGTTAGCTTATAATTCATCATAATAAAGGTGATGATTATCAATAAGCTTATTCACATTAAGCATCAAGTTACCTTATCATTTGACATGTTAAATTCATATAACTTATCAAATAAGCTATAAAAAATAAAATGAATTATAAGCTTATTCACATCGAATAAGCTAAAAAGATGAATCAAAACAGATCGAATGAACTTTACTTTATTTATGAAGAGGATGCTCGATTTGTGACGGTGATGATCGATGGATTTGATGTTTGTTCTGATAAATTAAGATGTAAATATGTGTGTGTGTGTGTGTGTTTATGTGTGTTTTAGAGAGAAGAAGAAGAGATCGATCCCAGATCTGTGAGAGTGGTAGGTGGTGTTAGGTGGGAGGGGTAAAATGACGAAACTACCCCTCCGCTTTTTTTTTTTTTTTAATATGGATTGTTGGATGAGATGAGATGAACGGTCCAGATTTGTCCCCTTATATCCAAAGGATACAAGGTATCTTAAATAACCGGACTCAACAAAATGTTATCAAGTAGTATTGTGCATTAAGATGTTAGATTCGTAACTTTTAATCAGTATACTATTAGATTTTAACAAAAAACAAGAATCAAGACGATTCAACCAACCTCCCCTTATTATTTTTATTAACTGCGTTAGGCAATAACTTCAAATGTGATTCCTAGCTTTTTGATCAAAACATACAATACAAGAATAAAGAAAGAATACAACCAGATGAGTTACAAAGATCTTACAACCAAGATCAATGAACCAGAAAATCAGTCTGAACAGATCAATGAAAAACCAACAATGGCGATAGCAACAATGTGAGAGAGATAATACAACTGAATGACGGAATAAACTAAGCAATGGAGTATATAAGCGTCCGTGACTAGGGTTGACTAAACTTTGGTCAACATGCTAGATTAAGCCCTCCATGTTCTCACAACCTGTCAAATAAAACCAAACATTGCAAAATAGGAAATATAAAAGAAATATATTTACCTTTCTTACCCTTGAAGATATAAAGCTTTGCCAAACTTAACTTATACTTTTAATACTCCCTCTTAAGTTGAGTTTTGGTATAAGTCAATAAGCTTCAGTTTCTCACAAAACCACTTATGATCTTTGATTGATAATCCCTTAGTGAATAAGTCAGCAATATTGTCTTCAGACTTGATTTTACAAGTTTTAACCAATCCTGCTGAAACTTTTTCTCTAAGGAAGTATAAATCTATTTCAAAGTGTTTTGTTCTCTCATGGAACACAGGATTAGCTGCAATTTGAATTGCAGAACTACTATCACAGCTGATAGGCACAGGTAGAGTAATATCAACCTTAAGATCTTTCATAATCTTAAGGATCCACATAATTTCACAAGTAACACTGTTCATAGCTCTATATTCAGCCTCAGCTGAAGATTTAGCTATCACAGATTGTTTCTTGCTTTTCCATGAAACAAGATTTTCACCTAGGTAAACAGTATATCCAGTAACAGATTTTCTTGTAATCTTACATTTAGCCCAATCTGAATCAACAAAAGCATTAAGATTCAGACAGTTATGCTTCTTAAAAGAGATACCTGTTCCAGGTGAATTTTTAAGATACCTAAGCACATGAAAAGCAAGTTTGAGATGTGATTTATAAGGAGCATGCATAAACTGACTTAGACAATGTACTGCATAAGCAATATCAGGTCTAGTCAAAGTTAGATAAATCAACTTGCCAACAATTTTCTGATAACAAGTCTTATTATCAAGCATTACATCCTTTTCACTATCAACAACAACTTTCTTTTTCTTAGAAGGATCACGAATAGGAGATTTAGCTGGCTTGCAAGCTAACATACCATATTCAGCAAGTAATTCAAGACAATATTTCCTTTGATTAAGGCATAAACCAGAGTCAGTATCAAGAACTTCAATGCCTAAAAAATATTTGAGTTTTCCAAGATCTTTTATTTTGAATTTAGAACTCAAATATTTTTTAAAGTCATTAATCATTTTATCATTATTTCCAGTTATAATGATATCATCCACATAGACTAACAAAGCTACAAAAGCATCATTCTCAGTCTTAGTAAATAATGAAACATCACTTTTACTTTGACTAAATCCATTATCAGTTAAAACACTAGTGAGCTTCTCATTCCATTTTCTAGGTGTCTGTTTTAATCCATATAAAGATTTAGTCAGCTTACACACCTTATTAGTATCTGAACCATATCCTTCAGGAAGGTTCATATAGATTTCTTCATCTAAATCTCCATAAAGAAATGCATTATTAACATCCAATTGATATACTGGCCAATTATTATGCACAGCCACAGAAAGAAGACATCTAACAGTCACAATTTTAACAACATGAGAGAATGTCTCTTCATAATCTATGCCTTCTTTCTGACTAAATCCGTTAGCCACAACTCTGGCCTTAAACCTTTCAACATCTCCACTAGACTTGTATTTAACCTTCCATAACCATTTACAAGCTACAGGTTTTCTACCATGAGGTAAATCAACAATAACCCATGTATTATTTCTGTTAAGGGCTTCCATTTCTTCATTCATTGCCTCAACCCATCTAGGGTCTTTGGCAGCCTCATCATAAGATTTAAGCTCATGAATTTTATTCAGATTATTAGAAAACACAAAGTTGTGCATAGACAGATTAGTATAACTCACAACAGTATTAATATCATACTTAATTCTTTTATCTAGCACATAGTTATCAAATTTAGCAGGAACTTTGTGTGGTCTAGTTGACCTTCTTAACTTAGATCTTTCTGGACTATTTTGAAAAAGTTGATTAAATTCAATAAATTCCTCACCCTCAGATTCATAATCATCATCACTTAGGGCAACATTTTGATCTATAGGACTAGCCTCACTACTGCCTAGATCACTCTGGCTTCCAACACTATGATTCTTATCTCTCATAGAGTCTGACTCCTGAGAGTGACTGGTAATAATGGGATTAGTGTCAGTAGACACTTTATCAGCTGAGTCAGATCTAGTTAAAATGCTACCTCTATTTCCTAGGTTTACATCTCTCACTTCATCATAGGGATCATCAGACTTGTCTGCTACTAGGTCAAAAATATTTAAGCTACTTATACCTTGCTCTTCAAAATTAAACCATCTTTACAACCATCATTTTTGAAAGGGAACACAGTTTCATAAAACTTTACATCCCTAGAAAACAAAACAGTCTTAGACTCAAGACTAAAAAGTTTGTAACCTTTTTTTGTAAAAGAATAACCAATAAAAACACACTTTTCACTCCTAGCAGCAAACTTATCCATATTATTAAGTATAGTAATAAAACACAAACATCCAAATGTTTTAAAATGAGAGATATTAGGCTCAATGTTATAAATCATTTCATAAGGACTTTTTCCAGAAAGAACTGAGCTATGAATCCTGTTAATAAGATAAACAGCAGTAAGAACACATTCAGGCCACATATTTAAAGGTAATCCCCCCTGGAACATAAGAGCTCTTGCAACATTAAGCAAGTGCCTATGTTTCCTTTCTGCTATACCATTCTGCTGTGGAGTATACACACAAGTAGTTTGATGTATTATACCTTTACTTTTAACAAAAGTTTCAAAATTATTATTTATAAATTCAGATCCATTATCACTTCTGAAAATCTTAATAGATATATCAAACTGAGTTTTCATAAGATTGTAAAACTCAAAAATTTTACTAAACACTTCATTTTTCCCTTTAAGCATGTATAACCACACAGCCCTAGTATAGTCATCAACCACAGTAAGAAAATATCTATAACCATCTCTACTTTTAATCTTATAAGGACCCTAAACATCTAAGTGGACAATATCACCCAAGGACTTGGTTTTATGTTCACTTAAAGGAAAAGGATCCCTAGTCTGTTTAGCCTTATGGCAAACATCACAAGGCTGAACATCATTAGTAGATTGAAGTTGAAGTTTATCTTTTAAAACTGACAAAACTTGGTCAGAAGGATGACCAAGTCTATTATGCCAAATACATTTAGACAAACAACAAGCAGTTATAGAACTATTAACAAACTTCCTACCTGAATCAAACACATAAAGACCATTGCATTCACTACCAGTCCCCAGAAGGGACTTTTGAAGAGAATCCTGAACAAAGCATTTATTTTCAGTAAATGACACAACAAATTTATCATCTTTAGCCAATTTACGAACAGATATAAGGCTAACTTTGTACCCTGGAACAACCAACACATTTTTCAACACAATTTTATCAGACAGCTTATAATTTCCAATATGTTTAACTTGTTCAACAGTTCCATTAGGATGAGAAACAGATATGTTTAGCTTAGAAACATCAATTACATCATATAAGTGAGCTGTTGAAAAAGTCATGTGTTGAGATGCTCCAGAATCAAAGATCCATCCAATATAAGTACTATAAGTAATTATATTAGAATTGTAGTTAAAAAATCTACAAGTAACAAAACTTATTATGTGATTAGACCCATAAACCATACCTGCAGCACAAGACTGCACATCACCAGTATCACTTTTAGAACTAATTAAGGCCATAAGCCTATTAATTTGATTAGCAGTAAAGGGAAGAGAGTTCCCAGATCCCTGATCAACCTTATTACCAGAAGTAGAAACATTATTAGAAACATTAGATCCTCCAGGATTTCTTTTCTTGAAACCTGGAGGATATCCATTAAGCTCAAAACATCTGTCAACAGTATGTCCATTCATATTACAATGAGTGCACACAAATTTATTATTGTTTCTATTAGAATTTCCGTTTTGATTATTTCTATTGTTAGACCAATTATTTGGTTTAACAACAAAAGCAGTAGCAGTATTCTTATCATTACCATTATGCACATTAATATTCTTATGAGACTCAACCCTTGACAAAGTAGCAAAAGCAGATTTAACATCAGGCAAAGGGTCTGCAGTTAACAATTGACTCCTAACAACACTGAAAGTGTCATCAAGACCCATAAGAAACTGCATAAGTCTCATAAGAGCATTATGACTCTTCATTTGAGGAGCACCAGCATAACTACAAGAAGGAAGATTGACAAGAGAGTCAAACTGCCTCCATAAACTATTGTAATTATGATAATACTCAGACAAAGAAGACCCAGACTGAGTGAGAGAGCAAATTTTAAAGTGCAAATTATAGATAACAGATCCATCTATTTTATCATATGTTTCTTTAAACTCATCCCACGCATCTTTAGCATTTTTAGAGAAAATTTGTCCTTGATATAACTCAAAAGAGATACATCCAAGGAGCCAAGATAAAACCACAGCATTACATCTATCCCATTGATCAGCCAAAACATTATCATCATTATTCTTTTCACATGTACCATCAATAAAACCCAATTTATTCTTAGTATGCAATGCAAGTTTAAATGCAGCAGCCCATACTTTATAATTTTCAGGACCAGTGAGTTTAACACTCACAATGGGCTGCCCATTTGTGTCAGTAGGGTGTAAAAACAAAGGGTCATTAGTATGAATGACAGTTTCACTTTCAGTTTCAGTATCACTAACAGGATCATCTTCCTGGTCACCTTTCTTAGAAACAGACATAATGAAAACACACAAAGATCAAACAAAGCACAACAAACCCCTTGTACCTCCTCAACAACCAACAACCAGAAACCTAACTAATCCCTTCGACACCTAAACCCCTTCTAAAACAACAAAATAAAGAAGAGAAAGAGAGAGAGGTGTTACTACACGCGCAGCAACAAGCAAAGAAACCCAAGAACCAATAAGATCAAGTAGATCTTATTATAACCAACAAGCACAGCGGAAAACAACCTGAAAACGTTAGTTATAACAAATAACTAACATACAATAACAAATGCCCAAAAATTGAATGAAACCCTAATTTCTGGATTTTAGGGTTTCTTCAATTAAACTTACCAGAAACACAATTGAGCTTGATTAAGCACAAAAGAACCCAATTAAACACCACAGATCACCACAAATCAGAAAACCCCCAAATTTTAAAAACCCTAAAAATTTTAAATGATAAAAAACTTGCAATTAACCACAACAAGAACACGATTAATCACAAGATTAATCAAGATTGTTAAAGAAAACTGTATAAAACTCAGATATCAAGAACCAGAGGCTCTGATACCATATTAGATTTTAACAAAAAACAAGAATCAAGACGATTCAACCAACCTCCCCTTATTATTTTTATTAACTGCGTTAGGCAATCACTTCAAATGTGATTCCTAGCTTTTTGATCAAAACATACAATACAAGAATAAAGAAAGAATACAACCAGATGAGTTACAAAGATCTTACAACCAAGATCAATGAACCAGAAAATCAGTCTGAACAGATCAATGAAAAACCAACAATGGCGATAGCAACAATGTGAGAGAGATAATACAACTGAATGACGGAATAAACTAAGCAATGGAGTATATAAGCGTCCGTGACTAGGGTTGACTAAACTTTGGTCAACATGCTAGATTAAGCCCTCCATGTTCTCACAACCTGTCAAATAAAACCAAACATTGCAAAATAGGAAATATAAAAGAAATATATTTACCTTTCTTACCCTTGAAGATATAAAGCTTTGCCAAACTTAACTTATACGTTTAATATATACCTCATACATAAAAAAAATTTACGACTAAATTTTTTTATTTACGACTACAAATATGAGATATTAAAATACGGTTAAGTTAGTAAGTACTAAAAACAATTATTTACACAAGTTTCACATTAAAATATCATAAAACAACAAACCTTAAATGTATGAACTACTATAAACTATATAGATGTTGGAATATTTAAAACATAAGTAATTAATCTATAGAAAATATCGATTCATTTAATTGTAGATAGAAATCCTAATCTTCAAATAACAATGGAACCAAAAACACTACGTAATAAATAAAACCTGGTGATAGTAGTATCTGATACGAGTATTTACATTATAGTTGGTCATATTGACCTTAAGTGACTCATTCTCTAAACACTATCATTGGATCATTGAAAAAACAATAAATTTAACCTATCACTTAAATGCCTTTTAACTACTCCTTCATCTTCTATTCTTAGAGTATTTACTATGAGAGGTCCAATAATAGGTTTAAATTTTTTGAAGAGGTTTATGTTTTATATTAACCATTGTGGAGTTCCATTTTAAACCTATGTGGCATGAAGAGGTCCTAAATCTTAGACCTCTTCACAATTTAATGCATGTGATGTATGAAGAAATTATAAATCTTTATGAGATTTATACCATAGTAAGAAATAGGTTTATTAATTCAAAAAGTCTAAAACTTGTTGATGTGGCATGAAAAGTTTAATTCATAAAGGTTTATAACATTTTACCATAGTGGATGCTCTTATTCTCTTCAAAACAATAAATTTAACCTTCACTTAAATGCTTTTAATTTTCTTTGTTTTTTTCTTTTAGGGTGTGCACTCTTTTTTTCTATACGTGGCGTTCATGCCCGTGCGATGCACCAGGACTGAGTTATGTGGAACCATACGGATAATTAATTTGCCGCATAGTGCATAGGCATAAATTATAATGGATTGATAACCGATAAAATAAGTTTTTTTGCCGAATTTCTTGATAAATGTTTAATATTTAACATGTTTAAATAGCCGGCACTTATTTTTATAAACGCATTAATATTATCATTAGGCTCAATTTTCTTAACATAACTAATAGATACATGAGTTTTCGTTTCTTAAAGGGTTAAGTCCATATATTAGCAATGTACTTTTCATCGTTTACGCATATAGGTTATCTACTAATTTTATTACTAATATGGTTATTCAAACCGACTAATGTTTGGCAATATAGGTAATATGACCGGTTGAGAGGAGGTTGTAACTCGAAATTACTGACACGTCATGTTTTTTTTGCATACGTGGATATTTGATATATTCTTTTTTTCTTAAATGATAAACATAAGGGCAATTTCGTAATTTATTCTATTTAATATTTAACTTCTCAATATAAATCCCAGATCTTCAATATTTCATATATTACATATGAACATCAACTTCTTCACCCATAAACATCATCTTCTTCACCTATCACAGGTTTTCAAATCCAACCACAAAAACCTTTAAACCAGATCCAACTACAAAAACTTTCAACAAGATCTAAACCACAAAACCTATAAATGAGACCCATACACCACACCAGATTCAAACAACCCTCTATGACAAATGTTTTTAGACACGATTATCAACCAAACAAAAGATCAGATCTAAACAAAAGACCAGATTAAATAGATTAAACACGATTATCAATCACAAATTAGGATCCAACACCCTTCTATGACGAAGGTTTTTAGATCTAGACAAAGAAACACGAACGCACCACATGGGATAAACAACGAGATCTGGGGGTGAAGGTACTGGTTCACAAGAAATCCACTGATATCAGTTAGAGAATAACCCCATCCAATTGTTATACATATATCCAAATAGAACAAATGAAGGATGTACATAGTAAGTTTTAAGGAATATGCATTATTTAAGCAAACCATATGGACGATCCTTTTAGGATTAACCCAATAACTAATTATTTCCATTACCCAGCAAGGATATTTTAATTTGCTGCTAGTCTTTATTTAATTAATATGGTGTAAGAGAAATATAGTTAATTTTAAACAAGATGAATAATAGGTGGATATAAAATTAGTGACGTGAATTGTCTAGGTGGAATTAAAAAGAAAAAAATATTAGTTTTCCAGTCATATTACCTATATTGTCAAACATTAGCCGGTTTATATAACCATTAGTAATAAAATTAGTAGATTACCTATATGTGTAAACCATGAAAAGTACATTGCTAATATATGGACTTAACCCTTTCTTAAAACAAATCTCTTGTTTTTTCAACCGGGTTACACACACAACATTTACACTTCCTATAATTTCCAATGTTTTAAAAACCGGTTCGACCCGGCCGGTTCAACCGGTTGAACCGGGAACCGGATTGATGACCGGGTCGTTAGGAGGCGGGTTTTAAGTGAGACTCGGACCGGATTAAACCGGCGGGTTTCGGTCGACCCGGTTGAACCGCCGGACCGAAAACCGGCCGGTTCATCGGATATCAAAGAAAAAAAGAGGATGATCTAACATCTAACATCGGAATAAACATCCATCAGAATAAACATCTAACATCGGATGATGAACTTTGACGTTTGGTGTTTTCTTAAATCATCTGCTTCGATGTGTTCGCTTGATAAGGATCAAAATCTGCTTCGATTGATGTTTTGTGTTCGCTTGATATGGATAAAATCTGCTTCGTTTGATGTTTATTCTGATGGATGAAAATGATGATCCATCTATGTATGGATGATTGAGTGATGGATTTTTGGTTTATGATTTTTTAATCTGTTAAAATAAAGAAGATGAGAAACAAAGTTTTACATCACATGTCTTGATGACAGTGACAATACATGAGTAAAAAATGGTATTGTGGTAGTGTACTAGTGTGTAGTCAAAACCAATGCTTATTAAATTGAATAAATATTTTTTTTATTATACAGATATTGAATTGGATGTACAACAGTAATATTAGTTTATTTTATGCTAAAAACTAAAGTAACTAGTAACGATATTCCCCATATTAGATACTTAATAATAGAGGGGAATCACGTTCCCCTAGGAACAGTGATCCCCTCACACATCCCGCATATTTTAATCCCTCCCTCACAAACAAAACTTATAACACATTTTTTATCCATTCCCCTCTCACACAAACTCATTCGTGGGTCTCCCTCTCACATATACTCTCATCTCCCTCATCTCCCACCTAACTAAAACACTGATCTAAGATCCACTAATCTAGATCCCTCCGCTCTAACGATTGATGCGTGTTTCTGTTATGATGGTTTATTGGGGTTTTCTGATTTGATGATCAAATGATGCGATCTCCCTCTCTATGTCTATCCACGTTGGTTGATTAGTCGCGTTTTGTTGATTGTTTCTTGGATCAGTAAGATTTATTTTCTTCCTAACTTTTTGTATGCCCTTTTTTAGGGGTTTGACTTTTGACTATTACGGTATCATTTATTGATTTTTAGGAAAACCCAGCTCAAATCAAATGCTTATGTCTTTGATCCAGATTTATATCACCACACCCTTCGATGCCGCGGACCTCTTCGTTGCCGCCTCACATGGTGTGTAGCATTTGTGGTCAGCCGGTGATGATGGGTAACTTAGGTGGGTGTTTTTTATAAGCTCTTTTGATTTGTTAGTGGGTTTTTGCCCATTTGGTAATTGTTGATATTGTCGGTTATTTTTTGTGCATAATAAGCTTTAGCTAAACAAAGTAGTGTTTATAAAATTTGTCATGCTTGGTGTTTCTTACCTTTGCTGCCACTTTTCACGTATGACCTTATTATAAATTGAAAGTGGTAATTGATACAATAGATTGAGAAGTAGACTTGAAAAATGCTCATGGTATATAAGCCACGTCAAATAAACTTATATGCTGCTAAATGAGCATATTGTAACGAAATGGCCACAAAATGGAAAAGAAAACTGTTTACTGGTACAGCCGCCTTAAATGAGCTTTGCTATGGGCTATGATGACTTTAGGTACTTTTGATCGAGCTGGGATCGGTCGTAACTTGGCGGGGCAACTTAAGACCGTTTCATCCATGGCGTCCGCATCCTCTCGGTTCGATTATTGCCATATATGAGCCTCCTACAAAATCGAAATGAATATTTTACGTTGCTGCACTATTGACACTTTTTTGGCTTATTAACCTTGAAAACAAAAGGTATACGTTCTCCTCTTTGATTTAATGATTATGAAGGACTATGAAAGAGGGCCCAACATTTTACGAGTTGTTTCTAACATGGTTCATTATGCATTCTTATTATTATCTATGGAATAGTATAATGTCGGTATGCACATTTGGAATGTGATATTATTATGGCTGTTACCGGGCCTTTTGATTGTTTCGAACAATTGGTATGCCCCGTCGCTTGGCATGGCAGGTCTCTGGATTGCAGCCGCGACGGATTGAACACGTGTTTCTGTTATCTTCTTTGGTTCTTTCCGGTTTAGCAAGCTAAAAAAGAGAAACTCTGTTTTCCTGTTTGATTTAAGGATTCTTGGGGCCTATTAAAAAGGCCGACATATTTTACGGTTGCTTTATGGCATGATTCACTGTCCATAAGTGTAAAACCCGCATGCTTTTACCATGAATAGTGCCCTTAAGATCGTGCGTCCTAGATTAAAACTTACCTTATTGAGTATTGATCACATTCATGTGCTAATAATCAAGCAAGTGCATACGTGTATGACAGGATAAGTATCGATTACGTACGAACTCATGATAACCAGTTAATAAATATGTCAAGTGAACATAATTAAATCATGATCACCATTTAAAATACGAACTAGAATAATTACGTAAATACTTATAATATAATTACGAGCGTTAAGATTACGATAACTACATGATAAAATAAACAGAAACGCTTCAGACACGAACACGTTTAACCACGAACGAACACGAAACATCGGGACACGAGAAAAGGTACGGGTACCCCATGTGGGGCCCCCATACCCACGGCACAACAACCATAATGGGCTTAGCCCATGGACTTTTAACATGAAAGGGGGGGTTATGTAACTTTTCATTTCATTTTCACTTTTCTAGAAAATAAACATAAAAACCCTAAAAGAGTTTTCTCTCCTCCTCTTTGGCTTCTTTTGTGCCGCCACCCATATCAACACCATAGGAGGGTGTTGATTGATTTTTGACATTAAAACAAGTGCTAGAAACCGTATTGGTTCATCCCCATTCAAGCTACGTATTGGTATATCATTCTAAACCCTTCTTTTTAATTCTTTTTAATCCTTGATATTTTCATGAACATGTTATTATTTTCTTATTAAAACATGATATTTAAACATTGATCTAACATGTTTTGGGGTTAATTAAAATCAAAGAATGATTTAAAAGGGTGTTTGTTTTTAGCCGCCTAGCAAAACAAACCCGAGGGGGGTTTGGTTTGCTTATTGCCGCCACCACCAAGACCATTTTAGGTCTTGGTTGGTGCTTGTGGGACCCACGGCAGCAGGGAGACACATGTGCCCCGGGTTTGGCTTGGGGTACGGTGTCGAATTCATGCCCGATTCATGGTTCGTTGGTTAAAATCATGATCTATGTTACATGTTAATTTTTATGAATCATGAACTTAGGATATAAATTAATTAATAACATGAGATATTAATTAAATCATGATTTAGGTTATTTTAATTATTAGTTTAACATGACATTAATTTAACCTAAGTATTTTTATGTTATAAGTTATAATTAATTAATTATTTAAAACATGCCTATAATTAATTAATTTAGACATGACTTAGGTTATGTTATTAATACATAATGATACACATTTTAACCTAAGTATTTTTATTCCATTTTAATTAATACATGTTATACTTTAATTAAAATGCTTAACCTATAGTTTAATTAAAATACATGAAATAATAATTAAACTATACACTATACCATATGACTTAAGAGATAAGCTTATAAACACTTAGACTTATATGTTAGCTTTGGAAAAAGTTCTACATAGACCCTTTCTTTAGCATAGACTCAATCAACCAATCACAACCACCCATTTTTTTCATCTAACAACAAAAATATATTTTTTAAAAACTCAATATCTCACAAACCGTTAACCGTTACGCAAAACGAAACATACCATCGTGACGAGAATTAAATCATCTTTCAAACGAGGGGCACATGTATATACTTTCGACAAACTTTTTTTTCGACTTTTTTTCTTAAGTCACGTCTGAGAGAATCATATATGATTCGTCACGAAACATATATGATTCGTCACGAAACATATATGATTTTCAGAAAATCATATATGATTCATATCACGAATCATATATGATTTTCTGAAAATCATATATGATTCGTGATATGAATCATATATGATTTTCTGAAAATCATATATGTTTCGTGACGAATCATATATGTTTCGTGACGAATCATATATGTTTCGTGACGAATCATATATGATTCTCTCAGACGTGACTTAAGAAAAAAAAGTCGAAAAAAAAGTTCGTCGAAAGTATATACATGTGCCCCTCGATAGAAAGATGATTTAATTTTCGTTGTAATGGTGTATTTTTTGTCACTTGACGATTTACCGTTTGTGAGTTATTTAATTTTTAAGAAAAAGGTGGAAAGTTAATTTGAATGAATGTGATTGGTTGATATGGTCTATGCTAAAAATAAGGTCTATGTTGATCTCAACATGTAACCAGCTTAATTCTAATTATGGAAACCTTCTATATATGGAAATCTATCTATTTCAGGCAGCTAATCTAATTATGGAAACCTTCTATATATGGAAACTTATTTAATTAAGGCAGCTGATCTATTTTTGGAAACTTTCTATTTTTAGAAACTAATCTATTTTAAGCAGTAAATTCTATTTTAGGAAACTTTCTATTTTTGGAAACTTTCTATTTTTGGAAACTTTCTATTTTTGGAAACTTTCTATTTTTGGTAACTTTCTATTTTTGGAAACATTCTATTTTTGGAAACTTTCTATTTTTGGAAACCTGCTATTTTTGGAAAGTTACTTATTATTACACAGTAAGTATAATAATACATGAAACACCAGTAATACTTAATCAGATTAATCAGAATACTAGATAAACACAGTTTAAGGCTTTAAACAGTAAACCATGACCTAAAACATACAAGTAAGCTAAGATGAGACATACAACCCAGTACGTAATCAGTGAATCGATACTTATACACGTGTGTATTCATGTAGCTTTAGTGATCCAGAAGTAGGAGTCTTTCTTCCGTTCATTCACTGGACTTGAGGTACGGATTCTCGTCCTTTCAGTATGGACATTCTTTCTTTATTAGGATTTCCCCGTATGCAGCCAACTGTTTTCCCCAGTATTTGTTTTATTGTTTTGAACTGCTTATGTTTAATTAGCATAATCTATAGCCATATACAAGCATGACCAGTTTCACCTAGTTATGGAGGTACCATAACCATAACATTGGAGGCACCAATGTTATGACTTCCCCACGGCGGAGTGATTGCTCGTGGCGTCCCTTTCAGTTTTGGCCATATTATTATATCAGGTGGGGCGTATGGGTGCATCCTAGTTACATGTTTTTATTCAGTATTTCATGGTGAATGTGGTGTGTGCCTTGCATCCTTCACAAGGAGTTGATCCCTCCTACCCAAACCAGTATATTAATTAGAGGCATCCCCTCTAATCAGCATGATGAGGTCACCCCTCCAAGTATTCATGCACGTGACCTTTTCATGACCTATATGGGCTATGGTATATTTATGTTAAAACAGTTTTCATAAGATAAACATAAGGCTTTTCAAACTATAAAACCAGTTTTCTTAATACTTAACCAGTTTATTCAGAACTTAGTCTTCCGCTGTTATATGTTACATGCTTATCCTATTCATGCTATATTGTATATCCGTGCACTGAGCGTTTTGCTCAGCCGTTAATTTCCTTTCCATGTCCCAAAACGGCAGGTACCCAAGACTCGAGCATTTGGAGGACATGCATAGGATGGAAGCTGCCATAGACTTCTTCTCCTGGTTCCTTCATATATTTATGCTTGTTTAGTCTTTCATTCAGTTCATTTACTTTGTTATGTTTTGGGCTTATGTTTGGGAACCGATGTTTGATTCCGGTTTTCCCTATGGTCATGTATGTTTTACTACATATTACCTTGCATGCTTTGATGACACGCCATAATCACGCGTGACATTCCATTTATCAAAATGGGGTGTTACAATTATGGTATCAGAGCCAAGGCTTCGACCTGTAGGCTCTAAAACTCGACCTGTGACTAGTGGGTAGTCACCAGGAGCTTCCTAAGTCAACGCTTGTTATTCCACGTATTGATGCGTTCAACACCTTTTTATTTTAACCATGACGTTTTCAGCACCTTGTTGTTTTAACCATGTTGTTTTCACCAGTATCGTTTTACCAATATGGAATGAACAACCGTCATCCATATTTAGTTATGTGTCAGTGTCTATGCATGATGTTCATAGTGAACTGTGATTATGTGAACTGAACCCCAGTAGTTCATAATTTTCACATAAAATTTTTTCTGTTAAGTTTTGACAATGACTTTTAATTATTATGTTCCATGCATTCATGCATTTATATCATATGTCATCTGTTGCATGAATTTTGACTAAGTAATGGTTGGTACAGGACTGGCCCTATTTAGTCGCATGTGCTTTTATCGAAACTTTTAACTTTGGGACCGACCCATAGGCGTCCCCTCGCCATGTCTTTTGTTTTGGAACCGACCCATAGGCGTTCCCTCGCACATATAAAGGTTTTATAAACTACATTACGCATTCATGCACTGTTTTTTTGCATAAAATTTTTCTCATGATTTAAATTGGCATAAAATTTTTTTCATGTCCCATCATAAGTTATTATGTCTTTATGTCAAGTATGCCTTCATACTGTCATGGTTAACTTCAGTTTCATGCTGATTATGTTATAGACTTCTTCGTAATAGATGGTTTCATGTTTCCTCATGATAATTCCGTCTTCATGTTGATTATGTTTCATGCCTCTTTTGTTATTTACGTTGTCCTGCAAGACATTGTTAGATTTCTTGAATCATGCTTTCATGATAGTCATGGTTGGTTTTCATTGATCATGCTGTCAGGCAAATCATCGTTGAATCTTGTGTAACCACACTTTAGCGTTTCTCTATCCAACCAGAATGATGTCTATGCTAATACTGCCAGGTTATCATGATGGTTTTCCTAACCGTTTAACCGGTTTACTTTCCTTAAATCATGACAAATGATCGAGCCCATACCGATCATTTCATGTGCATTCCATGTGTACTCCGCGTACCGTATTTCATGTGTATTACATGTACCTTAACCCATGTGTATTCCACTTGCAATACTTCACGAGTATTCGCTAGTCGATTCTAAATCATCTCAGGTGTATGTTCACTTGCTGATATTCTACAAGGTTGTCGATGCCGCTCATAGCTTGGAGATGTTACTGAAGGTTGATGCTGCTGATGTTGGAGACGCTACGAGATGCTGATGCTGATGCTCTTCAACAACCTGGAGATCCTAAAAGACGAAGACAAAGGCGTCGGAGCAAAGCAATTGGACGAGAAGATGCTTCACCATCACACAATTCCCATCAATCATTGTTCCAAATTCATAGTTACATGTCACACGTCGTTCGGCTGTCATTTCAGCCATATGAGTGCAAACCAGTACCAGCCGGCCACTCAGCTAAATAGTTACATGAGTCACGGTCATGAGAATGACCGTCATGGAACCGACAGACAAGATGATAGTAACCACTACTATGACAGCAACTATCCTAGAAATCGCAACCGAGGCTCCGGCCACGAACGTGATCAGACATACAAATGATCAGTAGTCCAACCGACCTGCCAATTCTGGCATATTAACCTAATATTTGTAGTTCTAATTGTTTCACATCTCGAGACACATGTCAAGACATCAGTCAAGACACATGTCTCACGTATACTTTCTGAGGACACATGTCAAGATACCAGTCAAGACATATGTCACGCTTACATTTCTCAAGACACGAGTCAAGACACATGACTCACGTCTAATTATGGAACATTTCTAAGAAATTCAGGGTACCCTCCAAGGGTATATCTATGTTGTTGTGCCAAGTATTAATCAGGCCACAAGAATTTCAACACCATTATCGGCGCATCAGTGAGAACTGTCACGTTGCCAATGTCACTTTCATTTCTTTCACCATAGTTCATATATTCATAACCATGAAGGACGCCTTTCGTATTCCCACGCATACGAAGGTTTTCCTTCAGCTTAATGATAAGATCCAAGCTGCTAACGCATTTCCTCGGACAGACACGAGATGAATTTTATCCTAATTATGTACTATGAACACCACACCATGCTATGATTCATAATTATGTACAGTAACGTTCAGGCTCCTGAATACACTCAGCTTGATTTTCCATCGGAAAATCTTTACAAATTATCTATGCTTTTCAAGCACGTGCTTTGTTAGCCATATTGCTAAAATTTTCTAGCTGTCAGTAACACACGACTACTAAGGTCCTTTTACGCATAACCAACGGATTATTCCAAAATTGTTCCTTACACTCCAGAAGAACCTTCAAGGAGAAGGATGGTACTATGAGATTATGTGTCGACTACCGTCGACTTAAACAAATCACCATTCATGACCGTTATTCTCCTCCTCATATTGACAACATGTCCAATCAACCGTATGGTGTTAATAACTTTTCCAAGATCGAACTCACGATCATGCTGCCAACAGTGATGAGTGAAAAAGCAGGACATGTCCATGACTGCTATTCGTACACGACTCGGTCATGCTAGATTTATGATTTTGAATTAGTCGCATCAATGCTTCAACCGCATTATGGACTTAATAAATTGAGTTTCCATGAACTCCTAAACAAATTCATCAGCATTTTCATTGAGGACAACCTGATTTCCTCTAAGCCTAGAGAAGAACAGGAAGACCATATCTGCACTATGTTGCAAATTCTATGACAAGAGAAATTCTACCCTGGAATTTTTTTCCAATATCAATTCTGTTTGATTACAGTGACACACTGAATCACATGGGTTTCTATGGTTAATCTTACCATGACTCAGCTTATGCGTAAAGGAGAGAACCCTACACTACATTAGGTGTTCTAGAAAATTATACGCTAGGAGAAGTCTAGATTCAGAGACTCAGAATTTCGCAAACTCCTAGGTATCAAGTTCTCGAAGCAAGATACAGTTACGTTCATATCTAGGTACCTGACATACCAACAGGTTAAGATAGGACACCAACAAACTGGGATGTTTTCATCATATGAAATTGTGAATCGAAAAGGGACAAGATCTCCATGGATTTTAGTTACCAGATTTCAGCAAACTCAGAAGAAGCATGATGCTATTTGGGTTATTGTCAACAGTTTGATCAAGTCTGCAGAATCCTTACATCCGTACGGATTTCAGAACCAACAGATTGAACGAACATGTTCCAGCCAAGGCTCATCCGATCACTTGGCAATCCCTCAGCTATCGGGTCAGACAAAGATTCGTAATTGTACTCCTAACTTACTTCACGTCTTCATTCTAATTCCACGACTTGCTTTCGCGCTCACGTTCATGACACTATTCACGTTCATGATCGTATTTTGGCTTACGATTTTACGTTCTTTTCGTTCTGGGAAGTTTTGCAAGAACTTGAGAGACCAGACCCAAGTTTAGTATAACTCTCCATCATCAGATAGACGTTTCACGTCATATCCCACGTCTCACCTTGTAGCGTTTGACGTTACCGCCATTATATTCTATGATCACGATATGTCTCACATGTCATGTTCATTCCAAGTTCCTCATATCATGATCAAGATATGTTACACGTATCATGGATCACGATAGGTTTACTCATACTACACTCGCCATATCTCCACGTAGCACGTTCAAAATTTTTCACGTATCACGTTCAAAATTTTTCACGTACTACGTTTCTTTATGTCTCGCGCATCGTTTCTAATTATCAGTTAAGTCAGATTGTCTTGCATCGTAACGTTTCAGCTACCCTTGCACGTTAACTCTTATTTTTCCTCGATCGAATCTCGGGGATCTACCTTCTGTTGATAACCAAGAATTTCTTCGTATTCCAAGTCAAGGTCAAGAGGATCAAGATTTATCATTTGTGCCAGGATCTTCTGAAGGAACCGTTCCAAGAGGGAGGCCACTTGGAAACGGACAAGTCCATCCGGACTTCTAATCCATTTTTCTCTTATCAATTAGATATGTCCTTTCAGTCACGTCACGTTCCATGTCTTTTCAAGACATGTCATGTTCCACGTTCCCTTCTACCATGTCATCTTCATTTCCGTTATTTTTGCATACCTTTCCAGTTTGATTCGGGTATGTTTCGCTTCCAGTTACTTTATCTATAATTCGGGGACGAATTATTCTTTTTAGGGGGGAAGAATTGTAAAACCCGCATGCTTTTACCATGAATAGTGCCCTTAAGATCGTGCGTCCTAGATTAAAACTTACCTTATTGAGTATTGATCACATTCATGTGCTAATAATCAAGCAAGTGCATACGCGTATGACAGGATAAGTATCGATTACGTACGAACTCATGATAAACAGTTAATAAATATGCCAAGTGAACATAATTAAATCATGATCACCATTTAAAATACGAACTAGAATAATTACGTAAATACTTATAATATAATTACGAGCGTTAAGATTACGATAACTACATGATAAAATAAACAGAAACGCTTCAGACACGAACACGTTTAACCACGAACGAACACGAAACATCGGGACACGAGAAAAGGTACGGGTACCCCATGTGGGGCCCCCATACCCACGGCACAACAACCATAATGGGCTTAGCCCATGGACTTTTAACATGAAAGGGGGGGTTATGTAACTTTTCATTTCATTTTCACTTTTCTAGAAAATAAACATAAAAACCCTAAAAGAGTTTTCTCTCCTCCTCTTTGGCTTCTTTTGTGCCGCCACCCATATCAACACCATAGGAGGGTGTTGATTGATTTTTGACATTAAAACAAGTGCTAGAAACCGTATTGGTTCATCCCCTTTCAAGCTACGTATTGGTATATCATTCTAAACCCTTCTTTTTTGTAACACCCCATTTTGGAAATGGAATATTACGCATATCATGGCGTGTCATCAAAGCATACAAGGATAAATGTCTAAGCATTATTCAACCATAAAAGGAAATACCGGAATCAAACATCGGTATCCTAAAGTAAAGCTCATCACACACAAACATAAATACTGTAAAAGGAAGGACGAAACAATGTCCAAAGCAACTGTATCAAAGTAAAGGAATGCATAAAGTAAAGAAAGACAGTGAAGCTTCCAGTCCATATGCACCTACGTTTGAGATCTACGAGCGTCCCTGAGTACCTGCCGTTTTGGGAACATGAAAAGGAAAACGGCTGAGCAAGACGCTCAGTGCACGGATGTACAATATAGCATGAAATAGGATAAGCATGTAACATATAACAGCGGAAGACTAAGTACTGAGTAAACTGGTTAAGTAACATGAAAACTGGTTTTATAGTTTGAAAAGCCTTATGTTTAACCTGTAAAAACTGTTTTAACATATAAATACCATAGCCCATATAGGTCATGAAAAGGTCACGTGCATGAATACTTGGAGGGGTGACCTCATCATGCTGATTAGAGGGGATGCCTCTAATCAATATACTGGTTTGGGTAGGAGGGATCAGCTCCTTGTGAAGGGTGCAAGGCACACACCACATTCACCATGATAAACTGAATAAAACATGTAACTAGGATGCACCCATACGCCCCACCTGATATAATAATATGGCCAAACTGAAAAGGGACGCCACGAGCAATCACTCCGCCGTGGGGAAGTCATAACATCGGTGCCTCCAGTGCTATGGTTATGGTACCTCCATAACTAGGTGAAACTGGTCATGCTTGTATATGGCTATAGTTTATGCTAAATTAACATAAGCAGTTCAAAACAATAAAACAAATGCTGGGGAAAATAGTTGGCTGCATACGGGGAAATCCTAATAAGGAAGGAATGTCCATACTGAAAGGACGGGAATCCGTACCTCAAGTCCAGTGAATGAACGGAAGAAAGACTCCTACTTCTGGATCACTAACGCTACATGAATACACACGTGTATAAGTATCGATTCACTGATTACGTACTGGGTTTTGTGTCTCATTATAGCTGATTTGGTATGTTTTAGGTCATGGTTCACTGTTTAAAGCCTTAAACTGTGTTTATCTTGTATTCTGATTTATCTGATTAAGTATTACTGGTGTTTCATGTATTAATATACTTACTGTGTAATAATAAGTAACTTTCCAAAAATAGCAGGTTTCCAAAAATAGAAAGTTTCCAAAAATATAAAGTTTCCAAAAATAGAAAGTTACCAAAAATAGAAAGTTTCCAAAAATAGAAAGTTTCCAAAAATAGAAAGTTTCCAAAAATAGAAAGTTTCCAAAAATAGAAAGTTTCCAAAAATAGAATTTACTGCTTAAAATAGATTAGTTTCTAAAAATAGAAAGTTTCCAAAAATAGATCAGCTGCCTTAATTAAATAAGTTTCCATATATAGAAGGTTTCCATGATTAGATTAGCTGCCTGAAATAGATAGATTTCCATATATAGAAGGTTTCCATAATTAGATTAGTTGCCTTATTTAATTAAGTTTCTATAAATAGAAGTTTCCATATTTAGAATTAAGCTGGTTACATAAGCTAACATATAAGTCTAAGTGTTTATAAGCTTGTTCCTTAAGTCATATGATATAGTATATAGTTTAATTATTATTTCATGTATTTTAATTAAACTATAGGTTAAGCATTTTAATTAAAGTATAACATGTTTTAATTAAAATGAAATGAAAATACTTAGGTTAAAATGTGTATTATTATTATTAATAATATAACCTAAGTCATGTCTAAATTAATTAATTATAGGCATGTTTTAAATAATTAATTAATTATAACTTATAACATAAAAATACTTAGGTTAAATTAATGTCATGTTAAACTAATAATTAAAATAACCTAAGTCATGATTTAATTAATATTTCATGTTATTAATTAATTATATCCTAAGTTCATGATTCATAAAGATTAACATGTAGCATAAATCATGATTTAACCAACGAACCGTGAACCGGGCATGAAATCGACACCGTACCCCGAACCAAATCGGGGTTCCCCTTGGTTCCTTGCTGCCGTGGGACCCACACCACCAAACCGGGACCACATGGTCTCGGTGGTGGTTTCTAGGCCAAGCCGTGACCCCCTTAGGGCACGGTCTAGGCGTCGGCTAAACCAAACACCCGTAAAACACCCTTTTGATTTTACCCTTTAACCAAATACATGTTAATTTTATGTTTTTAATTAGGTTTTAAAAACATCATGTTCTTAATTAATTTTACCAAATCAAATCAAAAGAAATAATTAAAAAGAAAGGTTAAAAAGGTATACCGAATGTGTGGATCAATAAAGGATGAACAAACACTAATACTTGTACAATATCCATGATCAAAATCAACAAGAACACCTCCTTTGGTGTTGTAGAAGTGGCGGCCAAAAATGGGGAGGAAGAAGGAGAGGAGAAACTTTTTAGGGTTTTATCTTTTTTCTAGGTTTTGTCAAAATGAACAAGTTTTTCCAAATTTTTCATGTTAGTAATTTTGCATGGGCTAAGCCCATTTCTTCTTCCAAATTTCGTGGATATGGGGCCCACAAGGGGTAACCCAAATGTTTTTCGTGTCTAAATAATAAGTGTGTTCTCGTGTTCGTTCGTGGTTAAACGTGTTCGTGTTTAAAGTGTTTCTGTTTATTTTATCATGTAGTTTATCGTATTCTTAACGCTCGTAATTATATTATATGTATTTACGTAATTATTTTAGTTCGTGTTTTAATTATGTTCATGGTTTCATGATCGCATGTTCGTGATTAATTATTGTTTAAATAATTATTACGTGATCGTGCATAGTAATTACTTATTAACTGCTTATCATGAGTTTGTACGTAATCGATACTTATCATGTCATACACGTATGCACTTACTTGATTAATAGCACATGAATGTGATCAATACTGAATAAGGTAAGTTTTAATCTAGGACGTACGATTTTAAGGGCACTATTCATGGTAAAAGCATGCGGGTGTTACAATTCTTCCCCTCTAAAAAGAATAATTCGTCCCCGAATTATAGATAAAGTAACTGGAAGCAAAACATACCCGAATCAAACTGGAAAGGTATGCAAAATAACGGAAATGAAGGTGACATGGTAGAAGGGAACGTGGAACGTGACATGTCTTGAAAAGACATGGAACGTGACGTGACTGAAAGGACATATCTAATCGATAAGAGAAAAAAAATGGATAAGAAGTCCGGATGAACTAGTCCGTTTCCAAGTGGCCTCCCTCTTGGAACGGTTCCTTCAGAAGATCCTGACACTAATGATAAATCTTGGTCCTCCTGACCTTGACTTGGAATACGAAGAAATTCTTGGTTATCAACGGAAGGTAGATCCCCTAAATTCGATCGAGGAAAAAAATAAGAGTTAACGTGCAAGGGTAGCTGAAACGTTACGATGCAAGACAATCTGACTTAACTGATAATTAGAAACGATGCGCGAGACATAAAGAAACGTAGTACGTGAAAATTTTTGAACGTGATACGTGAAAAATTTTGAACGTGCTACGTGGAGATATGGCGAGTGTAGTATAAGTAAACATATCGTGATCCATGATACGTGTAACCTATTTTGATCATGATATGAGGAACGTGGAATGAACATGACATGTGAGACATATCGTGATCATAGAATATAATGGCAGTAACGCCAAACGCTACAAGGTGAGACGTGGAATATGACGTGAAACGTCTATCTGATGATGGAGAGTTATACTAAAGTTGGGTCTGGTCTCACAAGTTCTTGCAAACTTCCCAGAATGAGAAAAGAAATGAACGTAAAATCGTAAGCCAAAATACGATCATGAACGTGAATAGTGTCATGAACGTGAGCGCGAAAGCAAGTCTTGGAATTAGAATGAAGACGTGAAGTAAGTTAGGAGTACCATTACGAATCTTTGTCTGACCCGATAGCTGAGGGATTGCCAAGTGATCGGATGAGCCTTGGCTGGAACATGTTCGTTCAATCTGTTGGTTCTGAAATCCGTACGGATGTAAGGATTCTGCAGACTTGATCAAACTGTTGGCGATAACCCAAATAGCATCATGCTTCTTCTGAGTTTGCTGAAATCTGGTAACTAAAATCCATGGAGATCTTGTCCCTTTTCGATTCACAATATCATATGATGAAAACATACCCGTCTGTTGGTGTCCTATCTTAGCCTGTTTGTATAACAGGTATGAAGATATGAACGTAACTGTATCCTGCTTCGAAGAAACTTGATACATAGAAGGTTGCGAAACTCTTAGTCTTTGAATCAGACTTCTCCCAGCGTAGGATTTTCTAGAACACCTAATGCAGTGTAGGGTTCTCTCCTTTACGCATAAGCTGAGTCATGGTAAGATTAACCGTAGAATGCCATGTGATTCAGTGTGTCACTGTAATCAAACAGAATTGATATTGAAAAAAATTTCCAGGGTAGAATTTCTCTTGTCATAGAATTTGCAACATAGTGCAGATATGGTCTTCCTGTACTTCTCTAGGCTTAGAGGAAATCAGGTTATCCTCAATGAAAACGCTGATGAATTTGTTTAGGAGTTCATGGAAACTCAATTAATTAAGTCCATAATGCGGTTGGAGCATTGATGAGACTAATTCAAAATCATACATCTAGCATGACCGAGTCGTGTACGAATAGCAGTCATGGACATGTCCTGCTTTTTCACTCGGCACTGTTGGCAGCATGATCGTGAGTTCGATCTTGGAAAAGTGATTAACACTATAAGGTCGATTGGACATGTTGTCAATACGTGGAGGAGAATAACGGTCATGAATGGTGATTTGTTTAAGTCAACGGTAGTCGACACAAGATCTCATGGTACCATCCTTCTCCTTGAAGGTTCTTCTGGAGTGTAAGGAAAAATTTTGGAATAAACCGTTGGTTATGCGTAAAAGGACCTTAGTAGTCGTGGGTTACTGACAGCTAGAAAATTTTAGCAATATGGCTAACAAAGCACGTGCTTGAAAAGCATAGATAATTTGTACAGATTTTCCGATGGAAAATCAAGTTGAATGTATTCAGGAGCCTGAACGTTACTGTACATAATTATGAATCATAGCATGGTGTGGTGTTCATAGTACATAATTAGGATAAAATTCATCTCTTGTCTGTCCGAGGAAATGCGTTAGCAGCTTGGATCTTATCATTAAGCTGAAGGAAAACCTTCGTATGCGTGGGGAATACGAAAGGCGTCCTTCATGGTTATGAATATATGAACTATGGTGAAAGAAATGAATGTGACATCAGCAACGTGACAGTTCTCACTGATGCGCCGATAATGGTATAGAAATTCTTGTGGCCTGATTAATACCTGGCACAACAACATAGATATACCCTTGGAGGGTACCCTGAATTTCTTAGAAATGTTCCATAATTAGACGTGAGTCATGTGTCTTGACTCGTGTCTTGAGAAATGTGAGCGTGACATATGTCTTGACAGGTATCTTGACATGTGTCTCAGAAAGTATACGTGAGACATGTGTCTTGACTGATGTCTTGACATGTGTCTCGAGACGTGTAACAATTAGAACTACAAATATTAGGTTAATATGCCAGAATTGGCGGATCGGTTGTACTACTGATTATTTGTATGTCTGATCACGTCCGTGGCCGGAGCCTCGGTTGCGATTTCTAGGATAGTTGCTGTCATAGTAGTGGTTACTATCATCTTGTCTGTCGGTTCCCTGACGGTCATTCTCATGACCGTGACTCATGTAACTATTTAGCTGAGTGGCCGGCTGGTACTGGTTTGCACTCACATGGCTGAAATGACAGCCGAACGACGTGTGACATGTAACTATGAATTTAGGACAATGATTGATGGGAATTGTTTGATGGTGAAGCATCTTCTCGTCTAATTGCTTTGCTCCGACGCCTTTGTCTTCGTCTTTTAGGATCTCCAGGTTGTGAACAGCATCAGCATCAGCATCTCGTAGCGTCTCCCAACATCAGCAGCCTCAACCTTCAGTAACATCTCCAAGCTATGAGCGGCATCGACAATCTTGTAGAATATCAGTAAGTGAACATACGCCTGAGATGATTTAGAATCGACTAGCGAATACTCGTGAAGTATTGCAAGTAGAATACACATGGATTAATACACATGAATTACGGTACGTGGAGTACACATGGAATGCACATGAAATGATCGGTATGGACTCGTTCATTTGTCATGATTTAAGGAAAGTAAACCGGTTAAACGGTTAAGAAAACCATCATGATAACCTGACAGTATTAGCATAGACATCATTCTGGTTGCATAGAGAAACGCTAAAGTGTGGTTACACAAAATTCAACGATGATTTGCCTGACAGCGTGATCAATGAAAACCAACCATGACTATCATGAAAGCATGATTCAAGAAATCTAACAATGTCTTGTAGGACAACTTAAATAACAAAAGAGGCGTGAAACATAATCAACATGAAGACGGAATTATCATGAGGAAACATGAAACCATCTATTACGAAGAAGTGTATAACATAATCAGCATGAAACTGAAGTTAACCATGACAGTATGAAGGCATACTTGACATAAAAAAAAAAAAAAAAAAAAAAAAAAAACATAATAACTTATGATGGGACATGAAAAAAATTTTATGCCAATTTAAATCATGAGAAAAATTTTATGCAAGAAAAACAGTGCATGAATGCGTAATGTAGTTTATAAAACCTTTATATGTGCGAGGGAACGCCTATGGGTCGGTTCCAAAACAAAAGACATGGCGAGGGGACGCCTATGGGTCGGTCCCAAAGTTAAAAGTTTCGATAAAAGCACATGCGACTAAATAGGGCCAGTCCTGTACCAACCATTACTTAGTCAAAATTCCTGTAACAGATGACATATGATATAAATGCATGAATGCATGAAACATAATAATTAAAAGTCATTGTCAAAACTTAACAGAAAAATTTTTATGTGAAAATTATGAACTACTGGGGTCAGTCCACATCGTCACAGTTCACGAGGAACATCATGCATAGACAATGACACATAACTAAGTATGGATGACGGTTGTTCATTCCGTATTAGTAAGACGATACTGGTGAAAACATCATGGTGAAAACAACAAGGTGCTGAAAACGTCATGGCTAAAACAAAAAGGTGCTGAAAACGTAATGGTTGAAACAACAACGCGCTGAAACATCAATACGTGGAATAACAAACGTTGGCTTAGGAAGCTCCTGGTGACTACCCACTAGTCACAGGTCGAGTTTTAGAGCCTACAGGTCGAAGCCTTGTCTCTGATACCATAATTGTAACACCCCATTTTGGAAATGGAATATTACGCATATCATGGCGTGTCATCAAAGCATACAAGGATAAATGTCTAAGCATTATTCAACCATAAAAGGAAATACCGGAATCAAACATCGGTATCCCAAAGTAAAGCTCATCACACACAAACATAAATACTGTAAAAGGAAGGACGAAACAATGTCCAAAGCAACTGTATCAAAGTAAAGGAATGCATAAAGTAAAGAAAGACAGTGAAGCTTCCAGTCCATATGCACCTACGTTTGAGATCTACGAGCGTCCCTGAGTACCTGCCGTTTTGGGAACATGAAAAGGAAAACGGCTGAGCAAGACGCTCAGTGCACGGATGTACAATATAGCATGAAATAGGATAAGCATGTAACATATAACAGCGGAAGACTAAGTACTGAGTAAACTGGTTAAGTAACATGAAAACTGGTTTTATAGTTTGAAAAGCCTTATGTTTAACCTGTAAAAACTGTTTTAACATATAAATACCATAGCCCATATAGGTCATGAAAAGGTCACGTGCATGAATACTTGGAGGGGTGACCTCATCATGCTGATTAGAGGGGATGCCTCTAATCAATATACTGGTTTGGGTAGGAGGGATCAGCTCCTTGTGAAGGGTGCAAGGCACACACCACATTCACCATGATAAACTGAATAAAACATGTAACTAGGATGCACCCATACGCCCCACCTGATATAATAATATGGCCAAACTGAAAAGGGACGCCACGAGCAATCACTCCGCCGTGGGGAAGTCATAACATCGGTGCCTCCAATGCTATGGTTATGGTACCTCCATAACTAGGTGAAACTGGTCATGCTTGTATATGGCTATAGTTTATGCTAAATTAACATAAGCAGTTCAAAACAATAAAACAAATGCTGGGGAAAACAGTTGGCTGCATACGGGGAAATCCTAATAAGGAAGGAATGTCCATACTGAAAGGACGGGAATCCGTACCTCAAGTCCAGTGAATGAACGGAAGAAAGACTCCTACTTCTGGATCACTAACGCTACATGAATACACACGTGTATAAGTATCGATTCACTGATTACGTACTGGGTTTTGTGTCTCATTATAGCTGATTTGGTATGTTTTAGGTCATGGTTCACTGTTTAAAGCCTTAAACTGTGTTTATCTTGTATTCTGATTTATCTGATTAAGTATTACTGGTGTTTCATGTATTAATATACTTACTGTGTAATAATAAGTAACTTTCCAAAAATAGCAGGTTTCCAAAAATAGAAAGTTTCCAAAAATAGAAAGTTTCCAAAAATAGAAAGTTACCAAAAATAGAAAGTTTCCAAAAATAGAAAGTTTCCAAAAATAGAAAGTTTCCAAAAATAGAAAGTTTCCAAAAATAGAATTTACTGCTTAAAATAGATTAGTTTCTAAAAATAGAAAGTTTCCAAAATAGATCAGCTGCCTTAATTAAATAAGTTTCCATATATAGAAGGTTTCCATGATTAGATTAGCTGCCTGAAATAGATAGATTTCCATATATAGAAGGTTTCCATAATTAGATTAGTTGCCTTATTTAATTAAGTTTCTATAAATAGAAGTTTCCATATTTAGAATTAAGCTGGTTACATAAGCTAACATATAAGTCTAAGTGTTTATAAGCTTGTTCCTTAAGTCATATGATATAGTATATAGTTTAATTATTATTTCATGTATTTTAATTAAACTATAGGTTAAGCATTTTAATTAAAGTATAACATGTTTTAATTAAAATGAAATGAAAATACTTAGGTTAAAATGTGTATTATTATTATTAATAATATAACCTAAGTCATGTCTAAATTAATTAATTATAGGCATGTTTTAAATAATTAATTAATTATAACTTATAACATAAAAATACTTAGGTTAAATTAATGTCATGTTAAACTAATAATTAAAATAACCTAAGTCATGATTTAATTAATATTTCATGTTATTAATTAATTATATCCTAAGTTCATGATTCATAAAAATTAACATGTAGCATAAATCATGATTTAACCAACGAACCGTGAACCGGGCATGAAATCGACACCGTACCCCGAACCAAATCGGGGTTCCCCTTGGTTCCTTGCTGCCGTGGGACCCACACCACCAAACCGGGACCACATGGTCTCGGTGGTGGTTTCTAGGCCAAGCCGTGACCCCCTTAGGGCACGGTCTAGGCGTCGGCTAAACCAAACACCCGTAAAACACCCCTTTGATTTTACCCTTTAACCAAATACATGTTAATTTTATGTTTTTAATTAGGTTTTAAAAACATCATGTTCTTAATTAATTTTACCAAATCAAATCAAAAGAAATAATTAAAAAGAAAGGTTAAAAAGGTATACCGAATGTGTGGATCAATAAAGGATGAACAAACACTAATACTTGTACAATATCCATGATCAAAATCAACAAGAACACCTCCTTTGGTGTTGTAGAAGTGGCGGCCAAAAATGGGGAGGAAGAAGGAGAGGAGAAACTTTTTAGGGTTTTATCTTTTTTCTAGGTTTTGTCAAAATGAACAAGTTTTTCCAAATTTTTCATGTTAGTAATTTTGCATGGGCTAAGCCCATTTCTTCTTCCAAATTTCGTGGATATGGGGCCCACAAGGGGTAACCCAAATGTTTTTCGTGTCTAAATAATAAGTGTGTTCTCGTGTTCGTTCGTGGTTAAACGTGTTCGTGTTTAAAGTGTTTCTGTTTATTTTATCATGTAGTTTATCGTATTCTTAACGCTCGTAATTATATTATATGTATTTACGTAATTATTTTAGTTCGTGTTTTAATTATGTTCATGATTTCATGATCGCATGTTCGTGATTAATTATTGTTTAAATAATTATTACGTGATCGTGCATAGTAATTACTTATTAACTGCTTATCATGAGTTTGTACGTAATCGATACTTATCATGTCATACACGTATGCACTTACTTGATTAATAGCACATGAATGTGATCAATACTGAATAAGGTAAGTTTTAATCTAGGACGTACGATTTTAAGGGCACTATTCATGGTAAAAGCATGCGGGTTTTACATTTTTAATTCTTTTTAATCCTTGATTATTTTCATGAACATGTTATTATTTTCTTATTAAAACATGATATTTAAACATTGATCTAACATGTTTTGGGGTTAATTAAAATCAAAGAATGATTTAAAAGGGTGTTTGTTTTTAGCCGCCTAGCAAAACAAACCCGAGGGGGGTTTGGTTTGCTTATTGCCGCCACCACCAAGACCATTTTAGGTCTTGGTTGGTGCTTGTGGGACCCACGGCAGCAGGGAGACACATGTGCCCCGGGTGTGGCTCGGGGTACGGTGTCGAATTCATGACCGATTCATGGTTCGTTGGTTAAAATCATGATCTATGTTACATGTTAATTTTTATGAATCATGAACTTAGGATATAAATTAATTAATAACATGAGATATTAATTAAATCATGATTTAGGTTATTTTAATTATTAGTTTAACATTACATTAATTTAACCTAAGTATTTTTATGTTATAAGTTATAATTAATTAATTATTTAAAACATGCCTATAATTAATTAATTTAGACATGACTTAGGTTATGTTATTAATACATAATGATACACATTTTAACCTAAGTATTTTTATTCCATTTTAATTAATACATGTTATACTTTAATTAAAATGCTTAACCTATAGTTTAATTAAAATACATGAAATAATAATTAAACTATACACTATACCATATGACTTAAGAGATAAGCTTATAAACACTTAGACTTATATGTTAGCTTATGTAACCAGCTTAATTCTAATTATGGAAACCTTCTATATATGGAAATCTATCTATTTCAGGCAGCTAATCTAATTATGGAAACCTTCTATATATGGAAACTTATTTAATTAAGGCAGCTGATCTATTTTTGGAAACTTTCTATTTTTAGAAACTAATCTATTTTAAGCAGTAAATTCTATTTTAGGAAACTTTCTATTTTTGGAAACTTTCTATTTTTGGAAACTTTCTATTTTTGGAAACTTTCTATTTTTGGTAACTTTCTATTTTTGGAAACTTTCTATTTTTGGAAACTTTCTATTTTTGGAAACCTGCTATTTTTGGAAAGTTACTTATTATTACACAGTAAGTATAATAATACATGAAACACCAGTAATACTTAATCAGATTAATCAGAATACTAGATAAACACAGTTTAAGGCTTTAAACAGTAAACCATGACCTAAAACATACAAGTAAGCTAAGATGAGACATACAACCCAGTACGTAATCAGTGAATCGATACTTATACACGTGTGTATTCATGTAGCTTTAGTGATCCAGAAGTAGGAGTCTTTCTTCCGTTCATTCACTGGACTTGAGGTACGGATTCCCGTCCTTTCAGTATGGACATTCTTTCCTTATTAGGATTTCCCCGTATGCAGCCAACTGTTTTCCCCAGTATTTGTTTTATTGTTTTGAACTGCTTATGTTTAATTAGCATAATCTATAGCCATATACAAGCATGACCAGTTTCACCTAGTTATGGAGGTACCATAACCATAACATTGGAGGCACCAATGTTATGACTTCCCCACGGCGGAGTGATTGCTCGTGGCGTCCCTTTCAGTTTTGGCCATATTATTATATCAGGTGGGGCGTATGGGTGCATCCTAGTTACATGTTTTTATTCAGTATTTCATGGTGAATGTGGTGTGTGCCTTGCATCCTTCACAAGGAGTTGATCCCTCCTACCCAAACCAGTATATTAATTAGAGGCATCCCCTCTAATCAGCATGATGAGGTCACCCCTCCAAGTATTCATGCACGTGACCTTTTCATGACCTATATGGGCTATGGTATATTTATGTTAAAACAGTTTTCATAAGATAAACATAAGGCTTTTCAAACTATAAAACCAGTTTTCTTAATACTTAACCAGTTTATTCAGAACTTAGTCTTCCGCTGTTATATGTTACATGCTTATCCTATTCATGCTATATTGTATATCCGTGCACTGAGCGTTTTGCTCAGCCGTTACTTTCCTTTCCATGTCCCAAAACGGCAGGTACCCAAGACTCGAGCATTTGGAGGACATGCATAGGATGGAAGCTGCCATAGACTTCTTCTCCTGTTGCCTTCATATATTTATGCTTGTTTAGTCTTTCATTCAGTTCATTTACTTTGTTATGTTTTGGGCTTATGTTTGGGAACCGATGTTTGATTCTGGTTTTCCCTATGGTCATGTATGTTTTACTATATATTACCTTGCATGCTTTGATGACACGCCATAATCACGCGTGACATTCCATTTATCAAAATGGGGTGTTACAATAAGACTTTGTCATTTCCCTTTGTTATCAACTTTAGAATAATCATAAACTTAAGTACAGGTGCTTGCGATCACGATGAGATCGGTCGTTTCTTGGCAGGGCAACTTAACACTGTTACAGCCATGGCGGCCCGCATCGTGTTGATTCGAGTGTTACCTTATTTGAGCCTCTTGCGGCACCGAAACGATTACTTTACGGATGGAATCGGAATCGGCGGTGGTGGTGCATTCTCACACCTACTATCATTTGTGTGAGAGAAGGAGCGGTTTTTCATATGATATTTCAGAAGCCACAAAAGTGTATAGCCCTTTTTTTTAATCTCTTTATGAGACGTTTTACTATTCCTAGGGATGCGAGATTCCTCTGTATTATTAAGGTTAAAATTAACATTTCATTTACACTGTTAGTTTGGTTCTTTTGGTCTGCGTTACAAAATGATGGGTGTATATGTCATTTTGGGATCACGCTACCTTTTTGTTATATCTGTTACAACCGCCTTAGATTCGCTTCGTTATGGGCTATGATGAGTATAGGTGCTTTTGATCATGTTGAGATCGGTAGTATCTTGGCAGGGAAACTTAAAACTGTTGCAGCCATGGCGGCCGCATCCTTTTGGTTCGATTCTTACCTTCTCTGAGCCTCTTGAGGAATCAAAACGATTCGTTTAACTTGCTGCACTATTTACATTTTTTCGGTTGTTGAGCTGTACACATCATGGTGTTCGTTCGATTTTGGAACTCTTTTAAGGTAAAAAAACAGGCCACTTAATTGTGGTTTATAATAAACATTACCGTATTATACTTATATGATTTTATGAAAAAAAGATTTCTAATTATGTTGCTTTTCTGACATAAAGCAAAAGTGTCATAAATCTAACTTACACTTTTCATGCTCTATGCACAGATACTACTGTGTAATTACCTGTTAATTTGGCTAATCTACGTAGCCGTTTGCAGGCGAGGATAAAAAAGATAATGCAAGCATACAAGATGTGGAAAAGTTGCCTAGGAAATGTCTGTTTTAGTTTGCAAATACATATTACTTTGGGACTAGGGCCCGACATTGTAGCATTCTAATCCTATTAGGTACCCAACATCTGTACCATATACTTATTCACATTTGCTACTTACTATAGATTCATCGTTATTGATTTCTATTATACTTGCATATCTTGGGTGAGATATTGATACTGAAGTCTTCCAAATGCAGCATCAAGTTACTCCAAAGAATATAATATCATGGGTTTCTGCTGATTTTCCGAATGCCGATATTGCTACCAGTGTTTGGGTCACATACTATGCTATTGTCTAAAGGAATGATTAAATAAATAATGTTTGCATATTTGGAGCCGGCGGTGAATTTTTTGACAGTTGATACCTCACGGATGCTGCTTATACTAAAATAAAGTTACAATCGCTCCTGCTATTGTCTAGAAGAAGGATTAAATAAACAAGAATAAGGTGGCGAATATGCAATTTGTCATGTGCATAAGAAAGTGTTAAATATTATGCTACGATAAATATTCGGTAAGCAACGAGGATTGGAAGGTAAGAACCCGAAGGTTAAAAGCACCAATTCTTCATTTCTTTAATTTTCATTCTTACATATGTTTCGTTGCTTCTGATGTTATTTTCAGTTGTGAAAATGTAGGACGAGGCCAGATTTTTAGGAGAAGAAAGGAGACCAAAAGAGGGCATGATAAATGGAATGTTGACGAGGGGCACAATTAAGATGGTATGATGCAAAAATATTAGCATATAGCGTATGATCATTACTTATTAAGGATTAGTGTTGAACTAGAACAATTCAAATTATTATTGCAAACAGATTTAGAATCTGCTAGAAAAATATAAGATGAATGTTCATATAGAGAAAGTTTAGGATAGCCATAAGTAACGTCTTTATCTGTTCATATAGAGAAAGTTTAGGATAGCCATAGGTAACGTCTTTATCTGTTCATATAGAGAAAGTTTAGGATAGCCATAGGTAACATCTTTATCTGCAGATGCATATAGTTTAAAAGTTTTCAGATGTTACCAAATGACCAACATCGAGGGTGTTTGTTTTGGCTTATATAAACGCCTTATGACTTATTTGATTTTGGGCTTATGTTTTATACGCACACTATTTGTGGCAAATTTCAAATCTTTTCGGCTTATATATGTTCATTAGGAAAAAATGAACTCATATAAGCGAGAAAATTTCAAAATAAGCTATCAAAACTGAGGTGTCAACTAGATCTAAAACAAGTTAGTACTCCAGCCCATCTAACTGGAATATATAACGAGGACAAAAAGGAGGGAGATGGGCTGTAAAAAACCTTTTTAGGATATATAGATGAATTTCTTATTTTCAAGTTAGTTGCAACAGCATAAACCTTTTGCATACTGATTAAAAGCAGGTAAACTGAAAAATAAGTAATGCCAAACACGCTCTTATTTAGGTGTAAAATAAGCAACCTTTGGTACCAACTTCTTATGCCGTATCTGTTTGCTTATTCTGAAAATAAATGCATTGCCTTCATTCAGAAGCTTAGGAACCGGGATTCAGCGTGGGCGTTAGAAGTGATATGATAGGTTAATAGGTGTCTAATAACTTAATGTGCGTCTTATTGGTCGTTTTACATTTTTATTGCCGATGGATTGGAGAAACAAATTTAGTAGGCACTAAATGGGGCCATGTCAACTAGAAATATAACATAATTTCAACACCTTAGAAATATTAGCTACTAAAAATATATGACGTTTTAAACGAGCAAAATAACACTTTCTCCAAATTAAGAACATATGACCAAAATACAGGAAATGCATGTTCTGATTGCATAATCTACTTTTAGAATGCAAGCTTTGACATACTGATATATGGTGATAAAACTGATAAGTAAATTTTCTCATTGGGATTAGAATGCAAGCTTTGATATATAATTGATATATATGCTGATAGAACTGATTCAAGGCCCCCACAACTCCATTCATGAACGCAGGTGCAGTGATTGTTGGTCAAGTGAGGAAATTAAAGGTCACTAAGGTGGGACAACGCACGATCCATCGTCCATTTTTTTAGTTGAATCCGATGAAAGGCTTCGAGCAGGAATGTATTTTCAATAACACCATCTTATCACTATAATATAGCTTCTGAAAAGGCGATGGCATGATGATAAACTTAATCCTTTTCTAAAAATAGGAAGTACAAGTCTATAGAAGTAAAATATCAGGTTAGTACCAATATTTTTATTGCAGAAATTTGTTTAGCAATTAAAGCTATTAAGAGAGTATTTGTGCTATCTAAAGCAATCGGTTTTGAATGTGTACATGGTATATGTTTTTTTTTACCAGTACATGGTATATGTTAACTTGATGTTCTGCACCTGCAAACATGTAGATATTTCAAATAATTATAGTTTATTACATGTGCAAAACCGGTATACTAACGGCCATAATTGTTTGTAGAACAGCTATATGTGCAACGTGCCTTTATAACATGTACCAACACTTGCCCGAACAAACAACAATTCAAACGCTCCGCGGCGAAGCGCGGGCACTAACCCTAGTAAACTCAATACGCGGGTAAGCTTTCTTTGGGTGTAAAACCGGTTGATCCGGCGGTTCAACCGGTTGAACCGATTGACCCATGAACCAGTCAGTAAACCGGGTTAACTAAAAAACCGGGTTTTAAAGCATTGATAATTTCTATCCCACATCTACCACTTACCTTTTTCTTCTCAAACCATGTATCGAGTAAATAGTAAATCTAATAGTTTGTCATCATCTTGTTTACATCATCATCATGTTACGAACCAAATCTCTTTGTCATCATAAGCATAATCAATCGTGGGTATTTTCTTTTATTTGATCTTCTCTAATAAATCAATACTTCATTATTACTTTCTCTAGTAGTAATTTGATTAACATACTGATGATATTTATTAATTATAATTTTAGATTATTTCATTTTTAGGATTTATCGTGTTGTTGCTAATTTAGTATTAATTATGAAATTGGGTACATTTAGATTAAGCTTGTTTCGAATCAGTTTATGAAGTAAATAAAGCTAATTGATCTAGCGGGTTTGTTTTTTCAACTCCAATTTTGTATAAAAATTGAGTTTTTGTTCTTGCTCATTACTGGATCTAGGGTTTTAGTTTTCTTGAGCAACACTGCATCTTTTTTTGTGGGGTTTTTATGATTTTTTTTTTGTGTTTTCGATATTATTTGTGGGTTTTAATTGTTATACAGTTGCATTGACTTTTTCTTGTTTTTATAAAAATTTCAAGATTAAGAAAAAAGGGGTGAGATTGGTTATGTAATAAGGCGATTTGATGCATCTTTCACTATGGAAGATGTTTCTATTAAAAAAGGTAGATTAGCAAATTGGCTATGTCAAAATAGGAACGTTTAGATGACCAATGAATTTGTACAATAATCGCATGTTCACAAAAAATTTATCTATCATTCCACATATTTATAATGAAAATTAGTAAAACTCATGAAAATCCTCACATAAATTTTTTTTGTTCTCTTAAAAAATATTTTTTTTGAACTGTGGATCTTTTCTTTTTTAGTTTGCGTTTGAGATTCATGCACAATTACCTTTTCATTTTGGTAAAAAAATGTTATCGAGCTTAATTGATGAGAAACTTGGGATTTAAGATGAGAAGTGATAATGGGCTTTTTTAATTTTTCAAAAAGACTTGACCTTTTTTCACTATAATGCAAAGTTTGTAACTTATCTAGTGTTCAAAAATAAAAAAGCACACGAAAATAAAAGTGTAATCGATGTTGGACATTCATGTATTTTATGTCAACTTCCATAGTCTGCCTATGCATTAGCTAAGGCCCGGGCTCTTGGTTTTGGATGGGCAATGGCAAAGCAATCAAGTGTATCGTTCTCCAAATGGAATCTTTAGTCGCTGTGATGGTTTTATCATATGGAGTTCACCACTTTGAAGCAAGCCCGAGCTAATTTAATGACAACCTATGTCGAAGATATAAAATGAGATCAATGAATATATCGCAACTGTGATTTCAAAGATATTAGTTCTTCTGACCTAAGAAACTATTTGACTTCAAAGTCATGCCTTGAGAAATTGTCAATTGTCTTAATTTTGGAATTTCAGTTTGTTTCCTGTTTTAGAATGGTTATTGTATGTGATAAATTCTTTTTACTTCTCGGGATGCTACTGATGCTTTAAGTGGAACAGAGAACTCGTTGTTTCCAATGGAATGACAGATGTTGAACTACAAAGAGGGCCGCAGGTAAAAATCATTGTACCATAAACCTGGAATAATGCATTTCCATCTAAAGCTTGTAGTTGTAATATCTTTGTGAACTTTGGTCATTCAGCAAGCAATAGAATCAACAGTAAAACCTCTGTCGTAGCAAAATCAAACACTTCTAAATGTGTGACTTTTGAACCGCCAACTATTCTCAAGTCGATTGTCCAATACGCTTGTACAAAATTACCAGACTAGCCCCTAATATTCAACATGTCACCGAAGTTAACCTCCCTGAAACAACTGCACCGACATAAGTGCTTTGTTAAGACAAATTATCGAGCAGAATATGTCATCAGAGCTAATAAGTTGGAAATAAGATCCTACATATATAAAATATATAAAACACGAAGTAAAGTCAGATCTTGGCTTCTCTTTCCGAAACCGGTTATGTTATCGTGTGTTCTAAGCGATGATCTTACTTTTTCTTGTTGGTTTAACTGAGATCCAAACTCATGTACACCCGTTTATTGATGACCTTACCAATGGATTTATTTTGACCATGATTCTATATACGTAATCAGTCAGCACATCAGTTAGTTTTAATAATATTTTTTGTATCAGGTTCTACCCATTATCTGCATCCGAGAGTCTGTCACAATGTATACGAAAGCAAAAGGTACCCAAAACATGTTAGTATTTGGCATAATATTAACTCAACATGTAAGTATGTATCGTGTACCCACCTTTTTGTTTTCTTCAGAAGGCTAACCATCCTCATCATCATTTGGCTCCTCATTTGTAACACAGGTTATTTTCATGTCCATATATTCTAATTCCAATAATAATTCCACCATAAGTGACATGTTAGTGCTTTCAAGAGATAATGGATCTATACATACTAATTTTTTTTATTGTTTCTGGATTTAAATGGTAGAATTGTTTTTTAACCTTTTCTTCTTTCCAATTCAAGGACAACTTCTCATAAATGTTTTGTTTTCTTCTTAACAATCACCACACACATTTTCCTTTTTACAAAACTCCATGTATCTTTGATTTGCTCTATATACCTTTGTGTCATGATCTGAAATACATGTTAATTAAGAAGCTTAGTATTAAGAAAGTTCATAACTAATATGCATGTTTGTACACACTTAGTTCAACAAAATATAAACCATAACATAACACATATAACTTTACGTGCTTTTAGAATCCTAGTTTTTTATTAAGCATAGCTTCTTAGATCTACCCCTTATTGAGTCTGATGTGATCTTACTTTTCTTCTGTTACATAGATCAGTGTTCTAATATTATCACTGATTTTCCTTGTAGGTGAAACGACCAAAAAGGAAAAAAAATACATTCAAGAAGGGGTGCGGCCCTACTTCAGAAAAGCATTCCTTGTTTCACCAACGGAGTTTATGTAGGATATTGTCATGCTTTCGTTGGTGTTCCAACGCTTCTTCGGGATGTCTTTCTGTCTTGACCTGTAATAGATGTTAATCATGAAGCTTAGTATCAAGTAAGTCCATAACTAATATGCATGTTTGTAAAAACTATTGAAGGGTAATAATTTATTCCTTGCCTCATGTCCCAAATACAATGGAAATATATAATACATGATAACCTCGAATGTTATATGGGCTAGGCCTAATATATTACAGGGCCTAATACAATGAGATATGCTGACTATGAGTAAGCAAGTAAGCAACTGGGTTTTTCTATCCCAGCCAGAAATAACCTCCTAATTTCTATCCAGTTTACACGTTTTTCTTCAACCCTAATCTCCTTCATCATCGGCAACTATGGCCGTAGAAGACACCCCTCCACCTTCATCCTCCGATAAGATCATACCTTTTAGCATCCCTAACAAGGTTCCCATCAAATTGGACCTTGAAAAACATAACTACAACGCTTGGAGCTCTTTCTCCCTCATTCATCTCGGCAGTCTCGGGCTCAAGGGTCATGTGGGATCCGACACTGCTAGTACCAACCCCGATTGGGAACAACTTGATGATCTCATCAAGATGTGGATCCTTAGTTCGCTATGTGATTCACTTCAAGAACAAGTTGTCAGCACTCCGGGTAATGCAAAGAAACTTTGGGATCATTTGAAAGACTTATTCCATGATAACAAGGACTCTCGGGCAATCAACCTTGATAACAAACTCCGTTCCATCAAGATCGGTTCCATGTCCGTAAACGACTATTGCACAACTATTCGATCTATGGCGGATCGTCTTAAAAACCTTGGAGGCGTTGTGAGTGACCAAAACTTGTTTATCTACACGATTAATGGGCTTGATTCTAGGTTTGCTACTCTCGTGGAAATTATTCGCCATCGTGAATCCCTACCATCATTTGAAACCACACGAAACATGCTTCTTTTAAAAGAATCATCATTCACTGAGGCAACAAATGGTTCCATCATGTTTGACAGCAGCTCTTCATCTCCGACCATTCTCATGGCATCAACATCATCGGACACCAAAGGTAATCCTACCACTTCATCCCAAACCGTTAATACCCTCCAATTATGCAATCACTTCACAAGAGGTACATGTAAATTTGGGGACCGATGTAAGTTTATTCATGATTATCGAAATCGTGCGGGGTTGAATCCTAGAACTAGTCATTCAAGACCTACTGGTAACTCCCAACAAAATTGGAGAACCAATTTCAGTCCTTCCCAATACCCTCTGACCAATCGCATGATGCCTTCAAGGCCCATGTCACAACAGCCCCAAGCCTACCTTAGCCCAGCCTATTATCCCACTGGTCCAGCCCACTACACCCCCCTTTATCAACAACACCCACCTACGGCCCAACAACCCACTTACTACACTGGACAACCCATTATGCATAGTACAAATTCTGGACAGCCCATTATGCATAATACAAATTCAGGAATACTTGGTGTTGCCCCTGCTACATACGCTACTCAGCCGACGACGCTTCCGAGTGCTTTTAGCACCATGACTATGCAAGACCCAACATGGAATATGGACACAGGTGCAACTTCTCATTTAAATTCTAGTACTCATAATTTAAGTTCTATTTTTAATACACGTTTATACTCATCTATCCATGTTGGTGACGGTAATTCAATTCATGTCACTAACACGGGTCATAGCATTATTTCCTCTCCTTTTCGCCCCTTACATCTTAATAATGTTCTTGTAACCCCCAACATCATTAAAAACCTCATTTCTGTTCGTCAGTTCACTAGAGATAATAATTGCACTATTGAATTTGACGCGTTTGGTTTTTCTGTGAAGGATTTCTTGACTCGCCATATCCTCCTTCGATGTGACAGCTCGGGCGATCTCTATCCAGTAACCAAGCCATCAACTTCTCCTGCTGCTTTTGTGTCTACTAGCTCCACCACTTGGCACCAACGCCTCGGTCACCCCGGGGATGAAGTGCTTCGTTCTCTTAGTTCTCGTCATTTTATTTCATGTAATAAAGAGAAGCCTACACATATTTACCACGCTTGTCAACTTGGTAAACATGTGAAACTTCCATTTCACAGTTCTCTTTCGCTTGTTAAACATTGTTTCGATATTATTCACTCAGATTTGTGGACTTCTTCTATTGTTAGTTCTAGTGGTTTCAAATATTATGTGCTTTTTCTTGATCATTTTTCTCATTATGTTTGGATCTATCCTTTAAAAAATAAATCCGATATGTTCAGTAAATTCGTCCACTTTCGCAATTATGTTAAAAATCAGTTTCAAAGCGAAATAAAAAGTTTTCAATGTGATCATGGTGGTGAGTTCGACAACAACCGACTTCACACTTTATTTAATGACAATGGTATCCAACTCCGTTTTTCTTGCCCCAAAACATCCCAACAAAATGGTAAAGCCGAACGAATGATACGCACCATCAATAATGTCATTCGTACTCTTCTATTTCAAGCTCACTTACCCCCTACCTTTTGGGTTGAATCCCTTCATATGGCCTCCTACCTCCTCAACCTTCTCCCTTCTAAGGCTATTAACAACGAAATCCCGTTCACCAAATTGTTCAACAAAGAACCTAACTACTCCACTCTCCGCATTTTTGGATGCCTTTGTTACCCTCACCTTCACTCACCTCACAAATTAGCACCTCGTGCCACCCCTTGCATTTTTCTAGGGTTTCCCGCCTATCATCGCGGATACCGTTGCCTTGACCTTGAAACCAACAAAATTATCCTTTCTCGTCATGTTACGTTTGACGAGAACCAATTTCCGTACAAATCCATGACTCCAACCACACCACCTTCCTATGACTTCCTAGAACCCACTGTTGATAACCCCTCATTAATCCCACTCGCCTCTACTCATTCTTCATCCACCGGTAACCAACATACACCTGGCCCAATTCCACCCAACACCTAATCAGCCTCTCCCCTAACCCATTCCCATCAACCAAGTCATACAACCATTTCACCTACTGATCCCACCACACCAAATCATCAACACACCACAACAAATATCCCTAGCCCATCCCCTACTATACCCACGGCCCGCCAAACCTCCCCGCCGACCCAACACTCACCTATTTCCATTCAACATACACCTACAACCCACCCTCTCTTTCCAACAAATCAAATCAACCCCACGTCCCATATTTTTCCCACCAATCCCGAACCCACTCGGACTCATACCATGGTCACTCGGTCTCAATCAGGCATTGTAAAACCCGTGGATCGTTTATCCCTTCTCGCGTCGTCTGTCTCTCCCATACCTAAGTCTCCTTTTCTTGCTCTCAAAGACCCAAATTGGTCTTCTGCTATGTATGATGAGCATAATGCGTTAGTTACAAATGGTACTTGGATTCTTGTTCTGAAACCGATTAGTGTTAACCTTGTTCGTTCTATGTGGTTGTTCAAACACAAATTTCACGCTGATGGCACTTTGAGTCGTTATAAGGCTCGACTGGTTGCTAATGGTAGTAGTCAGCAACTGGGTGTTGATTTTGATGAGACTTTTAGTCCGGTTGTCAAGCCGGCCACTATTCGTACGGTTCTTAGTCTTGCCGTGTCACGAAAGTGGCCTATTCACCAACTAGATGTTAAGAATGCATTTCTTAACGGTGATCTCACGGAGACAGTTTATATGCATCAACCGCCAGGTTTTGTTGACTCTCGTTACCCTAATCATGTGTGCCTTTTACAGAGATCGTTATATGGTTTGAAGCAGGCACCCCGTGCTTGGTTTCAACGATTTGCGGGATATGCCATTCGGGCTGGGTTTACTCATAGTCGTTGTGACTCTTCTCTATTTATCTACACACAGGGTTCTCAAGTTGCTTACTTGCTTATATATGTGGATGATATTATTCTCACCGCTTCTTCTTCGGGTCTTCTTCAGCAGATTATTGCTTCTTTGCATAAGGAGTTTGATATGACAGATCTTGGGGCACTTAACTACTTTCTTGGTATTTCCGCTGTTCGACATTCTACAGGGTTGTTTTTGTCTCAGAAAAAGTATGCTATGGAACTTATTTCCCGAGACCATATGGTTCATTGCAACCCGTCCAGGACTCCAGTTGATTCAGAGGCCAAACTGGGTCCTGATGGTGTTCCTGTGCAGGATCCTACTTTGTATCGCAGCCTTGCAGGGGGACTTCAGTATCTTACTTTCACACGCCCAAACCTTTCTTATGCAGTTCAACAGGTTTGTCTATATATGCATGACCCACGGGAGCCTCACTTTGCGGCTCTCAAACGTATCTTGCGTTATGTTCAGGGGACCTTGGATCTTGGTTTACACTTATATGCTTCCGCTACTACATCGTTAGTTGGTTACACCGATGCAGATTGGGCAGGTTATCCCTCCACTCGACGGTCCACCTCTGGTTATTGTGTTTTTCTTGGTGATAACTTATTGTCCTGGTCCGCCAAACGTCAGCATACCATTTCCCACTCTAGTGCTGAAGCGGAATACCGGGGTGTTGCTAACGTTGTTGCCGAGACTGCTTGGGTTCGCAATCTTCTTCGTGAGTTGCACTCTCCTCTTTCTACTGCTACCTTGGTTTACTGTGACAACGTTAGTGCTGTCTACATGTCCACCAATCCGGTTCAACATCAACGTACTAAACATATTGAGATTGATATTCACTTTGTTCGTGATATGGTTAAAGCTGGTCATGTTCGGGTTCTTCACGTTCCCTCACGATTTCAGTATGCTGATATCTTCACGAAAGGTCTTCCCTCAGCATTGTTTGAAGATTTCCGAGCCAGTTTAAGCGTCCGCCCTCCTCCCGCTCCAACTGCGGGGGCGTATTAGTCAGCATATCTCATTGTATTAGGCCCTGTAATATATTAGGCCTAGCCCATATAACATTCGAGGTTATCATGTATTATATATTTCCATTGTATTTGGGACATGAGGCAAGGAATAAATTATTACCCTTCAATAAAAACTTGGTTCAACAAAACATAAACCATATCAGAATGCTTATAACTTCTGGGTACTTCTATATTCATAGTTTTTCTCACGATCTTAGCTGCTTAGAATTATGTGACAATTTTTCATCAAAAATTATGGGCCACATTGGCCCTTGCAGTACAGTGCTTTATATCCCCCTGAAAAATGTAAGAATTTGTGCAAAATAGCAAACGTAATATTCATGTCATACCTTTTCATCAGATACCAGAAAATATGTCCCCATTAAACGATCACCCTTAGCATTGACATCCCACATCGGACATATCATGACAACGATTGTGCTAGTAACACCAACTTCAAGTTCGTTCAATAATTGTTGTTTGTTGTTTTGTGCAGTTATAATGGAACTGCTAGATTTCATGTTAGGGACAGTGATATTTGAAGATGAAGAAGCCATACTTTAGTTGGTTTTGGATACCCAGAAGATGTACAGAAACAAAACCATGGCTTGCTAATTTATAGGATTTTTTGCTTTTGTAACGGCCATGATGTTTAGCATTCCTTATTCCGAGGAAGGCCATTTAGACTTTTAATTAGTTTTTGTATTAAACACAAGAAGAACATATTAACTGCATCAGGCTTGTAGAAACTCTTGGTATGGACGCAATTTAATTGCATGTTCAAATAGAACTTCAGCCGAGTCATTCAATGCTGCGAATTGAATGATTCGAACTGAATCTTTATAGCTTTTGTAACAGCCATGATGTTTAGCATTCCTTATTCCGAGGAAGGCCATTTAGACTTTTCATTAGTTTTTGTATTAAACACAAGAAGAACATATTAACTGCATCAGGCTTGTAGAAACTCTTGGTATGGACGCAATTTAATTGCATGTTCAAATAGAACTTCAGCCGAGTCATTCAATGCTGCGAATTGAATGATTCGAACTGAATCTTTATAGCTTTTGTAACAGCCATGATGTTTAGCATTCCTTATTCCGAGGAAGGCCATTTAGACTTTTCATTAGTTTTTGTATTAAACACAAGAAGAACATATTAACTGCATCAGGCTTGTAGAAACTCTTGGTATGGACGCAATTTAATTGCATGTTCAAATAGAACTTCAGCCGAGTCATTCAATGCTGCGAATTGAATGATTCGAACTAAATCTTTATATATAATAATAGATTTTGGAGGGTGTGCACTTCTAATTTTCACTGTATTTTGTAGTTGCTTTAAAAAAAATCATATTTTTTTTACACAAACAACGTTTTGGACAGGGTATGCACTTGCATACCCTTCCTTCAAGCTAGGTTCAAGGGCATCCGATGGATGTTTTGTGGCGTAATGCAATTTTCTCTAAAAAATTTCTAATTGTTTTAGAATGAACTCGGTCCCAAAATTTTGTTTAAGTAAATATTATACTTAATCCGAAATTTGGGTATTCAGTTATATAAAGTATTATCCAAAATTTCGGATACTAGAGTTGAAGATTTTTTGTGTCACGTAATTGTTACTTATTCTGAAATTTTGGGTATTCGGATTATGAAATAACGGATATCCGAACTTAAGAAGAATATTACATACTAAAACTGAAAAATCGAAGCATGAAAGCATAAACTTTGATAATTTAACATTTATCGGCTAATCGGGCTTAATTCAAATTTTTAATAAATAAACCACGAAACTTTTTTTTCCCAAAGATGATATTAGTAATACATTAAACAAATGGATGTACAAAAGGATTAAATTATACGAATAACAGTCATCTCAATGGTATGAAGTAATAATGACAACGGTAATTTATATTCTCAGAAAGTAGGGTGTAATTTTGATTTAGACAACAACATCAGTTGTCAACTGCCGTCCCAACATATACACCAAGAACATTTCGGTCACATATGTGAGAGCAATAACAAATCTTTTATATAACCATGCTAACACGAATTGCAGCACATGACCACCTTCTCTGATTGCCACTAGGGTACATATTGCAGCAAAACCATGCCACGTGAATAATTCGGGTTCAAGCATGGAGAATGCTACATAGGGAGATAGGATCCCCGTGAATTTGTATAGTATTTTGAAGATGAGAGTTTTCCAGTGATTGTATTGTATATCTGAGTACACCCACATTGCTGCAACAGCATTTGCCTTTAGGGCTGCTAAAGAGATTAACAAACATATCTTGTTTCTTTTTGTAAATTCAACCATTTGGATAATAGTTGCTGCCAATATTCCGTCAACTGCTGCAGATATGCTATATAGTACCACCCTATAAGGACCGATAATATTTCATTCGTCAAATTCAGAATTGATAACATATTTGTAAATTCAATGGGTATAGATATGTCGGCTCGACCGTAAGAGCAGTAAAACAAAGGCTTTACACTCAAAAGCTGAGATTCCAGTATTTCCTTAATTCATTTTCTGTTAAAAAACATCATTTCTTTAATTTTCACATGCATGGTAATAATCTTTTGAATCTAGCAATATTCTCTACTTCAAATAACAAACCTACTTCCCTATGCCAATACAGAACTCATAAGTCACTCATCTTTAATTATTCGACTCTTCCTAGTTTCGAGTTGTTTCAAACAAAGTGCATACGTAGCTCCATTTCTACAACTAAGTAATGGTTAATGATATACATAGATTAAAATTGGACAAAATAGCTCTTTGTTTCATCCTAAAGCTATGATTTTGGTTAGCAAAATATTGTATGATTCCCAAATAAACGACACTGTAGCCGATTATAACAATATTTGATATTCAAATATTGGATAGCGGGGATAAGTTAGATTGCAAGATTATCCAACTTTATTATCTTAACTCTTAATTTAGTAGTCTACATAATGATAAGCTAGAAAGATGGTTTATATGCACATAAACAACATAAATAAACTAATTAATACGTGTTATAAACTTATTTAAGCCACCACATAGAAAGCTCCCTTAAGGCCTTTCAGAACATCAAAACACCCTTAGCCTATATATGGTGAAACATAAACTCCAGTTTTTTGCTCTAGGAATGTCACATAAAAGAAAAGTTAATGTAGAAGAAGCAAAATCATGAAGTTAAAATACAAGGACATTACAAATATGGCAAAATAGATTTTTCTATTATGGAAAAGGTTGCATAGTACTATACTAGTATACTACCACCTAAAAGACATGAGACGTGTAATATTATGGTGCAAGTGAGTGTTAAAAATACATAACACATCAAATAGTATGGTGATGATCAACTTGTAAATGGAGGTCGTGGTTGCAATTTGTTAAACGGTGTTTGAGCTGGTGGTTGTCAAAAGGCGATGGTCGTAGCTTAGGAAGTACATTTTGTGTTATGTTGGGTGCATGGAAATATGAAAGGGGTGAATTTACCTGAGATTGAGAGCATTTGGATCCATGAAAACTAGTATGCTACTACTATACATCCTCCTTTGTTCGATTGATCCAACTTATATAGATAATACAATCGTACTTGTGGAAGAATTTAGATCAATATATCGTCAATCTTTTTCCTGTTTACTTGGCCCACACGCGTCGAAAAGAAGTGAATATTCCCCAAACTAGCTACGTTCAACAAAGAGATTTGAAATATAAGCATTATGGTGAACATCTAAACGTCTAAAGTGGTGTCGTAGGTTCACACTTAAGTTTGTAGCTAAAGTGGTGTTGTGGTTATAATTAGATCAATATACCTCTAATCTCAAATGTGTACACAACAAAATATAATCTTGTTTGGGCTAGTTATGTAGCTGAATAATCTTGTCTGGTTATAATTAGGGTTAAAACACACGGAAATGTAATCAAGACGGTGAAGTAAATGCTTAAATTAAGTGTGAGAAAATGCTCTATTGTTTTGTGTCAGCCACACAATTAAGTGGCATTTGATGTGCACCCTTTTACTATTACCAATTTTGGGTTCACACAGGAACATACGATCCAAGGTGTGTCAAGCGTGATGGACTGGATGCAAACATCTCCAGCCATATAGACACATATGTTATTAGTTTAATTAGTTGGTGAACATGCCTTCCAATTCTCCTCCGTAATAGTTATGCTAGTATTACAAATCTGGGATGGTGATTATGGTAATGGTACGGCCGAGTTAGCCACTTATTACAATTTTGTGTTTCAAACACACCCAAATGAAACAAATAAAAGGTTTGGAGCTACATGGATTCAAATCTTTAAGTTGAATATCAAAACTATTAGCTATATATAACCATCCGCGTTTCCAACTTAAGGAGAATACGGGGAAAGCAATATGTGAGTCCCCGTATGATTATTTGAATATCGTGAAATACTTAGGAGCAATGAAGCTTCTGTGTTTTTCCAGCTTGCAATATGTATGTGAGCAATGAAGCTTCTGTGTTTTTTCAGCTTGCAACAAACAGGCTGGATGCATGAACGGAAGGAAGGCAACCAATAAAATGATTCAAAATAAAGAGCTATAATAATTACTTGGAAAAAATTACCAAAGCCTAAAACTTATTCCTTTCAACTCTACTTTTACTATAAATGGTAAGCCAAAGAAACAATTAAAGCAAAAACCCTTAGCTTACGACACCCAATTACAGGTACCACCTTAAAAATGGTGGGGTGCGTCAAGAAATATTTTCCAAGGTTGTCAGGTTGTACCATAAATCATGTTGTCTAAAGTGACGGGAATATTCTTGTTCGGATTTTTAGCATTCTATAATACTGAAACTGAACAATAGAGAGGGTGTATATATGTGTTCATACAAAACGTGTATAATTCATCATGTATCATCATGGTTTCTTCTGTATTACCGAGACATACACTACTAGAAAACTGATCAACAGCGACGGAATTTCTGACTGCTATAATTCTGTCGTAAATTTCCGACAATATTCCGACATATTAGTGACTGATGTTGGAATCATTTTTTCGCAACGTGTTTCTAACAAGTTTCCGACGGATTTCCGAGGGAAAATAATATCGACGGAAATCCGTCGGTAAATAACTTTTATTGCATCCAATTTCCGACGAGATACCGACAATTTTTGTTTATCCGTCGCTATTCGGTCGAAAATTGTTAATATTAGCTTATGTTTGAACTTTTAGTCGGTAAGCTGTCGGAAATTAAATCATTTTGCGACGGATTTCCGACGGAATCTTACGGGTGTGATAAAGTAAAATTTTGCTAAGTAAGATGAAACATTGTTAAAATAAATACATTAAAAATACATCAACAAATAAAATACATTTTTCATTACCAAAAATTGTTATCAAAATCAATGTTTGGAAACTCGGTTTACCCGGGTCACCTCAAACCTGGTGGGTCTAGCCGGGTTTCGAAAATGTAAAACTCGGGTTAAAATGACCTGTTTTTTCGACCGAAACAGGTCGACATGGGTTTCAAAACATTGATCAAACTCACTTTTTAAAACTTATAAAAAAAGTTGCTTAAAAATAATAGACTTTGCATAAAATCACTTTTTACAATTTTTTTTTTCATAAAATCACTTTTTACAAAAAGAAATTAGACTTTTCATAAAATCTCTTTTTACAACAACAAAAAAAGAAAGAAATAGACTAAACATAAAATCACTTAAATTTTTACAAACACTTTTCAAAAAAAAGAAAATAGACTTACAAACACTTAAAAAAAAATATTACACTTAAAAAAAGATAGATTTAACACTTAATTTTTTTTTTTTAAAAGCTTAAATAAAATTTTACAACTTAAATAAAAAAACTTAACCCTCAATTTTTTACAACTTAAATAAAAAAAACTGAAACTTAAACCATCCATCCCACTTAAACCATCGTTTCATTTCACACACTTAAACCATCGATCCCAACCATCGTCTCCGACCATCGCTCGCCATCATCTCCAACCATCGCTGCCATTGACCACCATCATCTCCAACCACCGCCCACCATCAATTAAAGGTCGAGATCGATTTTAATTTTGCTCTAATTTAAGTAATTTGATTCGGTTATTGCTAAATGATTTGATTATATGAGCACTACAAAATTTATGACATTTGCTTACTAAATTAAATGTAAAAAAGTAAGTAATAGAGGGGAGCACTAAAAGTCTATACTTACTCAATATTGAGTAAGCAAAAGTATTTTCTATTAATTTCTACTAAAAAAGAGTTATCAAAAGTTAATTTTTATCAACTCCTACTCTTAAGAAAAAGAGTAAGTAATAGAGGGGAGCACTAAAGGTCATTACTTACTCAATATTGAGTAAGAAAAAGTGTAAAAATTTTAATGACTCTTTTTTTAGTAGGGAAAAGAGTAAGCAAATATTTTTGCTTACTTTTATATGCATTGTGTTTTAGTAAGGAAAAGTTATAGTGACTTAAATGATTATAAATTTTATTAGTAAGGAAAACTTTGAGTAAGTAAATGTCATTTATTTTGTAGTGGAGATAAAGTGATTAATTCAGTTTGGATTTGATTATATGAGCTTTTATAAGCTTATTGCTAAATGATTTGATTATATGAGCTTATTGCTAACTGTACTTATAAGTGATAACCATTAGGTGATGATTAGTGATTTGGAGTTTGATGTTTAATTGAATATTAGCAAGACGTGGAGGAGTGAAGCGTTAATAGCATAATATTAGCAAGACGATGATGTTTAGTTAGGATTAGTTTAACTCTTAAACCGTTAGAGTTGAGAGTTTGAGACCTTCTGGATGCTCCATTAATGATCAATGAATATTATTGGTCAGTAACTTAGAGACCTAATTCTTAATTGTGCTTAAGAGCAATCATTTTAACCTCAAATTCTCTTGCTGACTGTCACCAAGTAGGCTGAAAATCTAGTGGCGTTGACTTGTAGGATGTTAGAATGGTTAATGTGGATATTCTTGTGATAATATCTTGTTACATTAAGCTAAGGGCAGATTACTCATGTACCAAGTTATAGCTGTTTGGATCATAATTATTGACAGTCATTGTCCAAGTCACACATTTGTTTTGTTCTAAGGGGAAACATGCAGCTGTTTTGTCAAGCTTTTCAATATAGTCTGTAATGTCAACCGATGACTGTAAATGTTGATTTGACCTGTAAACTGTAAAATACTACTGGTGTGACTTGTGAGATTGCACTAAAAGCCATTTAAGGCATGTACGAAAGTTTGCCTTTCGCGTTTAGATTTTGTTTGATATAAAATTATGAATACTTCAAGACTAAGGGGCGTGATTCGAGTCTCTGAATTAAACATGGCTCCTTCTAAGGGGGTGTTCGATTACTTTTTATCAATAACTGATGATCACCCATACCTTATTCAAAACTGCTTATTTTGTGAAAATGGTACCATTGACATGTGAGTGAACTAACCAACCAAAAATCTAAATTGTCACACGTTTTGGCACAAAATTGTCACACGTGGTTCGACATGGAGACATCATGTTTGAAGAATTCCAGGTTTTTACTTAACTTGTGTTTACTCACTATAACACATTATGATATGTACTAAGTTGTAAGTGTTGTAAGTTACTGATTTAAGCATACTATAACTAAGATCTAAGCTGATTAAACTGAAGATATGACTTGATTATCTGATTGTTTAGTAACTTTAACGCTAACTAGTCTGATTTAAGCTGAAAATGTGACTTGATGTTAAATTCTACTAGAGTGAAACTACTTTTTTTCTTTGCAAGTGTGGTTAGTGGTGTAAAGCTAACTGATTTAAGCATTCTGGAATTAAGATCTAAGACGGGACTGAATTCTAGTGGTCTGGAAATTCAATTTCAGAGACCTCTTGTGTTTAAAATCTCCTCTCACCACAAACACCTTGCCACATTTCCTGCACATGAAGGGTTCTATTTTGTTACTGTAATAGCCATTTAATTTTATGGGTACTCTATAAATTCATTTTACTACTGCTATGTTAGGTTCTTAATAAAATCAAGAACTACTTTATTTTACACACTAGTTAAAACCAATATGTATTTCCTGCTACCACATTAAATGTAAGTGAAAATCTGTCAAATCTTTGTTAGAAGCTGGATATTGAGAAACAATTGTACAAAATGACTTAAAGACTGCACACATGTAATCAGATTGGTGATCTAATTGTAATATAAGAGTTTCTCTCTGCCTATAATGGTTTCACTTTTTGCTAATAATATAATCGAGCCCCACTAAGAGTTGTTTAAGTTAAAATGTTGTATATATACAGGATCTATATCAATGGGAACCTTCACAAAATGCAGCTGTGGATGCTGCTTGGGAAAACTGCAACAGAGCCCTTGAACCCAAGCGAGTTGCCAAAAATGGTTGAAGGTCTTCGAAAATTAGCAAGAGCTATCTATCAGCTATCACTAAAGTCGAGGAGTCTGGAGAGCACACTATTTTAGGTACTAGAGAGTTGTATCTGGATTTTGTTAAGGATCTCAGGGAACTTTATTCTGAAGTTGAAGTCAAGGTAATGTAATTGTTATTGTTGTATGTTGTAATTTATACTTCCTTCTGAATCTACCTTTTTTAAGTTTAATCTGTTGTTGTGTATTAAACAGGTGGCAGATCCAGTTGTTACGTTCTGTGAAACGGTGGTGGAGTCTTCATCTATGAAATGCTTTGCCGAAACGCCTAACAAGAAAAATAAAATCACTGTGGTATGTAATGTCACTAGTTTTCTTTTGGTGCTTTATGTGATGTTCCTTACTTTATCTTATTGTGAAATATATCTATATCAAGAAACATATTTTATCTTTGTTTTATTGATAGATTGCCGAGCCATTGGAGAGAGGCCTTTCTTATGGCTACACCACGGCTTATGGAGCCTGTATATTATGTGGAGGTAACAACAAGTTCCCTATAACATAATTATACATGCATGTTTTTAGTCAATGTTGCAGTATAGAATTTTCTCCCATTAGGGTCTATTTCTCTCTTCTATTCTTTACGAATTCACTCTAGACAATTATAGTGACATTCATTCAACTTAAATCTAAGATTAATGATCTACAAATCTCGTTTGGTCCAGAAATACCAGTGTCGATCCAAGAGAAGCCAACATGTCAAAAGACCTCAGTTAGAAATATATAACCTCGGCTCATAACACAATTCCATCCCATCGAGTTCGGGTCACCAACTCACCATATAACAAGGTAAAGACCATTTTATCAGGAACCCCCTTTCTGTCTTTCGATTACCCATATATAACAGTCTAAAACTAAATCTGATGGGTTAAAATCATGCTATATAAATTTGCAACATTTCCATGATACCTCGGGGAATTGAAAATGAGATGCTTCACATATTTGTGTTTTAGTATTGAAAGTTTGAAACTAATAATTTATTGCTGGTATACCCACTACCCTACTTATTGCTGGAGGATATCGGGATAACTGAAATCTAAGAATAGATCATAAACAACTACCGGGCGGAAAGAATTCAGTTAGACGACTATATGGAGTCAATTTAAAATCTAAGGTTAATGATCAACAAGTCTCGTCCTCGAAAACCAAAGTGTCAAACCAAGAGAAGCCAATACGTCAAAACACCTCAGTTAGAACTATATTTCAGCCCATCAAGTTGGGGTCACCATATAACAATGAAAAAACCGTTTTATCAGGGAAACCCCTTTCTGTCTTTCGATTATGCAGATATAACGGTCTAAAGCTGCTACTATGAGTGGACTAAGTCTGATGGGTTAAAATGATGCTATAAACCGACATAATATGTTCGTAACTAAAGTCTTTCAAAATATCATTGTCCCCTTGGTTCTACACTTTGCTACTAGTGTTCACATACACCTAGCTAATCTACTACATAAACGCGATAACAAGTAACACTAACACCCAACAACAACAATAACAATAACAATAACACTACCTCAAGGAAACCATTAGTATCAGCAGCAATAGCCTGCAAAGCTCCTTGTGCCTCAGTCAGCTTAATACCAGCTTTACTGGCCACATCACCAACAGTAACTCTCCTCCCACACTTATCAACCGCGTCCATGGCATGTTTTCGCACATCCGCAGACAGCTTATCAACATATGTTTATAGTCAATGTTGCAGTATAGAATTCTAGGCTCTGTCTAGTCTGTAATAAAGATCAGTAGTTTCAGGCATAAGTTTTTGATATAATATACCTTGTTTTCGTTGTGTCAATAGTTAAATTCTTGTTTTCAATTTCAGATACAAACACCTGCAGATTGTCTTTCTGCTATATTCCAAGTGTTATCTCGAAGGCGTGGACACATTACTTGCGATGTTCCTCAACCAGGAACCCCAGCATGTATAGTCAAGGTCAGTATTCTAGCTGTGCGAGTTTGGTATTGATGTGATGAATCATCTATATTGTAGTTTGTTTGATGGTTGTGTGTGAATTTTCAGGCCTTCCTCCTAGTGATTGAATCATTCGGTTTCGAGACGGACTTAAGGTATACACAAGGTCAGGCTTTTGCAGTTTCGGCTTTTGATCACTGGGCCATTGTGCCTGGTGATCCATTAGACAAAGAAATTGTATTAAGGCCACTTGAGCCTGCACCAATTCAGTACCTTGCACGTGAGTTTATGATGAAAATAAGGCGTAGAAAGGTAAGAGTTTTACTTTTCTTCTGTATCTTTTGCTTTTCTAGATTCTTTCGATTTTCAAGTTATTTGATCATAGTTTTTAGAGGGGAAATTATAGCGGGCCTAATAAAGAATTGCTTAATTTGAAATTGGTCGATTTGGTCAAATGGGTTATGCGTGGCAGCCTATACTGGTTAGGAAGACTTAAAAAACGACCATGTAAAGGCGAGTACTTTCTGGGTATGGTACACTATTATCATCATTAAAATATTGCAGGAAGAAAGTGTAGCAATACCATGACATAAGGGCGATGTTTTGTTGTTAGATAACTTACCTGTGAGTCTGTGACATAACAGAAGATGGGCAAAGCTGCTTGGTGTCTGCGCACTTCTTCATTGAAGGCTGAGGCTACATGAATTGTTACTTATATAACGTGTCTCAAGAGTTTGGACTGCAACAGAGAAGGTATAGTTATAGCTCCCTGTTTGAAATAAGTATGCATTCTCATCTATGTGTGCTTATAATGTTGTTGCTTACGATGAATGAAAATTACATAATGGTGAAAAAATCATTCTTCTTAAAGATGTCATATAAAATATTTTGCTAGTGATAGCATTTTCTTCGTTTTACATTGTAGCAGTGAAACTGACAAATACAAATGTGCAGGTACGAACTTATGAAGAGTTGGACGCAAAAATGCTCATGAAGAAGCTCAAGAGAGATCAGCAACAAAAGATGAATGACATGAACTAGGTGTTAAAGAAGCTGTGCAATTCACGCTCCCCGCCCTCCGTAGTTGGATAATCTTATATCATAAATACTTAGATTTAGTACTCTAATTTCATCTCGAATAAATTGAATTGTCCGATGTAGATTTGGTCACACTTTTTGTTATTTGAATGCTAAATTTTGGTAATTGATCTATTTAGTATTGAATTATCCATATTATTTATTATTTTCTCTTCAGCCATTTTATATGCAGCATTATATAAATTTGAGCAGTAAGTTCAAAAAGTATCTGCATCTCTTTGAGGGATTTGTGACTGTTTTACCGACGGAAACTTTCTGACTGATTTCCGAGCGACATTTACCGATGAATTTCCGACAGCTATATTACAATTTTTTCCCATTTTTTACCGACAGATTTCCGAGAGAAATACCAACAGAACTGCGACGCTTGTTTTTCGTCGGTATTTCCGAGAGAGTTCCGACTGATAAGCATTAGCTACGAAGCATTTACCGACATACCTTTTCCGTCGCAAATCCGTCGGAAAAGACCTATACTGACGGATTTCCGACGGAAATGGCTGTCGCTATTGCTCTATTTTCTAGTAGTGATAAGTGGCTATATATCAGGTATGCATGTAGTTTCTGATAGTTATCAGAGGTCGTACAACAGAACCACAAAACAAGATACGAAACACGGAAAACAAGAAGAGAATGATCGATGTTGCCTAACACACAGGTTTGTTTATTGAAGAAACATAAGCGGCTCAGCTAGCATTGCATGTAGTTTCGATAAACTTATAGGTTAATGGCGTCAAATTTTTAATATTAAATTGTTAATTGTTTTGAAATGACGAATTCAAGAATGTGAATAGCTCAGGGACAGTGATAGGATGTATTTCTTGGCCACTAAGTCCATAACTAACAAATGCCAATTTCTTGACTTTGTTGGTCAATATGTCTTATTTAGCATGTTTAAAAAAGTCTCGCTTACCAGTATAGCAAAACATGAAAGAACAACGTGCCCAAAAGAGACCCACAACTCTCTGGCCACTAGAAACTAAAAGACAAAACATAACCTAAAACATAAAAATTACTAGGAAAATCTCACCAACTTAAGTCCAAACCACACTCCAACTAACAATTCACTCGAGTTGTATCATTTTTAACAAGAAATATTCATAAACTTATACGGAGTACTATATATTCACATTTTGTGTGACATTTTACGGGCCTGTTTGGGAAGAACTTTTTAAAAACTGTTAGTTTTTTTGTTTAAGAAGTAATTCTTGTCTCAAACACTAATTTGCTATCTTAGTTGTCTAATCTTTGCATTTCAAGATAATTTTTTAACACTGGCTAGTCAATTCATTTTCTGAGGATTAGGAGTAAATTCATTTTGGATTGTCAATTCATTTTGGATTGTCTAATCTTTGCATTTCAAGATAATTTCTTAGTTGTCCATATCCTTTACTCCTAATCCTACACAAATGAGTTAAAGAAGATATCATAGTTATAGTTTCAAGGGAACTAATTATGCAATCTTAGTTATCCAATCCAAAATCAAGAAAAACACTAATGTTAACAATTTTCGTACCTTTTAATGTTCGGACTTGATCGAGTCAATTTGTTCCCAACAATGATTTTCTCTTGAAAGATTGTGTTTTTTCAGTTCATATATTACATATTATAAGCCCAATAATATAGGTCCAACAATATCAGTTTAACCCAATATTATTGTTATAGTTAAGAGCATAAACAACGGTAGTGCCGTAGACTTGGTGTCATAGTCAAAAAGTGGTGTTACGTCAGCAAAATGGTTTATAGCACGAGAAATGTTATGACATCACTTTTAGGTGGCATTGGTGATTTCTGGTAACATAGAGGGTATATACCTTTTAAATTAAAAAAAAATAATCATGGCATGGGCTGGTAGCCACAACACCAGAGTCATGGCACCAACACACATAATGGTGCGCCATTCCAAAATCTAGCGGTGCGCCAACTCAATGATAAATATGTCACTATCCATATAAAGAGTACAACTGATATTTCACTATCCAGGCAGAAGACATAAGTGCACAACTAAAAATTGATAAATAAGCAAACTACTAGCTAGATACAGCTGCAATAATCATAAGCTTTTACAATTATAGTCTATGTAAATAGTTAGACATCAGATTATGTAGATGGGAGTGATCCCCAAAAGATGAAGGCATTTCCTGATTACCACTTTAGTTGCCTCGCACAACAATATTTTGCTATCCTCACCGGTACCGGACTGAACAGCCTGCCAGCCGGAAGAGTATAATTTGTTAAACTTCTTGCATAAAACATACACGTATTCGCACATGATATGTGGTGCAAGAACTCTGCAAGCCTTTCCAAGAACCTCAGTAAACTGGAGTAAAAGTAATCCCAACTCACGTTCTTCACCGTCCTTCAATGTTAAGGTTTCTTCGTCTAACTCCTCTATTTGTTTACTAGATGTCTAAATAACTCTCCAAATTCTAGCATGTGTATACTGTAGATATGCCGCAGTATTACCCTTTTCATTTAGCATATCATCAAAACTGAATGTATAATTAGTTAATCTGTCGTTCTTCAAGTCTGCATACTTGACAGCACCATATCCAAGTGCTTCAGCATTATGCTCAAGCAACTCGTCTGCCTTGCCTTGTTCCACAAGGACCGCTTTACAGCGACTTTTAGTTTCGTCAAGCAAATTGACCAAATTAACCACTTTCGAATTAGTTCGGAATCCTTCCAGGTCTTTACCTTGAACAAGACCAAACCCGACATGACTTAGCGGGTCATCAGCATTATTAGTTACAATCAACCCTGCACTTTTAGCAGCAGTGATGCACATTTCAAATTTGTCCCGTTGCCCTACATCAGCCACATGCACTATCCGGTCTGCTTTTTCTTTTTCAAGTGCACGCCACAAAGCTGCGAGATCCACAAGAGATAACTTTTGTCCTTCAAAAGATACCGTCTCAGCTCCTTCACTTTCTATTGTCAAACCCTGTTTCGTCAATAGACTTTTAGTCTCGCTGATGTAGATGTTATTATGTTCTTCACCCTCTTCTTTCACATCGACTCCTAGACGCTGATATACTTTTTGGTAACGTTCTCGGCTTATCTTACAGATTTGCTCCCATGCAGTTTTGTGCCTTTCATCCAAATCCTGCACCTGCTGTGTTCTCTCTCTGAATTCAGCATCTTCATCAAATCTCTTCTTCGATTCCTCATACAACACCTCGAGCTCTCCAACAGCATGATAGTTAACTTCCCCTTTAGGGAACCTATCAAAAAGGAACTCAGTCATCATCATTTTTGACTTAACGTCCAGACGATCCCCAAAATGGAATCTTCGGTGAACACCAACTCTAGAATACGCAAGCATACGAGCTAATGTTTCTCCGAGAATAGTGGATCGTAAATGATCCATACACATTTCCTTGGTTGTATTTCGTGACAAAAAGTATATAATTGTTTTTTTCATAGGGAGTTTTGGTGCCCATATGTCTATACCATACATTAGCATCTTATGTATACTCTCAGCTATCCATGTCCCAGATAACTTAAACTTGAAAAAACCAGGACCACCTACAACGATTCTTTCCAGCATGCGAGCTCTTGGAAGATGACAGAGTTTAACTGCGGTAAACAATGCAACACTTTTTGGTCCTTGATGGCCAGGACACTTTCTTAGTTCGGGCCATATGTTCAAGACACTCGTGCAAAAGTAATCACATTCATCCTCTTTGTTGGGTTAATCGGTTACTAAGAGTTTAAGTTAATAGGTTTATGTTTTAATTAGGTTAATAAGGAGTGTGAATTGGTAAAACAATTGACTGAGTGCATATGCACGTTGGGGAAAGGTCATATGTTTCCTGTTCTTTAGGTGATAGTAGTGGCAGTGTAGCTATTTTCTTGGAAAGCAGTTGTATTCACAAGGCTATATATAGGCCTTATATTATATGAATAAAGCATCCCTTTCCTGATATCTTTCCCTGTATCTACTGTTCATTACCAATTGTGCAGCTTGATTCCAACATTTGGTATCAGAGCGGAGTTCGATCAAAGGGCAGGTTTGAGAGTCGGTTCAAGAGAAGGGTGCAGCCCTTCGCTGCAGGGAAGAGCAAGAAAGAGGAAAGTGGCAGCAAGAAAGAAAGAAAGTTGTCACGTCTGCAGCAAGCCAGCAAGCAAGACAGAAAGACAGACAGAAAGAAAGAAAGACAGAAAGAAAGAAAGTCGGGTGTCGTAGAAAGTTCGATGCCTTAAAGAAAGAAAGAAAGAAAGACAGAAAGAAAGTCAGGTGTCGTAGAAAGTTCGATGCCGTAAAGAAAGAAGAAAGTAAAGTCAGGTGCCTTGAGAAAGAGAAAGAAAGTGAGGTGCCGTGACTTGAATAAGAAAGTGTGAGACCGAGAAAGAAAGAAAGACCGAAGTTTCAACAGTTGAAGACCGAAAGATACTGTTGATTCAAATACCGAAGACCGAGGGTCAATGACCGTGAAGGCCAAAGACCGAAGACCGAATACTGTTGAATCATAGGACCGAAGATTCACAGAAAGACCGAACAAAGTTTTCTCTCAAGAGAAAACAAGAACGAGAAAGAAAGCAAAAAAAAAAAAAAAAAAAAAAGAATAACCGAGAAAAAGGGGAGATGGCAAGAGAAAGAAGAATACATCAAGAGCAAGTCTCGTGGAGTACGAGGACATCAAAGGCAGGAGGCTTTGTTTTGGTTTGTTTTGCGGATGACCGGAGAGACTTCACCACAGGTGGTGTGAATCAGGATGTGTCGGGAAAAGTCGAGAAAAGAGATGTTTCAAAAGAAGGTGTTCGGGGTGCCATAATAACCGATTAAGGGGGTGATTGTTGGGTTAATCGGTTACTAAGAGTTTAAGTTAATAGGTTTATGTTTTAATTAGGTTAATAAGGAGTGTGAATTGGTAAAACAATTGACTGAGTGCATATGCACGTTGGGGAAAGGTCATATGTTTCCTGTTCTTTAGGTGATAGTAGTGGCAGTGTAGCTATTTTCTTGGAAAGCAGTTGTATTCACAAGGCTATATATAGGCCTTATATTATATGAATAAAGCATCCCTTTCCTGATATCTTTCCCTGTATCTACTGTTCATTACCAATTGTGCAGCTTGATTCCAACACTCTTTCGTGCCACTAGAAATGCTAATAGGCACAGCACCTTTTTCACAATAGAGCGCATGATGCAAAAAGTAGCTAAATCTCCTTGAAATTTTTTCTTGAAGGTTCCATCTATAATAATCGTCTTCCTGTAAGGTATCTTTTTCATCCATTGTTACTCGTGGATATACGCTTCTTACTTGTTTCTTGGTTATATCGGAATAGTAGGATCTTTTAGATGGTGTTGTTTCTTCGGCAAACGGTGGCAGCTTCCAGTCCACTTTCAGTAGTAAAGAGCAGTCATTCCCCTCAATGCGACCAATGCTGGCACTACCATGAGTTGGCACAAAGAATTCGTAAACGCCAGACAAAATTATAGCCCCAGAGGTGGAGTCAGTTAAGTTTGCATCAATTATGAGGGAGAATTGGGCTGGTACAGACAACACAGATCGCATCAGGTTTATTTTGCCAGGCTTAACCTCATGCTGTTCGGTTTCAAATAGCATTGCCTTGTAGTGATCTTTTTCAGCAGAAGAACAACCATAATCAAAGTTTTTGCCGTAATAAGCCATAACCCTTCCAGCAACTTTTGTTTCCTCCGAGGTTGCAAAAAAGTCTACTTCCAGAGCTGCATCTACTGCATACTTGAATGCGACATAATACAGATTTAGACAGCCTTCTCTACCTTGTAAAGTACAAGAACCCAAACCGCCATTGGGTAAATTATCTGACATGTTTATTAAGGCAGAACCATTGCAAACTTCAAACGCCTCATTAAATTTTTGGCTGGGATCTTTATCTGCGTAATAATTATCATAATCATAATAGTACCTCATGTCATCCACCGTGTCAGTGGTAACATAGAGTTTGGCAGCGATCTGAACGGAGGTAGAGAATGGAATTGAACAATAGCTGATACAGTGTGGAGATAAAGTTCCCAGTCGGGGGACGACTATGGGATCATTGAACTTACGGTTGAACATACTGAAAGAAGGAGACCCCGGATCTAGAGAGAAAGCAGCTGCCTGTACACTCCCAAACAGCTGAGGCGGGCTACCCACCTTGCAGTGAGCAGTGCCTTTTGGAAGATCGTATGTGTACTTGCACTTTCTTTGCTGCCAGCCGACATCACGTGTGGAAACTTCTGGATCATAATACTTATAGCTAAGATAAACCTTAAACGGCACAAACTGAAACTTGTGAACGACGTTACAGAACCATGGCATGAGTTGTTCCTCGGTAAGATCTGAAAAGAAGCATTCCACCTTTAATCTCTTTTGTTTATCCGGTACTTGAGGTGTTTCCTTCCTCTTGTTTTTCCTTTTCCTTAACTTCAACTCATTTTCTCCTTCTTCATGGGGTACTTTAGCAGCTGCCAGGAGTGACGAGACTCGAGAAAGCTCACGAAGACAGGTCTTGTTATAAGCCTCCTCAAAACGCGTTAACATTCGCATAAGGATCTTTTCGGTATCATCCGATGATGAGTCTAGCAATCCCTTTCTTGCTAGAACTCTTCTGTGAGGTGGCCATGGAGGACGTTCAAATCGTATCAATCTAGTATACATATATAATACTAGTTTGATGGGATCAATTAGAGAGACAGAGAAAAAAAAAAACCACGGATGAGTTTCACAGAGAATAAGAAACGTTTGCTTTTATCGATCGATTTAGGGTTCATATTTGGGTTCAGGATTACATCTAACATAAATATATGTAGGGCTGAGCATCGGTCCGGGATCGGACCGGACCGGCTAAGACCGGACCAGACGGAGAACCGAAATGGTCCGAAACCCCGAACCGAGATCGGACCGAAATGGTACGGTCCGGTCCGGGTTGGTCCGGTCCGGTTCGGTCCTCGGTCCGGTCCGGTCTTATTAGACATAATTAACGAGATTTGGGTAAGACCGAACCGGACCGAGGACCGAATTTGTCCAATACCCCGGACCGAGGACCGGACCGAAATTGTTCAGTCCGGTTCGATTCAGTCCGGTCCGGTTCAATTTTCTGATTCGGGTCGGTTTTAGGTCTGCCGTGCTCAGCCCTAAATATATGTAAAGCCTTCTAATCGTCTAGGTTTTTGTAGGCGAGTAAATGCCCTTATTATTTATTAAAAAATAAGTCATTCTAAAATTCTAAATTTTCTACTTTAGTAATTTTAGTTACGGAATTTAAATGAAACTTTATTTAAGGTCAAACATAGAGTTAGATCAGATAAAAAAAATTTTGAAATAAAAAAGATAAGAAGTAATTATAAACGCGTATTCGAGTTGTATCGACCTAAATTAGATGCATTTTTATAATCTTAGATGCATTATAATGCATGAAAATATGTTTTCTAACTTTTAGTTAGATGCATATACATATATTATATGCATTTTATTATTTCTCTTTTTTTTGCTTCTCTACATGTGTCGAAATCACAAAAATCAATTTATACTATCTACACATCAAATTAACTTTCGAAACTTGATATGGTGCATCTTTATAAATAAAAAAATGAATCCTATGTAAGTCGTTGCATCTCAAATGTTTGTTTTAGTCACTCATCACTTCTTATTCTAATTTAATTCTCGTTGGATCATTACTCGTAAAACATAAATAGTGAAATTTCTATTGGAAAATATTATTAGCAAAATAACTTTTGACCAACTTTGGACACATTTATGTATATGTATGTATCATATATATTAGTGATACTTTATAAGTTCGCGGACTCCTTGAAAAGAGTTTCGCAATGAGCCTTTATGTGTCCAAAATGAAGGTGATGTGAATGAGATATCGTGTCTCAAAGTTAGGCATTTGGTACCATGCTTAAAGAGAAAAAATAGTTTATATTTGTCCCACATCGGTTGGATGAGTAAACTAGAAGGGAGTCTATTGTGTATAAATAGAGGTCTAATTCCATAGCTTTTTCACACATCAAATCAATAAGTATTATTATTGATTTCCAACATATGGAGTACGCATCTCTAAAGGTGAAATTCCGGGCATTTTTGTTAAGTCCGACAGTACCACTTACTGTTTCGGCTGTTGTACCCTGGGAAACAGAAGGCGAATCTGTTTTAAGGGAAGCGTGTCAAACACGTGCCTCAGCTCATTAGTGTTAAGCGTGTATAACACGTATCTCGACTTGCTGGTGATTTAGTAAGTTTTTTTATTGTTTTATTTAATTAACGTTTATAATTATGTCTGTGTTTGTTTTCTGTTATTTATATTCTGTTATTTAGTTTATGTTAATTTAATTAATTTTATTTATTTGTTTTATAAATAAAAGTGTTATAGTTTCCCTACAATCTTAAAACAGATTATGTGTAACAGAATTAAACACTGTTTTTTGCTAAAATCATATTAATTTAATTAACAGATTTTTATACAAACTGTATTCTCTCGAAAACAAGATTGTGTTTCTTTGGGAAATCAGTTTTCACGTAAACAGAATTTTAATTAACAGATCTGGTGTTACAGATCTATAATCGATTTTTAAAAAACAGTTTAACGTATTAGTTTGTGTTGAAATCATTATGAATCTGTTTTCAAACTGATCGTTTAGTTGTTTATTACATATGTTATAGGTTTAACCTAGATTTAATGAAGCCAAGATTGAGTTTCTTTGAATCAGATTTGGTACAAGTTTGTATAAACCATGGCGAGTTTATTAGATACCAAATTGTTTTAATAGTTCTTAACTGTATTCCGTTAGACTATTGAAAACTTTACTTGTGGTAACACAATTATGACCCTGGTGAATCTTGTAAATGTAATTGGTGCGCTAGTTACAGCATGATTAGAATCATGGTGAATTTAGATTCATTGGAACCAAGTGGAGTTTCTTTGACATAGATCTCATAAAAGATAAGCTGCTATTTTATGAGATTATTAGAACGTATTCATTGATCTCATAAAATGCAAGCTCTTATTTTATTATACTTTTGAAACGTGTTCAATGAAATCAAGAAGAATTTCTTTGAAACAAGATGTTGACAATGGTATGAGGGTTATCATTAAATATCAGATTACATACACTATTTTTATTAAATTAGTGGAAGAGTTTGTTTGACTTGTGTAATTTATTGTAAATTGGGCTGAGTTTAATTATAAACCAAATATAATTCTTGAAACCTTTTTGAGTTTATAGATATATCTATAGAAACCTTGTCGAGTATAAAGGTAAATCTATAGAAACCTTGTGGAGTTTCTTTAGAAGAATGGATCTACTGAAACCTTGTTAAGTTTCATTGTAGAAATAAATCATGTGAAGTTAAGATCTTATGAATGAAGATTGACAACATAATATTACATATGTGTTTTTTGGTAAAACATTATGTTATAGCTGATATCTTCTTTAATTGTTTAGTGGAAAGACTTTCTTTAAAGTGGGTTTTGTAAAACGGATCTTACAAAACGTTTGCGTTTTAAACAAAAGTCGATGTATTGCTTTTGGTTAAGAAACACTATGTGATTTAGCACGTTGTTAATAGTACCAAAATTAGTGTCAACTAAATCATGGGACCTCTTAATAACATTCGGAATGTCACGAGTGACATCAAAAGGGAGACCGATACTTACTTATAGGTAGATGCTTTGAAGCATTCAGAAACTTGTTGGGCCATACCTATGCGTTATATGGTCTGAATGACATGAAAACTAAGGCCATGATGGAATCCAACCATAGCTAATGGTGCATTCGCACTTCAGTATCATGTCATGTATATGGTGATAAGAGTTTGGTTAACTCTTATAATGCAGTTGAGAATGGAGAGAACGAGTTTGAGCAACTCTCCAAATGTGAATATCAAGGAAAAAGAAGATGTGATTCACATTTGGAAAAGACACTAAGTTAACCAACGTTGTGTGTACTGGAGATTCGTAGGAATCTTATGTCCGGATGGTTGCTTCATAAAATTTGGCTTTCATATGTGTTTGATTCAAATAAAAATCGATTTAACGAATAACATAAATTTAGTGCATACGGGTTATGCCTTTAAAATGGTTAACTTGATTATATTTTATAATGGTCATTTTTAAATGTATGCTATGACTTACTTTGACATGTTTTAAATTTTTACTCAACATGTTGTCCAATTAAACCAAATTGGATACCCATTTTTGTATTGAGACGAATTACAAAATCAAAACTTAGGTTGAAGCCAAATTGATAAGTCTTTTCTTTTGGTTGAACAAAAATAACCAAAAACCTTGATATGATTCACATGGTTTTGTGTGATTTGGAATTGATACCTACTAAGGTAGAGAGTATCGTGTACTTCATCATATTGGCTTAATGTGGTACAAAATATTGCTAATTACACTTACTTTAGAGTAAGGATATAGACAAGCTTGATCTATATACATAAGTTGAGAACCAACTTATTATCGATAATAAGGTGATTCGAAGTTATTGAAGGTGAATATGTGTAACCATTTCTAAATTTTTATGCTAAACTTAGAATAAGACACATATTCATTGATCTTGATATAGAAAAGAATCGTGCCTTGGAAGAAATGGTTAATGTCATGTTCTTAAGTCTAGGTTTAAGCCATGGCATGTGGGGGAAAGCGATTATATCGATTACTTATCTTTTAGATAAGATTCCTTGTAAATAAAATAAGATACTTCTTATGAACTATGCGTAAGAAGAAAACTATCTTATAAGTACTTAGAAATGTGGGGGATATCTAGCAAAGATATCCGTATGAAATTCATGGTTCGAAAGATTGGACCTAAACCCATGGATTGTATATTCACAGGATTTGTTATGAATAGCGGTGCTTATCGTCTCATTGCACATGAATAAAAAATAGACATAGCAATGGAATTTAGGAATGATTCATTCTTCGGAAATATATTCCTTGTTTACGAAGGAATTTGAAAGATCATCTAGAATAGATGACGAGGTTATCCAAGGTCAGAGACAACGAGATGATATTGATCTCTTAGAAGAAAGAAAAGATTGACCCAAGAAGAGGTTAAACCTATAAGAAACAAAATGGCATGAACCGAGAGATTGGTTAGATTCGGGTTTTGTTTCTCTTATGGTAAAAAAATGAAAAAATGAGTCTACTTCTTACTGAGAAGTAGTAACTTCTTTGAAAGGGTATCAATAGAAAGAAGTCATAAAAGTGAAATAGATTCAATTTTACAAAAGTAAAACTAGAAGCTCGTGGATGTACCTTAAGTTGTAAACCACTAGGCTATAAATGGATCTTCAAAAAGCAGATAAAAGTCGATGTCACTATTGACATGTGCAAAGCAAGATTAGTAATCAAATAATTTAGACAACAAGAAGGTCTATCTTCCTTTGATGCTTACTCGCATGTTACACGAATAACCTCAGTTATGATGGTACTAGATTTCCGCATTAAGAAATTTTGGAAGTTTCTTATGTGGATGTGAAAACAATATTTCTAAACAAGGATTTAGAAAAGGAACTATACATAAACCAGCCTGAGGGTTTCATGGTTCCTATGCTAGAGAGAAAAGTTTGTAGGCTAATTAAGTCATTATATGGTTTAAGGCAAGCTATCAAACAGTGACATCAAAATTTTTGACCATATCATGTCAGAATGTGGATTCAAAAGTAATATATGCATGTGTGCTCAATAGTAAATACGTACTCTTGTGTTTATACAGAGATGGTATACTTATCACTAGAAGTGATAACGAGATGAATAAATCCACTAATGATATGTAGGAGTCAAGATTTGACATGAACTTCATTAGTTATTCGATTTGTTTTGAACCCATATGGATTTGTTTTGAAGTTAAACATTAAGATAACAATGTTATTGAGAGGTTCAATGTGGGGGATTCCGGCCTAGCTAGAGTCTAGTGACATCTTTTTAAATCTATTTGAAATATAGGTAAAGGTGTTGCCCTTTTTGAATACTCAAAGAATATTGATGTAGAATATTGATAATCAATGAATCTATGAAGGGGTTTGTTGATTTCTAGAGAGAGAAAGTTAGAGAGAGAAAGTGAGAGAAACTATGTGTATTTTATTAATATGGAAAACAAGAAATGACAACAACCAACCCCTTTCCTTAGTGGAAAGGGGTATTTATAGTTCCAAGCATAACATGGGCTTGGGCCGGTCCATGACAAGCCCATGCACCGGTTCTTACTTAAGTTAATAAGCAAATAATAACTAATTACTAACTACGAGCTATTACAACATAAATCATATTGTGGAGTGACCGATACTTCTAATATACGTTAAAACGTATTTCTAACAATCTCCCCCTAAGGGAGGTCACTCCACGTTACAAAGTTCTAAACCTAGCATACTATACTAAGTCTTCGTTCTTTAGCTCGTAGTCCTTTCTTCTTTTCTTTCTTTTGTTGTGAATATGTTGATTTGATCTTTTTGGCTTTGACTTGAGAGCATTGTTCTTTGGCCTTTCACGTGCGATCTTTGCCTTTCTTGTGAACTTTGCCTCCTCGTGACTTCATGTTCCACACACTTACGTCTTTTTGTTGAATTCTCGAAAGCTTCAGAGTTTGATACAGCGGAAGACTTCATCTTGTACTTTCTTGAATTTTTGCTGAACTTTGTTGCAAAAGACATAAGCATGTGGGAACGACTTTTACAGGTACACCGCAACACCACCGTCTTCACTGGTACACAACAACGCCACCGTCTTCAACAGGTACACAGCAACGCCACCGTCTTCAACAGGTACACAGCAACGACACGAATAAAATGGCTTTGAACATTTTATTCTAATTCGGTAGCATTTTACCTCCGGTCGGTGAAGACCGTTGGACGATATTAGATATCGTACCCGTGACGGATAGTTTCAATTAAGTAACTTCCTGACAGGATTTCGCGGGTAAACCCGTTCTCTTTATTCGACCGTCCAAAGCTGACTGCGAACATAAAGAGTGAATCACTTGGATAAATTATCCTTGTGATTAAAAGCCGTCAATTCATGAAACCTGGAACAAGTGAATTTCAATTAAGATTTTCACCATCGTTGCTTTCCAGTTGTCACGAGCTCAATTCATAAAGAATCTTGCACGTTACCTACCAAGTGCTGTTTGATGTTGACACTAGAAGGATTTCCACTCGTCACTGTGGTCAATAAAGAGTCACTCTGAGTGTTCTGGCAAGATCATATGATAATGCGAAGAGGCCTGGAACGAGTTTAAGTTCAATTAAGAATTAAACCACTGTTACCTTCCAGTTTTTCACAAGATTGGTTCTAAAAGAACCGCACGTGTAACCTACCATGAGCTTGTTTGATGTTGGCTCAAGCAGGATTTCCATCTTCATTGTAATACTTACGTATTACTCGGATGTTCTGGCAATATTACAGGAATATTGCGTAGGACTTATGAAAATCTCTTACTTTTCACAGTGTGTGAGAAAGCAAGGAATAAATGGAAAGTGTCCTAATGAGACTTTTGATGATCTCTTGGCTCTAGACTCGATTGTGCGTTTTGATTTAGTGAGCGATGGCTGGAGAGGAGTGCCACCTTTTCAATACCAGTTTATTCGGAGTGAATAAACCAATAGATAACGTGTTGATCTCCGTGTGATTAAAACAAATACCTTTTGAGAGATATTTGAGTTAGCTGGGGAAGGGTTGTGCATTGCATCACTGGGTCCATGATGTCTTTCTTCAATACCAAGAATCATTAACAAAAATGACCTCAATAGCATATGTATTGACCCGGTTTCTGCCTAAAGTTGTAAGGAGGGCTTCTTTCTTTACACCCTTTATCTTTACATTTCTTTTTCATTCTTCAACCCCTTCAATGCTTACCAATACGTCATCACTAGCACCTTGTTGTGATTGTTCCAGTGCTAGCTTAAGTACTTGGTCGGCATTCAGCTACGTTCACATTCTTTCTCCATCTTTCCTAGGACTTCTAATTCTATCTAGGGAATTGTCCTTGGGAAGATTCCATCGGTTCTGATGAATCATTGGACTAGACCTATTCCTACCACCCTTTTGTCACCACATTCGTCGTGAATTAAGCGTGTTTTGGGAAGGAATTGCCACCATGAAAAATCATTGAAAATCACCTAAAGTACTTGTGATATTGAGATCAAAAGTTTTGTACCTTAGGTGTTTTGTTCATCAAAAACGCTCCCCCTTAACACGTGCTTTACACATATTAAGTTGGATAATCTTTAAGTCTTTTTCATCTTTTAGCCAAGTATCACTTACGTCTCCTTAATCCCATTTTCTCCCCTTATCCAAAATGTTAACCATTAATATTTGGGATATTGAATGGATTAACCGGTCTTTGGGTAAAAATGAAATCGATGTTTGGCCATAAAACAAGTTATTGCTCCCCCTTAAGTTAATAAGGGATAGTTGTAGTGCTTTGGTATGACATATTTTGAAAGATTTAGAATCTCGTGAGAAATTCTTGAAAAATTATCATACCTTAACACTACACCAAGCCATTCAAGCACATTATTCACAAATATACATATTCACAATTGAAAACCAATATAGAGTGACCTGAAATATACGACCCATTAGATGGATCGTTGCAGTGTCCTGTAGTGCACTCCATATGGTCTACCACCCACGAATCTTTCCAAGCTCCTCATCAATCTACGTTCACGGAGCTTCTGATCGATCTTCTTGATGACATACTTCGCCATCTGCCGGTAACCCGGATGCCAATCCTCCGTCATCTCTGGCAAAGTCCCACCCGAGTTCAGATGCTCCAATTTACCTCTGACTTGTATAAGAGTTCCATCACTATACTTGTGGAGCTCCCCCACCCGCATAAACTTCATCAAACCTCGACTGTTCAAGTAGAAAATGCCGTAATTCGGGACAGAAATGCCAGTATAGGGACATCTTTCTACATGTTGAGGTAGCACTTGATTCACAGGACGGGTTAAATTGAGCTTCCTCTGATAGCTTTCGACTCCCAACTGAAGGACTTCAACTCGTGACTTGATGACAACGCTTCGTGTGAACATACGAAGTGCTGTATTCAAAGCAATCAGGTCTTCACGAGGAATGTGTGTAAGTTGATCTCTGGTCATCAGAAGCAGCATGTCTTCGATATCCTCAAGGCGAATGATGGAAAAATCTCCTTGCTGGATTTTGTATTCCCTGTCATCCTCCCTTTTCAAGCGAATCTCCGTCACATGATAATAGCCGTTCTTGGCTTCCGTTTTCATTCCTAAGATGCTGGAGATGCGGATTTCGGATCTAACATTGCTTCCAGAATTGACCAAGCAGCAACCCCTGTACGCCCTTCGGACTCGTTCGTCCCAATGAGATGCACCTATGACAGCATACATATCATAATTACGATTTATCTTAGGGACCCAGAGTCTGTTTACCTTTTCCTCGATAAAGGGTATTGTCCCCCAGTTGGCAGCTTTCAGCAATGTCAGGGAGGTTGCGTACTTTGATGACCCCTTCAGTAGATACACAAGATCGTTGGTGACGAAGAAGTCAAGAGCAATCTGATTATCTTGAGCAGGATCCATTGGAGGTGGAGCTCTTTCTGATTCATGAAGACCTGGCCGTTGAACGGTTTTCAGAGCCTTCAGGATCTCATCGGCATAGTACTCGAACTCCATTCGAGTTAATCGGGTTTTGGCACGCAGTCTCTTATCTTTCAGCGCTTTCTTGACCAAGGATGGAGTAACCGAAGTCTTATATTCATGAGCAAAAAATGCACATAAGTCAATCGGACTTCGGATACGGAGATACAGCACATCTTTGTCAGCATCTGTGATCGGATCATATTGTGTTGCTGCCGTGATCCAAGCTTGTGGTAGTGCAGACTCGTCTATCTCCAACGTGTCTTCCCAATTTCGTATGCTTGGTTCAGGAACCGTAGATTGTTGAGCTTGTTGTTGAGGAGTTGAAGTGCGAACATCTGTTGGTTCAGTTTCAGGCATTTCAGCAGTGTCGTGAACTGGTGAGTGTTGTGCAGCTTCGGGTTCCGTCACTGATTCTGCGATCACAGGAGCAACAACAACAGAACTAATGGGGTTAGTGGTAATAGGTAAAGATACAGCGATAGAGATACCGGGAGCCGAAGACGCTGTAGTGGCATTCACATCGTGGCGCCACTTAGTTCGTCTTGATTCCGAGGATGTCGATTTGTCCTTCTGTGCTGCATCTTTTGTGGACTTGGTTCCAGTCTTAGCAGTAGTTTTCTTGGAGCTGGTAACCTTGTCTCCCTCTTTCGGCTGTTCACCCCCATCATCATCCTGATTGTCATCCCCGTTACTACCCCTAGCACTCTCCTGATTCTCATCACCACCATCATCGCCATCATCATCATCCTCATCCTCGTCATCATCGTCATCATCCTCATCATCATCACCACCCTCATCATCCTTTTCTCCTTCTTCTTCTTCTTCTTCCTCTTCTGCACCCGTACCCTCTTCTTCACTCTCTTCCCTTTCTTCCTCAGGTAAGATGTGATATGGTACCACACTTCCAAACGTCTTGAATAATCTATCATCCTCCATGATAGCATCATTCAGGGATTTATATAGAGCCCGTTGAATCCTAGACTTGTCAAACGACCCAAGTTCCACCATACAAGCCTTAAGGATCTTCTTCAATTCAAAATCCGTCAGGTCATAAGCAATCTTGTAGGCGGCTTCGGAAGGGTTGGATGATTTGACCATCAAGTTGTCAGCAGCAAGTGTCTTCAACTCATCGCGAAGTTTAGGCATTAAGGATTCAACGGATTCTTGCACTCTTTCTTTCACAGATGCTTCCAGTGCTTCTTTTTGTTCCTTATATTTATCCCTCATCGCTTGAAGTCTGGTAATACGTGCAGCATGCTTATCAGCCTCAGCCTGCTTAACCCGAGCAAGTTCTTCTGCATGTGCTTTTCGAGTCAACTCCATATCTGAAGCAAACTTAGCAATCATCTCCTCTTGGGCTTTCCTAGATTCTTCTTCCCTCTGAGCTCGTCTTTGCAACTCTTGGCGAAGTTTATCCATTTCGCGTTTGTGAGTATCCACATGTTTGTCAAACATTTCGGCCATCACTAATGCAGCCATTGCAGATGTTGCAGAGCTGCTCTGGGTTGACTGAAGGGGCTCGGTTGTTACTGTTGTACTAAGGATTGGGATTATGGGTGGTGGAAGAAATGGTGTTGACGCCGGTCGGGTTGGTAAAGGTTGTATGGGTGGAGGTTGAGTTGTTAAGGGTTGAGTTGACACCACGATCGTAGGAGCAACAGGTTCCTTTTCCACACTTGCTGAAATAGGGATTGATGGCTCCTTCGAAGTAGAATAGTGTTCAGGTGACCCAAACTCATCAACATAATCGGGTTCTACGTACTCATCCTCAATATCTACCCTTGCCCCTGAACCACTACCTCCAGTATCTTTCCTACTCCTTTTAATAGCAATCTTCATCATTTGTTGCTCGGTTTTATCAAGAGTAGGATCAACAATATCTTCTTCGTCACGTAGACGCATCTCATCCTTACCCTTTCCCTTCTTACTCTCTGTCTTCTTCTTCTTGGGTTCGGGTTCAGGTAACGCTGCTGGTTGTTTGCGTTTACCTTTACTCTTAACCGTTGTGGATGAGTCTTCTCCAGTCTGAAGGTTTGCTTTCAGCCTCTTGATCTCTATCTGCAGTAGCTTGTAATCAGTAGAACCTTTGATTTTGTCAGACAGAAGGTAATCAGGAATAGGACCCGGAATCACACCAATAGACGGTCCTTCATGCCTCAAATCTACAGTATCATCAGCCTCTTCAGTGTGATAGCGACCTCCTGCACGCCTATCAATAGTAGCATCAAGCTTCATAAAATAATTTATGATAAGCTTAATAAACCGAGGATAAGGAAAGAAGTTTGTCTTCAGCTTCTTGTTGTAGAAGAGTTGAAAGGTGAATTCTTCCCATATCAACAAAGCATAATCTGAATTTGCAGCTTTGTACATGCCATAGAAGAGGTTTATTATCGGACTACGCAAAGCATCATGGCCACTCGTTTTTGGTGTAAGACATTTACTGAGAATACCCATCAACGCTCTCCAAGGTTGTCCCACCTTAGCAGTGGTAAACTCAGATGCAACTCGTATTTCCGGACATCCAAGTGCGTCAAATAACTCCACGAGTTCATCTTTAGTAGGGTCCCTCGAGAATGACATGCCCTTGGGTGTATCCCGTATACCAAGAATCTTACGGAAGTCAGAAACGGTGAGTGTCTGCTGCTTGTTGTCGATGGTGAAGGTGATCTTGTTCGAAGTGATTTCCTTGGTTGCCCAAAATTCAAACATATACTCATAAGGCACCGAGGCTGTATTCCTAAGGGCGTTCTTAAAATGAGAGTTATCAAGGATGGCTATGGCGACCTTAAAACCATGGTGAGTGGACTTAGAGACTTGCTTCAGCCGGTAGTTGTTGGGTATAAACTTAAGGGTTCGGGCTTTAGCAATATCGGCTTCTCTAGATTCTTGGATTGCTTGTACTGTTGGATTAGTCATTTTATCTGCTTAAGATAAAACATGAAAGGTTGATGCACAAAAACAGATAGATATATATCTTTCTTACTTCTAAGCATAACACACTTCATAAGATAAAACAACAAGTACATATATAGCATGCAAGCAATAATAATCAAACTCTTCATCCGGAACTTTTCCTCATTCGGAACATCTTCATCCGGAACATTCTTCATTCGGAACTTCTCCTCATTCGGAACTTCTTCATCCGGAAGTTCTTCATTCGGAACTTCCTTCATCCGGAAGTTCTTCATTCGGAACTTCCTTCATCCGGAAGTTCTTCATTCGGAACTTCCTTCATCCGGAAGTTCTTCATTCGGAACTTCCTTCATCCGGAAGTTCTTCATTCGGAACTTCCTTCATCCGGAACATTCCTTCATTCGGAACTTCCTTCATCCGGAAGTTCTTCATTCGGAACTTCTTTCATCCGGAAGTTCTTCATTCGGAACTTCCTTCATTCGGAAGTTCTTCATTCGGAACTTCCTTCATTCGGAAGTTCTTCATTCGGAACTTCCTTCATTCGGAAGTTCTTCATTCGGAACTTCCTTCATTCGGAAGTTCTTCATTCGGAACTTCCTTCATTCGGAAGTTCTTCATTCGGAACTTCCTCATTCGGAAGTTTTTCAGAAGAAATCCTTCATTCGGAAGTTTTAAGCCATGTTCATCCGGAACGTTTACAAACTAAACTCAGATGTTTGATCTAGCGCGTTTGTGAGTTTCTAAGGCAATCTAAAGCAATCAAACATAATCTAATTCAATTCCGCGCAAAACCCATCAAAAATCCCTAATCAATTTAGCCTAATTGGGGCGAACGAACCCTAACTAGATTTGAATAGATTAACCAGTTGGATTTGCATGATTTAAACGAATTAGATATGAATAATTGATGTTATTTACCTTTATTTAGCGAATGAACATGATCTAGATGGATGAGCGAATGATTTTTAGAGCGTGTTTGTGTGTGTAACAATGGCGGCAAGTTATTAGATAAACAGTGAACAGAAAAGTAAGGGGCGGGGGTGTTTTATTTGACTTAGGTCAAATTCTAACATCTTTCACAACATGTCACTTTAAGTCCTCCAATTTCACTCCTTTTTTCTTTTTGTTTCTAACTGGTTTCATTTCACCTAACTCTTGTTAAACGTACACACAATTTAGCAAACGCATCTATTAGCATATCTCCAATATCTAAAAGCACGCAATGCCTATCACTTAGAACAAACACTAGTCGTTTTCTAAAGCAAAACCACTCAATTACCATGTAGCCCTTAATTTTCACAATCATTTTTGAAAATCAATTTTAATGACGAAGATGATTTTACTATTTTCTCCCCCTTAAACGATGACCCGTTTTCTATTTAAAGAGCTGTAGTCATTGTTTAAAGAGTCAAATAGTGATGAAAGCATTTCCAATTTATCTCTGGAAAAAGTTTGATTCGTGGTTTTAATAAGATTTCTCTTATTTTAACAAATTAATGCACTGAGACGTACACAAATTCGTGTTAGACCAAGTTATAAAGTAAACTTGATCCCTTTGCATGATTTGGCTTGTAAATCACGCCCGAGAAAATTAATTCCCGTTCTGAGCCAACGTTTTCCAAGGAAATACGTGACTTTAATATGAAAACCGGGTTGCAGTCTGAAATAACTACAAGCCATAGTGGGCATGTTTTAAAAATGTACAACTTTTATACGGACTCTATTTATGGCACCGTGTCAATATTGATCGACATTTCTAAGGCCGTAAATATTACCGTACTAAAAGACATGCCCGATTTAAAACGAAAAATATTTTTGGTTTTTCTTGGTTTTATATTTTTTATGGTTTTTCTAGGTTTTATATTTTTTATAGTTTTTGTTGGTTTTATATTTTTGTATTTTCTTTTTGTGGTTTATATATTTACGATAATATACATGATCACAACCAAAGGATACTCTGAATAGTTTACCACGACTATTCAGCTGATTCTTCTGCCAACTCTTTGAGAGTCGCTGGAGTGAATGATTTCATGCCAAGCTTGTCGATCAAAAACTCGATTCGTCCTCGATCTAAGGCTTTGGTGAACATATCCGCCAGCTGATACTCAGTAGTGACAAAATACAGCTCGATCACTCCGTTCTCCACCTGCTCCTTAATGAAATGGTAGCGAATGTCTATGTGCTTGGCCCGGGAGTGTTGAACATAGTTGTAGCAAAGGGCAATGGCGCTCTTGTTGTCACAATACATCGGGATTTTGTTAAATCCAAGACCGTAGTCAGTTAATTGTGATCTCATCCAAAGGACTTGAGCACAACAACCGGACATGGCGATGTATTCAGCCTCCGTGCTTGATATTGCAGCGCTTTTCTGCCTTTTTGAAGACCAACTGATCAATCTATCTCCAAGGAGTTGCACAGATCCAGAAGTGCTACGCCTCGTATCTTGACATCCAGCATGATCGGCATCTGCGTATGATATTAAAGCAATCGAGGAATCTTTCGGATACCATAGACCACGATGAAGTGTTCCTTTTAGATACCGAAAGATCCTTTTCACAACATGTAGGTGCTTTTCGGTAGGCCGAGCCTGATACCGGGCACACATGCATACAGCAAATTGCAAATCAGGTCTGCTAGCAGTCAGATATAGAAGGGTGCCGATCATCCCACGGTAAAGTTTTGGATCGACAATAGTCCCATTCCTATCTTCATCTAACTTGGATTTCTCCACCATTGGAGTGTCTACGGGGTCACAATTCTCAAAGTTATATTTCTTAAGTGATTCTAGAGCATATTTGGATTGATTTATAAAGATGCCTCTGGGATTCTGAGAAATCTGTAATCCTAAGAAAAATGAAATTTTTCCCATCATTGACATTTGAAAGCGTGTGGACATTATCTTCTCAAATTGTTTAGACAATTCTATGTTAGTGGCAGCAAAAATTATATCATCAACATAAATTTGTACCAGAAGCATGTCGTTGCCGTCCTTGAGAGTGAATAGAGTGGGGTCCACTTTGCCTTTGGAGAAGCCTTCCGACATGAGATATGTTGACAGGAGATCATACCATGCGCGTGGAGCTTGTTTCAACCCATAGAGAGCCTTCTTAAGCTTGTACACATGATGAGGAGACTCCGTACTGACGAACCCATCCGGTTGACTAACATAAACCTCTTCCCTTAGTTCACCGTTCAAAAATGCCGTCTTTACATCCATTTGATAGACGATCATGTTCATATGAGCAGCAAACGCAAGGAATAGTCTAATCGCCTCCAATCTAGCCACAGGAGCAAAAGATTCCTCAAAGTCTATACCCAAGGCTTGTTTATATCCTCTAGCGACCAATCTAGCTTTATTCTTCAATACTGCACCCATCTCATCAAGTTTAACCTTATAAACCCATAACAAAGTAAGGATGTTAACCTTGTCAGGGCGAGGAACCAATTCCCATACTTCAAGTCGTTGGAATTCATTTAGTTCCTCCTGCATAGCTTCAATCCAAGACGATTGGGTCATAGCTTGTTGCCAATTTTTGGGTTCAACTTCAGAGAGAAATGCATCAAAGTAACAGTAAAGTGCATTCTCTTGTAATTGATGGCGTGTAGAGACTGGTCGTTCTAGATCTCCAATAACATTCCTAATTGGGTGATCTGTTGTCCATTTAGTGCTATGGTTTTCAATCCTAGGTGGTCTGGAGTGAACAATAGAAGGAGCTTCTTCTGAGGTAGACGCGGCTGAAGGGTTTTCAGGAATTGCTACACCAAAGAAAGGAAGCTCTTGCAAGTGAGCATATTCTAAGTCGTGATCAGTAGTATCCTCTTCTACATCATTAGGCACAAGTAGGGGTGATGATTCAGGTGTAGTTTGAGAATCACTTGGTGAAGGTGCATCCGGTTCAATGTGAATCGTAGATGCATTAGATAAAGGTTCATTAACTTGAGCAACCACTTCAGGTATTGGAGCAATTACTACAGGTGCTGGAACTTCATCAGTCGGGGGATCGAAGAATTCATCAAACAACGGTTGAAACAGTTTATCCCACTCGGGCCTTGATGGTGGTAAAAATGATGTAGAAGTAGGATTGTTGGGAACTAATCCGGAACTTATAGCACCGGTTCCCATCTCATGAAGCGCGGGTTCAGAGCTGTGTTGCTCAGAAGCCATTGCTGTCAGCTCGTCGAAATCAGCGTCCATAGTTTCTACAATCTTGCCAAGACGACGGTTATAGATTCGGTATGCTCTTTTGGACGGTGAGTAACCAATGAAAATACCTATATCGGCTTTTGGTTGAAGCTTACCCAAGTTCTCACTATTGATGTTTGGATAACACAGAGCACCAAACACATGGAAAAATGAAACATCGGGTTTGCGGTCATGTAGAAGCTCATAAGGTGTTTTTCCATGGCGTTTCCGAATGATAGAACGGTTTTGGGTGAAACATGCAGTAGAAATAGCCTCTGCCCACAAGAACAATAGAGCGTTCGCATAAATAAGCATGGTCCTAGCAGCTTCCATAAGTGTACGATTCCGTCTTTCAACGACACCGTTTTGTTGTGAAGTGCGTGCAGCGGATGTTTCATGTGATATACCAACTCCTTCATAATAATCACGAAGAGTCTGGTTGACGAACTCAGTACCATTGTCTGTACGAATACGGCGGACAGTGGTATTCAAACGTACCTGGATGAACTTCAGAAAAGTGATGATAGCCTTCGGTGCTTCATCCTTTGTACGTAAAAATCTAACCCATGTGAACCTTGAGAAATCATCCACAATAACCAGAATGAATTTCTTACCGCTCACACTTTCAGTTCTCATCGGCCCACAAAGATCCATATGCAAAAGATGAAGTTTTTCTTGATTGGTGTCTTCAGCTTTGGGCTTGTAAGATTTCTTGGTACTTTTCCCCCTTGAACACGCGGAACATAAATGGTCCTTGTGAAATTTAAGCTTTGGAAGACCACGAACTAATTCGTTTTTAGCCAGATGATTAATAGCATCAAAATTAAGATGAGATAATCTGCGATGCCATAACCATGACTTGGTCTTAGAAGCTTTAGAGAGAAGACATACTGGAGAAGCGGCCATCATGTCTTGTAATGACAAAGTATAAAGATTTGCACCACGAGATCCCTTCAACAAATCTTTTCCTTCCAAGTTGCGGATGAAACAAGTGTGTTGTCGAAAAGCAACCTCAAGGTTGGAATCACAAAACTGTCCTACTGAGAATAAGTTATGACCAAGACCTTCTACATAGTATACCCTAGAAATCGTCACGTTTCCAATCTGATATTCACCATATCCCATAATCTTTGCTATATGATCATTCCCAAATTTAACCGTACCAAGAAACTTGCTGACGAAATTTCGGAGCATCGAGCGATTTCCGGTCATGTGTTTTGAACAACCAGAGTCCAAATACCACAGGATGATTTGGACCACCTGAAAATATCACCACACAAAGACAATGTAGAGGTATCGGAATCTGAGTGTTCCTTGTTATTAGCAGGTACATATTTAAGAATCTTAGATTTGCTAACTCTAGGTTTCTTAGATTTCCTAGCCTTCTTTTTCTTAATAGGTGGTGTAGATTCTAGTTGACTCAAATCCTGAGGTATTTCTTCACTGATAGGCACTATAGTGGGGGCTGACCTAATTAAAGGGCGCTGTTTCCATACTTGAGTGCGAGTGTTCCTAACTAAAGGACGCTCAGACCTAACCTCGATAGATGCATTCCTAGTTAAAGGGCACATTTTTGCATCTAATGTAAAGGTCCTACCAGTGGGACGCCATTGCCAGCCAACTTGGGCACGAGTTCTACCCGTTGGCTTCCATTCAAGACCATTCTTAATAGCATTCATTTCATTAACGTGATCAATCAGACACAAATCATGACGCTGGGAAAACATACATTCATTACAATTCCAACAATTTAAATCAGAATTCACGAATGGTTTAGGCTGCTGCACAGGCGCAGAGCTTTTAGTCTTAACATGATTCGTTTTATTTAAAACGGAACTAGCATTCCTATTGTGAACTTCTACTTTCTTCTTTGTGGCACTACTAGTGGAGGGCTTGATCTTAGCTTTCTTGAGTTGCGATCCTTTAGCCTTAGTAGTCGCTTTTAATCCTGTAGAAGGCAAAGTGGGAACATTAGCAACAGATTTTAATGGTGTCTTACTTGATTGTGCCAATGACGGTTTTGCTCCTGGAGTCTTATTAAATGGAGTGACAGCAATGGGCCTATTATTAAGTAGTGCAGAACCTGGAGTACCTATGTATTGCAAGTATGCTAGGCAATATTGAACTCGCTTAACATATTCATGAGCCGAATAATAGTCGCTACTTGAGGGATCTAAGGCATAAAGATCGTCTAAAATATCCTTAAGAAGATCGACATGCTTAATGGCATTCCTCATATAATCATCATAGGTAACCTGGTTTTTCTTATGAAGCGGATTCTTATAAAGCACTACTGATTTGGTTGTTGGAGCACTAGTGGATGGTGCAGAGTCGGTAGCTAAGTTATCAACAACTTCTTGTCGGGTGAGAAGAAGTGTCTCCTTTAACTCAGCCAAAACCATATTTTTGTCTATGAGCAGGATGTTCAAATCAGAGATTTCCTCGCACTTTTGGTTCAGTTGTTCAACAAAATATTATTGCTGTGCCGCATTAAAAGCGAAGCGTTCTTCTAGTGAACCATAAAGAGCGGATAATCCCTGTCTTGTCCGATCCATCTCCCCTAGAACAGATGATAGTCTAATTTCTAAGACTTGGTTTTTAGACTCTGCAGCCTCTAGTTCCATTTTTAATGTTTCCTTTGATGAAACCTCTCTCTTCAATCTCATGATTTCTTCCTCTAATGTCTTAACAATTGCAATCATCTTGTCACTTGTCGCAACACCGTTTTCACAAACATTTGATATCAAAAGATTTTCATTTTGAGCTTGTAGTTTTAATTCTAAAGATATACAATGTTGTTCTAGTTGATTAAAGCGTTGTGAAAGTAAATTATAAGAATCTTGTAGCTTTAAAAACTCAGCGTTAGATTCGTGACAAGAATGATTATCTACCTCATTTACAGTTTCAGCAACATTTACAGAAAGATCACAAACATCATCACAAATATGCACAGCATCACAATTCATCATAGCGGATGTAAGCTCATTCGAATAATTAACATTTACAGTAGTAAGCACATCACACGAGATTACTTCGGACAAGAATCGGTCATATTCGGTTAAAATCTTTTCCTTTTCAATTAGTTGCAGTTCGTAAGCGGTGTCCATTTCATAAAACACTTTTTGAACTTCCCCAATTTCAAACTGAAGATTTTCCTTAAGAGATGCAAAACTTCCTTTTAGACTTTCGACAAACGGATTGATCTCAGTTTTAAACACCTCGTTCATGTGTTCGAAAGCCCATTCTCCGGCGTTTAAGCCATTTGAAGTCGTACATTCCAAAATGACCTTGTCAAAGTTAGTAAAGTAACGGTTAATCTCTTGCAAGTTTAACCATACAGTGCTAACAGGTGGAAGATTCTTTGGAATTTCCTTAGGACCTTCCATGTTGACAAGTGTAGGAAATGTACTAGGGCTTTCTTCCTCGATCATGTAGGTTGGTGCTGTAATGAGATCCTTATCCATATGGAAGCGAACTCTAAAATCAGTTTTTGCAAGCTCCTTATTCATTTTAAAATAATCACAATAGGGATATTTTGCTGAATTGTATGACCGATCCTCATCAACTAGATCCTTATTTGTTCGATCATCGGGAAAAACAATCGGGTCTAAAGCCAATCCTAATTGAGTTGCATTATACAATCTTGGACTATGTCTAAAAGCTTGTTTTGCATACTTTGGGTTAGGGGGGAAGACCTTTTTGACGTGATAAGTTAAACTCTCTAAACGAAGCATCAAATAAGTGCACTAGTTGAGAAGCAGCATATTGTCTTAAAAGCAAGTAGTCTAGACTTCTAATCTTATTAGCAGCATTAATCTCCATTTCATTCTTCTTAGATTCGAGTAATTCAAAATCAGTTTGAAGTTTTTGAAAATTAGTGACCACTAACTCCTTTTCTTTAAGTTCATTAGACAGATTTGCTCTTAAGTTTTCGATCTCTTGCAAGTGACCCATTTGTTTGTTTCTAAAATGATCATATTCGAGATTTGTGAGAACACTTGACGAAGGCACTAATTCCAAAGTTTGTACTTTCTCATTGCTTAAGGCAAGCTCATCAGACAAATTCTTATTCTTAGCTAAGGTTTCTAAGAGTGCAGCATTCATTTGGCTAAGTAATGTAGCAGGAACCATTACCAAATCTTGTTGAGCAGGAGTAGGCGTATGCGAACTGGGTCCCGGTTGTGATTCGCTCAAAGTCTGGGGACTCACATTGATATTGCTATCATTGTTTGTCTCCTCGTTTGAAGGACTCACTACCGAAGATTCATTCGAGTCAGCACTCTCTTGCACAACTTGATGTGGCTGAATACTAGCATCAATGGTATTATCGGTGGTATTAATAAGTACCTCAGATCTCTTTTCTGGCCCTAAGCTGGAGATAGTTGCCATGAGAGCAGCCTTTGTAGATTGAAAGTCGTCACAGTCGGAGTCATACGCATCAAGATCATCGGCTTGGTAAGCTGCATTCTGCGTAGTGACAACGTCTTGTTCAGCAATCCCTGGGTCAGCAAGAAATGCAAGCTCCTCTTCATCAAGTTCCCTTCCTTGCGCCTGAGCATTTACCAGATAGATCTTTTCTGCAAACCACTGTCCATCCCTTCTCCTCTTGGGTTTCTTACAATCCCTGGACATATGACCCTCTTCCTTGCAGTTGTAGCATGTAATCATTCTCAACTTGCCTGTATTAGCCCGTGGAGGGTTGTTGACCATTGGAGCAGGAGCAGGATTGACGGTGCGAACATTGGTTGATGTGGAAGTTCTCCCCTGATATGGTTGAATTGGCTGAACCATTACCCTGCCATTCTCAATTGTAGCTTGTTGGCGAGAATTGGATGAATTCCTCAACTGATTGTTGGTAGGAGCTGATCCTCTGAATCCTCGTTTGCTTAAAGTTCTTGTGAGATAAGCAGACATAGTAGTTAGCACTTCAACTGGGTCAGCTCCTTGTTGGAATACAGGAACTGGGACTTCCTCATCATCACAATACAGTGCTTGATCTGGATGAGCTGCATAATCAGTAGAAGGAATACTCATTTGATCAGGGTAGCTTGATGGATATGCTGCATAAGGTGCAACATTTGCTGGATGAAATTGTGAAGCGTACTGTGGTGAGGGTGCATTGAACCGATATTGTTGCTGATGTGAGGTGGGTGGTTGTGGTAGAATCGAGTATTGGGGAAAAGCTGGTGTCATGTAAGGTGATTGATGATAAGCTTGATGTCCCAAGATATAAGGTGTGTTGTTGTGAGACAAGCTTGGTTGATTCGCCATCAAAGCTAAGGAATCTGGGTACATACCGCGAGGAGAACGGTGCATAATCACATGCTTCTCATGCTGCTGAAGGAAGGCATATATTTGATCCAAATTGCACTTATGCAGATCCCTGGTTAACTTGACATCGGTAATGTACTCACCCCATTCAGCTTGAGGTAGAGTATTCAAGAATTTGGTGTTAACCTGGAATGGTGCGATCACAAGATTGTATACATTCAGATCGTTCATGAGTGTGGTGAATCTGAAGTAATAATCGTGAAGCGTTTCCCCTGGGTTGTACGTGAATCTATCAAACAGGTCATACAACTGACATTCCCTTTCCTGTTTGGTGAGAGACGTTCCTTGTAGCAACACCTTAAGTCGTTCCCATAGATCCTTTGCCACCGTATACTGACTCACCATCCTATAGATGTCATGGGGAAGAGCTTGGAGAATTGTTTGAAGAGCTTTTTCATCTGCATCTGCAACAAGTTGTTGGGCTGGAGTGAGTTCTTCAAATTCTCGTGGTCTAGTCACGTTGTCAACCGTAATGGTACCATAGTCGAGTGGACCATTCAAAATCGATTTGACCATAAGCCTTCCGTATGTCGGTTTCCCCTTTAGATATTGCATCATTCGACCTTGCCATGCCTCAAACACCTCTTTAATAAGCATCGGTGGACGGCTATCAGTTCCCGTTATGATTGATATATCCGTAAGAGATGTCATCTGAGGCATTACTGAATTTGGATTCATTTTGTTTTCTTCAAAGAAACAGAGATTATCGGTTGATCGAGCAGTGAAGTAAAGCTTGTGAATTGTGTTGTGTTTTTGTTGTAAGAGACCAAGATTAAATCCTCTAAAAAAATCGTCGAAAAAACAAGCAAAATAACCCTTGATTCGGAACTTTTTGTTGATTCGGAAGTTTGATTCGGAAGATTACCTTGATTCGGAACTTTTAATTGATTCGGAAGATTACCTTGATTCGGAACTTTTGGATTGATCCGGAACTTCTTGGTTCGGAAGTTCTTGGTTCGGAACTTTGGCTTGATCCGGAACTTCTTGACTCGGAAGTTCTTGGTTCGGAAGTTTGGCTTGATCCGGAACTTCTTGACTCGGAAGTTCTTGGTTCGGAAGTTTCTTGATCCGGAACTTCTTGGTTCGGAAGTTTCTTGATTCGGAACTTCTTGACTCGGAACTCCTTGATCCGGAACTCCTTGATCCGGAACTTCTTGATCCGGAACTCCTTGATCCGGAACTTCTTGATCCGGAACTCCTTGATCCGGAATTTTTGCTGAATGAACAGAAACTTTGTCCGATGAACAGTCGAACAGTAACAATGAAGATTAAGCCCAGATTTTGACCAAATAACCCAAAAAGTTTTGTGCTTTCGACTAAAATAAGTAACAACTAATACTTATCCACTAATCCCAATCACAAAAACACCAAAAACACCAAGAATCAAGATGATTTTTCTTAAAGAACACTAATACAATCAAAAACTAAAAAACCACACAAATCACCACCTTAAATCACCCCATAGCTCTTGATACCAAATGTAGAATATTGATAATCAATGAATCTATGAAGGGGTTTGTTGATTTCTAGAGAGAGAAAGTTAGAGAGAGAAAGTGAGAGAAACTATGTGTATTTTATTAATATGGAAAACAAGAAATGACAACAACCAACCCCTTTCCTTAGTGGAAAGGGGTATTTATAGTTCCAAGCATAACATGGGCTTGGGCCGGTCCATGACAAGCCCATGGACCGGTTCTTACTTAAGTTAATAAGCAAATAATAACTAATTACTAACTACGAGCTATTACAACATAAATCATATTGTGGAGTGACCGATACTTCTAATATACGTTAAAACGTATTTCTAACAATTGAGCATCTTATGTGTCTAATGAAGTGTGTCTGATCTGATCTTGAACTTATAATCAGGCAAGCATATATATTAGTAATTCAAGTGGGAACCATTTGAATAAGTATTACTTGAGTACTATGATGCTAATAATATTGCATTATGGAAGATGTCCTACTACTATCAAGTGATAGAGTAATGCAAATATAGATTCTTACATATAAGAATCTAGATCCACTAGAGCGAATGTATTTATCCTAAGTGGAAAGCTACGTCTTAGAAATCTTGAAAGTATTTCAAAGAGACAATTATAGCTAAATCTATGATGAAATATGAATTTATTATTTGAGATAAATTTATATAATATGCAAGAAAGTTTACGCTAATTTGTAAAGGACATACCAAGATGGCGTATACCGGTAATGGCCTTGTTTATAAAGTGTGATAGTCAATAGAATTTGACAGAGCTCATATCAAAAATGTAAAATGGTAAGTCGAGACATATCCATCATAGATTGTGATTGTTGCGACAACTACTCTCAACTAGAGTTATCACGATTGACTACGTAACGTCAAATGATAACATCGCGGATCCGCTTACAAAAAGGCTTAAGCAGAGAGTTAGTTAGTGAGTCTTATAAAGGAATAGGACTAAAGACCTTGATGGAATGAGTTTCTATGAAGGAAAACCTAACCCACTTGACTGGAGATCCCAAGATCTGTGTTCAATAGGACAACCTAATCATAAAAATGTGGGAGAAGTCACGTTAATATGAGGGAGTTACTTAATACAGTAACTTTTCTAGTCCATTCCTAGAACAATGTGACTTATTGAGAGGTTAAACATATAGCTTAAATGATTCAGGATGAAATCATAAAGCATGATGATTCAAGATGAAATCATAAAACATATGTTTTTAATGATTCAAGATGAAATCACCTATGTGAGAGAGAAGTAGGGGTCGCTTCGAAGGAAATTGTGGGGGCGCAGTTTCTAAGAGCTCTTGTAGAACCATGCTAGTGTTCATGACCATAACGAACACGACTATGAGGACTTGACAATGTCAGAGAGAGTCTTGTGTGAGTGTGTATTGTCGTCTACGTAAACAGAGGCTAAGTTCAAAGACATCACGGTCTACTTGGATCTAGGAGACTAAGTGCATCTCACAAGGGAAGGTTCAAAGGGTCACACCTACCTATCCTATGCAAGATTCAACTGTTCGAATTTTATTGAAACTTTTGTGTATTACAACCGATCTCTATTCATGTGGGGATTTGTTGGAAAATATTGTTGGCAAAATAACTTTTGACCAACTTTGGACACAATTATGTATATGTATGTATCATATATATTAGTGATACTTTATAGGTTAGCGTTCTCCTTGAAGAGAGCTTCGCAATGAGCCTTTGTGTGTCCAAAATGAAGGTGATGTGAATGAGATATCGTGTCTCAAAGTTAGGCATTTGGTACCATGCTTAAAGAGAAAAAATAGTTTATTTTTTGTCCCAAGTCGGTGGGATGAGTAAACTAGAAAGGAGTCTATTGTGTATAAATAGAGGCCTAATTCCATAGCTTTTTCACACATCAAATCAATAAGTATTATTATTTATTTCCAACATATGGAGTACGCATCTGTAAAGGTGAAATTTCGGGCAGTTTTGTTAAGTCTGACAGTACCACTTACTGTTTCGGCTGTTGTACCCTAGGAAAGAGACGGCGAATATGTTTTAAGGGAAGCGTGTTAAACACGTGCCTCAGCTCGTTAGTGCTAAGCGTGTATAACACGTATCTCGACTTGCTGGTGATTTAGTAAGTATTTTCTTTATTTTATTGTTTTATTTAATTATTGTTTATAATTATGTATGTGTTTGTTTTTCTGTTATTTATATTTTGTTATTTAGTTTATGTTAATTTAATTAATTTAGTTTATTTGTTTTATAAATAAAAGTGTTATAGTTTCCCTTCAATTTCTCTTATAATTTCCGTGCATTGTTAGTTAAAGATTATGAGGAAAGCCACTTGATTTTCTCATTGTTTTTTAGCTTTATATATATTGCAAAAAGAAGGATCCTTCGTGTCAACGGTGAATGTAACTGCATTGTCAGTGTCGTGTTATTTGGTTGCTTTTCATTAAATGAATAGTAAATATCATATAATCCCAAAATCAAATCTCTAGCATAGGGATTTATCAGAACAATTAACACACTCAAAACAAAATTATGCAGAAGTAAGGAAGTTACTAACTGAGCAGGTAATACCACCATACATCAAAACCTTTATAGATATTTCTATTCTACTTACGACCTGTTCTGTTTTTATACATAAATCAACTCGGGTCGAACCAGAGTTGTATGGAGAAAGGGTAAGAAGTCTTAAGCGGATCACGAGCACATAGTACAGCACTACAGCCTCAAGATAACATCACTACAACATTAACACAACTTACCCCTGTGTTAAAAACGAAGCTACAAGCTCTAGTGGTTTCCTATATATTGTATACATTGCTAATAGTTTTTTGTATTTATGCATGCATCAGGACGAGACATACTCGGAATATGTCAAGCAAAAATCTAAGTAAATCTTTCATTTTTTTTCTAAATTTAGCATCCATTTCTGCTATCCAGCCATTTTCAGAATTAATTATTATTCAACTGGATAAAGTCGAGGGTGATGGTGTTGGTCTACAAGGAGCCGCTGATCGTGTTTGCTTAGAGAAAGCTTTGTTTTCTTAACAATTTGGGTGGTAAAATGTGCGAGTCGGGCGGTTTTGGGTAACGAGTCTGAATGGGCCACTTAGAAACTCGGTCAATGGGCTGTAGTCGGTGGCGGACGCATGATATTAGAGAGTGGGGAAAAAAATTGACAATAGCAAGAGAAAAAAACTAAAATCTGAATAAAAAATCGAGTATTTTAACTTAAAACGGGAGGATTTCAAGGTTTTAGAGTGTCAATTTCCGTTTTTAGTGGGAGCATTAAAAAACTGTCAAAATTAAAGAAAAATTACATTGTAATCGAGCTATGAGGGCACCGCCACCCCACAGCTAACACATACATTCGCCCCTAGCTATTGTTACAGGTCAAAATGGGTTGTTATAAAAAAATGGTCCCTTTCTTTTGAGAACAAACCCTAACCGAATTGCATGACTTTTTCACTCTTTTGATACATTGTAAACCTCCCATAACAATATAACATCCAAATAAGTTTATGTTAATCATACTACGGATAAAATGCAAAGTGTGCCTTCGATATTTTATTGAAAGAATTGACTCGACTCTTTTTTATACAAGATGGTCCCTCAACCTCTTTTTTGAACAAAATAGGCCATTGTTATCAAAAAACCATTAGTAATAAATATATATCGGGTTTCACGAAAATAGTCCCTCAACCTCTTTTTCTTGGATCTCCTCCTCATGATCTCAGCCTGTACAGGTTCGGCGCCCGAGACAAACTCTCGTTACTTTTTCTGTTACATCGTTAGTCCATAACTACATCATGTGGTATGCTTAGTCCATTTAGCTAATGAACATTTGCAACGTCAGTCCTTTATACTAAATATCATTTATACTTAACTCAAAATTTACTTTCTTGAAAAAAAAGTTATCAATTAAATTTATACAAATTTTATAAACATGTTTTTATACATACACTTTCATACACGTTTTAATAGACACATTTTATTAAACATTCTTATGTATAAAAATTTTGTATACACATTTTGTACATGTTTAATCATATCTCTATACACACGTTTCTATAATTAATTTTATACACACTAGACACATTTTTTATAGACACGCTTTTATACACATATTTCTATACGCAATTTTATACACATGTTTTTATACACACGTTTTTATACACACGTTTTTATAAACACATTCTTATACACGTTTAATACATACATTTATACACATATTTTTATACACACTCATACACAATTTTTATAGAAAAGTAAACTAAGTCGTATAGAAAAATCATTACAAAAGTGCTAACTATTCAGTTGCATATCATGAGGATGAAAAGAAAATTATTAAAGAAGTAAAATAGTTTTCTTATTTTATTTTATTCATTTGCCAATTAAGTATTTTTAAATTATTTATGTTTCAGTTCAATAATATCAAGAAGTGAATAAGGTTTTATAACATTAATACTAAGATTAAAATTCGTGTGATCCTTTTCATATCCTTAGAATAAGGTTATTTGATATAACAGAATAATATCAAATAAATTAATGTATAATCCTTTTCATAAATTCGTGTGACAAACAAAACTTGTTTCGTTAAAAGAGTTATTTTAAAAGCGCAACCCTCTATTACCCAATATCCCCTATGCCAAACATATCTTAAATATGATGCAAAAAAATTAACACATAATTTATTTGATATATTCTTATCTATGTATTCTATAAGTGTTAATATAAAGAGTTATTTTTGTTATGTATTTGTTGTTACATACAATGTTGTACTTTGTTTCAAAAGAAAATGTTATTAAAATTATAAACCAACAAAAATCAAAAGCTTTTGTAATGTTTCAAAATTTTGTCCATATCATAATTTAGCATTAATATTTTATTCACATTTAACATACTATTTGTTTACATAATATCACAAACTAATCACTTTTAACAAGCAATATCCAAAAGGATGTTATTTCGCGGTTATACGACGAAAGTACATTAGAGGCTTCACGCAACTCACATAAAACTTATATGAGTTACGGGAACTTATGTGAGTTGCGGGGAGCCTCTCGTATACTCTTACCGTAGAAGCGTGGAATAACATCCTGACATAAGTATCAAGTATTTACATACCATAAGATCAAATTCTTATACGTAATATCTTACAAACCAGAAGACCAAATACACTTATATGTTACAAACCATAAGATCAAATATTTATATATTACAAACCTGAAAATAAAAGTATTCATATATTACAAACCATATATTGGATCATGCACTTATTTGGATCAAACACTTATGCATATATTACAAACCAGAATATATACTTGATTATCACAAACCATACTCCCAATCATAAGTATCAAATACTTTAATATTATACACCATATCCTAGTGCTCTTAGTATAATACGTAGTAATAGTTGTGTCACTCTGTGTATCGTATGGATATCTTGTTTCAGATGATATTATTTGGTGGCAACTGACCTTTTGAAATAATTACCGAGAGCTTTGCAATCACATATATCATGGCAATGACAAATTTTGTATGTGACCAACAGAACGCGGTTAGTAGCACGCCGTAACAATTTATGAGAGCCACAACAGTGCATAAAATAGGAAAACTATACCAAGGAAGCTTATCTGCCGGTGCTTGTATAGAAAGTGCACAGTAAAAAAACATTGTTTCTGTAAATGTAGTAATGACACTGTAAATCGCATTTTTCCATGGATTGTGTTCAATATCACCAATATGAATGAACATCCATTGTGTTGCGTAAACATGTATGACTATTGCCGCAAAACAAAATGGCACACGTATCTTGTTTTCTGGTGTAGGTTCATTCATTTGAGTAATCACCTGAACAAATACCATCTTGATCCCTATTCCGGTACCATACTTAGCCAATTGCCATAACCTAAAACAACCAATAAAAAATAGCTTAAAAATATCAAAAAAGGTAAGAAGAAGACAATGCAATAAAAGTCCAAAAAAATCTGAAATATATTCACAATAAAGAAGAGGCAAAATCAGTATGGATTATTGGAAAACAAATACTATAACTTGCTGAAAAAATAAGATTAGCATCAAAACATTTTATGAAAAAAATCATATGTTTTTTACTCTCCAAACTCCCCTTAATTGGTTGTTGATCTTTTATAGTTTTTCGAAGACTTCGTTCGAACAATAAAGTTTGTGAACCGTACAGATGTTCAACATATATTAAAACACATATATATTATCTTCTAAAATTTGATCGATTTTCATTTATTTCGTGTCACCTTTGTTTTGGTAAAGTCTAGTTTTTTTTTAACAACATTTTCGTTTTTACTGTTCATCAAAAATACTTGTTGTACATTTTTTACTTTTTATTTGATCTCGTGTCATTGTTAACTTGGAAGAGAAATATAGGGATTGATTAATTGTGGAAAAATATTTGTGTTTGTTTTGTTTCTAAATTCTTAGAGAAAGGAATGATTCATATTTTTAGAAAAGAGTTTAAAAAATTGAAAAATTGTTTAGATGTTGTTTCATTTTTCATTTAGTTTTTTTATGTAAAAATAGAAAATAAAAATTTTTCGTTTTTTGAAAATTATTGAAAAAAATTACAACTAAACAGATTTTCTATTACTCTATTTTCATTTAAAAAATTCTAAAAATATAATATTTTTTCTCAACTAAACATTCCTATAATTTTTAACTTCTAATATTCTTCAAAAACCTAATGATGTTTTAAGCTTGCTGTTAAAACTGGCTGATACACCTTAGGCGACGACATGTTGTCGTTAAAGGTGATCATCACGAAATCTGACCATTTAGCAACTACCTGCGTGTAGTATAAAGTTTTTCCTAAAAGTTTTGGTCAAATAAGTCAAAATTTTACAAGTATTCGCTAAAAGTTTTGGTCAAATAAATCAATGATTTTAGCGATTATTTGTAGTCGATATAGGTTAGTCAAAAAATGTTGTCGTTGGTCAAGAAACTCAACAAGTCAAAAATCAAAAAGTAGTCAACTCCATTAACTGTCGCTAAAAAAAATTAGTTGCTACATCCTTAGGGGCAATATTTAAATCCAGATTTTGTAGCGACGACGTATGGTCACTCAGGTTGTCAAAAGGGGGCCTTTAATGAATTATGTAGTCGCTAGAGGTGAATTCTAGTTTAGTGAACCGTTCTCGAGCAGAACTCAAGCCTAAATCGTGAACGTATGTAATCGAGCTATCAAGCAAAACTCGAACTAATTTCACTCGATTAGGTTAAACTACTAGTGGGACATGCATACCGTGACAATAGTTATTCATTTAGTTCCGAAATAAGTGTTTAGTTTATTTTTTGAAGTTTTTCTTTATCGTCTTTGTATTACATATTATTTTTTTATAATAATTGATAAAATTATGTCAATAAAAACATTTAAATTTTAACTCATTCATATATGTTTTATCAAGTTGTATACAATATAATATATTAGAATTACTAAAGTTTCCGTCAAACTAAACTAATTTGTCATTTAAAAGTTAAATCGAACATTTATATTGACTATTGAGACGTGGTACTATATAAGATTAATTAAGATGTCTTCTATACTATAAGTTAAAATCACTTTCATAATGAATGTGCTAAAAACAATGTGAAGCAAGTGTGTTCAGTTAAATTACTTGAATCTAGTAATGTTGAGACCATTAGGAGTAGGATGCTGCTGAGAACATTAAAGCTAGGTTAACTAACCTTTGATTAATGTCCGTATTTGGGTCCATGCTCCGTGTTTTGGGCTCAATAATACACTCGCTAAAAGTATGAACAACACCTCGAAAACGAGCAAAATTGGCACGTCAATAAGAGGCGCAGCAGTTTGCTCAAGAAACTATAATAAGACGAGCAGCATGCACGACAAACCCAACATGCATACCAAATGAGTAAATTACAGAAATGATCAAAAGATTTGTCTAACATAATGAAAACACCTCAAAGTTCATTTATTACAGTCACGGGCGGAGATAGGGGTTCTCGCGGATGCACGAGAACTCGATAAAATTTTGTCACGTAATATATATATTTGCTAAAAACCTCTATTTTTCCAAAATGAACTCGGTATTAAAACTATGTGCTATACTTTTGCTCCGCCTTTATTTACAGTACAAAATTAGTTAATGATATTCGGTTATTAATTATTCAGTTAATGAAGAAAACTCATTTTCTACAAACTTTTAAAACAGATTAATTCAAAAAACAATATTTTTATATGTATATATTACTAATATCATAGTTATTGTTAAAATAAAACCTGTACAGTAAAAAGAATCAAATTAAAAACCCTAACGTCTTCATCCTAATTTGACCTAGGTTCAAATCAAGAGACCTAACTAATTACTAGTAAACAAATTAAGCAAAGAAAGTATACTCACACGAATGGTGAATTTTGTGATGAAGATTGTAACTTTATAATTGTCCTATATATGTAGCGCTGACTGTTTCGGCCTGATCACCACCCCTGATCCAGTTCAAATACACATAAAAAAAACAAAATGTAAATTAATAACCTAAATTGGTTTTCGTAAATGAATAAGAAAGACTCAACTAAAAGAAAACCTACTCATTAACTAAGAAAATTTGTTTAACAAGCAAAGAAATTTGGTTCTAGATTTCGGACTTTTAATTTCAAGTTTGATCACAAATATATCTAATATATTTATTTGTTAAAAAAACTTGCGGTGGTGTAATATCGACCGTGTTGAGTTTAACATTCAGCGAGAATCTCAAACGAATAATGTCGATATGGACGCTCCGTAGACAAAATCGATATTGTTTTATGAATCAATTTTGTGTATGGAGCGTGCATATCAACATTATCCGTTTGAGATTCTCGCTGAACGTTGAACTCAACACGGTTCATATTACACCACCGTATTATACGGTCTTTCAATCGACAACCAAAATAGATCAGTAACAGTTGTATTGAAAAAACATATAATAGTCTCAGCTCTAAAAATTATCCAACAAAGATAAAAACAGATAAAAAATCAAACCCTAGTCTTGTCGCGATAACTGGTGTCTAGCCAGGCATAGCTAGCATCTTCTTCAATTTGGGGTAGAGTATGTATATTTTTTTTCGCGAAACGAAAAGGTGTTTTTGGAATCGCGTGAGGTCCATCAGAAGCAAGCTGCATGGGTATATATTTATATCTTAAGAACTAGTATTACTATAATAGGATACATGCACGTTCTTAATTTTTAGCAACCGACAATGAGTTAATAGAAGCAAATTTTGACATTATATATGGAGTAAAAATGTAAAATATTGTATGCACCAAATGTTATTTTCCACATACATGCATGATCGGTTGTCAACTCCGGTCTCCACTTATTTCCTATTTTAAATGTCAATAATTCTTCTTGGAACGTCATCCATATATTAAGAAAACGTCATCCAACCAAACTGCCAAACGTCCTTATCATTTAGGAAAAAAAAATCCCTTTTGCGACACCTAATTAAGTCTTAAACTACGCATTACTCAAGGTTCCGAAACTGCAACACATAGCCACGTCAGGGACGGACTCACATACGTGCCGGGTGTAACACTACAGGAGGAATAATGTTTTCCTTGATTTTCATTGATGAACCAAGGATTATATACAATACATCATAAGACTCTAGAAACTGGGTTTAGGCCATAAACATGGGCCATAGTACAAATACTTAACTAATGTTTAATACGCCCACGCAGTTGGAGCAGGAGGAGGTCGGACGCTCAAACTGGCTCGAAAATCTTCAAACAAAGCAGATGGGAGACCATTTGTGAAGATATCTGCATACTGGTACCGAGATGGAATCTGAAGAACGCGCACTGTGCCACCAGTAACCGTGTCACGGACAAAGTGGATATCAATCTCAATATGTTTGGTACGCTGATGTTGGACCGGGTTGGCAGACATATAAATAGCACTGACGTTGTCACAGTAGACAACAGTGGCCGAGGATAAGGGGCAGTGGAGCTCACGAAGTAGATTGTGGAACGAGAAATAGTGAGCTGGCGTTTGGAAGACCAAGACAAGAGATTGTCACCCAAAAATACACAGTAACCTGAAGTGGATCGTCGAGTATAAGGGCAGCCGACCCAGTCAGCATCAGTATAACCAACTAGTGAAGTGGTACCAGAAGCATATAAGTGTAAACCATAATCCAACGTCCCTTGAACATAGCGCAAGATCCGTTTAAGAGCCGCGAGATGGGGCTCACGAGGATCGTGCATATACAAGCAGTCCTGTTGCACTGCATAAGACAAATCCGGACGTGTAAAAGTGAGGTACTGAAGGCCACCGGCTAGGCTGCGATATAAAGTAGGATCCTAAACTGGAACACCTTTCGGACCCAATTTAGACTCAGTATAAACGGGTGTCCGGGAAGGATTGCAAGAAACCATGTGAGCACGCTCAAAAAGCTGGAGAGCATACTTCTTCTGAGACAAGAACATGCCTGTAGGGTGACGAGTAGCAGGGATACCAAGAAAATAATTTAGAGCCCCAAGATCTGTCATGTCAAACTCACTAAGTAAAGAGCGAATAATCGTTGTAGGAGAGTGGTGGATGAAGCTGTAAGAAATAATGTCATCCACATATATAAGCAAATAAGCAACCTCAGACCCCCGTCGATAAATAAATAGCGAAGAGTCGCAACAACTATGATAAAAACCAAGTCTGGTGGCATAACCTGCAAAGCGTTGAAACCAGGCACGAGGTGCTTGTTTGAGTCCATCTAATGATCTCTACAAATGACAAACATGGTTAGGGTATCTAGGATCAACAAAGCCCGGGGGATAATACATGTAAACTGTCTGTGATAAGTCACCGTTAAGAAACGCGTTCTTACCGTCAAGCTGGTGGCGAGAATTGGGAGGAGATGGGAGGGTGTTGGGTCTAGAAATGTGTAGGATGGGGTTGAGGTAGGTGTCGAGGATTTATACGGGAATTGAATTTCGTCAAAGGTAACATGTTGGGATAAGAGAAATTTATTTGTTTCAAGGTCAAGACAACGAAAACCACGGTGATAGGCGGGATAACCAAAAAATATGCAAGGAGTGGCTCGGGGTGCAAGTTTGCGAGGGGAGTCAGGAGTGTAGGTGAGGGTAACATAGGCACCCAAAGATGCGTAGGTTAGAATAATCGGGTGGTTTGTTAAAGAGGCAGGTAAAAGGTATTTCGTTTTGGATGGCGGTGGAATGGAGAAGGTTTAGAAGATATGCAGCTATATGAAGGGCTTCGACCCAGAAAGTAGGAGGGAGATGTGCTTGGAAAAGGATCGGTGCGAATGGTGTTATTAATGGTGCGGATCATACGTTCGGCTTTGCCATTTTGTTGTGAAGTTTTGGGGCATGAGAAACGAAATTGGATGCTATTTTGAAGAAAAAGGTTGTGAAGTTTTGTGTTATCAAATTCACCACCATGATCACACTAAAAACTTTTAATTTCACTTTTGAATTGATTTTGAACATACTTGCAAAAATGCAAAAATTTATCAAGCATGCCGGATTTGTTACGAAGAGGGTAAACCCATAGATAGTGAGAATAATGATCAAGAAATAACACATAATATTTAAAGCCACTAGAGCTAACAATTGGAGATGTCCATAAATCAGAAGGAATAATATCAAAACAATGTTCAACAGTAGATGCAGAAGTATGGAAAGGAAGTTTCACATGTTTACCAAGCTGACAAGCATGGCACACATGTGTCGACTTCGTTTTATTACATGAAATAAAATTATGAGAAGCTAAAGAACATAGCACTTCGTCACCTGGATGACCAAGGCATTGATGCCACGTGGAGGAGCTTGTGGAAATGAAAGCAGTGGGGGGAAGTTGACGGCTTGGTAATTGGGTAGAGATCGCCCGAGCTGTCACATCTAAGAAGGATATGGCGGGTCACGTAATCCTTCACAGAAAAACCAAACGCGTCAAATTCACTAGTACAATTGTTATCTCTAGTAAATTGACGAACTGATATGAGGTTTTTAATGATATTTGGAGTGACAAGGACATTATTAAGGTGTAGTGGGCGATGAGTAGAAGGAATAAAGTTATGTCATGTGTTAGTAACGTGAATAGAATTTCCAATACCAACATAGATAGATGGGTATAAACCTGTATTAAAAATAGAACCTAAATTACTTGTATGAGAATTCAAGTGAGAAGAGGCACTTGTATCCATATGCCAAGTTGGGTCCTGTAATGTCATATTGCTAAACGCACTCGGGAGGACAGTAGCTTGAGACTCGTAGTGACCTGGTGCCGAACCGAGTATGCCTTATCCTGAGGGTGGAGGAGCCGACTGTCCAACATGTAATCCTGCCAAGCAGGCCTGCTTTGGTGTTTTTGGGGGAGCCGACTGTCAATAGTAAGGTGTAGTTAGGCCTGCGTAAGCTGCTGGTGGGCTGTGGAAGGCAGCGTGGGCTGCTGGTCTAACAGGCGCAGAAGGAGTGGGCTGGTAGGAGGAATTGTGGGCCTGTCGGGCTGTGTAGAAGCCAGGCGAAGCCTGCTGAGCCCATTAAGGGTGCGGCTGGTGTGGAGAACCAAATTGCCTAAGAGAAGTTTCTTCAATAAGACCACAGTTGTGTTTGTTTCGAGATGTAAGACCCGGGCGGGTGCGATAATCATGTATAAGACGACATTTATCACAAAACCTACAAGTGTCTTTGTTGAAATGGTTACAAATTTAAGGAAGGTTGGAGACTTTGTTGGTGGTACCTTTGTTCTTGGAGGCCATGAGGAAGGTGGGAGAAGAGGAGCTGTTTTCATGATTTGGGGCGGCTGATTCTTCTTTAAAGGAGGACTCTTTCAAGAGGAGCATACTACGCACTGTTTCAAAGGACGGAAGAGGTTCACGATGACGGATAATTTCAACAAGTGTTGCAAAATGATTATCAAGTCCATTAACAACATAGATAACAAAATTCTTTTCACTTACATTACATCCGAGATTCTTGAGACGAGTAGCCATGGATGAGATTTTGGAGTAGTATTCGTTCACCGTCATATTTCCAATCTTAATAGACCGGAGCTCATTGTCTAGAGAGATTGCCCGAGCGTCTTTATTGTCATGGAAGAGACTTTTAAGATGGTCACATAGTGCTTTAGCATTACCCGGAGTTGTTACCACCTGTTCTTGAAGTGAATCACATAAAGAACTGAGGATCCACATCTTGATGAGATCGTCTAGTTGACACCATTCCGCGTTAGTGGACGCGATATCTTGTTCTACATGATCTTTTAGCCCTAAGCTTTCAAGGTGAATAGGGAGAAAGAACTCTATGAATTATAATTATGTTTTTCAAGGTCCAGTTTAATAGGGACCTTGTTAGGGATACTAAAGGGAATATTTTATCTACAGAGGTGGATGGTGGAGGTGTGTCATCATCACCAAGCATTGTGGTTTTTGATGATTAGGGTTAGAGAAAAAGAAGGGAAAAGACGAGTGAAAAAGGAGAAGTTTTAGGAGGATAATTGAGGCTGTGATACCATATTGGAGGAATAATGTTTTCCTTGATTTTCATTGATGCTAATTAACCAGATATATACAATATATCATAAGACTCTAGAAACTAGGCTTAGGCCATAAACATGGGCTATAATGCAAATACTTAACTAATGTCTAATAAACACGAGCTACACCTATTTTAAAGTCACGAAGTGCAAAAAAGTTTCAAAAGAGTTGTTTTTTGTTATGTGCAACCCTCAAATTTTTTGTGCCACCTTAGTTTCTTATTATGTAACTTTAGTTGGCTCAATATTTTTGTGGGCAACACCCAATAAAAAATTCTGGGTCCGCCCCTGAGCGACGCTTAAATATCACTAGGATTTATGCGCGTGATTCGCTACGGCGAAGAGCGAGCATTTTTTAAAACGTTTTCAGCCTACAATTTTTACACTACCTTTGCAATTGTAGTAGCTATAACTAAACACATTCTTCAAAGCTGGACATTTGAAAAAAATATAATTACCACAATTTACTTGATCGACTGTACCCAGCTTTCTCCACTACCACCTCAGTTGTAATGCAATAAATAAAAAAACATATACATTCTTTAAATACCAGCTAAAATACGCATGAAATTGTGAATGTCACAGAACGTTGTAGTTGTAGTGCTTATCCGCTAATCTATTTTTGGATTATGTAAAAAACAAATTTGCCAAATGGTTTTGTTTGCATACCAAAGGATGTTTGCATACGCGAATGTATAAGCTATACAATACAATAGAGAACTTTAAAGCTAAGAGCAACAATATTAATCCATCAGCGCAATCGGAAAAATCTGCTATATTCTATCGAATCTATATACAACAAAGTTTGCCTAAAACACTCTTAAAATTTGCAGTTTTTCAGCAGCCTCAAACATACCATCATATCTAAGATACCTCTAAAAAAAGCAAAAGTGGTAGTGCATCAATTCCAAACCCCCCTTAAAATGCACAAAGTGCCAATAAATACAATTGTGTAAAATAAAGCCATTATAGTCGGTCTGCAGCATCACGATTTATATCGGTAGCTCTCTTCCGTCCCTGGAAATAAATGTATATTTGCTGCAGAAATGGGCAACCTATGTTACAACTTCTGCTTTACAGTGATAGTCATAGTAATACAATTATATAATATTGTTAGCTTTCTGTTTTCTAGTATACTTTAAATATAGACCATGTATCCCATAATCCTTATTCTTTAAGTTATTCCAGGTTCGGGAATGCTTGATCAAGTGCTTTTTTAACGAAAAGTCAGGCAATTACGATGTATATTGTTTGTTTACTTTGAAATTGTTGTCTTCCAGATTAAAAAAAATCTACACTGCCCAACTGATAAACTTTTGATGTTATATATACAGATTAGTCGCATATATTTTCTTCTTTCTTAAATTTAAAGATTACAAAAAAAGGTGGTAAATTTATAACTAACCTTAAGACATTGAAGTCGTTTTTTATATTTTACAAACTGGAAAGTTCAAACACCCCGTGACAATCATTATATGACCATTTTTCGTCTTAACTCGGGCCATATATGCAGATCTGTATAGTTAGGCTGGCCATTATCCGCATAAAATGTTACCTTACTATGTACGATCATATGTAAGGGATTTTCTCGATATAAGATGCATTAATAATTGTGATTAATATATTATTGTGGTTTCTCATGTTCAATAAACATTGGATCTATTTTATGTAGATCAAGAAAGGGCAATGTTGTTTCCTTTTTTTAACTTTGTGTTTAACTTATCTATCGTTGGCTTACTGATATAGAATTTTAAGATTGAACATAATACATACCTGCATCACTCATACATGTCCTACTCCATTCACTAAACATTCAATCATTTCTTCACCTCTTCGTGGCGGGATTTCTTGCTTTGTTTCTGATACAGACAGAATCCCAACTATTGTAAAAGTGCAGGGCAATTTAATTTACAAAAGAGATATAACTATTAGAGGAATTTGTTTATTGTTCAAAGACCACAACCTTTAATAAAGAAAGCATTCACATGTATCTATGAGTCCCTAAACTGCTTTTCGCTATTTCTATAAGGATTAACGCGTTACTGAACCCATTGGTGGAAGCCTTAAGAACCTTTCTAAAAATGGAACCAATCGCAAGCGGGGTAGGGTGACTTCTTCATCTTGTTTTGCACTATCAACAAAGTCTCCAGCACTACAAGGATTAACAGTAGTATACTATTCATTATTTGATGATTTTTTGTCCAACTGTATATGATTGTATGAGCAAACAGTTGACTATTTAAACTCAGTGGAGATTGTTATGATGAAACTAACGTCACCCTATTATCAAAAGGAAATTCATCGTGTGATTGTTTGACGTTCGATTATCAAATCTGACTACCGTTGAGTATAATAGATACGCTCGATCGGGATATCACATCTAAACTAGTTATCTGATGGAATGTGAGTTAAATAAGCAATTTGGAATTCACAACTCCAAACGGATATCTTGAAAAGACAACGGATACTTTTAATAAGCAGTCCCAAACACCCCTTTTTCAAAAGCAATAAAAGTGCAAGCGAAAAAAAATGAGTACGAACTTACCTCGACCACTAATATTTTACTCAGGTGTAGCAGGCCATCGCAGGACCTTTTGCCCACGCTGCACGACGACTAATCTTTATAGCTAAACAATACTTATTTTTACTACCCAAAAATATTAGCATAAGTTTACCTACTTCAGGTACCAACTTACCAAAAAATTTAGCAAACGATTACCTACTTCAGGTACCAATACATATTTATTAAACAAGTTACTCCAAAACATCCCATAAATGCTGATTTAGACATTAAGAAGTTACGCACATAAGGTACCAGTTGACCCAATGACGCAGAGATCGGCAAACACCAAAAGGCTAAAACCAGCTTGGTGCCATATTTCTATCCAAATGGCTAGCTAATGAGTTTCAAAATAATGAACGCGTAAGCGCAAGCACATCAAAATCTAATAATTACATACCCAAATTAAGTGCAGACTATTCACGTGTCTTATTTTTTTCAGGGTATAACATAGGCTTAGATAAGGCGTTGTTTGGGAAAAGAAGTCATAACCCGGAATGGATGCAACCTTCTAAGGTCGCCCCGCCAAGATCTGGGTTGTGTTGTGTGTACCCGCGGCCGTTTAAACTCATCATGGCCCGACATTATACTATTAACAATAGAGGGAACCACGTTCCCCTATGAGCAGTGAAACACATCACAAACAGATTAACCAAATATTTAGCCACTCTCTCATTCCACTCACACGCTCAATACAGATTAAACAAATATCAAATATTTGGCCCCTCTCTCCTTCCAGTCACATGCTTAATAATTGTCTCTCCATTCTATAAACAGAGGGTATCCCTTATATCTGTCACACAATATAGAGGCATACAACTAATCATCATAGTGTGTCACATAGATTATGACATTTAATCAACCAAATGTGAACTGCAAATGTACTCTTTCAGCACACGGAAGACGCCAAGGCAAATATCAGCTGACATCTTCCTATTTCTTGCTTATCAAGGAAATGCATGCTGCAAATAACGATGGTTGCTATAAAAACAGATAACACACGAAACAGAAGCAGTGTAAATGCAACCGTGAAAGGTTTCCGTATTATTCGGGTATAGCATAGGCTCAGATAAGGCGCTATTTAGGAAAAAGACTCATAACCCGGCATGGCTGCAACGTGAAAGGTCGTCACGCCAAGATATTGGTTGTGTTATATTTACCCGCGCCCGTTTAACCTCATCACATCCCGATATAATTATGTAAGCATACAACTACTCACCAGAGCGTGCCACATATATTATCATAGTTAATCAACCAAATGTGAACTACAAATGGACTCTTTCAGCACATGGAAGACGCCAAGGAAAATCTCAGCCGGCATCTTCCTATTTCGTGTTCATCAAGCAAATGCAAGCTGCATGTAGTGATAGTTGGTTAAAAAATGGATAACACTTCAAACAAAAGCGGGTCAATGGGCGGGGATCTTTTTTTCAATACACACCAAAATCTTATTATATTTGATCAACGGCCCCATATAAAATAAGGAAACTCACTGTTTCCTATGAACAATATCATAGTATCATAGTCATTCGAGGCTCAGAGATGAATGAATGGAAGTTGTACCAAAACCCGCCATGGCTGCGACCACATGGTCGCCCCACCAAGATACGGGTTTTAATTTGCCAGGGAATGGTTACCAAAGACATTCCATGCATGGGTGTTTCATCATCGCCACTTTATCGGTGCATCATCGGACATCAACGATTTAGCCGATAATCAAACACCGATTCCTTATTAAAGCCGACAACCAGATCAAAGGGTAGGACACAATTTCAATACCCACCGATTCCTTATTATAATTTTTAGATAGAGAGAGCAAAAGATATCTAAACTCTCCGTAAACCAACCATTCCCAAACAGTCGCCCGCACAATCACGGGCAAAAACATTTGCGATTGTTGATACGGATAAAAGAGGACCTGACCCGCCATGGCTGCAAACACCATCCTCGTGGTGTTGTCCCGCCAAGATACGGGTTGTTTGCACTAACCATCAGTAGCAGTCGTGCACAAATTATCCTACTAATAATAAAGGGGAATTGTGAATCCCGATGAATAGTGTTTTATTTCACAAACCCAATTCATGTTTCTCACTATGGCTCAACGTGTCTCCCACGATGGCTTAAAATTAACCACCGATGTTGATTTCCCTCTCATAAACACACGCTCAATACAAATTAAAAAAATATTTGGCCCATCTCTCATTTGTGACTGCTAACACTGATATAAGAGGACCCGACCCGTCATGGCTGCAAACACCATCCTCGTGGTGCTGCCCCGCCAAGATACGGGTCGTTTGCACACACCATCAACAATAGTCGTGCACAAATGCAATATCATCATCGATTATAATTCGCAAACAATCATGAGATCAGAAAACCGACCGTAAGTGATTTTAGGCCAACATCAGCAAACAATCGTCACCAACGGCACACAACCGTCACAGTAATAGCAAACAGCGGGTTTTGGCAACAAACAGTGCAGGTAAAACACTTGAGGTTTCTATTTTTTCAAGTGTAAGGTAACCCTAAGTTTTGATCAACAAAGCAGCAGCTCTTAACGACCAAAACTTAATTACCCAAGAATAGGTAAGACCAAGCCAGTGTGTATATAAAACGCGTGACTTGGCCAACCTCACAAAATGGCTGTTAGCGCCTTCACCTACATTAGCGAAGGAAAAAATTTATCAGCAATGAAGAAACTTCAGCATCAGACTTAAATGTCGTGAAACTAACAATTGTATGCAATAATTTTTGCTAACATAAACAATTATAAACACGCAATATTCGTGAATTCCAATAACCTATTAAATGACATGCATCAATTTTTGTTAACCTAAATAATTTTAAGTAAACAATATTATTAACCTATTAAATGATGAACAGGCGAAGGAAACTCCTCATATAACATACAGATTGAAACATAAAATAAAAATGCAAAGAATACCTCAAAAAGTCTAAAAGCTGCTATCAATCAGCGTCGACTGACCAACACCATCACCCCGATGAAACAGGTAAACTGATCTTATCAAATACATGTTATCAACAAAGATCCCCTCATAGACTATCGTGTAAAAAAGTACTTATGGGTGACCACCATCACCCCATGAAACACCTAAAATCTTATCAAAATCAGGTGAAACTCACATATGAATGGTGCATCAACAATCTCAGATCATAGATGTTATCAAGATCATCTTTATTAGATCAGCAATCAAGATCATCTTTATTAGATCAATAATCAAGATCATCTTTATTAGATCAACCCCACACATTTTGTTAGGTGAGAGAGAATGGAGAGACAGTTATTGATTGTGTGTGGAATGAGAGATGGGCCAAATATTTGTTTAATTTGTATTGAGCGTGTGTTTGTGAGAGGGAAATCAACGGCGGTGGTTAATTTTGAGCCACGGTGAGAGATACGTTGAGCCATAGTGAGAAACACGAATTGGGTTTGTGAGATAAATTACTGTTCATCGGGATTCACAATTCTCCTTTATTATTAATAGGATAATTTGTGATCTTTCATTGCTATGCATATCTTTTATATATTATCACGGCTAATAAAGCGAAAGAAAAACATGCGAAAATGGATGAAACGTGTGAAAACTGATCAAACCGTATAAAACGTACGAAAACTAACCAAAACGTATAAAACATACAAAAACGGGTGAAACGGGCAAAAACATGAAAACATGCGAAAAAGGACTAAAATGTAACAAAATAGACGAAAACCTGCGAAAAGGCAAAATCGTATAAAAACGTACAAAATATAAAAATAGGTACAAAATATAAAATGAGTTTTAGTGAACATACGTAGCCCTATTATGTTTTCTTAATATTAAATATTATTATTTTTATTATATTATATGAAAAACTTAAATTAGGTAATGGTTGATAATGACTTATATGTTTTATTTCATAAACATGTAAATTTACTAAATCATTTATCGAGTATTTATTTTTTTATTTTTTTATTTTTTATTTTTTTGGTAACCGTGATTTCCGACTCATTGGCTGACTAATCTACGGGGTTTGAGCCCACCGCCACACAGACTCAAACCAGGTGAAGCCCTCCCTTTTCAAGAGGTTGGCGTAACCACTTCAAGGTTGTTTGCACCTAGTGGGAATTAAACATGAGACCTCACACACTTTGGAGTGATAGCCACAAATCTTTTTAGGTGTAACACCCTGTAAAACCTCTGATTTTACCTTACTGACTTTGTCAACTGTTGTACTTACTATTTTTGGAATCTATACAATTCCAATTTTATATGACTTATTAATAATCATATACTTTTGTCATACCATTATTTCATATTTATTTGTACATTTATATGAACCTTTAGTCTTTATTGACTACGTTGGCAATTGACTGGCCACATGATTGAACAAGGACTCATTACCTTAGTACACACTTTTGATACACTGTAACATTATTTACTTAATTTATTAAGTACTTGGATTTATATTTATATGTACATATTTACATATACTTCACACTATGAACAAACACTTATCACTTTAAAACAATGTACATTATTTCACATTGTCACTTATTTACTTTATTCAAGTAAAATAATTATAACGATATACTCATTATATACTTTCATCAAGTTATCTAAAGGTTTAAACAAAATACCTAGAAACTTAACAAATACATACACTATAATACATGGACTATTATTAACTCCCAATACATGACACAAATTAGCACAATTCTCCAAAAATGTATATGTGCGCCGTGTATGTGCATGCATACACTACCCTTAATCATTCAAACTTACAAGTTACCATCATTAAGTATACTATACCTTACTATGTCTTACACATCCCATACACACACCATACTTTTCCTACACTTCACCATACACATTTCACTATTTAGTGTCGTGACTTGTCCCCCTTTGACTTCACAAAAACATACAGCTAAAACACAAAATGGGAAGGAAGTGCATTTGCTAGTTTTGGAATGTGCTAAATTCAAACATATCTAACATAAATCTTGCATGATCTCTCCAAGATACTAAGTACTAGGTATAAAGATACACCAAGATTACTCTCTTTCTTCCTTATATACGAAAATCTACACACACACAACATAGAACATTTGAAAACTTCCTCTCATATCATCTCTCAAAACCCAAGGCATACTATTGTCATCACCAAAAATCCTTCAAACATCCATTTACTACTTCATTTACTAAGGCAAATCTATGTCTCTTTCATCCTAAATACTAATCATTGCCACTCCTACAACAAGTTTGATCTTCAAGACAACAAGAAAACCCTAAGAGCACAAGTGAAGGTCACGGCTAGGATTTGATTACAAGTATCCACCATTGTTGAAACCAAGCTCAAGTTACTACTCATTCACTATCCACTCCTAGAACTAACTAAACAAGTAAGCATTTTGAAACCTATCTATTCTATATATTTCACTTTCATACACTTGAACATATATATACATATCACTAGTAAAACTTAACCTAAGAACAAATCTATGCAAACCTAGACTATATTAGGTCACGACTTAAAATGGGTTATCACTTTATGTGATGTAAAATCTTGTCAACCATAATGATCACAACCTCATGAACATGCTTAACTAGAAAAGCCATAAAAACCTAAGCATGTATAAAACTAGACATGGGGTTATCCTCATGGTTTAGTGTGATGGTTAACGTTGTAATATTTCAATAAGCCTAGAATCACTAGATCTAAGTTAGTAACTAAAAATGTTAACTAGTTGCCTTATAGATTATTAATCTCACTATTTAAGCCTTATAGAAATTAAGCCCATTAAGCCCACTAGAATAAGCATACTTAAAATAAACTTTATTTTTATTAAATAATGTTATTATAAAACTTTTGGTGTTAAAATTATGAATTTATAAAGTTTCGGATTAAAATGGTGATTTTATAAAGTTTCGGATTAAAATAGTAAATATAAAGTTTTCGGATTGATTTTGTAAATTTAATGAACTTAGGGACTTAAATGGACAAATTTAGAAACTCATTTTAACAAAAGTTAAAGCCTAAGGACCTAGTTTGTATTTTGCCGAGAGTTAAGGGTGGTATTTTAATACCATCTGAGACTTAAAACATAGTAGGAGGACTCATTTGTAATTATTGATAAGTTAGGATAAGTGGTGTAAATTGGTTAGAAACCTAGGGTCCCCTTTTGACACTTGCCGAAAGTATTAGGAGCCCTAAGGGCCTTTATTACCAAGATAGTAAAGTTATTCTAACCCTAAGCAAACCCTAGGGGGCCATTTTGGCATTAGCCGAATCTTATTTGGAGCCCTAGGGGGCGTTTATGAAACATTTGCTAAACCTAAATATAACCGAATACCATACGGACCAAAATTGACAACACTTGAAACTTTAACAAGCCCTAGTTACACGTGTAACTAGGGAGGGACTAATGTTGTAATTACTTGAAACTTTTACAAAACCTAGGGGTATTATGGTAATTAACCACAGGTAATTATATAAATCGAGGGACTAAAATGTAATTTACACAAACTATAACAAACCCTAATCTACTATATATAAATACCCAATATTAAAAACGTAAAACTTAAATAAATAACACTCGTTATTTTTCGAAACTTATAATTTAATAATTACATACACTATGGGAACGTTGAATTAAATTAAAATGTTATACTTTTTTATAAACGTTATTTATATAGATTATATAAATTAAATATAGTTAATTTATAAAAATAAATATATTAATTATATTTGTTTCCTTTCACTTTAAATATATATAAAACTTCCTTTTATAAATATTTAAATTACTTTATAAACAGTACAAGTACGAGAATATTTATTAAAACCAATTTAATTAATTAAGTGATACTATTTATTTTACACTTAAAATAAATACTCCTATAACTTGTACAACGATGAACTAAATTACAGATATCGTAATAAATTGCTTAAAACCAGTATAATCATGCACAGACTTGTCCTAAAACTTTTATGCATTATGTTATGCATTTACTGAGACCTTATAATTATTTAGGTCGTTGACTGTATCGTGAGCATCACATCATATTATCTTGTGACTTTTTGTTGTACTACTGAGGTGAGTTCATGGCCCCACTTTGTATATTGACAAAATTTTAAAGCCTTTTATGGGGAAGAAAACATGCAACATATTTTATTTGATGGACACAAAATGAACTACGAAACCTTTGATTACATTTGCCTATTGTAGATGAACCCACATGACCCATGCATCTGAAACTGTTAAAATTGTTGAATTGCTTGAATGTATAAATAGATCTATTTCGGATTGACCATCCCCATCTGGGTGAGTAGCGCTCACTGTGCCTAGGTTAGGACAACAGATGTTTAACATGTCAGAACTTTATATTGGGTGCATTTTTATTAATGCGAAGGGTCCTCATTTGTTGTGGACTTAACTATCAAGGATCAGTTTCGGGCAATATGGGAATGTAATTACTTTTAAGTGTTGATGTTATGTGCATTACTACTTCAGTGAATGTTTATTGTCCAAACTCATTTTATTAGACATGTGAATTCACCAACTTTATGTTGACTCTCTAAGCATGTTTTCTCTGGAAACTGAAGCAGGTATTGACGTGCATGGAATCAAGCATCATGATAGGCAGCATTTATAGAGCTCATTTAGGGTTTTATAACTGGGAATGATTTCCACTACTGAATAATGTTTAAGACAATTTTAATAACATTTGCACTTTTATTCATGTAATAAATGTAATGATAATCTTTTATCTGTTGCTCTACATACTATCTGTTGTTGATCCACATCACGTGACACCCAAATATTATTTCCGCTACATTTGACCAATTTGGGGGTGTCACAGAAATGGTATCAGAGCGATACTTATAGAGAACCAGAACAAAAAATTAAAATAAATATAAAAATAAAAGTTTTATATAAACTGGACTATAACTGCTTTAATAATCTTTTGGGATTTTCCGGACTAGAATAGTTAAGCACATAGAGTGTAGAGCATACATTTTTATGTGGCTAACTGTGCATTGATTATTAACATCCGGTTGATCAATCTTATAAGTATTAACGTAACCTTTAACATCGCCGTGTTAAACGGCACTATTATATAATTTAATCATAATTCCTAAAAACTTTTAACTTGAGTAAGATTATACTTACGTCAATTAAAACAATATTATTTTCAGATTTACTATGACATCACCTGCCGATACTCCTGCTGCTGTATCACCAACATCCGTCTTGCATGGATGGATATCTGCTAGCGAGTCAGACGATAGTCACACCTCTAGTGACACCGCACTCGTTGCTGCTCTCATCTCTACTCCACCTGTTTCACCTGTATCCCCCGCTGGGGAGGAGGTTCAGCCGACTGCTGCCTTACCACCTTTACCACTAGCTTCCTCACTATTGGGCTACGCACCCGAGTCTCTGCCACCTCGTAAGAGGAGGTACGAGGCACCTGTCGACTCTACCTTTGAAGTCAGCGAGGGTTCTGGTGCGAGGCGCGTAGATCCTATTCAGACCCACGTTACTGCACTGGCCGCACGCCAGGCACATGACGTAGCAGAGATTCATACTCTGCTTTCTGCTGGACAGCTTGGACGCACTGCTCTGCAGACACGTCAGGACCTTTTGTGATGGACTGTTAGTGCTGAGGCGCATGCTGCTCAAGGAGCGTGGTCTACGACTTATCATTCTCTACAGTGGTTGCTGGATGAGAATGAGTCCCTTCGTGAGCAGATCTACACCATGCAGAGTCAGCAGTTTGAAAGTCACACCGCTCTCATGTCCATGGAGCAGACGCTTGCCATCTTCTTTGATCTCTAGGACGTCCGTCACCAGGGATTGACGGCAGAGACTGCTCATCTTCGAGGAGTTCAGCAGACCTTCAGAGACCAGTTCTTGGAGGCACTTTGACTCCTTAAGGAGACCCGAGCCACCATGACATCGATGCAGGATGCCATGAAGGCACCAGCTGTCTCATCACCACCAGCAGCACCAGCCATCTCGGAGGAGTCTGTCAGACACGAGTAGACTAGATGTGCTAGATCTTTTGTACATCATGATAAGATTTTGGGTTGCATCCCAGCTATCATGATATAGGACCTCATGTATTTGTACTTTCTCTTATCAGTTGTATCATTGTACTGTACTATTTAGATTAGGTATTCGTAGATGATGTACTCTAGATTATGTGTACCACCATCCCAGACAGGCGGGTTGTGCTCTGTCTTGGATTGGTTGTACAATTTGTATTGTATTTCTATTGTAGAAATGGCATGTAATCATTATCTTTTGTTATATTCTGTACTATATTATATTATGAACTTTTATCAGGTTATCCAATTTGTTGTGAAGTCTATGCATGAATTTCTTTTCGTGTATCTATATATATAAAACTGTGCTAACACCTTAAACTAATGATTTCATTTTTGTGTATGATTATAGACAAATGGTAATCACTATAACGAACCCCAACAATGTCAGCACTACCCAAAACGTCACTGCTGCCCAACTAAGGGAAATGATTGATCAAGGCATCGCAACTGCGATGGCCACCAGCAGAAACATGGATGATAGGCCAAAATCCAACAACCGCCGGAATAATCAGACCACTAGGGGTTGCTCTTATCCCGAATTTCTAAAGTGTAAGCCTTCGTACTACAAAGGCAGAGAAGGTGTTGTGGAGATGATGTAGTGGTTTGAAAGGTTGGAGACTGTGTTCCACATCAGCGATTATGCGAACGAGAACAAAGTCAAGTTTTCCACCTGCACGTTGCTTGAGAGTGCTCTTACTTGGTGGAACTCTGCAATTGCCACTCTTGGGCACAATGCTGCTTATGCTCTCAACTGGACTGATCTGAAAGAGAGGATGATAGAGAAGTACTGTCCAAGGGGTGAGATGAAAAAGCTTGAGATTGAGTTATAGGATCTCCGATGCAAGAACAATGACATCATTGCATACAACCAAAGATTCCAATAGTTGACTCTAATGTGTACCAGGATGTTTGTTGAGATGGATGAAAAGATTGAAAAGTATGTTGGTGGACTCCCAGACGTCATTCATGACAGCGTACTCGCATCTTGACCCACTACTGTCGAGAATGCCATTGAGTTCGCTACAGAATTGATCAACAAGAGAGTCCGTACCATGTCTGAGAGGAACACTGAAAACAAGCGGAAAGCAGATGAAAATTTCTGTAGTCAGCACTAGCAGCCTCCAAAAAGGCCAAATGTTGGACAGGTCTACAGTGCTACCACTGCAGGAACTAGGGCATATGTGGGTGCAAAACCCTTGTGCTCAAGATGCAACTATCATCATACTATTGATAGCCCATGTCAGTCCTGACACAAGTGTGGACAAGTTGGTCATTTTACCAAAGCCTGTCAAGTCAATGCTGTCACTCAGGTCTGACCCAACCAGAACACCGGGAACTACAACAACAGGGGAGGATACAATGCCCGTGGGAACGGGAACGGACAGCAGGGAAACCGCAATACTGTCGGATGGAATGGCAATGGACCTAAGAAGGGAGTTGTGTGCTATGAGTGTGGGGCACCGGGACATGTGAGACCAGGTTGTCCCAAGTTGGCCAACCAGAACAAGAACAGTGGAGGAGCTTCGTCAAGAGTGTACATGGTCGGAAATGCAAAAGCCAACCCCGATTCTAATGTCGTTACTGGTACGTTCCTACTAAACAATCGTTATGCATCAGTTTTGTTTGATACTAGAGCAGATCGAAGTTTTATATCCACTGAATTTAGCAAAGTACTAGAAGTCGTCCCTACAATTTTAGATCACCGTTACTCCGTAGAATTAGTTGACGGTAAGACTGTAGATGCTGACACTATCATTAGAGGTTGTACCTTAAATCTTTCTAAACATCCATTCAACATTAACCTTATTCCCTTAAACCTTGGTAGTTTCGACGTTATTATTGGTATGGACTGATTAGCGAGATACCGCGCAGTCATTATTTGTGATGAAAAACTAGTCCGTATTCAATGGGGAAACGAAACTTTAATCATTCGAGGAGACGGTAACACCAACTTTACTGACACTAGACTTAGTGTTATCTCTTGTACTAAAGCCCAGAAATATTTGTTGAGAGGATGTCCTATCTTCTTGGCCCATATTTCTCAGACAGACGAGGAGGACAAACCCGAGAAGAAGCAATTCAAGGATGTACCCATCGTCCGAGATTTTCCCGAAGTCTTTCCTGATGAGTTGCCAGGCTTACCACCAACCCAACAAGTGGAATTTCAAATCGATTTGATTCCCGGAGCTGCACCTGTAGCTAAAGCTCCATACCGGTTGGCACCATTAGAAATGAAAGAGCTAGCCGAACAACTTCAAGAACTATCTGACAAAGGATTTATCTGACCTATTTCCTCACCATGGGGAGCTCCTGTTTTATTTATCAAAAAGAAAGATGGTTCTTTCCGAATGTGCATCGATTACAGAGACTGAATAAGTTAACTATGAAGAATCGTTATCCGCTTCCTCGCATTGACGACCTATTTGACCAACTACAAGGGTCAAGTGTGTATTCCAAGATTGACTTGGGATCTGGATACCATTAACTAAGGGTCACGGAGGAAGATATTCCAAAAACAGCTTTCAGAACCCATTACGGTCATTACGAATTCCAGGTTATGCCATTTGGGTTGACCAATGCACCAGCCATATTCATGGATCTTATGAATCTTGTGTGCAGACCCTACCTAGATAAATTCGTGATAGTCTTCATTGAAGATATACTCCTTTATTCTAAGAACGAACAAGAACACGGGGAACACCTTGCACAAGTACTAAAGGTACTCAAGGAGAAACAACTCTATGCTAAATTCTCCAAATGTGAATTCTGGATTCCCATAGTACAATTCCTCGGTCATGTCATCGATTGTGACCACGTAGATCCAGCAAAGGTCGAATCTGTCAAAGATTGGGTATCACCTAAGTCGCCGACAGAGATCCGCCAATTTCTAGGCCTTGTTGGGTATTACCGTAGATTTATCGAAGATTTCTCCAAAATAGCCAAACCAATAACCAAACTCACACAGAAACGAATAAAGTTCGATTGGGGAGAGAAGGAAGAATCAGCTTTTCAGCTGATAAAGCAGAAGTTGTGTGGTGCACCTATATTAGCCTTGCCTGAAGGCAACGATGATTTCGTTGTATATTGTGATGCTTCACACAAAGGTTTAGGTGCAGTACTTATGTAGAGAATGAAAGTGATCGCCTATGCTTCAAGACAACTGAAGAAGCACGAGAAGAACTACACTACTCACGATCTATAACTTGGATCCGTAGTATTTGCTCTCAAGGTCTGGAGACATTACCTATACGAAACGAAGTGCACAGTGCATACTGACCACAAAACTTTGCAACACATATTGGATCAGAAGGAGCTGAACATGAGACAACGCCGTTGGATTGAGCTGTTGAGTGACTACGACTGCGAGATCAAATACCACCCTGGTAAAGCAAACGTGGTTGCTGATGCTGTAAGTCGTAAGGAAACAGACCCTCCTTTGAGAGTTCGGGCATTAGTTATGACAATCAATTTGGATCTACCCAAACAGATTTTGGAAGCTCAGACTCAAGCTCAATTACCTGAAAACCTCGTGAAGGAAGACGTCGACGGAATGCTCAGAACCGACCTTACTAAACAGAAGCTAGAGCTAAGAGCAGATGGAACCCTATGCCTTCACGGAAGAAGTTGGTTACCTTGCTATGGAGATTTGAGAAACGTGATCATGCACGAATCTCATAAGTCTAAATATTCTATACATCCCGGATCTGAGAAAATGTATCAGGATATGAAGAAATTATACTGGTGGCCAAATATGAAAGCTGTCATCGCTACCTATGTGCGGAAGTATTTGACATGTTCACGTGTCAAAACTGAACACCAGAGACCATCAGGTTTACTTGTACAACCCGAGATACCAAAATGGAAGTGGGACAAAATCACCATGGACTTTGTCACCAAACTCCCAAAGTCATCTCACGGTTACGATACTATCTGGGTAATCGTCGACCGACTCACCAAGTCCGCTCATTTCCTGCCAATTAAGGAGAATGATTCCCGGGAAAAACTCGCAAAGAAGTACATGAAGGAGATAGTGACAAACATGGAATACCAGTCTCAATAATCTGTGATCGAGATGGCAGGTTCACATCAAACTTTTGGAAGGATTTCCAACGAGCCATAGGTACCAATTTAGACATGAGCACCGCTTATCATCCGCGGACTGACGGTTAAAGTGAACGAACCATCCAGACTCTAGAAGACATGCTACGAGCATGTGTGATTGACTTTGGAAATGGATGGGTTGACCACATTCCTTTAGTGGAATTATCCTACAACAACAGTTATCATGCCAGTATTAAGGCTGCCCCTTTTGAAGCACTATATGGTCGAAAGTGTCGTTCACCTGTGTGCTGGGCAGAAGTAGGTGAATTTCAGCTCACTGGACCAGAATTAATCCAGGAGACTACAGATAAGATCGTGCTCATAAAGCAAAGAATTCAAGCTGATCGCTATCGAAAAAAGAGCTACGCGGACCGGAAACGCAAACCTATGCAATTTGAAGTAGGTGACCGTGTCATGCTCAAGGTATCACCTTGGAAGAGTGTTGTATGCTTTGGTAAACGTGGAAAACTGAATCCACGTTATGTCGGCCCTTTCAAAGTAATAGCCAGATCGGGGAGGTAGCTTATCGTTTAGAGTTGCCCCAGCAATTGAGCCGGGTACACTATACTTTTCACGTGTCTAACCTAAAGAAGTGCTATGCTGATGAACCATTAGCTATGCCATTGGAAGGAGTTCAGTTTGACGACAAACTCCAGTTCCTAGAAGAACCGGTAGAAATCAAGGAGAGGACGGTTAAGAAATTGAAACGCAGTCGCATCCCATTGATCAAAGTACGTTGGAACTCGAGGAGAGGTCCTGAGTTCCCTTGGGAACGAGAAAAATTGTTCAAAACCAAGTACCCACACTTGTTCACTTGACCGGTGACTTCATCTTAAGCTTCGAGGACAAAGCTAAAATAACGGGATGGTGCTGTAAAACCTCTGATTTTACCTTATTGACTTTGTCAAATGTTGTACTTACTATTTTTGGAATCTATACAATTCCACTTTTATATGACTTATTAATAATCATATACTTTTGTCATACCATTATTTCATATTTATTTGTACATTTATATGAACCTTTAGTCTTTATTGACTATGTTGGCAATTGACTGGCCACATGATTGAACAAGGACTCATCACCTCAGTACACACTTTTGATACACTGTAACATTATTTACTTAATTTATTAAGTACTTGGATTTATATTTATATGTACATATTTACATATACTTCACACTATGAACAAACACCTATCACTTTAAAACAATGTACATTATTTCACATTGTCACTTATTTACTTTATTCAAGTAAAATAATTATAATGATATACTCATTATATACTTTCACCAAGTTATCTAAAGGTTTAACCAAAATACCTAGAAACTTAACAAATACATACACTATAATACATGGACTATTATTAACTCCCAATACTTGACACAAATTAGCACAATTCTCCAAAAATGTATATGTGTGTCGTGTATGTGCATGCATACACTGCCCTTAGTCATTCAAACTTACAAGTTACCATCATTAAGTATACTATACTTTACTATGTCTTACACATCCCATACACACACCATACTTTTCCTACACTTCACCATACACATTTCACTATTTAGTATCAAGACTTGTCCCCCTTTGACTTTACAAAAACATACGGCTAAAACACAAAATGGGAAGGAAGTGCATTTGCTAGTTTTGGCATGTGCTAAATTCAAACATATCTAACATAAATCTTGCATGATCTCTCCAAGATACTAAGTACTAGGTACAAAGATACACCAAGATTACTCTCTTTCTTCCTTATATCCGAAAATCTACACACCCACAACATAGAACACTTGAAAACCTCCTCTCATATCATCTCATCTCTCAAAACCCACGGCATACTATTGTCATCACTAAAAATCCTTCAAACATCCATTTACTACTTCATTTACTAAGGCAAATGTATATCTCTTTCATCCTAAATACTAATAATTGCCACTCCTACAACAAGTTTGATCTTCAAGACAACAAGAAAACCTAATATTAGGGTTTTCATTGGGGGTTAAGATTAATTCTCGGTATCTTCTCGAATTGATTTCCGGTTCAAAGTACGACTCAATTGTTTTTGGTGAAACAAATATTTTTGGTTGTTTTTAAAATAAATATGCAAAACGTGTATGAAAATGACGTTAAAGTAAATCTAACTCTAATTTAAAATAAATGACGCGAATTTAAAAGCGTGACGAGAAATTAAAATTACGAAAATAAATTAAGACAAAATGAGTAAAAATAAATTGACGTAAAAATAAGACGAAACAATTAAAATAAACTAAGTAAAAATGGCGGGAAAAATAAATTTAAAAACAAAATTTAAAATTAAAGTAATTAATTTCGCAATATAAAAAAAATGAAATAATTTCGCAATTAAAAAGATAATTGCGAAATCATAACCAAGATTTCGCAACATTGTTGTGATTCAAAAATCGAATCAGATTTCCTAAAAAGGCACAATTTCGCAATAATTCAAAAATCGAATCAGATTTCCTAAAAAGGCACAATTTCTCAACTTTATGAAAAGTTCCAAAATCGAATCAGAAAAAAGTACAATTTCGCAACTTATGAAAAGTTCAATTTCGCAACTTTATGAAAAGTTCCAAAATCGAATCAGACAAAAGTACAATTTCGCAACTTATGAAAAGTTCAATTTCGCAACTTTATGAAAAGTTCCAAAATCGAATCAGACAAAAGTACAATTTCGCAACTTATGAAAAGTTCAATTTTGCAACTTTATGAAAAGTTCCAAAATCGAATCAGACGTTCCTAAAAAATAGGAACCAGATGTATGACGAAAATAAGCAACTTTTTAACACTTTTTCAAGGACAATAAGCTAAGAACAACTCTAATAAGCTATCAATAAGCTGGGGAGAAGATCAAAACTCATAAAAACATCAAAAGAAACACACGAAAATTAAAAGATTTGAACTTCATGTAAAAACTTGATGAAAAAGGTTATGAAAACAATAACGTGATTAACAAGAAAGATTAAAAAGATTAAATTTAAAACAAGATTAAGCGTAAAAGTAAAGATTCAATTAAAAACAAGAAAGGAAGATGAAAGATTAAAGTTCTAGTGAGAGAAACAGTCACTTTCTCTCTCTAAAACTAAACTACTCCTACTCCTAAAACTAAAACTAACCAACCCTCCTAAATGAGTTTAGGAGGGTATTTATAGGAAATGGGGAGGTGCATGTGTTACCTCCTCTTTCTTTCTTTCTTCACGTCTTCTCGTCTTTTAAGTTCTTCGACTTTATCGATTTTGTCTCGGGATTAATTAAACTCGTCTTATAATTTATTTATTTATTAGACTCGAGCTCTTCGGCTTTTAGTAAACTTCCGTCTTTTGACTTTTTCTTCGATAAATCTTCAGAATTGGTCTTGGACTTCCGTTCTTTTTGCACTCTTGATTTCTTGACTTCGTCTTTCGTCTTTTTCGTCGATAAAAGCCCGTGAATGCCGTGTTTTCTCCACTTTTCACCTTTTCGTCCTAAATCACAACAAAAACACAAACCACACATAATTCCGACATAAATGACATAAAATACACGTTTTGGCTCGGTTATTATTGTAATTAAGTGGTAAAAAGGATGGGTGTTTTCACACCTATCAAATCCCCTACACTAACCATTGCAATGTCCTCATGCAATGCATTAGTTACAAAGCACTTTTACATTTTTCATCACAATCAATCCACGTTGGCCTTTATTAAAGAGATAGAAAATTATAAACATTCAAAGTAAAGAAATCAAAAACATACCTTGGGTTTTGAATAATGTCGTGAATGATCATCATCCTCAAGTTTTCACTTTCTCCAAACCAAGCTTAGAAACGAGATGATTGTTATTATAAGTTAGTAAACTAACACGAACTCATGCGGGCCAATTATTCACTTAGACTCCCTTATTCCTAGGGGTATCTCTTATATTTTATTGTTGTCTTGAATGATCACGAGGATGCATTTTTGACTTATTTCGATAGTTATTTAGTCCGAAAATAAAGTGAACGATTTAATCAATAGTTAGCTAAAGGACAAAATCTTTTAAAACTGCTTCTCGGGACCTCATAAAGTTCATATCTTGGCATAACTCGCTTCGCGATTTGAGACCTTTCTCGGACCGATATTTGGCAGCGACTTCATACTTCAAACCTTGAGAGACGTTCATGAAATTATGGTCTTCCCTTCATAATAGGAATTTCTTCACTTGAAGTTTTGAGAGATTCTTCATATTTGGACCACGACTTCTTCATTTTTCTCCAATCTTTATTTTGGACTTTGATATACAACGATCCGCCACCTTTTAGGTCTTGGATCTATTTATCCCCATACCTTGCTAGGGTCTTTTTGGATAGATTTCTCCATGATCTTTTGGGGAGTTCTTGCTTTTCGTCGTGTGTCTCGATCCTTCATATTGATTTTCGATAAATGATTCTTCACATCACTTTTGGATCTTTAGCAACAGACTACAGCCCTCATGCCTTGTTAGGGCCTTTTCGGACTCGCCAATCTTCGCATCCCGCTTCAATAAGTTATGCCTTGGCTATGAACTCTAATCCGTACCGAGCAACTTTTAAACAATCTTGGGCTAGAAGCTAAGTAACCTTTTAAATCGTACAACCTTATTTATTGCAGATAAATTTATTAACAAGCGGAGGGAGAATAGGCTTATAATTAACTCACATAAATTCACGAAAGAATACCGAACTTATAATTGACTCTATCATCTCTCGTTCTCCACAGTTTAAAATCTCAAGGAATGAGACTCGTGGATGCTTAGCCTATTAAATCAAAGTTTTGGGTTTTCGAGTCGTCTATAGGATCTTGCAAATTCTTAGACTTTATCAAGTTTAGAAATCGCATTTTAAAGTTCCCTTGATAAACGACTCTCTAGGATCAATTATAGGAACTTGCGAAAAGTTCTTGTTCTTAACCCGTGAGAGTTAAGACTTTCGCGTTTTATAGCTCCCTATATAAAAGCCTAGCAAAACTTGACTTAAACACGTTAAGGATACTGGCTAGAGTACTTAGATAAGTAAACTCGGGTTGAGTCAAAAGATTCACAACGTTTGAAAATTAAAACCACTTTATTAAAACTTTATACTAGCAAAGAAAGAAAATAACTATACAAAGGTAAAACTAATAGGCCACAATAGATCAAAAATTTTGAAAAATGTCGAAAAATTGATTTTCCGGTTAAAATGAGGACACATACAAGGAAAAGACCACTTAACTTCGATAGAAGTCCCCCCTACACTTAATATAAACATTGTCCACAATGTTTAAGCATGTGGGAGTAAACTCCCCTACACTTAGGACATTGTGTACTTTGTTTAAATCTCGCTAAGGAAAGGACAACTAAAGAGATTCCTATTTTAATATTGAGAAAATATAAAATAGTGAATCGAAAAGAGTTTAGGATAGAACCGGGAAGAAGGGAACACGGAATCACGGTTCGTCAAAAGTCATCAAGAGTGTGTCTTTGAAGCTCTAATCCCTGCACATGATAAGAAAGAAAAGAAGAAACACCACGGGGCTCCCCCTACACTTATGGTGAAAATAGATAGATAATTGGGTTGCCTCCCAAAAAGCGCTTGTTTATATTAACCGAGTCACGAGCCTGACTCGTCCCCGAATTAAATAGTACATGGGGAAGCCTCGGATGTGATACCGGGATCAAAGACTTTGTCCTCGTTCCCGGTGGACATCAACAAAGGAGAGGCAGGGGGATAAGTCCTGAATGGGAGAAAGACCCTTTCGACATACGAAAAGTATGTGAAATCAAGATCCACGGGAGGTGGGTTGGGTATAGTAAGCATATTGTCATCCCCCAAAGACAATGGAGACTGAGCATTCGGCAAAGCCGTGATGTTATCAATGATAGCATAATCAATGTCACCTCCCGGGTCAAAGCACTCATCCTCCATGATAGTGGCTAAAGTGGAGGATGAAAGGTGCTCGGGAGGGGGACTTGGGGCAATACCTTCCTGCAGTAAATTATCAATAATAATATCCCCCTCTGTGTCATTATCATCAGTACCTGGAGGCATGGAGTGAATGTCGATTTCTTCCAGCAATGGGTCATTATCTTCAATGGGAGGAATAGATGGGGGCAAAGACTCGGAGAGAGGAGGAGAAGTCAACGCTTCGATTTGAGCAATAAGAAGGTGCACTTTCCGTAATCTATCGCGAAGAAGCACGTCTTCCACCTCATCCACAAGATCATGTTCATCGGTGAACTTTTCGTAAACCGGAGAGAATAAATCGTTGTCACCCGCATCTCCCGGTGGAGATTGAGAAATTTCAAAAGTGAAATTCTCATAGCTTGGAGAAAAATCGTCATCATGAGGATCGACCTCTTCCATAAGAGCAACGTCGTCCTCAAGCTCCATAGCAGCCGGTATGTCACAAACCTCATCATCAAACAATTTATCAAGACCAAACTCACTAAGCTCACTCAATGTATCACAATCCTTAGACACGTTTGGGATATTGAGAGGAGGGATGACAATTGCACTAGGACATTGAGCAGTAAGGTCATTCCAAGAAATAGTAGGATCATCGTCATCATCATCATAATAGTATGGATACACCGGGGGAGGAGTATAAGTCTCGATATTCGATATTTGCTCCTGTCGATGATCCTCTTGACATTTCTCGATGATCTTGTTGCAAGCTTCTTGAATTTGTTGACTTTGCTTAACAAGAGTGTCCCATTGTTCATGGGAGCTCAATTGTTCGAAGGAGGGTTGATGATTGATGATGTGTTGTGGGGGTTCAAAATGTTGAAAACCTGAATTATAGCATGGGTGTGGCTCATAGTAGTTCATCGGCTGAGAAAAATTAGAAACCGGGTTTGGTTCATAATAATCCATTGGTGAAGAAAACTGAGGACACGGATTTTGCTCATAATAATTCATTGGTTGACAATAATAGGTATCGTGAGGACCCCCACAGTTGTTGCAAAATGGGTAAGGAGAAAGATCGGGTGCGTCTTGTGGATAGCTATTATCATTGTCATAATTGTACCCCGGTTCTTGCCCGTGATCATACGGGTATCGAACCGGGCACGAAACATGCCAATGAGAATCGCTTCCACAATAGATGCACGGGGAAAGAGTAGGTGGGTTCAAAAAGGACGAATTAGTCGAGTTGCACAAAGGACAAAATCCGCATATGAATTGTGTATTGTTGATATCGTTTCCGCACCGCTCACATGTACACCATTGACATGAGTCGTTCCTGTACAATCGTCTCCCGCACCCGACGCAATAGACATAAGAATCCATTAAGAAAAATAGATGAGCAAGAAGAATATTTTTGGCGCAAAACTTTGAAAAAGAAATGCTTTTAAAGATTTTACAAATGTTTTTGGATTTTTTTTTTCTTTTTTTTTTTGAAAATTTTAGACACGAAAAATAACGTTCACGAGTGAACGGATCCCAAAAGCCAACGCGTCTCTCACAAAAAACCGTAAATCCTCACGAAAAGAGCCGGCAGCGGCGCCATTTTAATATTAGGGTTTTCATTGGGGTTTAGATTAATTCTCGGTATCTTCTCGAATTGATTTCCGGTTCAAAGTACGACTCAATTGTTTTTGGTGAAACAAATATTTTGGTTGTTTTTAAAATAAATATGCAAAACGTGTATGAAAATGACGTTAAAGTAAATCTAACTCTAATTTAAAATAAATGACGGGAATTTAAAAGCGTGACGAGAAATTAAAATTACGAAAATAAATTAAGACAAAACGAGTAAAAATAAATTGACGTAAAAATAAGACGAAACAATTAAAATAAACTAAGTAAAAATGGCGGGAAAAATAAATTTAAAAACAAAATTTAAAATTAAAGTAATTAATTTCGCAATATAAAAAAAACGAAATAATTTCGCAATTAAAAAGATAATTGCGAAATCACGACCAAGATTTCGCAACATTGTTGTGATTCAAAAATCGAATCAGATTTCCTAAAAAGGCACAATTTCGCAACTTTATGAAAAGTTCCAAAATCGAATCAGACAAAAGTACAATTTCGCAACTTATGAAAAGTTCAATTTCGCAACTTTATGAAAAGTTCCAAAATCAAATCAGACAAAAGTACAATTTCGCAATTTACGAAAAGTTCAATTTCGCAACTTTATGAAAAGTTCCAAAATTGAATCAGACAAAAGTACAATTTCGCAACTTATGAAAAGTTCAATTTCGCAACTTTATGAAAAGTTCCAAAATCGAATCAGACATTCCTAAAAAATAGGAACCAGATGTATGACGAAAATAAGCAACTTTTTAGCACTTTTTCAAGGACAATAAGCTAAGAACAACTTGATAGGTGTGTAAACACCCATCTTTTCTACCACTTAATTACAATAATAACCGGACCAATACGTGTATTTTATGTCTTTTATGTCGGAATTATGCGTGGTTTGTGTTTTTGTTGTGATTTAGGATGAAAAGGTGAAAATTAGAGAAAACACGGACATTCACAGGCATTTACGGACTTTTATTGAAGAAAAGGATGAAAGACTAAGTCAAGAAGTCAAGAGTGCAAAAAGAACGGAAGTCCACGACCAATTCTGAAGATTTATCGAAGAAAAAGTCAAAAGACGGAAGTTTATCAAAAGCCGAAGAATTCAAGTCTATTTTATTGAAGAATTTAAAGACGAGTTCGAAGAAATCCCGAAGCCAAAAATCCCTTAAGTCCAAGTTTAAAGAAGATTAGAAGAAAAGGACTAATGACGCAATTAATGAAGAATTAAGAAGAAAGGGACTTAATCTTGCAATTAACAAGAAAGGAAGGAGGGGAGGAAGCTTCCTTAATCCTCCCCTATAAATAGATTAGGATTGTAGTCATTTCTTTCTTGTTGGCTAAGTGTGACAATTAGCTCTTCCACCATTTAAATACCTTGTCATTAACTTTTATTGTCAAATTTAAATACCTTGTCTTGCACCTTAAATTCATTTAAATTCAAGTAAGTTTTCATTTAATTATTGTCAATCTTTACTTTATCTTGTCAAATCTCTTATCTACCTTTCTTAATCTTTGATTTATGTGTTTATGTTTATGTTCATGCTTTTATTTTGATCCAAGTGGTTTTTGATTATTATGGTTAAAGTTGTTTGATTTCTTGTTTTTAACTGTTTGTTGATGCTTATTTGTTGAATCGTTACTGTTTATTTAGATCGTTTGTGTTTATTTTGTTTAAATTTGTTATTATTCTGCTATTACTGTATCTCCTTGTTCTTCGGGAGTGTTTGCTTTGTTTCTGATCTTTCCAGGAAAAGTTCCGAACCAAGAAGGAGGGAAAGTGTTCATTCGGAACTTCTAAAGTTCCGAATCAAGGCTTCATCCGGAAGATTTTAACTCAACAAAACTTCCGAGCCAAACTTGTTCATCCGGAACTTTCAAAGTTCCGGACGAAGTGAAAACTTCCGAGTAAAGAGTATTCACTCGGAACTCCAAAGTTCCGAACCAAGGGTTTCATCCGGAACTTCTCAAAAGTTCCGAATCAACTCAAAGTTCCGAATCAAGGATCAAGTTCCGCATCAAGGCCTTTCATTCGGAAGTCATAAACTTCCGGACCAAGCTTCATTCGGAATTTAAAAATTCCGAATAAAGTTCCGGATCAAGGGTCAGCTTCCTACTCAAGAGGTGTTCATTCGGAAGTTCTAAACTTCCGAATCAAGGGGCTTCATTCGGAAACTTCCGAATCAAGGGGTGACCAAATACTTTCGAATCAAGAGAAGATTTAGAGTTTCGAATCAGTAAAGTTCCGAACGAAGGATTGTTTTGGATAAGTGACATATTCAGATCAATTTGTTCCGGATCAAGGATTTTGGTAATATTCCAAGTGAAGAAGAATCATTTCAACCGAAGGTGACATTTAGAACGAGTGATTATTCCAAACGAAGGTTTATTCCGAATGAGCTGTATTCAGGTTCTTATTAGCTTTTGTCTTTGATTTTATTTTCAAGCTTTATTTTTCCTGCCTTTTACTTAATTGCACTTTAAGATTAATTGCCTTAGCTTTATTTTAGACTTGCCTTAGTTTTAGTTGCACCTTAAATTTGCCTTAGATAGATTTAAGTTTACGTCATTTACTCTAGAGCCCTTTAATTTTAGTCACGTTTTTTAAATACTTGCACCTTTATTTTAATTAGACTTAGATTTACTTTAAGAGCACTTTTACTTTTAAGTCTTTGCACATTTAATTTTAAACACTACAACGACACATCTTTATTCCACCAAAAACAATAGAGTCACACATTAAACACAAGTTTTTCAATTCGAAGAGATTGGTACAACGAATCTTTTTAACCTGAGTAAAATCCAGTTATCAAATGGCGCCGCTGCCGGCTCTTTTCGTTAAGATTAACGGTTTTCCGTGAAAGACGCGTTGCTTTTTGGGATCCGTTCACTTGTGAACGTTATTTTTCTTGCATAAAAAATTTAAAAAAAACAAAATCATAAAAAAATTAAAAACTATAAAAAACCATAAAAATTAAAATTTTCAAAAATCCAAAAAGATTTTATTTTTATTGTGTATATATATTGTCTTTGTGTTTGGTTTTGTTTTCTTTTGCATTTTCAGGTGTATGCGTACTAGATCTTCTAATTATCAAGAGCCCGAGCCTCAAGAAGATTTAGATATGGCAGGTGTTAACAACAACAACATTCCACCGAACCTCAATAATAATAATAACAACAATGCTCTTCCACAGCCCGATCTTCGGACCATGGAGGAACTTTGTCAACCAACAATGTTTGGACGAGGAGGACCGATTGCGCCGATGCAAATCAACGCTCCTGAGTTTTCGTTGAAGCACCACATGATTCAGCAAGTACAAACAAACCCTTTTAGAGGATTGCCTGATGATGATGCCAACAAACACCTCGACAAGTTCATTACAATCACCCAAAGCATGAAGTTTCCTGGTGCCACGATGGATGTTCTCCGCCTACAACTCTTTCCAAATACTTTATCGCATCATGCCGAGAAATGGTTTGATCGTCTCCCGAAGAATTCTATTCACACTTGGGATGATATGACTCAACGATTTTTATCGCGCTACTTTCCACCATCCATGGTCACAAGCCTTCGCAATCAGATCAGCGGTTTCATGCAAGACCCTGATGAATCTCTTTTTGACGCTTGGGAGAGATATAATGTCTTGATCGACCGTTGTCCAAACCACAACATGCTTCCCGTCACATTGATTGATACTTTCTACAACGGATTGACTTTTCGAGATCGTGATACGATTAATGCAGCCGCCGGTGGCACATTCATGAAAAGGAGACCCGAGGAGTGTAGAGAGTTAATTGAGAACATGACTACTCATCACAAGAACTGGGATTCCTCTGCATCTTCTAGGAACAACCCGAGAGTTAATGTTTTCTCAACCTCAGCAAACCCTGAGATGACCGAGCTCACCCGCATGATGGCCGAAATGAGCAAAAGTATTACGCTTCTCGCTTCAAACCAACAACAACAACAAGTTAAAGCGGTTGCTAATCCTTGTGAAACATGTGGCGGTCCTCACTCATACACCGATTGTCCTTCGACACAAGGAAATCCGGAAAATGTGTATGCAGCTTACGGTAATTATTCACCAGAAAATTACCAAGCTAGACAACAAGGGGATAGAAATCTGTTGAGCTACCGTTCAAACAATTACCTTTCACCCGGTTTTTCTCCTCAAAACCAAAATCCCGCCAACAACTACAATAGAAGAAACCAAATCCCACCTCGTACTTCTAACCCTTATCAACCACCCATCCAACAACACCCACCCATTAATCCCGATGTTGACACCATCATGAGAACTCAAGGTGAGCAAATCAAGAATCTATAGAGCCAAATAATCAATTTGAAAGGAGATATCTTGAAGCAAGGTAATGACATCAGAACCGAGGTTCGTGATAATCTTCAATCCTCCTTCATCACTCAAACAACTGAATTAAAGAATCTGTTGGCTAGTTTCTTGCCCGAAGCTCAACATTCTTCTTCTTCGGGTTCTCTACCTTCATACACCGTCACCAATCCGCGAGCTAATGTGAGTGCTATAACTACGCGTAGTGGAATTACCATTGTCAATCCACCTGACCCACCACCATCATCTACACCTCCTCCACCACCATATATCCCTACTCCTCCTACACCTAGTGTTAGTACACCATTACCGTCTCCGCCTCGTCATGACGATGTATCTCGGAAGGACCCTTCAACATCACAACCTTCACCAAACCCTTATCAACCCAGAATCCCATACCCTTCTCGCATAGGGAAGACCAACGAGCTAACCAAGAATGACTGTCAAGTATCGAAATATGTGGATATGCTATCTAAAATGACCATCAACATTAGCCTTGTTGAAGCACTTTGCCACATGCCGAAATTTGTCAAAGCATTCAAGGAATTGCTTAGCAAGAAGGAGAAACTGAACTCGCCAACACACGCTTAAATGAAAACTGTTCTGCAGTCCTTCTTAGAGAACTTCCGGAAAAACTTGGAGATCCCGGTCGTTTTGTGTTGCCTTGCGTGTTCAACAAAACTGAAGAATTTACTGCCCTTGCTGATCTCGGGGCTAGTATTAATTTGATGCCACTAAGTGTTTGGAAAACACTATCATTACCCAACCTCATTCCAACAAAGATGACTCTCGAACTTGCAAATCGCACTCTCGCTTACCCCGTTGGTATAGCCGAAGACGTGTTTATCAAAGTTGGCACATTTACTTTCCCGATCGATTTTGTCGTAGTTGATTATGAAATGGACCCTCGTATTCCTTTAATACTTGGTCGACCATTCTTGAGAACCGGACGTGCTTTAGTAGATGTGGCCGAAGGTGAGTTAATCCTACGAGTCGGGGATGATTCAAAAGTTTTTAAAATGGGGAAGCTTACAGGCAAGTCCTTTGGAGGACGAGAATCAGTGAATATGATAAATGTGCTCGATGACTTTACCGTCTACGACAATCCTTTATTCGAGTCTTCCACTGATAATCCACTCTTTGGAGATAATGTGGATGATTCTCTCCCTACTTTGGACGCTTCTCCCATTTATGATTCTACACCGGTCTTCGATGCTTATGATGATAATGATTCTAGCTCAGATTCGGATGATTTTGATTGTACTTCTGAGTATCCCGAGCTGCCCACTTTCGATGATTTTGATGAGGCTGATACTCTCTCGAGCGATTCTTCACATGATGAAGATCCTCCAGCATCACTCGATCCTACTGTGGACGATTATTCATTTGAGGAAGATTTATCTGAATTTCTCAACACATACTTCCCTCATGAGAGTGATGCTCCTCCTTATGACTTTGAAGATTATCGACTTGATCCTACTTTGGATTTGAAGCACATTCTGTCAAAGGAGAAGAAACCGGTCGACACCGAAATCCGTTGCACTTATGATTTAACACCTTGATGAGATGGCATTTATACATGATCTCATCGTTCTTTTCGGGCTTTAAATGCATTAAAATGTCATAAAATACCATATATATGCTTGTGTTTGTTTACTTGTGTATTTTAGGTATGGATATCGTGAAAAAGACAAAAGATCACAAGATACAAGGAAAAACGAACACGAGAAACGAAGCCGTACAAAGAACCGGGCCCTAATCATGGAATTTTCATCAAAAACCCTTGAAGACTTGAAGACAATACAAGATTGATCATCCAAGAATGAAGAAATGACACTTAAAACCCTTGTATATTAATAATTACAAGTTTGGTCCCTTAAGTTTGTCAAAATTACAAAAAGGTCCTTCAACTTTGAAGAAATGGCAAGTTTAGTCCCTCAACATTTTCAAATTGCCAATAATGGTCCCTCAACAAGTGAAAGACTCATTGAAGACCTTTGAAGATCAAAATTGTCCAAGATTAGTCCTTAAAGAATCACCAAATGTCAAATTACATCCTTGATAACCTTTTATCAAAAGTTGGTGCCAAAATTGTCAAAGTGGGAAAGTTAATAACAAAGGAAAGGAGATTTTAGGCTGAAAATCCTTAAAAGCCAAAAATAACAAAAGCCAGGGACCAAAAGTGACAACTCCCAAACATTTAAATGAAAGTGGCGCCTAACACATATGCTTCCCCCTTTTTAGGATCAAAATGGTTACTATTCATTGTTCTTACCACCCAGAATTTACCTTCACTTTTCCTTGGGTAAAAACCAATTAAACTTGCACACAAGTAATTCACACATGCCAAAACCTTTCCCACTCCTAAAAACCTGCATCCCACTCATGTGCACCAAACCCCCAATTCCCCAATCCACCAATCACATCATTCCTTAGCCCCCAAGCATCATGACGTGGCGTAAATCAATGGCCAAGATTATTTGCTTCCTCCCAAAGCAAAATAAACGTTCAAGATCAAGAGAGGACAAAATGCACTCAAAATCATTCAAGGGCACATTTGGGATTTTCTATGTATTAGGGTTTTATGTTTTTATGCTTCTAGGATGTTCTATAGGCTCTATAAAAGGAGACCCAAGTTGTGGTGATCCCTTTGTTCCAGTTTTTAAGCTTGCACATGTAATACCTTTTTAAAGAAATAAAAAGTTTGGTTTTTGAAATATTCAAGTGTAATTCCTTTTTTATTGTTTTTAAAAGTTGAGTGTTGTGTTAAGCTTAATTCTGAGTTCCACACTTTTATTTGGTTAAGCAACTTTGATTTTCAAAGTTGTTTAAGGTTTTGAGATTTTGAGAGATTTTGGTAAAATCTTCTCAAAAGGTATTTTGGTGTTCTTGGTTCATGATTTTGGTAATTTAAGGGTTTATGATACGTTTTAAGTAATTGGAAAAGGTTTTGGAAGAGTTTTAAAAAGAGAAAAAAAAAAGAATCATATCATATCATATTATTTTTGTTCTTGTTTCTTTGTTTTGTGTTCAAATAGGTTGAAGGCTTGTTGATTTAGTTCAGCTCCAACCCGGGTTGGATTGGAGGAGGATTTTCATCCTCTAGGTTCTTGGATGTAAGAACCTAAGGTATCTTCCTTTTACCTTGAAGAAGTTCAAAAATAGCTAGTTGTATGATATTATTTGATTATGTGTTTAAGTGTGATTTAGCTGTTGATTTGATGTTATTTTGAGTTGATATACATGTTATGAAGCTTTGATAACAATTTGGTTAGGTTTCATAAGGTTTTGATTTGGAAAAATTGGATTTCAAAAAGTTTAAAGGGTGTTTGGCAACAGGTTTAAGCAGGGTAAGAATTTGATTCATGTTTTAAATAGGTGTTAGTATAATTGAAAAAGGTTTGAGATAGATTGTTTTATTGTTGTGTAATCATTTGATCAAGTTTGGAGTGAATTTGGAGTGTTTAAAAAGGATTAAGGGTGTTAAAAATCTGCATAAGGGTGAAATTTGCTTGGTTTTTCATGATTTTGATGCTTAATTTTTGATTCTTGTTGTTATTTGTGTGTTACTTGACTCCTTGAGCTTCAATAAGCTCAAGGGTGCCCAATTGTCCAAATAATCGCCAAACAAAGCATCAAGCCAAGACCTCTTGGCATCACAAGTACACAAAGTGTGCACTCACACTTTTGTGATCATCAGTTCAGAAAACAACCAGGCCACGTTTTGCATAGTATTGCGCCGCAAGACAACCTATTGCGGCGCAACTCAAGGAGCTACAGACCAAAGGTGTCCCCGTTTCACAAGTTGCGGCGCAAGACAGAAGCATTGCGGCGCAACTGAAGGTGCTGCTGATCTTGGTGATCTCGCAACACTAGTTGCGGCGCAAGACCCCACTAGTTGCGGCGCAACTGAGTGACTTTTATTTTTTTTTAGTATTATTTTAATATTATTTTATTATTTAATTTTCAAAATTTTCTTTTTCTTTATTTTTCATTTTTCTTAAGTTCTATAGCATTAAATAGGACTATTTCCATTTTTAGATTATTTTTATCACTTTTAGATTTATTTTTATAATTATTTTAAGTTTAATTAGGTTTTAATCATTTTTAATCATTTTTAGGGTTTTAAAAATAGTTTTAATAGGTTTTAATTTTTAGAAAATTACTTTTTAGTCTTCTAATAATATAAGTTAAGTAATTGTTCAATAAAATCATATTTTAGACTTTTGAATTAGTTAAATTTAATTTTAGGGCTTTAATTAGCATTTAAAATTAATTATTTAATTAACAAAAGGTTTTAAAATATCTTTGTTGGATTTTTATCTTAATTTATATTATTTTAGACTTGTCTTTTTATTTTTGATATTTTGTTTTTGGTTTTAATAATTTTTAATTTTAGTGGTTTTTCTACGGTTTTACGTTTTCGTTTTTTTACGTCATAGTGTAATTTCCAAGAAACCGTCATTCCATCTTCTCAATATTAATCTCAAATACATACAAGTTAATTCACAACACCATACCTCCTTGGGAAACGAATCTTTCATCTCTTTTTAAGTGATTGTGGGTCATTACTTGTGGTTTTCCTAAATCACTCGTCGATACTTACCGCTCATATTTAGTTGCTTGTTTTTCCTAAAGCAAGTTATCCTAAATTTTTACCGCAATCATTTTGGCGCCGCTGCCGGGGAGGTGTGTCGTGTCTTAATTTGGAAGCTTTTGTTTTTAATACTATCCATAATAATATTTGTGTTAAGTGGAACTCCCTTAACACGTATTATCGGTTTTCTCGGTTTTTCTTTGTGAATATTATTAATATATTGTATTAAGTATCACAATAAACATACAATATCTCCAAAAGTGTGAAAACACAACCTTGATTCGGGATTTCATCACTCGATCATTGTATTCGAATCTCAAACAAAAAGAAAAGGCAAAAATAGATAAATACTTTCGAGAAGCTCGATTTTGAAAGATACGAACTATAAGGTGGGTATAAGGCGGGTATTATAAAATATACCCTAAGGAAAAAGGCTCTTAAGTGCTTCGCGCCGCCTCGTTTCCCCGCTTGCTTGTGAGTATTTTGAGATTGAAAGCTAATCGAGGGTTTTGCCGCCCAAAGTATTAATACGTATACTATATTTGCTTGGTTTTCTTTGTGATTAAACCCTCGTGAACAATTTGGTTTTCACCAAAGTTCTAAAGTCATTCGAAGGCGTTCACTCCACGTGATCGTTTTCATTCCTTTGAGGCTTCTTTAATCAAGAGTTTGATTCGAGGAGAGATTTTGTAGATTGTTGTCTACGTAATACACCCAAAATCCAAAAAAATTAAATATCATCAAAAACACAAAAAAATTGAAAATCCACAAAACGACCAAAAAGAATCTTCTTTGCTCACCTCCCATTCTTCGTGAAGTTTATGATCACTCGTAATCAAGCAAAACGAGCTCGTAAACGTCTTCAAAAGCAAACAAATCAAGGATCGTTGATTGTTGAAGAACCTCCAATTGTTGAACCTATTATAGAACAAGAAGTCGTAATGGCTAATCGTACTATGATGGAGTTGCTACAAGCACCCACCGAGGGTTTTGGAGAGGCCATTGTTATTCCCGCCATCCTTGCGGAGAATTTCGAGATTAAGACGGGTTTAATGTCGATGCTACAAGCAAACAAATTTCGAGGTCACGAGAAAGACAACCCGCATTACCACATTAGGAATTTCAACCGTCTCACCGCCACTAGCAAATTCAAAGATGTTCCGCATGACGCCATTAAGATGATGTTGTTTCCATATTCGTTGGATGGACCCGCAAAAATTTGGCTCGAGAAAGAACCGCCAAATTCGATTTTGACATGGGCCGATCTCGTTTCTAAGTTTGTGAACAAGTTTTTTCCACCATCGAAAACAACACACTTAAAAAATGAGATTTCACGATTTGTGCAACGTAACAATGAAAGTTTTTCTATGGCATGGGAACGATTTAAGGAGATGTTACATGAATGTCCTCATCATGATTTTTCGGAATTGCATCAAATAGATACTTTTTATAATGGGCTTAATGATCATGAACGAGATTATTTGAATGCCGCCGCGGGTGGTAATTTTTTGTGCAAGACGACAAATGAGGCTTTACAAATCATTGAAAATCGATCTAAGGTTTATAGCCCTCGTAACACACCGAGTGTTGCCAACATGGGTTCGTCATCGTCATCACAATCGTCTCGTAGCATTAACGCCTTACATGATGAAGCTAATGAGGAAAATCGGTTTTTTGATAGATTTGCTAATCTTATGTCCCATTGGAAGGCTCAAGAAGCTTCCAATTCCGCTTCGGTTAAAGCGGTTGCTAAGAGTTGTTTATCGTGTGGAGGAGCTCATGATTTATCCGAGTGCATTACCGCGGATGGTAACACTTCGAGTGCTTATGTAGCAACGGGAACTTACAACCAAAACGGCCAAGGTTCCCGCCAAAATCAAGCTCCACCAAACCAAAATGCTAACAATTATCGAAACAACAACCAAGGTAATTACCAAGGCAACACACGCAATTACAACAAAGGGAATTATCAAAGTGGGAATGGACAAATCTCTAATCAAAACCAAAACCGTGATTTTCAAAGCACTACACAAGGTTTTCAAAATGCTCACACGAAAAATTTGCAAGGAGAATTTTTAGATTATGCAAAAGCAAATGATGCTAAATTTGATAATATGCAACGTGAGATGATTAGCTTAAGGTCCGAGTTGAAAAACGAGCTTAAAAATGAACTTGCTAATGAACTTAAAACTCATGCTAATAAAATGGAAGGAAATGTCCAACGTCTTCAACAAAACCAACAAAAGATGGAATTAGGACAACATGAGATTAAGCAAGAGTTATTGAAAGCGGATGCTAGGCAATCAAAATTTGAGGACCGAATGGCTAAGATGTTCGAAGCTATCATGTGTAAACCCTCTTCTTCGGGTGGTCTTCCTAGTGATACCATTGCAAACCCGAAGGGAGAAATGAAGGTTATTACTACACGAAGTGGTAAAACTTTCAAGGAACCAATCTCTCGTACAAGTACTTCTACGGAGAAGGAAATCGAGAAAGAACCCGAGGTGATGGTCGAAAAGGAGCACATTACAATCCCACGAAGTACCGCTCAAACCACACCTACGGTTACACCAATACCAATTGTGGAACCCGAGTTTCCAAGGCCGTTGCCTAATGACCTACCCACACCACCTTTACCCTACCCTTCAAGACAAAACAAAGAGAAAATGCAAGAACGTAACAAACAACAAATCGAGCTTTTTATTAAGATGTTTCAACAAGTGCATTTTGATGTGAGTTTAGCCGATGCGTTGTTATACATGCCTCGTTTCGCTTCCACTTTTAAAAGTATGATGAGCGATAAGGAAAAGCTTTCAAAGCTTGCTAATTGTTCTTCGGTTTATCTTAACCGCATACCGGAAAAAGTTGGTGATCCCGGAAAGTTTCTCATTCCTTGTGACATACAAGAGATGAAAGAATGCCTCGCCTTGGCTGATCTTGGTGCGAGCATTAATTTGATGCCATTTTCCATTTGGAAATCGCTTTCGCTTCCGGCTCTTATTCCTTCGAACATGTCCATCGAGATGGCCGATCATTCTACGATTATGGCATGTGGAATAGCCGAAGACGTTTTCGTGAAAGTGGGGAAGTTCTACTATCCCGTTGATTTTATAGTAGTCGACATCCCCGCGGATCCTCAAGTTCCTCTAATTTTAGGACGATCATTTTTAGATACTTCGAGATCGCTTATCGATGTTCATGCAAGAACTATCACTTTGAGATTCAACGAAGAGGAACTTGTTATAAACGCTACTCAAAACTCGAAACCTTCTCATGTTTATGCAATCGCTACCATCAATCACATTGACATCGTTGATGTGGTTTGCGATGAGTTTTCACAAGAAGTGTTAGGTTTTTCCGATAGCTCGTCAAGTGGCAATCCCACTATTTTGGATCCGATTCTTGCTAATTCCACACCAAATCTCACTCCATTCCAAGGAGGCGATTTCACTTCAAATGAAATCGACAATGAAGATGAGGTGTTGATTAGTGATGATATTTCTATTCCACCATTTCTTCCGCCGATGGAAGTTATGAGTGTTGAACCTAAATCTTCAATCGAGGAACCGCCTATCCTTGAATTGAAAGATCTTCCTTCTCACCTTGAATATGCATTCTTGGAAGGTGATGACAAATTGCCGGTTATTATTGCAAAAGATCTTGCTAATGATGAAAAAACCGAGCTCTTGAAAGTTCTTAAGGCTCACAAAGGGGCAATTGCGTGGAAAATATCCGACATTAAGGGTATTGACCCAAAATTTTGTACTCACAAGATTTTAATGGAGGAGGACTACAAACCCGCAATTCAAAGTCAAAGAAGGGTAAATCCCAAAATTCACGATGTCATTAAAAAGGAGGTCCTTAAACTCCTTGACGCGGGAATGATTTATCCTATATCCGATAGCCCATGGGTGAGCCCAATCCATTGTGTCCCTAAAAAGGGAGGAATGACCGTTGTGCCTAATGAAAACAACGAGTTAATTCCCACTCGTGTTGTGACCGGTTGGAGGGTGTGTATTGACTACCGAAAGTTAAATGACGCCACTCGTAAAGACCACTTTCCTTTGCCCTTCATGGATCAAATGTTGGAGCGACTTGCGGGAAATGAATTCTATTGCTTTTTAGATGGTTTTTCCGGTTACTTTCAAATCCCTATCGACCCTCGTGATCAAGAGAAGACTACGTTTACGTGTCCTTATGGAACGTTCGCTTATCGTAGGATGCCTTTCGGACTTTGCAATGCACCCGGTACGTTTCAACGGTGTATGATGGCGATTTTTCACGACATGATCGAGAAGTCGATGGAAGTGTTTATGGATGACTTCTCGGTGTTTGGTAATTCGTTCACGTCATGTTTATCTAATCTCGAACAAATGTTAAAACGTTGTGAAGAAACCAATCTTGTGCTTAATTGGGAGAAATGTCATTTCATGTGTAAACAAGGAATCGTCTTAGGACATAAGGTGTCGAAGGCGGGGATTGAGGTCGATAGAGCTAAGGTAGACGTCATCGCCAAGTTACCTCATCCCAAAACCGTTAAGGGAGTTCGTAGTTTCCTAGGCCACGCGGGCTTTTATCGTCGTTTCATTAAGGACTTTTCGAAGATTTCTCGTCCTATGACACACCTTCTCGAGAAGGATGCTCCTTTTAACTTTAATGAGGATTGTGTTAAGGCTTTCGAAACTCTCAAAAGGAAACTTACCGAAGCTCCCATTCTTGTTGCTCCTAATTGGGAATTACCCTTTGAAATCATGTGCGATGCAAGTGATTATGCTATAGGGGCCGTCTTAGGGCAACGTTACGACAAGCATTTCCGTCCTATCCACTATGCTAGTAAGACGATGACCGAGGCTCAATTAAAGTACACCACAACGGAAAAGGAATTCCTTGCCGTGGTCTATGCTTTTGAGAAATTCTGACCTTATCTCGTCTTAACTAAAAGCATTGTGTATACCGACCATTCGGCTATCAAGTATCTCTTAGCTAAGCAAGATGCTAAGCCGAGATTGCTTCGTTGGATGCTCCTCCTCCAAGAATTTGATGTCACCGTGCTTGACAAAAAAGGAGCCGAGAATCTAGCGGCCGATCATCTCTCTCGTCTAGAAGATCCTCACAAAGATGTTTTCGAGAACAAGGAAATTACCGAAACATTTCCTCTTGAGACTCTCGGTGTAGTGAATTCTAAAGACACCACCCCATGGTTTGCCGACATTGCAAATTACCATGCGGGCAATTTCATAATCAAGGGTATGACGACACAACAAAAACGAAAATTCTTTCGTGACGTCAAGTTCTATTTTTGGGACGACCCTTATCTCTTTCGGATTTGTGCGGATCAACTCGTTCGACGTTGTGTGTTTGGTACCGAAGCTTCTAATATCCTTAGAGCTTGTCACGAGGGACCCACGGGTGGTCACCACGGTGCTAATCTCACGGCTAAGAAAGTGTTCGATGCCGGTTTCTTTTGGCCTTCTATCTATCGTGATGCACACGCACTTGTAAAGTCGTGTGATTCGTGCCAACGTCAAGGAAAATCGTCTCAACGTGATGAAATGCCGCAAAATATAATTCAAGTGTGTGAGATTTTCGACATATGGGGGATAGACTTTATGGGGCCGTTCCCATCGTCTCATGGCAACAAATATATCCTCGTCGCGGTGGACTACCTTTCTAAGTGGGTGGAAGCTAAGGCTTTGCCTACTAATGATGCTCGTGTGGTAGTGAAGTTTTTGAAGCAACTATTCTCTCGGTTCGGAACCCCTCGTGCTATTATAAGCGATCGTGGAACCCATTTTTGTAATGACCAATTCGAAAAGGTTCTAAAGAAATATGGGGTTACACATCGTCTTTCTACGGCTTATCACCCGCAAACGAGTGGGCAAGGCAAGGTTTCGAACCGAGCTTTGAAGAGGATTTTAGAAAGGTCGATTGGAGAAAACCGTGCTTCATGGTCCGACAAACTCGATGACGCTTTATGGGCCTTTAGGACCGCTTATAAGACACCTATCGGTTGCACTCCTTATAAGTTAGTCTATGGGAAGAATTGTCATTTGCCCATTGAATTGGAGCATAAGGCATATTGGGCCCTTAAGCATGCTAATTTTGACTTGAAGACCGCGGGAGATCACCGGAAAATACAATTGAATGAATTAGATGAATTAAGGGATAATGCTTATGAAAATTCATTAATTTTTAAAGAAAAGACTAAAAAGTTTCATGATTCAAAGATTAAAAACCGTGTTTTTAACGTTGGTGATCAAGTGTTGCTTTTTAACTCACGTCTTAAGATATTTTCCGGGAAATTGAAATCTCGTTGGTCGGGTCCGTTCACCATTACACAAGTGTTTCCATATGGGACCATTGAGCTAGCTCAAAATGATGGTCCCAATTTCAAGGTGAATGGACATAGGCTTAAGCACTACTTTGGTGGGGAAATTCCTTCAATGGTTGCCCCCGACCAAGACACCTTCCCCAATGATAATTAGCATTGAGGGGATCGAGTCGAGCTCATGACTCGGTAATCAAAAACGAGGTGCCTCGTGGGGGAGATCCCATGCTTATCTTTATGCTTATTATTCACTAATAAGGGGACTTGTACCCTTCCAACTCGTTGTCTCGTGGTTGTTTGTGATTGTGTTATCTAGATCATCATCATCGTCTACGATTGAAGACTCTCGTGTTCGTTTACGTGAGCCTCCATCGTTCGTTTGAAGAAGTTTTTCACGAATCCATGACATATCCTTTATTGTTCTAACAATTATCTTTTAGCATAATTAATAAACGGCTTTAGATATATTGTTGATCACCCTTTCCATGCTAGATCCTAAGCATTCGACTCTTCGTCTCTAGTATGGGGGTGCTCCACCTTTAGACTCGAAACATTGAGGACAATGTTTACTTTTAGTATGGGGGGGTGAATAGGTACTTGCTTTGCTACGCCCTCACGTTTTCCAATTTTCAATGTTTTGTTTTGCTAATAAGGCTAAAAATGGCCAAATTTTAAAATTTTTCTTAGTTTTCATAAGTGTTTTTAAGACACGAATGTATATTTTCCGATGGGTAGAATAAGAGTTAATTTTTGACTTGATGGGCATTTGGAGCCCTTTACATTCCTTAACCCGCTCAATTCAAGTTTTGCTAGACTTTTATATAGGGAGCTTTAAAACGCGAAAGTCTTAATTCATTCGGGTTAAGAACAAGAACTTTTCGCAAGTTCCTATAATTGATTCTAGAAAGTCACTTATCAAGGGAACTTTAAAACGCATTCTCTAAACTTGAAAAAGTCCAAGAAAGTGCAAGATCCTATAGGTGGCTTGGAAACCCAAAACTTTGATTTGATATAGTCTTAATGAAAGCTAATCCAAATTTGGCTTAATTTTGACTTGCACGGCTAAGTATTCACGAGTCTCTTTAATTAGAGGTCTTTAAATAGTGAAGAACGAGAAATGATAGAGTTAGACAAGTGATCATGCTAAACGTAGAACATGAAAGTGTTCTTTCAAAAACTCATATGTTTTTAATTGTGGCTTTTTCTTCCCATAAGATCAATGCATTAGGAATAAAACATAATTGCAATAAGTAAGGTCGTACGGTTTGAAAGGTTACTTAGCCTCTAGCGCAAGATCGTTTAAAAGTTGCTCGGGGTTGAATAGAGTTCATAGCCAAGGCATAACTTATTGAAGCGGGACGCGAAGATTGGCGATCATCCAAAAAGGCCCTAACAAGGCATGAGGAGCTCTATTTTTGCTAAAGATCCAAAGATGATGTGAAGTATCATTATTCCAAAATCAATATGAAGGATCGAGACACACGACGAGAAGCTATTACTCCCCTAAAGAATGGAGAAAGTCTATCCAAAAAGACCCTAACAAGGTATGAGGATAAATATATCCAAGTCCGAAAAGGAGGCGGATCGTTGTATATCAAAATCCAAAGTAAAGATTGAAGAAAAATGATGAAGTCGTGGTCCTATATGAAGAATCTCTCAAAAACGTCAAGTGAAGAAATTCCAATTATATGAAGAGAAGACCATAATTTCGAGAACGTCTTCCCAAGATTTGAAGTATGAAGTACATGCCAAATATCGGTCCGAGAAAGGTCTCAAATCGTGAAACGAGTTATGCCAAGATATGAACTTAAGGAGATACACGAGAAGCCGTTTTAAAAGATTTTGTCCTTCGGCTAACTATTGATCAAATCGTGCTACTTTGCTTTCGAACTAATAACTACTCAAATAAGTCAATATGAATCACTTGTGATCCATGACAAATAGATAAAAAATGCTAGTAACCCATTTCCTTTTATAATAACTAGGATTGCGGGGAGAAAAAGTATTACACAATTTGGACGTATGAGTAGTGTTAGCATTGTGACTTGTACCAACAATGATCTTGTTTTTGCACTTAGCATGGAATGTATGACAATCAAGGATGACGAAGTTTACTCTAAGGGACATTAACTTGTTTCTATTCTTAGACCCTAAAAGTCACCTTTCGGTGATGAAAATCATACATTATGTCTTTACACATTCTCGTAGTATGTTGCAAGTCTTTTACTCTTCAATAAAGGTTAATAAAATTGAACTTTGGTGATGCTTAGATACTTTATTCTAGCATTGCGTGAGGGCACGGCAATGGCTTAGTATGGGGGAGTGATGAGATGGCATTTATACATGATCTCATCGTTCTTTTCGGGCTTTAAATGCATTAAAATGTCATAAAATACCATATATATGCTTGTGTTTGTTTACTTGTGTATTTTAGGTATGGATATCGTGAAAAAGACAAAAGATCACAAGATACAAGGAAAAACGAACACGAGAAACGAAGCCGTACAAAGAACCGGGCCCTAATCATGGAATTTTCATCAAAAACCCTTGAAGACTTGAAGACAATACAAGATTGATCATCCAAGAATGAAGAAATGACACTTAAAACCCTTGTATATTAATAATTACAAGTTTGGTCCCTTAAGTTTGTCAAAATTACAAAAAGGTCCTTCAACTTTGAAGAAATGGCAAGTTTAGTCCCTCAACATTTTCAAATTGCCAATAATGGTCCCTCAACAAGTGAAAGACTCATTGAAGACCTTTGAAGATCAAAATTGTCCAAGATTAGTCCTTAAAGAATCACCAAATGTCAAATTACATCCTTGATAACCTTTTATCAAAAGTTGGTGCCAAAATTGTCAAAGTGGGAAAGTTAATAACAAAGGAAAGGAGATTTTAGGCTGAAAATCCTTAAAAGCCAAAAATAACAAAAGCCAGGGACCAAAAGTGACAACTCCCAAACATTTAAATGAAAGTGGCGCCTAACACATATGCTTCCCCCTTTTTAGGATCAAAATGGTTACTATTCATTGTTCTTACCACCCAGAATTTACCTTCACTTTTCCTTGGGTAAAAACCAATTAAACTTGCACACAAGTAATTCACACATGCCAAAACCTTTCCCACTCCTAAAAACCTGCATCCCACTCATGTGCACCAAACCCCCAATTCCCCAATCCACCAATCACATCATTCCTTAGCCCCCAAGCATCATGACGTGGCGTAAATCAATGGCCAAGATTATTTGCTTCCTCCCAAAGCAAAATAAACGTTCAAGATCAAGAGAGGACAAAATGCACTCAAAATCATTCAAGGGCACATTTGGGATTTTCTATGTATTAGGGTTTTATGTTTTTATGCTTCTAGGATGTTCTATAGGCTCTATAAAAGGAGACCCAAGTTGTGGTGATCCCTTTGTTCCAGTTTTTAAGCTTGCACATGTAATACCTTTTTAAAGAAATAAAAAGTTTGGTTTTTGAAATATTCAAGTGTAATTCCTTTTTTATTGTTTTTAAAAGTTGAGTGTTGTGTTAAGCTTAATTCTGAGTTCCACACTTTTATTTGGTTAAGCAACTTTGATTTTCAAAGTTGTTTAAGGTTTTGAGATTTTGAGAGATTTTGGTAAAATCTTCTCAAAAGGTATTTTGGTGTTCTTGGTTCATGATTTTGGTAATTTAAGGGTTTATGATACGTTTTAAGTAATTAGAAAAGGTTTTGGAAGAGTTTTAAAAAGAGAAAAAAAAAAAAAGAATCATATCATATCATATTATTTTTGTTCTTGTTTCTTTGTTTTGTGTTCAAATAGGTTGAAGGCTTGTTGATTTAGTTCAGCTCCAACCCGGGTTGGATTGGAGGAGGATTTTCATCCTCTAGGTTCTTGGATGTAAGAACCTAAGGTATCTTCCTTTTACCTTGAAGAAGTTCAAAAATAGCTAGTTGTATGATATTATTTGATTATGTGTTTAAGTGTGATTTAGCTGTTGATTTGATGTTATTTTGAGTTGATATACATGTTATGAAGCTTTGATAACAATTTGGTTAGGTTTCATAAGGTTTTGATTTGGAAAAATTGGATTTCAAAAAGTTTAAAGGGTGTTTGGCAACAGGTTTAAGCAGGGTAAGAATTTGATTCATGTTTTAAATAGGTGTTAGTATAATTGAAAAAGGTTTGAGATAGATTGTTTTATTGTTGTGTAATCATTTGATCAAGTTTGGAGTGAATTTGGAGTGTTTAAAAAGGATTAAGGGTGTTAAAAATCTGCATAAGGGTGAAATTTGCTTGGTTTTTCATGATTTTGATGCTTAATCTTTGATTCTTGTTGTTATTTGTGTGTTACTTGACTCCTTGAGCTTCAATAAGCTCAAGGGTGCCCAATTGTCCAAATAATCGCCAAACAAAGCATCAAGCCAAGACCTCTTGGCATCACAAGTACACAAAGTGTGCACTCACACTTTTGTGATCATCAGTTCAGAAAACAACCAGGCCACGTTTTGCATAGTATTGCGCCGCAAGACAACCTATTGCGGCGCAACTCAAGGAGCTACAGACCAAAGGTGTCCCCGTTTCACAAGTTGCGGCGCAAGACAGAAGCATTGCGGCGCAACTGAAGGTGCTGCTGATCTTGGTGATCTCGCAACACTAGTTGCGGCGCAAGACCCCACTAGTTGCGGCGCAACTGAGTGACTTTTATTTTTTTTTAGTATTATTTTAATATTATTTTATTATTTAATTTTCAAAATTTTCTTTTTCTTTATTTTTCATTTTTCTTAAGTTCTATAGCATTAAATAGGACTATTTCCATTTTTAGATTATTTTTATCACTTTTAGATTTATTTTTATAATTATTTTAAGTTTAATTAGGTTTTAATCATTTTTAATCATTTTTAGGGTTTTAAAAATAGTTTTAATAGGTTTTAATTTTTAGAAAATTACTTTTTAGTCTTCTAATAATATAAGTTAAGTAATTGTTCAATAAAATCATATTTTAGACTTTTGAATTAGTTAAATTTAATTTTAGGGCTTTAATTAGCATTTAAAATTAATTATTTAATTAACAAAAGGTTTTAAAATATCTTTGTTGGATTTTTATCTTAATTTATATTATTTTAGACTTGTCTTTTTATTTTTGATATTTTGTTTTTGGTTTTAATAATTTTTAATTTTAGTGGTTTTTCTACGGTTTTACGTTTTCGTTTTTTTACGTCATAGTGTAATTTCCAAGAAACCGTCATTCCATCTTCTCAATATTAATCTCAAATACATACAAGTTAATTCACAACACCATACCTCCTTGGGAAACGAATCTTTCATCTCTTTTTAAGTGATTGTGGGTCATTACTTGTGGTTTTCCTAAATCACTCGTCGATACTTACCGCTCATATTTAGTTGCTTGTTTTTCCTAAAGCAAGTTATCCTAAATTTTTACCGCAATCACACCTCTTTGTCCTCCTTCTGAGGACGAGGTTGTGCTTCTTTGCGGATCCTCTTCACACTCGGCTGAGCCTGAGTGCTATTTTCCCCTAAAGGAAAAGGTGTTCGACCCCGGTATTGACGTCTTTAAGCCATCTCAGTATCCACCTGATGAAATAAAAGGAAAAATCTTTGGAACCATTGAAGACATGCTTGCACCACTTCAACCTTGCTTCCACCATGCTCCATCGCTGCTTAAGGGAACCCTGCCACTTCTCTTTTGGCTTGCCTTGTTCGCCTTAAGTTCTTGCTTATTGATGGACGAAAACTATGTCTTTGATCCTGGTGGATATGTTTCATGCTACTTCCGTTGATGATCAAGGTCGAGTCAGGCTCACGACTCGGTTAACAAAAACCAAGCGCTTCTTGAGAGGCAACCCATGCATCTATCTTTTCGCTTTCTTTATCATAAGTGTAGGGGGGACCCCTTTGGATTGCTATTTCCTCTCCTCACTTCTTAATCAGGGATTCGAGCTTCAATGATCCACTCTTGATGATTCTTGACGACCCGTGATTCCGTGTTCTACTTCTTCCCGGTTCTATCCTACACTCTTTTCGATTCACTATTTTATATTTTCTCAATATTAAAATAGGAATCTCTTTAGTTGTCTTTTCCTTAGCAAGATTTAAACAACGTGCACAATGTCCTAAGTGTAGGGGAGTTTACTCCCACATGCTTAAACATTGAGGACAATGTTTATCTTAAGTGTAGGGGGGACTTCTATCGAAGTTAAGTGGCCTTTTCCTTGTATTTGTCCTCATTTTAACCGGAAAATCAATTTTTCGACATTTTTCAAAAATTTTGATCTATTTTAGCCTATTAGTTTTTACCATTGTATAGTTATTTTCTTTCCTTACTAGAATAAATGTTTAATAAGTGGTTTTAATTTTCAAACGTTGTGAATCTTTTGACTCAACCCGAGTTTACTTATCTAGTTACTCTAGCTAGTATCCTTAACATGTTTAAGTCAAGTTTTGCTACGCTTTTATATAGGGAGCTATAAAACGCGAAAGTCTTAACTCTCACGGGTTAAGAACAAGAACTTTTCGCAAGTTCCTATAATTGATCCTAGAGAGTCGTTTATCAAGGGAACTTTAAAATGCGATTTCTAAAACTTGAAAAAGTCTAAGAATTTGCAAGATCCTATAGGCGACTCGAAAACCCAAAACTTTGATTTAATAGGCTAAGTATCCACGAGTCTCATTACTTGAGATTTTAAACTGTGGAGAACGAGAGATGATAGAGCCAATTATAAGTTCGGTATTCTTTCGTGAATTTATGTGAGTTAATTATGAGCCTATTCTCCCATCGCTTGCTAATAAATTTATCTGCCAATAAATAAGGTTGTACGATTTGAAAAGTTACTTAGCTTCTAGCCCTAGATCGTTTAAAAGTTGCTCGGTATGGATTAGAGTTCATAGCCAAGGCATAACTTATTGAAGCGGGACGCGAAGATTGGCGAGTCCGAAAAGGCCCTAACAAGGCATGAGGGCTATATTTTGTTGCTAAAGATCCAAAAGTGATGTGAAGAATCATTTATCGAAAATCAATATGAAGGATCGAGACACACGACGAAAAGCAAATACTCACAAAAAGTCATGGAGAAATGTATCCGAAAAGACCCTAACAAGGTATGAGGATAAATAGATCCAAGTCATAAAAGGAGGCGGATCGTTGTATATCAAAGTCCAAAATAAAGATTGGAGAAAAATGAAGAAGTCGTGGTCCAAGTATGAATCTCTCAAAACTACAAGTGAAGAAATTCCTATATGAAGAGAAGACCATTATTTCATGAACGTCTCTCAAGATTTGAAGTAGGAAGTCGCTGCCAAATATCGGTCCGAGAAATGTCTCAAATCGCGAAGCGAGTTATGCCAAGATATGAACTTTATGAGGTCCCGAGAAGCAGTTTTAAAAGATTTGGTCCTTTAGATAACTATTGATTAAATCATTCACTTTATTTTCAGACTAAATAACTATCGAAATGAGTCAAACAATGCATCCTCGTGATCATTCAAGACAACAATAAAATATAAGAGATACCCCTAGGAATAAGGGAGTCTAAGTAAATAATTGGCCCACATTTGTTCGTGTTAGTCTACTAACTTATAATAACAATGATCTCGTTTTTAAGCTTGGTTTGGAGAAAGTGAAAACTTGAGGATGATAATTATTCATAACATTTCCAAAACCCAAGGTATGCTTTTGATTTCTTTATTTTGTATGATTTTAATTTTCTATCTCTTTAATAAAGGCCAACGTAGATTGATTATGATGAAAAGTGTAATCTTGCTTTGTAACTAATGCATTGCATGAGGACATTGCAATGGTCAAGTGTAGGGGATTTGATAGGTGTGTAAACACCCATCTTTTCTACCACTTAATTACAATAATAACCGGACCAATACGTGTATTTTATGTCTTTTATGTCGGAATTATGCGTGGTTTGTGTTTTTGTTGTGATTTAGGATGAAAAGGTGAAAAGTAGAGAAAACACGGACATTCACGGGCATTTACGGACTTTTATTGAAGAAAAGGATGAAAGACTAAGTCAAGAAGTCAAGAGTGCAAAAAGAACGGAAGTCCACGACCAATTCTGAAGATTTATCGAAGAAAAAGTCAAAAGACGGAAGTTTATCAAAAGCCGAAGAATTCAAGTCTATTTTATTGAAGAATTTAAAGACGAGTTCGAAGAAATCCCGAAGCTAAAAATCCCTTAAGTCCAAGTTTAAAGAAGATTAGAAGAAAAGGACTAATGACGCAATTAATGAAGAATTAAGAAGAAAGGGACTTAATCTTGCAATTAACAAGAAAGGAAGGAGGGGAGGAAGCTTCCTTAATCCTCCCCTATAAATAGATTAGGATTGTAGTCATTTCTTTCTTGTTGGCTAAGTGTGACAATTAGCTCTTCCACCATTTAAATACCTTGTCATTTACTTTTATTGTCAAATTTAAATACCTTGTCTTGCACCTTAAATTCATTTAATTTCAAGTAAGTTTTCATTTAATTATTGTCAATCTTTACTTTATCTTGTCAAATCTCTTATCTACCTTTCTTAATCTTTGATTTATGTGTTTATGTTTATGTTCATGCTTTTATTTTGATCCAAGTGGTTTTTGATTATTATGGTTAAAGTTGTTTGATTTCTTGTTTTTAACTGTTTGTTGATGCTTATTTGTTGAATCGTTACTGTTTATTTAGATCGTTTGTGTTTATTTTGTTTAAATTTGTTATTATTCTGCTATTACTGTATCTCCTTGTTCTTCGGGAGTGTTTGCTTTGTTTCTGATCTTTCCAGGAAAAGTTCCGAACCAAGAAGGAGGGAAAGTGTTCATTCGGAACTTCTAAAGTTCCGAATCAAGGCTTCATCCGGAAGATTTTAACTCAACATAACTTCCGAGCCAAACTTGTTCATCCGGAACTTTCAAAGTTCCGGACGAAGTGAAAACTTCCGAGTAAAGAGTATTTATTCGGAACTCCAAAGTTCCGAACCAAGGGTTTCATCCGGAACTTCTCAAAAGTTCCGAATCAACTCAAAGTTCCGAATCAAGGATCAAGTTCCGCATCAAGGCCTTTCATTCGGAAGTCATAAACTTTCGGACCAAGCTTCATTCGGAATTTAAAAATTCCGAATAAAGTTCCGGATCAAGGGTCAGCTTCCTACTCAAGAGGTGTTCATTCGGAAGTTCTAAACTTCCGAATCAAGGGGCTTCATTCGGAAACTTCTGAATCAAGGGGTGACCAAATACTTCCGAATCAAGAGAAGATTTAGAGTTCCGAATCAGTAAAGTTCCGAACGAAGGATTGTTTTGGATAAGTGACATATTCAGATCAATTTGTTCCGGATCAAGGATTTTGGTAATATTCCAAGTGAAGAAGAATCATTTCAACCGAAGGTGACATTTAGAACGAGTGATTATTCCAAACGAAGGTTTATTCCGAATGAGCTGTATTCAGGTTCTTATTAGCTTTTGTCTTTGATTTTATTTTCAAGCTTTATTTTTCCTGCCTTTTACTTAATTGCACTTTAAGATTAATTGCCATAGCTTTATTTTAGACTTGCCTTAGTTTTAGTTGCACCTTAAGTTTGCCTTAGATAGATTTAAGTTTACGTCATTTACTCTAGCGCCCTTTAATTTTAGTCACGTTTTTTAAATACTTGCACCTTTATTTTAATTAGACTTAGATTTACTTTAAGAGCACTTTTACTTTTAAGTCTTTGCACATTTAATTTTAAACACTACAACGACACATCTTTATTCCACCAAAAACAATAGAGTCACACATTAAACACAAGTTTTTCAATTCGAAGAGATTGGTACAACGAATCTTTTTAACTTGAGTAAAATCCAGTTATCACAACTCTAATAAGCTATCAATAAGCTAGGGAGAAGATCAAAACTCATAAAAACATCAAAAGAAACACACGAAAATTAAAAGATTTGAACTTTATGTAAAAACTTGATGAAAAAGATTATGAAAATAATAACGTGATGAACAAGAAAGATTAAAAAGATTAAATTTAAAACAAGATTAAGCGTAATAGTAAAGATTCAATTAAAAACAAGAAAGGAAGATGAAAGATTAAAGTTCTAGTGAGAGAAACTGTCACTTTCTCTCTCTAAAACTAAACTACTCCTACTCCTAAAACTAAAACTAACTAACCCTCCTAAATGAGTTTAGAAGGGTATTTATAGGAAATGGGGAGGTGCATGTGTTGCCTCCTCTTTCTTTCTTTCTTCACGTCTTCTCGTCTTTTAAGTTCTTCGACTTTATCGACTTTGTCTCGGGATTAATTAAACTCGTCTTATAATTTATTTATTTATTAGACTCGAGCTCTTCGGATTTTAGTAAACTTCCGTCTTTTGACTTTTTCTTCGATAAATCTTCAGAATTGGTCTTGGACTTCCGTTCTTTTTGCACTCTTGATTTCTTGACTTCGTCTTTCGTCTTTTTCTTCGATAAAAGCCCGTGAATGCCGTGTTTTCTCCACTTTTCACCTTTTCGCCCTAAATCACAACAAAAACACAAACCACGCATAATTCCGACATAAATGGCGTAAAATACACGTTTTGGCTCGGTTATTATTATAATTAAGTGGTAAAAAGGATGGGTGTTTTCACACCTATCAAAACCCTAAGAGCACAAGTGAAGGTCACGACTAGGATTTGATTACAAGTATTCACCATTGTTGAAACCAAGCTCAAGTTACTACTCATTCACTATCCACTCCTAGAACTAACTAAACAAGTAAGCATTTTGAAACCTATCTATTCTATATACTTCACTTTCATACACTTGAACATATATATACATATCACTAGTAAAACTTAACCTAAGAACAAATCTAAGCAAACCTAGACTATATTAGGTCACGGCTTAAAATGGGTTATCACTTTATGTGATGTAAAATCTTGTTAACCATAATGATCACAACCTCATGAACATGCTTAACTAGAAAAACCATGAAAACCTAAGCATGTATAAAACTAGACGTTGGGTTATCCTCATGGTTTAGTGTGACGGTTAACTTTGTAATATTTAGATAAGCCTAGAATCACTAGATCTAAGTTAGTAACTAAAAATGTTAACTAGTTGCCTTATAGATATTAAGCTCACTATTTAAGCCTTATAGAAATTAAGCCCATTAAGCCGACTAGAATAAGCATACTTAAAATAAACTTTATTTTTATTAAATAATGTTATTATAAAACTTTTAGTGTTAAAATTATGAATTTATAAAGTTTCTGATAAAAATGGTGATTTTATAAAGTTTCGGATTAAAATAGTAAATATAAAGTTTTCGGATTGATTTTGTAAATTTAACGAACTTAGGGACTTAAATGGACACATTTAGAAACTCATTTTAACAAAAGTTAAAGCCTAAGGACCTAGTTTGTATTTTGCCGAGAGTTAAGGGTGGTATTTTAATACCATTCGAGACTTAAAACAAAGTAGGAGGACTCATTTGTAATTATTGATAAGTTAGGATAAGTGGTGTAACTTGGTTAGAAACCTAGGGTCCCCTTTTGACACTTTCCGAAAGTATTAGGAGCCCAGGGGCCTCTATTGCCAAGATAGTAAAGTTATTCTAACCCTAAACAAACCCTAGGGGCCATTTTGGCATTAGCCGAATCTTATTTGGAGCCCTAGGGGGCGTTTATGAAACATTTGCTAAACCTAAATATAACCGAATACCATAAGGACCAAAATTGACAACACTTGAAACTTTAACAAGCCCTAGTTACACGTGTAACTAGGGAGGGACTAATGTTGTAGTTACTTATAACTTTTACAAACCCTAGGGGTATTAAGGTAATTAACCGCGGGTAATTCTATAAATCGAGGGACTAAAATGTAATTTACACAAACTATAACAAACCATAATTTACTATATATAAATACCCAATATTAAAAAACGTAAAACTTAAATAAATAACACTCGTTATTTTTCCAAACTTATAATTGAATAATTATATACACTACAGGAATGTTGAATTAAATTAAAATGTTATACCTTTTTATAAACGTTATTTATATACATTATATAATTTAAATATAGTTAACTTATAAAAATAAATATATTAATTATATTTGTTTACTTTCACTTTAAATATATATAAAACTTCATTTTATAAATATTTAAATTACTTTATAAACAGTACAAGTATGAGAATATTAATTAAACAAATTTAATTAATTAAACGATACTATTTATTTTACACTTAAAATAAATACTCCTATAACTTGTACAACGATGAACTAAATTACAGATATCGTAATAAATTGCTTAAAACCAGTATAAGCATGCACAGACTTGTTCTGAAACTTTTATGCATTATGTTATGCATTTACTGAGACCTTATAATTATTTAGGTCGTTGACTGTATCGTGAGTATCACATCATATTATCTTGTGACTTTTTGCTGTACTACTGAGGTGAGTTTCATGGCCTCACTTTGTATATTGAGAAACTTTTAAAGCCTTTTATGGGGAAGAAAACATGCAACATATTTTATTTGATGGAAATAAACTGAACTACGAAACCTTTGATTACATTTGCCTATTGTAGATGAACCCCCATGACCCCTGCATCTGAAACTATTAAAATTGTTGAATTGCCTGAATGTATAAATAGATCTATTTGGGATTGACCATCCCCATCTGGGTGAGTAGCGCTCACTGTGCCTAGGTCAGGACAACAAATGTTTAACATGTCAGAACATTATATTGGGTGCATTTTTATTAATGCGAAGGGTCCTCATTTGTTGTGGACTTAACTGTCAAGTATCAGTTTCGGGCAATATGGGAATGTAATTACTTTTAAGTGTTTATTCTATGTGCATTACTACTTCTGTGAATGTTTATTGTCCAAACTCATTTTATTAAACCTGTGAATTCACCAACTTTATGTTGACTCTCTAAGCATGTTTTCTCTGGAAACTAAAGCAGGTATTGACGTGCATGGAATCAATCATTATGATAGGCTACATTTATAGAGCTCATCTGGGGTTTTATAAACTGGGAATGATTTCCACTACTGAATAATGTTAAGACAATTTTAATAACATTTTCACTTTTATTCATGTAATAAATGTAATGATAATTTTTTATCTGTTGCTCTACATACTATCTGCTGTTGATCCACATCACGTGACACCCAAATATTGTTTCCGCTGCATTTGACCAATTTGGGGGTGTCACACACCCCACTTTGATAAGTGGACCGTTACGTGTAATTATGGCGTTTCATCAAAGCATGCAAGGTAATATGTAGTAAAACATACATGACCATAGGGTAAACCGAAATTAAACATCGGTTCCTAAGCATAAGCCCAAAACATAAATAAATTAAATGAAATGAAGAAAGACTAAACAAGCATAAGTATATGAGGGAAAAAAGGAGAAGAAGCCTAAGGCATCTTCCATCTTATGCACGTCCTCTAAATGCTCGAGTTTGTCCATGGGTACCTGCCATTTTTGGGACATGGAAAGGAAAGTAACGGCTGAGCAATACGCTCGGTGAACGGATATATGACATGGTATGAATGGCTGAAACATAAATAAGACTAATAGCAGCGGAAATGTATAAGTCCTAGAAAACTTGGAACGTGTTCATAAAACTGGTTTTATAGTTTGAAAAGACTTGTGTTTTTATATGAAAACTATATTAATTAGCCAATAGCCTATATAGGTCATGAGGTTCCACCGTGCATAAATACTTGGAGGGGAGACCTCGTCATGCGGTTAGAGTGGTTGCCTCTAATTAATTAGTATGGGTAGGAGGGATCAACTCCTAATGAAGGATGCAAGGCACACATCGCATTCACTATGATATACTGGTAAAATGTAACTAGGATGCACCCATACGCCCCACATGATAATATAATATAATGGCCAAAGCTGAAAAGGGATGCCACGAGCAATCACTTTGCCGTGGGGAAGTCATAACACTGGTGCCTCCAGTGTTATGGTTATGGTACCTCCATAACTAGGTGACACTGTTCATGCATGTATATGGCTTAGGCTCTTAAACTAACATAAGTAATCAAACATATAAAACAATACTGGGAAAATAGTTGGCTGCAAACGGGGAATCTTAACAAGAAAAGAATGTCCATAATGAAGGGACGGAACATCTGTACATTGTGTCTAGTGAACGGAAAGGAAGAACAGAATAAAAACCTACTCCGACCTCACTAATGCTACATAAATACGGGACATGTATAAGTATTCTGTTTACTGAGTACGTAGCTGGTTATATCATGTCTTAGCTTGTTTTATATGTTCTAGTCTTGTTTTACTGATTTTTAATGTTCAACTGTGTTTATCATATATTCTATGTATTCTGATTAAGTATTAACTTGCATTTCTTGTACTATTATACTTGCTGTGTAATAATAAGTAACTTTCTAAAAATAGCAGGTTCCCTAAAATAGAAAGCTTCCAAAAATAGAAAGTTTCAAAAAATAGATTAACTTCTTAAAATAGATCAGTTTCTAAAAAAAGAAAATTTCCAAAAATAGCAAGTTTCCTGAATTAGAAAGTTTCTATATTTAGAATTAAGCTGGATAAATAAGCAACTAATATAAGCTTAAGTTTACTGGTTAAATATCATAAGCCATGTGATTATTAGTATAGTTTATTAATAATATCATGTTAATTAAATAAACTACAGGTTATATGATTTAATTAAATATAAGCATGATTTAATTAAATTAAGGTGCATAAAATACTTAGGTTAAAACATGTATTAATATTATATTAGTTATAACCTAAGTCATGTTTATTAATTAATTATATTTCATGTCTTAGTAATTAATTAATACTATAGTCTAAATTAAATAAATAAATACTTAGGTTAAAACATGTATTATTTGATAAATAATAATTAACCTAAGTCCATGATTAATTAAATTAACTACATGTCATGTTTAATTAATTTAATATCTTGTTAAAAAAATAACTTGTAAAAATAAAATACTTGTACAATTTTAGTCATTAATAAGTGTGAAAACACTTATCCTTTTACCACTTATTTCCAATAATAACATGACCAAAACGTGTATTTTATGTCGTAAAAGTCGGAATTATGCGTGGTTTGTGTTTTTATTGTATTTTAGGACCAAAAGATGAAAAAGGAAGAAAACACGGGCTTTCACGAGCTTTTATCGAAGAAAACGAGAGAAGACGAAGTCAAAAGATCAAGAGTGCTTAAAGAACGGATGTCCAAGACCTATTCTGAAGATTTATCGAAGAAAAAGTCTAAAGACAGAAGTTTAATGAAGTCGAAGAACTCAAGTCTAAATTAAAGAAGAAAATTACTAAGACAAGTTCAAATCCCGAGACGACGTCGAGAAAAGACAAAGATTTAAATCAGTCGAGAAGAAAAGAAAGAAGGAAGCACACCACACATGCACTCCCCATTTTCCTATAAATACCCTCCTAAACACATTTAGGAGGGTTGGTTAGTTTTAGTTAGCTAGTTTCATTTTCATTTTTCCTTTCTAGTTTTTAGAGAGAGAAAGTTCTAAACTTTCTCTCACTAAGTTTTCATCTTTTCCTTCTTTTAATCTTTCAATATTAAGCTTTTTGTATTTGAGTTTTATTTAATCAAAAGTTAAGTTTCTTTTATCTTTAATCTTCTTCTACCTTTCTTTATTTTGATCTTGATTCGTTATAATCTTTGATTTTATATCATCTTTATGCTTATATGATTAAAAAGTTCATCTTTTTATTCATCTATAAGTTTTTATATGGATTAAGCTTTGAGCTTATCATGCTTATTGGCTTAATTTGTGTTTAGCTTATTTACCTTTTTAAGTTTTCTTAAAGTTTTAATCTTTTTAAAGTTTGGTTTAAAAGTTTGCTTATTTAAAGTTTTGATAAGTTGTTACTTAGGCTTATTTATTCCTTTTCATTATAGATTCGTTCAAGTTTTGGATTTGGCTTATTGAAAATAGCCTAATACTTAGCTTATTCTAGAATTCGTACCATCGGAGAGGGTAAACCCCTTTCCGATTTGGCTTTCCGATCAGAGGTCCTTATTCCGATCGTTTGATCGGAAAAGGGTTTTAGAACATTCCGATTGTGGTGGTTTGTGAGACATTCCGATTAGACTTATTCTTTTATTATTCCGATTTCTTCTAATTCCCATTATTCCGATTGTGTCCCTTTTTATGCTATTCCGATTGGGATTTCTACCATATTCCGACTACTTATTTTCACTAGATTCCGATTGCACTGCTATTCCGATCGAGGGTATCTTGTTAAACATTCCGATTGGATTCGATTCTTTGTATTCCGATTGCTTGGTTTTAGATACATTCCGATTGCATTAGGTTGGCCTTATTCCGACAGCAAGTTATTATTAATATTCCAATGAGACATTCCGACTAGGGAGTATTCTGACAAGTGCTTTCCGATCAGCTGTATTTCGACGGGGTTCCGACCAGGATTCCGACGGGCTTAATTTCCTGTTTTTTTACAAAGTTTTCAAGTTTTAGATTCATTAAGTTTTCAAGTATTTTTCTAATCTTGTCTTTAAGTTTTCAAGCATTTATTTTTAACTCGTCCTTTTAGTTTAATCTTTGAAGCTCTTATTTTACTCAACGACATTTACATATTTTGCTATTAGTTTAAAATAGATAATCAACCAAACCATTTATTATTCCACTAAGAACAATTGAGTCGCACTTTCTACCAATAATCAATTCGAAGAGATCGGACGACAAGATTTTATACTTGGTGTAAAAACCCTTGTATTAAATGGCGCCGCTGCCGGCTCTTTTCGTTAAGATTAAAGGTTTTAAGTTAGAGACGCGTTGGATTTTGGGATCCGTTCATCTTTGAACGTTATTTTCCTTGCTTTAAAATTTTCAAAAATCCTAAAAAATATAAAATTTTCAAAAATACAAAAAAAAATTAAAAAACATAAAAAACCAAAAATATTTCTCGCTTTGTTAGTTCTTTTGCAGGTGTATGCGCACTCGATCAACGTCTTATCAAGAGCCCGAGACTCTCGATAACTTAGACATGGCCGGTGTACACAACAACAATAATAATCCACCTCAAAACAACATGAATAATAACAACAACAATAAACCTCTACCGGACAATCGTCCTATGATCGAACTTTTGCAAGCACATGTAAAGGGCAACCACGATGATATTGTCATACCCGCGATTGGAGCTAACAACTTTAAGCTCAAATCCGGCTTTATTCAAATGGTCTCTGCTCAACCATTCTTGGGACGTACCATTGATGATCCTCATGACCACATCAAAAGGTTCCTTCAACTCACGAATACGGTCAAATTCAATGGGGTTTCACAAGAGGTAATTCGCTTGCAACTTTTTCCTTTCTCCTTAGAGGGACAAGCCCGGCATTGGCTTGATAAGGAACCGCCACAAAGTATTCTTACGTGGACGGACTTAGAGACCAAATTCATAAACTACTTTTTCCCACCCTCTCGTACTACCGCTTTGCGGAATGAAATCATTACTTTTGAACAAAAGTACGATGAGACTTTTAGTGAATCTTGGGACCATTTTAAAGAACTTTTAAGAAAGTGCCTACAACATGGTTTTACCAAAGTGCACCAAATTAATACTTTTTACAATGGTTTAAGCATGAATGACCAAGATTCACTAAATAGTGCCTCGGGGGGTAATCTTTTGGTTAAGTCTTCTAATGCCGCTTGGGATATTATTGAGAACAAGTCTAGAGTGCAAACCAAGAGTGTTCGGACCAATGTGGCTAGTGCTAGCACTAATGAGAGCGACAAGAGACTTGATAAGCTTACTTCGCTTGTTGAATCACTTGCTCTCCAAGCCGCCAATAATACCAAAGCTATCACTGCCCAAGCCAATGCTATGACTCAATCATGTGATATATGCGGGGGATCTCACTCATACACTGATTGTCTTTCGACTCACGACAATCCGGAAAATGTGTATGCCGCCAACGGTACCTATTCTACGGGAGGCTATCAAGCACGTCCTCAAGGTGACCGCAACTTGCTCAGCTATAGCTCAAACAACTTTCTTTCACCACCCGGTTTCCCCCCACAAAACCCGAACAACCTCAATCGCAACAATCAAAACCAACCACGTGCTCCAACTCCATATCCAAACCAAAGAAACCCATACCCACCTCAAAGAAACAACCAAGTTTACCAACAACCTGCTTATCAACCACCCGCCTACCATGCTCCTCCTCTCAACCAACCCACCGCATTACACCAAGATGTTGAAACCTACATGAGGACTAATGAAGTGATCGTGCAAAATCTTCAGCGGGAAATGGCCAACATGAAAGCAGATATGGTGAAGCAAGGGAATGATCTTCGAGCTGATATGCGAAACACTTTGGCAAGTCAAACGAATGACTTGAGGAACATGATGGCTAGTTTCTTCCCAAGTAATCAAGCCTCTGGATCGGGTTCTCTTCCGAGTAACACCGTTGCTAATCCAATAGGGGAGATGAAAGCAATCACCACTCGCAGTGGAAAAGGTTTAAAAGAACCAGAGCTTCCTACACCTACACCGGTGATTATGACAAAGGAAAACAAATCTCCTTCTCTGAATCATCCATCTTCTATTCCTCCAACTTCTACTTCTCTAATTCCACCACCTTCTACTTCTCCAACTCCACCACCCAAGGATGTGAGTGCGAATTCTATCCCAAAGCCTTCATCTCAACCCAATATACCTTATCCTTCGAGGTTGAGGAAAGAGAAATTGAAGAACAAGGATGATATTCAGGTTTCGAACTTTCTTAAAATGTTCAAACAACTGAATTTCAATATCTCATTTGCTGAGGCTCTCGCTCACATGCCCAAATATGCTAAAATGTTTAAAGATCTTCTCAGTGATAAGGAGAAACTTCTCGATATTGCTTAGACCCAACTTAATGAAAATTGCTCCGCGGTTCTCTTCAGGAAATTACCAACCAAACTTGGTGATCCGAGTCGTTTCTTGATTCCTTGCAACTTCCCAGGCGTAGAAAATTGCATGGCCCTAGCCGATCTAGGTGCTAGTATTAACTTAATGCCATTAAGTGTTTGGAAGCAATTATCTCTCCCCGAGCTAGTCCCCACACGAATGATTGTGGAATTAGCCAACCGTACGGTTGCTTATCCAGTGGGGATAGCCGAAGACGTCTTCGTTGGCGTTCACAAATTCACCTTTCCGGCGGATTTTGTTGTCGTTGACTACAAGATGGATCCCCGTGTTCCATTAATCGTTGGACGTCCGTTCTTGAGGACCGGTCGCACTCTCATCGATGTAGCCGCGGGCGAATTAATCATGAGAGTTGGTGACGATAAAATCGTTTTCAACATGGGTAAACTTTTTAAGCAGCCTTTGGAAAACGAGAGTGTTAATTTCATTGACGTTCTTGATGAGGCTTGTGAAGAACATTTCAAAGACGCTTGTAAAAGTGGTTCTTCTTCTCTACCCATTCTTGAGACCGTTGCCTCTATTGCTCCATTACTGACTCCATTTGGAGAAAGTGATTTCATCTTGAAAGAATTTGAAGCAACTTTGGGAGATGTGGACTTAAAATATGAAGATTCTCCCTCCAATTGGGATGAAGACATTCGTACCATTGAGAAACTTCTCAATGAGGACCATACTTCTCCACCATCTCCTAAGGATATCTCTATTGGTGAACCGAATTTGACTACGCCTTCCAATGAAAATCCTTCGGATTTAGAGCTTAAGGACCTACCGTCTCATCTCGAGTACGTTTTCCTTGAAGACAACAAGAAGTTACCGGTCATCATCGCTAAGGACCTGAAAGAAGAAGAAAAATCCCGACTTATCGCCGTGCTGAAGAATCACAAGAAAGCTATTGCATGGAAAATCTCCGATATTCGTGGAATTGATCCTCACTTTTGCACACATAAAATTCTCATAGAGGACGACTTTAAACCCACTATTCAAAGCCAAAGAAGAGTGAATCCTAAGATCCATGACGTAATCAAAAAAGAGGTTATCAAACTTCTTGATGCGGGAATGATCTATCATATCTCGGATTCACCGTGGGTTAGTCCCGTCCATTGTGTGCCTAAGAAGGGGGGAATCACCGTTGTTCCCAATGAAAACAACGAGTTGATTCCTACTCGTCTCGTTACAGGGTGGAGAGTTTGTATAGACTATCGCAAACTCAATGATGCTACGAGAAAGGATCATTTTCCCCTTCCTTTCATGGACCAAATGCTTGAACGTCTAGTGGGTAATGACTATTACTGCTTTTTAGACGGTTTCTCCGGGTATTTTCAAATTCCCATCGATCCCAAAGACCAAGAGAAAACCACATTCACTTGTCCTTATGGAACATTTTCCTACAAAAGAATGCCTTTCGGCTTATGCAATGCTCCTGGGACGTCCCAAAGGTGGATGATGGCTATCTTCCATGACATGGTTGAAGAAACTATGGAAGTCTTCATGGATGATTTCTCGGTTTATGGCGATTATTTCTCTGCTTGCCTTGCCAATTTAGAACGTATGCTTAAGCGGTGTAAAGACACACGCCTTGTTCTAAATTGGGAAAAATGCCATTTCATGGTAAAAGAGGGCATCGTGCTAGGACACAAAATCTCCAAAGCCGGTCTTGAAGTAGACCGTGCTAAAGTTGATGTTATTTCTAAATTGCCTCCACCTTCAACCGTGAAGGGTGTGAGAAGTTTCCTCGGTCATACGGGCTTCTATCGTCGATTCATTCAAGATTTTTCTAAAATCGCTCGCCCGATGACCCACCTCTTGGAAAAAGATACCCCTTTCATCTTTTCCAAAGAGTGTCTTGAATCCTTCAATCTTCTTAAGGATAAGCTAACTAAGGCACCGGTCTTGGTTACCCCTAATTGGGAGCTAACTTTTGAGTTGATGTGTGATGCTAGCGACTTTGCTATTGGAGCGGTTTTGGGCCAAAGAGTGAAAAAACACTTCCAACCAATCCATTACACTAGCAAGACAAAGACGGGGGCTCAATTGCATTATACCACTACCGAAAAAGAGCTTTTAGCTGTAGTGTATGCTTTTGAAAAGTTCCGCCCCTATCTTGTCCTTTCTACCACCATCGTGTATACCAATCATTCCGCGTTGAAGTACTTGATGACTATGCAAGATTCTAAGCCAAGACTTCTTTGTTGGGTTTTGCTCCTTCAAGAATTCAACATTGAAATTCGTGACAAAAAGGGAGCTGAAAACCTAGTTGCGGATCATCTCAGTAGACTTGAGGATACTTATCAAGGGGATCATCCGAACAAAGAGATCAATGACTCTTTTCCCCTTGAGGCCTTAATGTCTATCAATCCTAATCTTGATGACACCCCGTGGTTTGCGGACATTGCAAACTACTTAGCGGGTGGAATTCTCAAGGAACGGTTCACGTCCCAACAAAAGAAAAAGTTCTTTAAATATATTGAACATTATTTCTGGGACGACCCTTACCTCTTCAAACAATGTGCGGATCTTGTCATTCGTCGATGTGTTGATGGGCCGGCAGCGGTACAAATCCTTGACGCTTGCCATAAAGGACCCACCGGTGGTCACTTTGGTCCTAATTACACCGCGAAGAAAGTATTCGACTCTGGATTTTATTGGCCCACCATTTACCGTGACGCTCACGAAATGGTTAAACATTGTGATGCTTTCCAAAGACAAGGCAAGATCACACATAAAGATGAGATGCCTAAAAATTTCATACAAGAATGTGAAATCTTTGATGTGTGGGGCATCGACTTTATGGGGCCATTTCTATCATCTAAAGGGAACAAGTACATCCTCGTAGCCGTTGACTACGTTTCTAAATGGGTTGAAGCTAAGGCTCTCCCTACGAACAATGCGAGGGTGGTTGTGAACTTTTTGAAGCAACTTTTTGCTCGATTCGGTGTTCCTCGTGCTATAATCAGTGACCGCGGGACTCATTTTTCCAATGATCAATTTGCAAGAGTCATGGCTAAGTATGGTGTCAATCACCGTCTTTCCACCGCTTATCATCCTCAAACCAACGGTCAAGCCGAGATATCCAACCGTGGATTGAAGCGAATTTTGGAACGTACCGTGGGGGAGCATCGTGCCGCGTGGGCTGATAAGTTAGACGATGCTTTGTGGGCTTTCCGTACAGCTTATAAGACCCCGATTGGTTGTACACCATATCGTCTTGTGTACGGGAAAGCATGCCACCTCCCTATCGAGCGGGAACATAAGGCATACTGGGTCTTGAAGTGGGCTAACTTCGACATCAACAAAGCCGGTGATCTTCGCAAGATTCAACTCAACGAGCTAAATGAACTGAGGAATGAAGCTTACGAGAACTCACTGATCTACAAAGAGAGGACCAAGATCATCCATGATGCTAGGATTAAGAACCAAGAGTTCCACATTGGTGATCAAGTCTTACTATTTAACTCTCGGTTGAAGATCTTATCGGGCAAGTTGAAGAGCCGCTGGTCTGGTCCATTCACCGTCGCTAAAGTCTTCCCATATGGCACCATTGAGCTTTCTCAGCAAAATGGGCCAAATTTTAAGGTGAATGGCCAGCGTTTGAAGCTGTACTTTGGTGAGGACATCTCGCATGAGATGATTCCATCCCTCACCACGTTTCCTATGAACTAATTTTGGGTCGAGTCAGGCTCGTGACTCGGTTATAAAAAACAAGCGCTTCTCGGGAGGCAACCCGTGATCTATCCTTTACTGCTTTCATAATAAGTGTAGGGGGAGCCCCGTATGTGTTTGTTGTCTTGTTTCTTATTCTCTACAGGGATTCAAGCTTCAAAGAGTACCTCGATGACTTTTGACGAACCGTGATCCCGTGTACCCGTCTTCCCGGTTCTATCCTAAACTCTCGTGATTCAATATTTCATATCATATATGTTCACATTGAAATCACTTTAGTTGTCCTTTCCTTAGCAAGATTTAAACAAAGTGCACAATGTCCTAAGTGTAGGGGAGTTTACTCCCACATGCTTAAACATTGAGGACAATGTTTATATCAAGTGTAGGGGGACTTCTATCGAAGTAAGTGGTCTTTTCCTTGCATTTGTCCTCATTTTAACCAGAAAATTTGATTTTTCGACATTTTTCAAAATTTTTAATCTATTTTGGCCTAGTTGTATAGTTGTATTTTCCTTTGTTATGATTATTTTCTTTCCTTGCTAGAATAAATTTTCAATAAAGTGGTTTTAAATTTTTCTAAGTCGTGAACATTTTGACTTAACCCGAGTTTACTTATCTAAGTTTACTCTAACTAGTATCCTTAACGTGTTTAAGTCAAGTTTTGCTAGGCTTTTATATAGGGAGCTTTAAAACGCGAAAGTCTTAACTCTCACGGGTTAAGAACAAGAACTTTTCGCAAGTTCCTATAATTGATCCTAGAGAATCGTTTATCAAGGGAACTTTAAAATGCGATTTCTAAGCTTGAAAAAGTCTAAGAAGTTGCAAGATCCTATAGGCGACTCGAAAACCCAAAACGTTGAGTTAATTGGCTAAGCATCCACGAGTCTCATTCCTTGAGATTTTAAACTGTGGAGGACGAGAGATGATAGAGTCAATTATAAGTTTGGTATTCTTTCGTGAGTTTAGGTGAGTTAATTATGAGCCTATTCTCCCATCGCTTGTTAATAAATTTATCTGCAATAAATAAGGTTGTACGATTTAAAAAGTTACTTAGCTTCTAGCCCAAGATCGTTTAAAAGTTGCTCGGTATTAATTAGAGTTCATAGCCAAGGCATAACTTATTGAAGCGGGATGCGAAGATTGGCGAGTCCGAAAAGGCCCTAACAAGGCATGAGGGCTACATTTTGTTGCTAAAGATCCAAAAGTGATGTGAAGAATCATTTATCGAAAATCAATATGAAGGATTGAGACACACGACGAAAAGCAAATACTCCCCAAAAGATCATGGAGAACTCTATCCAAAAAGGCCCTAACAAGGTATGAGGATAAATAGATCCAAGTCCTAAAAGGAGGCGGATCGTTGTATATCAAAGTCCAAAATAAAGATTGGAGAAAAATGAAGAAGTCGTGGTCCAATATGAAGAATCTCTCAAAAACTTCAAGTGAAGAAATTCCTATTATGAAGAGAAGACCATAATTTCATGAACATCTCTCAAAGATTTTAAGTATGAAGCCACTTCCAAATATCGGTCCGAGAAAGGTCTCAAATCGTGAAGCGAGTTATGCCAAGATATGAACTTTATGAGGTCCCGAGAAGCAGTTTTAAAAGATTTTGTCCTTTAGCTAACTATTGATTAAATCGTTCACTTTATTTTCAGCCTAAATAACTATCGAAATAAGTCAAACAACGCATCCTCGTGGTCATTCAAGACAAAAATAAAATATAAGAGATACACTTAGGAATAAGGGAGTCTAAGTAAATAATTGGCCCACATGAATTCGGGTTAGTCTGCTAACTTATAATAACAATGATCACGTTTTTAAGCTTGGTATGGGGAACGTGAAACTTGAGGATGATAAACGTTCATGGCAGCCAAAACCCAATGTAAGTCTTTGATTTCTTTACTTGTTTCTATCTTTTTATGTTTAGTATTTAATAAAGGCCAAGGTGGGTTATTTATGATGGGAAATGTAAACTGTGCTTTAAAATTAATGCATTGCATGAGGGCATCGCAATGGTCAAGTGTAGGGGATTTAATAAGTGTGAAAACACTTATCCTTTTACCACTTATTTCCAATAATAACATGACCAAAACGTGTATTTTATGTCGTAAAAGTCGGAATTATGCGTGGTTTGTGTTTTTATTGTGTTTTAGGACCAAAAGATGAAAAAGGAAGAAAACATGGGCTTTCAGGAGCTTTTATCGAAGAAAACGAGAAAAGACGAAGTCAAAAGATCAAGAGTGCTTAAAGAACAGATGTCCAAGACCTATTCTGAAGATTTATCGAAGAAAAAGTCTAAAGACAGAAGTTTAATGAAGTCGAAGAACTCAAGTCTAAATTAAAGAAGAAAATTACTAAGACAAGTTCAAATCCCGAGACGACGTTGAGAAAAGACAAAGATTTAAATCGAGTCGAGAAGAAAAGAAAGAAGGAAGCACACCACACATACACTCCCCATTTTCCTATAAATACCCTCCTAAACACATTTAGGAGGGTTGGTTAGTTTTAGTTAGCTAGTTTCATTTTCATTTTTCCTTTCTAGTTTTTAGAGAGAGAAAGTTCCAAACTTTCTCTCACTAAGTTTTAATCTTTTCCTTCTTTTAATCTTTCAAGATTAAGCTTTTTGTATTTGAGTTTTATTTAATCAAAAGTTAAGTTTCTTTTATCTTTAATCTTCTTCTACCTTTCTTTATTTTGATCTTGATTCGTTATAATCTTTGATTTTATATCATCTTTATGCTTATATGATTAAAAAGTTCATCTTTTTATTCATCTATAAGTTTTTATATGGATTAAGCTTTGAGCTTATCATGCTTATTGGCTTAATTTGTGTTTAGCTTATTTACCTTTTTAAGTTTTCTTAAAGTTTTAATCTTTTTAAAGTTTGATTTAAAAGTTTGCTTATTTAAAGTTTTGATAAGTTGTTACTTAGGTTTATTTAGTCCTTTTCATTATAGATTCGTTCAAGTTTTGGATTTGGCTTATTGAAAATAGCCTAATACTTAGCTTATTCTCGAATTCGTACCATCGGAGAGGGTAAACCCCTTTCCGATTTGGCTTTCCGATCAGAGGTCCTTATTCCGATCGTTTGATCGGAAAAGGGTTTTAGAACATTCCGATTGTGGTGGTTTGTGAGACATTCCGATTAGACTTATTCTTTAATTATTCCGATTGCTTCTAATTCCCATTATTCCAATTGTGTCCCTTTTTATGCTATTCCGATTAGGATTTCTACCATATTCCGACTACTTATTTTCACTAGATTCCGATTGCACTGCTATTCCGATCGAGGGTATCTTGTTAAACATTCCGATTGGATTCGATTCTTTGTATTCCGATTGCTTGGTTTTAGATACATTCCGATTGCATTAGGTTGGCCTTATTCCGACAGCAAGTTATTATTAATATTCCGATGAGACATTCCGACTAGGGAGTATTCCGACAAGTGCTTTCCGCTCAGCTGTATTCCGACGGGGTTCCGACCAGGATTCTGACGGGCTTAATTTCCTGTTTTTTTTACAAAGTTTTCAAGTTTTAGATTCATTAAGTTTTCAAGAATTTTTCTAATCTTGTCTTTAAGTTTTCAAGCATTTATTTTTAACTCGTCCTTTTAGTTTAATCTTTGAAGCTCTTATTTTACTCAACGACGTTTACATATTTGCTATTAGTTTAAAATAGATAATCAACCAAACCATTTATTATTCGACCAAGAACAATTGAGTCGCACTTTCTACCAATAATGAATTCGAAGAGATCGGACGATAAGATTTTATACTTGGTTTAAAAACCCTTGTATTAGTCATGAACCGGACCCATGAATTTAATTTATACATGTCGTGAACCGGACCCGGAACCCCATGAACCGGACCAAAACAAACACCCCTTTAACAGTGGCAAACCGGCTCGGTCGGTTGCCACTGTTTTGATTAAAACTGCCACTGGCTTAAGCCGGTGGTCTCCTTTCTCTCGGCTAGCCGCTGACCAACAGTGGGTTCCCACCGGCTATGGGCTGGTGGTCCCCCTGCTGCGCTGCGTTTCCCCTGCTTAACCCACGCCGCCACTGGCTGTGACAACCCTAGATTTTGGATTTGTCACTTTTACTGTTTGACTTTGATTATGTGCTTAGTGTGCGTTTACGAGCATTCTGTTTATATTTGAGCCTTGGATTGGATGTTAGTCTTCGTTCGTGTATTGCGTGGTGCATTATATAATGATATGATGGGTTTAGTTCATGCTCATTTATTCACTTGGATGTAACTATGATAGAATGCGGTGCTATTTTAGGATTTTATGTGTACGTATAAGTATTATAGTAAATCGTATTTTTACGATTTAGGGTTTAGCATTTAGAGGTCTCGGATGAGGTAATTAGTCATATGGATATTTTTCGGGATGGTTTTAAGTCATTTAGGACTTAGTTATAAAGTTTATTTCAATATTTGAGATTTTTTTTAAAAGTGTATATTTTACGTCTTTTACGGTAAAACGCGTAAATTTGACTAATTTTACGGTTTTGAGGTTTTGGGAGTTTTAGGAGCTGAAATAAATTAAGGTAAATTAAGATAATATTAATAAGATATTAATTAAAAATAAAAAGAAAAAAACGAAATAAGAGGGTGTAGGGTCGGTTTTGGCCGCCTAAAAGAAAGGAAACAGAAAAAAGGAAAGTGTAAATGGGCTATGGGTTGAACTTGGGTTCACCCATACCCTATATAATGTATTAACTAAAAAACAAAAACCATATTTTCTTCCTGGAACTTCATCGGCGACGGCTAGAAGAGAGGTTTTAGGGTTTTCAGTATTTTTTATCTTCCATTGAATTAAAGGTAAAACCTTCTTAAACCTTTTTAATTAAATTGTTCTTATGTTTAATTGATCATCTTATGATGGATTTAGGTTAGGTTTAATTTTAAAAACAGTGAATTAATGTTGTAATAATCATATTAGGATGATTACATGAATTAGGGCTTGTAATTAGAGGAATTAGGGTTAATTAATGTGGTTGATTTTGTTAAACCCGTTTTTAAAAACTGGGCCGAATTTTGAGTCAATTGTTTTGATCATATTGGGAGTTCTACAAACTCTTATTTTACGATCCAAGTATCCCTGAAAAGGTAATTGAAGTGGCTTTCTAATGCAAGAAACGAGAACTAAATTGGAGGTCGGGAAGTTGGTCAAAAACAGGTTACAACAGTCGGAGGTCAAAACAGTTTTGAATTCAGCCTGTTTTCTTTTTAAGTTTTGGGTTGTTTGGGGTACTTAGGGTTGCATTGGGATCTTCTCACGAACATGAGAGATGGTGTATATATTGTACTAAGTATCTGCACTTTGGCTAAGGTTTTGGTTTAGGGTAAGACCCCTTAATTGTAACAAACTTTTAGTATGTCTAAAATCAAGAAATCTGGAATGACAAACGTATATATATATATATCGGGGCCTTAACAGTAGCTTTAAGGTTAGGGCAAGTGGGAGGTTTTAGCTAACATATTTAAAAGTATGAATATTCCTTTTACAGAAACCATGGATATGTTTAAGTGGACATTTGACTTAAAGTTTTGTGACCTAAAAACTGGGACTGTTTTGTGTAAAATATGAACGGGATAGTTATTAAACTTAACCAAGTTAAGGACTTGTTAAGGAAGGGTAATGGGGAGATTAGAGCTTATCAATGGGCTATTTATATGGTAATAGGCTAGATTTCCATCATAGGTTAATGAGCAATCTTAGTGATTGGTTCATGTATGGATTGCGTGTTTTTGGTTTGTTAGCTTGTTGCTAGTGCGAGGACTTGTGAAGAAGCATTCAGGTGAGTTCATAGTCCCATTTTCACTGAGTTTTTAAATTATTTTCTTCTAGTATGGGATGGAGACGACACTTGTGGTGTTCTTAAATTGTTTTGGTACTATATTTTTCTTATAAATATTTGGACATAGATGTGCTATTGTGTGACATGCGTGCTTATGTGTTCTCATATGTGCTTTGATATGTGTTATGATATGTGAATCTTGATTGTGTTATAATTGGAATTGGAACATAGATGTATGGGCGTCTATGGGACCAGTTGTGATGTGTGTGGAGCGTGGGGCACGATCCGTCCCGAGTTCTTGGTTCTGAGTTCTTGGTTCGTGGGGCACGATTCGTCCTGAGTTCTTTGTTCGGGGGGCACGATTCGTCCTGAGTACTTGTGCATCGTCTCTTCGGAGGCAAGATATCTCGACGGGGATATAGTTCATCTTCCACAGGTGGTGTGGGAAAGATCCGGATAGTGTGGTGTATGTTCTTGTGTGTGTGACGGGATACTTCTTGATTGTTATAGTGTGCTTTGTGAATTGAAGATGTGATTGGTACTTGGATTGAGTTTTGTTGTGGATGCATGTAGCATGATTATCGCATTATGGTCCATTTCTATAAATTGTTTTTCTTGAACTTATTTACAGCAAATGTCAAGGTTTCTTATGATGTTCTAGATAACTTAAACCTATGTTCTCACCAACTTTATGTTGACAGATTTTAGTGTCATTTTCAGGTGAGGTAGTTGTGCAAGATGATGTTAGAAGTGGCTAGAGTATAGAGGCTTCTAGGATTGCATTAGGAGGAATCCCTTTCCTCTTAGATTTTATTTTGTCTTTTGATTAAGTAGACTTTATGGTACCTATATGTTCGATGTTTGTTTATTTGTATGTCTTTGGTAAGAGGTAGGCATGTTACCTACTTACCTAGACGCCTACATTATTTGAGATATTGTCATGACATTGTGTCACTTTTTTATAACATTTCTATTTCATTTAGTTAACTCTATAGACACGCTATTGTTGTGATGATATCCATACGTCGCGCCCCATATTCCGCCATGGTGGGGTGTGACAGAATGGTATCAGAGACAATGGTTATAGAGAATTAAGTTGCCTAGTCGCGTAGCCTAGTCTATAGCTTAAGGGTCCTTGCATATAGGCGTCATAGGGGTATATGTGCATTTTATAATAGTTGATGTGTTTGGATGTTATTTTTTGCGATATTTGTTAAGTTATGAACTAGTATGGTTCATACTTAACTACATGTTATTTTCTTTACGAGTTTTGACTAGTGCGGGTTTAACCATGGTCGTATACGCTAGTCATTGTTGGATTTCATTTAATTACGTTTTCGTGTTCTTTATATATTTTGAATTTTGTCTACGCTGGTTCAGCTGAACTATGAGTTTATTTGTTTCATGCATTGGCTATGTTATTTTAATACATGGGATTTTGGATCTTATTTTATGTTGTGGTTATGTGCTTATATGAGTTGTAGGATCTATGTGCTTATTTGAGTTGGTAGACTGATGTGTTATGTGTAGTATTAATTCTTATAAGTGTCATCATAGGAGGGAGTGCATTAGTGAAAGGGGACTGGTATAAGTATGGTGGCCAACATAGTTATACAAGTACCACGACATCAATGGATTCCTAAGTATGGTTGCATGAAAGAGGGTTAATACATGCTTGTATAGTATATGTTGGATGGACTTGAGTGTATGTACGTGTATGCCTATATATGTATATATCCCTTCTACTTATCGGTTGTATTCTTAGGATGGTTTTCTAGCTCTTTTCTCTTTGGGATGTTCAACTTCTGTAGTAGCGCATTTATCGAGTCCTCATTTCACGTGTTTGTTTATACGGTACTTTTGGTGTAGAAGCTATTGAGAGGGTGGAGATTTATTTTGGAATAACGATATCTTTTGTTTTGAGTCTTACATGGTAAAAAAAATGGAACTTGCAAATAGTAAAAAGATAGTTGTTGGTAGTCGATAAAATGAGGGTAAAGTGTCAAAAACGTGTTTGAAATAAGGTGAAAATAAATTCTTTAACATATAAGCATGGCTTGTTTATTTTAAAACATTTTGGTTTTGATCACCTAAAGTTATTGTTCTTTAGTTAGAGTTTTTGTTCCTATTAAATTAAATATGTTAAAATCATGTATTTAATCATATGATGGGTGAGAGTTTTAATTTTCTAGAATTAAAATAAATTAGGGCTTGAACTTGGTAATTAATAAGGGGTTTTATGGTTTAAAATCGTTTTTTGGGTAATAAACACTTGGAGGTTTAACATAGAGATGAGTTGGGATGGAATTTGAGAGTTCTTTAGACTTTAGAATACGTGGTTATATTTGATGAGTTTTGATTTATGGTATTTATGAGTAAGACTGAAATCGGGGTGACAGTTTTAAACCCGTCGAGTTATGTGATGGCTTCTCACTTGGTTTCAAGACAGTTCTTGTTTGATGATTTGCGGGATTTAGTTAGGTTGATTACATAACTGTATGGTTTTAATAAGTTTCCTCGCGGACGGTTAAGGCTCATGTGTTGTTCGTTGAGATTATTTTAGTATAAACTGAGTTTACGTTTGAACGTAAAGGTTTTATCAAGGATATGTATCCTCGTTTGTTTGTTGAGATTAAGTTTGAGTTTGGGAGTAAATCTCGGGACGAGATTTCTATTAGGAGGGAGTGATGTGACAACCCTAGATTTTGGATTTGTCACTTTTTACTGTTTGACTTTGATTATGTGCTTAGTGTGCGTTTACGATCATTATGTTTATATTTGAGCCTTGGATTGGATGTTAGTCTTCGTTCGTGTATTGCGTGGTGCATTATATAATGATATGATGGGGTTAGTTCATGCTCATTTGTTCACTTGGATGTAACTATGATAGAATGCGGTGCTATTTTAGGATTTTATGTGTACGTATAAGTATTATAGTAAATCGTATTTTTACGATTTAGGGTTTAGCATTTAGAGGTCTCGGATGAGGTAATTAGTCATATGGATATTTTTCGGGATGGTTTTAAGTCATTTAGGACTTAGTTATAAATTTTATTTCAAAATTTGAGATTTTTTTTAAAAGTGTATATTTTACGTCTTTTACGGTGAAACGCGTAAATTTGACTAATTTTACGGTTTTGAGGTTTTGGGAGTTTTAGGATCTGAAATAAATCAAGGTAAATTAAGGTAATATTAATAAGATATTAATTAACAATAAAAAAAATATAAAAAAAAACGAAATAAGGGGTGTAGGGTCGGTTTTGGCCGCCTAAAAGAAAGGAAAAAGAAAAAGGAAAGTGTAAATGGGCTATGGGTTGGACTTGGGTTCACCCATACCCTATATAATGTATTAACTAAAAAACAAAAACCATATTTTCTTCCTGGAACTTCATAGGCGACAGCTAGAAGAGAAGTTTTAGGGTTTTCAGTATTTTTTTTATCTTCCATTGAATTAAAGGTAAAACCTTATTAAACCTTTTTAATTAAATTGTTCTTATGTTTAATTGATCATCTTATGATGGATTTAGGTTAGGTTTAATTTTAAAAACAGTGAATTAATGTTGTAATAATCATATTAGGATGATTACATGAATTAGGGCTTGTAATTAGAGGAATTAGGGTTAATTAATGTGGTTGATTTTGTTAAACCCGTTTTTAAAAACTGGGCAGAATTTTGAGTCAATTGTTTTGATCATATTGGGAGTTCTACAAACTCTTATTTTACAATCTAAGTATCCCTGAAATGTTAATTGAAGTGGCTTTCTAATGCAAGAAACGAGAACTAAATTGGAGGTCCGGAAGTGGGTCAAAAACAGGTTACAACAGTCGGAGGACAAAACAGTTTTGAATTCAGCCTGTTTTCTTTTTAAGTTTTGGGTTGTTTAGGGTACTTAGGGTTGCATTGGGATCTTCTCACGAACATGAGAGATGGTTTATATATTGTAGTAAGTATCTGCACTTTGGCTAAGGTTGTGGTTTAGGGTAAGACCCCTTAATTGTAACAAACTTTTAGTATGTCTAAAATCAGGAAATCTGGAATAAAAAAAGTATATATATATATATATATATATATATATATATATATATATATATATATATATATATATATATATATATATACAGTAGCTTTAAGGTTAGGGCAAGTGGTAGGTATTCGCTAACATATGTAAAAGTATGAATATTCCTTTTACAGAAACCATGGGTATGCTTAAGTAGACGTTTGACTTAAAGTTTTGAGACCTAAAAACTGGGACTGTTTTGTGTAAAATATGAACGGGATAGTTATTAAACTTAACCAAGTTAAGGACTTGTTAAGGAAGGGTAATGGGGATATTAGAGCTTATCAATGAGGTATTTATATAGGAATAGGCTAGATGTCCATCATAGGTTGATGAGCCATCTTAGTGATTGGTTCATGTATTGATTGCGTGTTTTTGGTTTGTTAGCTTGTTGCTAGTGTGAGGACTTGTGAAGAAGCATTCAGGTGAGTTCATAGTCCCATTTTCACTGAGTTTTTAAATGTTTTCTTCTAGTATGGGATGGAGACGACACTTGTGGTGTTCTTAAAATGTTTTGGTACTATATTTTTCTTATAAATATTTGGACATAGATGTGCTATTGTGTGACATGCGTGCTTATGTGTTCTCATATGTGCTTTGATATGTGTTATGATATGTGAATCTTGATTGTGTTATAATTGGAATTGGTACATAGATGTATGGGCGTCTATGGGACCAGTTGTTATGTGTGTGGAGCGTGGGGCACGATCCGTCCTGAGTTCTTGGTTCTGAGTTCTTGGTTCGTGGGGCACGATCCATCCTGAGTTCTTGGTTCGGGGGGCACTATCCGTCCTGAGTACTTGTGCATCATCTCTTCGGAAGCAAGATATCTCGACGGGGATATAGTTCATCTTCCACAGATGGTGTGGGAAAGATCCGGATAGTGTGGTGTGTGTTCTTGTGTGTGTGACGGGATACTTCTTGATTGTTATAGTGTGCTTTGTGAATTGTAGATGTGATTGGTACTTGGATTGAGTTTTGTTGTGGATGCATGTAGCATGATTATCGCATTATGATCCATTTCTATAAATTGTTTTTCTTGAACTTATTTACAGCGAATTTCAAGGTTTCTTATGATGTTCTAGATAACTTAAACCTATGTTCTCACCAACTTTATGTTGACAGATTTTAGTGTCATTTTCAGGTGAGGTAGTTGTGCAAGATGATGTTAGAAGTGGCTAGAGTATAGAGGCTGCTAGGATTGCATTAGGAGGAATCCCTTTCCTCTTAGATTTTATTTTGTCTTTTGATTAAGTAGACTTTATGGTACCTATATGTTCGATGTTTGTTAATTTGTATGTCTTTGGTAAGAGGTAGGCCTGTTACCTACTTACCTAGACGCCTACATTATTTGAGATATTGTCATGACATTGTGTCACTTTTTTTATGACATTTCTATTTCATTTAGTTAACTCTATAGACACGCTATTGTTGTGATGATATCCATACGTCGCGCCCCATATTCCGCCATGGTGGGGTGTGACACCGGCTGTGTGCCGGTGGTGGTGGCTGCCTGCTGCCGAGACCCAACCGAACCACAAGGACACCCTGACTTGTGTCGGGGTTTCTTGTTCCTGCTGTCGACCGAACCAACACCACCGAGATCATAGATCTCGGTTAGTGGTGCGAACTGAGACACGTCGAGAGCCTTGGGCTCTCGGTTTGAGTGTCGGCCGAGCAAACCAAACCCAAAACAACCCTTAATTTTACCCCCATGATCACGTGACATGTTTTAATCCTTGTTTTTATTTAATCCATGTTCATGTGTTAACAATTAAATAAAAAGAATAAAAATAAAAGGTTTTACGGATTACCAAATGCGTGTAATGATTGGAGAACGATAACACGAACACGATCCTTGAATTTTATCAACCAAAAATCAAATCAAACACCCCTTGTATTTGATCTTGCCGTCGACCAAAGAGAATAAAAAGGAAGAGTAGGGTTTTTGATTTTCTTGGAAAAAATCTGTGAATGAAAATAAAGTTTACCCTTTTTGCTATTTGGTAAAAACAAAGTGGTCTTGTCTCCTTGGTGCCGCGACTTTTAGGGCCCACAAGGGAAAACCCGATGTTTTCCCGTGTTTTAAATTACGTGTTTGTATGTTCGTATATTCGTGTTATAATTGTTCGTGTTATATTTAAATACTTGTACGTAACGATATTAATCGTATTATATTAATTAAGTACGTAATTATGTGTTCGTGATTTTTACGTTCGTGATTTTTACGTTCATGATTTCATGTTCGTGATTATAATTATTATTGTTAATAATTATCGTGTACTATCACGTACTTAATATGTAATAATACGTACATAACTTCTGAAATAACTAATCGTGACACGTGTTCATGCTATAAAAGGAAAGTTTTAATATGTACGTACGTTTACTAAGTGTACCCATGGTAAAAGCATGCGGGTTTTACAACTCTTCCCCCCAAAAAGAATAATTCGTCCTTAAATTATAGATAAAATAAACTGAAAGAGCATGAACACGACATAACTGACAAGGACATAGAACGTGACGTACCTGAAAAGAACATAACTGAATTATGGAATGATGAGAGGTTAAAATCCGGATGCACTCGTCCGTTTCCAAGTGGCTTCCCTCTCGAAACGGTTCCTCCACAAGATCTTGACACAAATGATAAATCTTGGTCCTCCTGACCTTGACTTGACAATACATAAAAGTTCATGGTTATCAACGTAAGATAGATTCCCTGAATTTGATCGAGGGGATAAGAATTAACGCGCAAGGGAAAATGAAACCTTACGATGCAAAAATAACCTAGACTAACTGATATTAGTAACGTCTTAGCCATGATGCGTGAGACATACTGAAACGTAGTACGTGAACAATTGTGAACGTGATACGTGAACAATTGTGAACGTGATACATGGAGATATGGTGAGTGTAATATGAGAAACATATGGTGATCAATCATACGTGTAACATATCGTGCACGTGATATGAGAAACGTGGAATGAACATGACATGTGAAACGTATCGTGAACATGGAATACGGCGGCGGTAACACCAAACGCTATAAGGTGAGACGTGGAATGTGACGTGAAACGTCTGTCTGAAGATAGAGAGTTATACTAAACTTGAGTCTGGTCTCTCAAGTTCTGCAAAACTTCCTAGAACGAAAATGAACGTACAATCGTAAGCCAGGATACGATCATGAACGTGAATAATGTCATGAACGTGAGTGTGAAAGCAATTCGTAAAATTAGAACAAGGACGTGAACGTAAATAAGGAGCACAAATGAGAACCTTTGTCTGGCCCAATAGCTGAGGGATTACCAAGTGATCGGATGAGCCTTGGCTCTAACATGTCCGATCAATCTGCTGGCTCCGAAATCCTTGTGGATGTAAGGATTCTACAGACTTGGTCAAACTGTTGACAGTAACCCAGATAACATCATGCTTCCTCTGAGTTTGCATTAATCTGGTAATCCAAAATCCATGGAGATCTTGTCCCATTCCTGTTCACAATTTCTGATGGTGGAAGACATCTCAGTCTGTCGGTGTTCTATCTTAGCCTGTTGGTATGACAGGTACTTAGATATGAACGTAAATGTATCTTGCTTTATAGAAACTTGATACATAGGAGTTTGCGAAACTATGAGTCTATGAAATTAGACTTCTCTTAGCGTAGGATTTTCTGGAACACCTAATGTAGTGTAGGGTTCTCAACTTCACGTATAAGGTGAGTCATGGTAAAATTAACCGTGAGAATCCATGTGATTCAGCGTGTCACTGTAATCAACCAGAATTTATATTACAAAATTTTAAAGTGAAATTTCTCCTGTCGTAGAATTTGAAACATAGTGCAAATGTGGTCTTCCTGCACTTCTCTAGACTTAGAGAAAATCAGGTTTTCCTCGATGAAAATACTGATGAATTTGTTTATGAGTTCATGAAACTCAATTTATTAAGTCCATAATGTTGTTGGAGCATTTATGAGACTAATACAAAATCATGAATTTAACATGACCAAGTCGTGTACGAATAGCAGTCATGGAAATTTCCTGCTCTTTCACTCGACAAGGCTGGCAGCATGTTCATGAGTCGATCTTGGAAAAGGTTTAGCATTCTATAGTCTCTCCCACAAAATTTCCAATACGTGGAGGAGGATAACGGTTATGAAGGGTGATTTGTGTAAATCGACGGTAGTCGACACATAATCTTATGTTACCGTCCCTCTCCTAGAAGGTTACTTTAGAATACATGTGGTAAGATTCTGGAATAATCGGCTGGTCATGAGTAAGGGACTTCAGAAGTCGTGTCATCAATAATAGCTGGAACTTTCACAGCCATGGAACAACAAACACGTGCTTGTAAAGCATAATTATTGTACAGATTTTCCTGATGGAAAATCATGTTGAATGTATTCAGTAGCCTGATTCATCGCTGTACATAATCTGCTGTGATTGTGGTAAATTACGTCCTTTAGGAAAAGGTGCGTAAAAGCGGTAAGTATTAAACAAATGATTTTAGGAAAAATCAAGTGTTAATGACCCTTGTGGTGTGAAAGTTCGTTTCCCAAGGAGGTATATGTGTGTGACTAAGATGTAAATGATTTGAGATTAATATTTGGTTTAGAAGAGGATGAGAAAAGAAGATGACGAAGACGTGAAATTAATACTACGACGACAAAACGTAAAACCGTAAAAACTACAAAAATAAAAATTAACTCTAAAAATTACCAAAAATTCACCAAAAATCAAAATTAATAAACTAAGAGTTTACCAATGATCAAAACTTTTTCAAACCTTTTAAATAATTAAATATTCAATTTTTAAATGCTAATTAAAGCCCTAAAATCAAATAAATTATCAAAAAGCCCAAATAAAGATTTTTCAATTGGTAAACCTCTAAAATGACCTAAAAAGATTAAAAACTATTTTTAGAAATTTTTAAACTAATAAAAACTATTTAAAATGATTTAAAAACTATTAAAACTTAAAATAATTATAAAAATTAATCTAAAAGTGATAAAATTATTCTATAAGTTGCAAAAATCCTATTTTAATGTATTTAAGCTAAGAAAAATGTAAAAAGTTGAAAAATGTGAAATTTGAAAAATAATAATAAAATATTATTAAAATAATATTAAAAATCCAAAAATTGTAAAAAAATTCTAAAAACTTGCAAACTAGTTTATTTTAACCTAAATAAACAGAAAATCAAAGTGAAATGACCAGAATACCCCTATCAAATGGTCCAAAACCAAAATCAGTCAACACAAATGGGCTTTTTAGCCCAAAAAGTCAAACTTGGCCCAATTGATTTGGAAAAGCCCTATTTGACTTAAATTTGATTCTAAACACAAAACTCTAAAGGCCCAAAAGCTGAAAGTGAGCTTATCACAGCTTATTATGCAAACAGCTTATCCTTATTGGGCATTTTAGCCCATTAAGCAATAAGCTAATGCCATAAGCTCTAAATTGACACACAACCTTCTTTTGGGATGCTTAAGAGATCTGTAAAAAGAAACTTTGAAAAAGCACACTCAATAAGCCAGAAATAAGTAAAGTAATATTTCACTAAAAGACAAAATAGTCGTTTTTGAGAAATAAGGCACCTCAGGACTTGATTCAACTTGCAAATTGTTACAAATGAACTCAATAAGCCAAAACAATCAACAAAATTCCAATAAGCAAAACCAATAAGCCAGAATAAGCCAATAAGCACTTATGAAAAAGTCAATTAAGATGGTTTTCTAGTCAAACCCTAAAGTCAACCCACCAAATGCTCCAGTATGAACAAATGGGTCAAATAATGAGCACCTATTACAAAATCCAAGTTGTTGCTGGTTAAAATAAGCTATTATAGCTTATTGATAAGCTGAAACCTAATTAACACTAGCAGTGGCAACTTTCAGTAGGAACTGGTTCCCACTGCTTTGACTATTTGACCAAGCTTTTTAGAGAGATTTAGTTGGATTCAGTTGGAAACAAGGGCACCCTTGTGATCAGTGAATCACAAGGAGTCAATAGCAACAAGAAAATCCAAATATGGTTCACACAATAAGCCAGAATTAATCAAACAGTCACCAGATCATGCACAGACATGGAAAATAAGCAGTTATGCAATAATAAGCAGATTAAGCCTGAATAAGCTAACCAAACTCAACAGGATGCATACACAAGCTATATAAACTATGAATAAGCAAAAATAAACTTGAATTATACACTGAATCAAAGAAAATAACAAGATCAAAACAGATAAAGTTACTGATGAACAAAGTGCATATGCAGAAACCTATGCTGATCTATTTGACACTAGATCCAATTTCAGGCACTTAAATCTCTTTCCCTGGTGTAGTTAACCTAGATTTAACACTTGTTAACCCTAGTCTATGATTAGATCTAGGTGTCCTCAAAATCCTAGCCAATTTCACCAAGTAAACAAGATTTTATACCCTTTTTATGAATCAAGGTGTTTCAAACCACAAATATGGCAGCAATATGACCAAGTATATCAGATAAGCATGTACCAACAGATAGCAACACAAAACTAACACTCAAAACACCACAAATCCAAATCATGCAGTTGACCCAAACACCCCTTAAAAACTTGTTTTCATAATTTTTCAATGGATTATCCAGTTTCAAACCACAAATCAAACTAACAACCCCTCATAAACATCAAACAACTCCAAATGAACAATAATCAACCATCAAATCACAGATTCACCAATAATCATGCAATAATCACCAAAATCAGAAAAATAAGAGAGAAAATGAAAAGGGAAGAAGGTGCAAACCTCCAAGACCTACATCCAGGCCCTGGATTGTTTGAGCTTAGGTACTAGCAGAACAAGTACCAGCTTCCAATGCTGCTAAGAAGAACAAACCAACAAGTGAGATCAAAATAAACAAGACTTTCTGATTTTTGAAGCACAAGCTTTATCACTTAAAACCTTGCCTCAAAAACCTTCAAACAAGATTGTGGAACTCAGAATCAGGCTATTCCAACGCCAACTTTTAACAAATATCAAAGAGATTTCAAAATTCAGAAAATTAACTTGTATTAATTTAAAAAGGAATTACAAAGATTAATATCCTAAAACTGGAACAAAATCTCTCTCACAGGTTGAGGAGTCTATTTATAGGCAAATGCCAAGCTTAGCACTATTCACAAACCCTAGAAGTGAAATTCCTATTCTATCCTTGAGCCTTTTAGACGTTTTCTTGGTGTGAGCTGTCCAAAGTGATCTTGGATGTTCATTTTAGCTTTGGAATGAAGCAAGGACTCTCAGCTGTTGATTTTGCCATGTTGGATGACTTGGAGGGCAAGTAGTCATGTGATTGGTTAAATGGGAATTGGGGGTTGGGTCCATAGTGAGTAGGATTAAGGGTTTTAAGGTTGGGATGTGTTTCTGCACATGTGAATCAAGTGTGTGCAAAGGTAATTGAAAATTACCCCATGTTTAAGTGGAGTAAATTCTGGGTGGTGAAAAAGGTAAACAGTGGTGCATTTGATCCGAAATTGGGGGAAAAAAGGTGTTTGGCGCATTTTTGGGTTTGAAAGTTTCAGATTGGCCATTTCAGTCCTTGTTCTTTGGTGAAATAGGTATAAAACGTTTTTCAGCCATTAAACTTCATTTCTTTTGTAAATAACTTCCACAACTTGACAATTTTGGCACAAGACTTTTCCAAAAGGGTTATAAGGGTTGTTTTTGCCATTTTTGGATAATTTAAGGGCTGATCTTGGACATTGTTGATCTTAAAAGGTCTTCAATGCAACTTTATCTCCATGAGGGACCATAATTGCCAATTTAGAATTGTTGAGGGACTAAACTTGCCATTTCTTCAAAGTTGAAGGACCATTTGTGTAATTTTGACAAACTTAAGGGACCAAACTTGTAATTATGAATATACAAGGGTTTTAAGTGTCATTTCATCATTCATTGAGGAGCAATCTTTCATGTCTTCAAGTCTTCAAGGGTATTTGTTGGATAAATCATGAACTAGGGCCCGGTTCTTTGTACGGCTTCGTTTCTCGTGTCTGTTTTTCCTTGTTTCTTGTGATCTTTTGTCTTTTTCACGATATCCAAACCTAAAATACACAAGTAAACAAACGCAAGCATATATATGGTATTTTATGACATTTTTATGCATTTAAAGCCCGAAAAGACCGATGAGATCATGTATAAATGCCATCTCATCACTCCCCCATACTAAGCCATTGCCGTGCCCTCACGCAATGCTAGAATAAAGTATCTAAGCATCACCAAAGTTCAATTTTATTAACCTTTATTGAAGAGTAAAAGACTTGCAACACACTACAAAGATGTGTAAAGACATAATGTATGATTTTCATCCCGAATGTGACTTTTTAGGGTCAAAGAATAGAAACAAGTAAATGTCCCCTAGAGTAAATTTCGTCATCCTTGATTGTCATACATTCCATGCTAAGTGCAAAAACGAGATCATTGTTGGTACAAGTCACAATGCTAACACTACTCATAGGTCCAAATTGTGTAATACTTTTTATCCCCGCAATCCTAGTTATTATAAAAGGAAATGGGTTACTAGCATTTTTTAACTATTTTTCATGGATCACAAGTGATTCATATTGACTTATTTGAGTAGTTATTAGTCCGAAAGCAAAGTAGCACGATTTAATCGATAGTTAGCCGAAGGACAAAATCTTTTAAAACGGCTTCTCGTGTATCTCCTTAAGTTCATATCTTGGCATAACTCGTTTCACGATTTAAGACCTTTCTCGGACCGATATTTGGCATGTACTTCATACTTCAAATCTTGGGAAGACGTTCTTGAAATTATGGTCTTCTCTTCATATATTTGGAATTTCTTCACTTGACGTTTTTTAGAGATTCTTCATATTTGGACCACGACTTCATCATTTTTCGTCAATCTTTACTTTGGATTTTGATATACAACGATCCTCCTCCTTTTCGGACTTGGATATATTTATCCTCATACCTTGTAAGGGTCTTTTTGGATAGACTTTCTCCATGATCTTTAGGGGAGTAATTGCTTTTCGTCGTGTGTCTCGATCCTTCATATTGATTTAGGAATAATGATACTTCACATCATCTTTGGATCTTTAGCAAAAAATAGAGCTCCTCATGCCTTGTAAGGGCCTTTTTGGATGATCGGCAATCTTCGCGTCCCGCTTCAATAAGTTATGCCTTGGCTATGAACTCTATTCAACCCCGAGCAACTTTTAAACGATCTTGCGCTAGAGGCTAAGTAACCTTTCAAATCGTACGACCTTACTTATTGCAATTATTTTTATTCCTAATGCATTGATCTTATGGGAAGAAAAAGCCACAATTAAAAACATATGAGTTTTTGAAAGAACATTTTCATGTTCTACGTTTAGCATGATCACTTGTCTAACTCTATCATCTCTCGTTCTTCACTATATAAAGACCTCTAATTAAAGAGACTCATGAATACTTAGCCATGCAAGTCAAAATTAAGCCAAATTTGGATTAGCTTTCATTAAGACTATATCAAATCAAAGTTTTGGGTTTTCAAGCCACCTATAGGATCTTGCACTTTCTTGGACTTTTTCAAGCTTAGAGAATGCATTTTATAGTTCCCTTGATAAGTGATTTTCTAGGATCAATTATAGGAACTTGCGAAAAGTTCTTGTTCTTAACCCGAATGAGTTAAGACTTTCGCATTTTAAAGCTCCCTATATAAAAGTCTAGCAAAACTTGAATTGAGCGGGTTAAGGAATGTAAATGGCTCCAAATGCCCATCAAGTCAAAATTTATCTCTTATTCTACCCAACGGAAAATATACATTCGTGTCTCAAAAACACTTATGAAAACTAAGAAAAATTTTCAAATTTGGCCATTTTTAGCCTTATTAGCAACAAAAACAAAACATTGAAAATTGGAAAGCGTGAGGGTGTAGCAAAGCAAGTGCCTATTCACCCCCCCCCCCCCCCCATATTAAAAGTAAACATTGTCCTCAATGTTTTGAGTCTAAAGGTGGAGCACCCCCATACTAGATACGAAGAGTCGAATGCTTAGGATCTAGCATGGAAAGGGTGATCAACAATATATCTAAAGCCGTTTATTAATTATGCTAAAAGATAATTGTTAGAACAATAAAGGATATGTCATGGATTCGTGAAAAACTTCTTCAAGCAAAGATGGAGGCTCACGTAAACGAAAACGAGAGTCTTCAATCGTAGATGATGATGATGATCTAGATAACACAATCACAAACAACCACGAGACAACGAGTTGGAAGGGTACAAGTCCCCTTATTAGTGAATAGTAAGCATAAAGGATAAGCATGGGATCTCCCCCATGAGGCACCTCGTTTTTGATTACCGAGTCATGAGCTCGACTCGATCCCCTCAATGCTAATTATCATTGGGGAAGGTGACTTGGTCGAGGGCAACCAAAATAGTGCTTAAGCCTATGTCCATTCACCTTGAAGTTAGGACCATCATCTTGAGCTAGCTCGATGATCCCATAAGGAAACACTTGTGTAATGGTGAACGGACCCGACCAACGAGATTTCAATTTCCCGTAAAATATCTTAAGTCGAGAGTTAAAAAGTAACACTTGATCACCAACGTTAAAAACCCGGTTTTTAATCTTTGAATCATGAAACTTTTTAGTCTTTTCTTTAAAAATTAATGAATTTTCATAAGCATTGTCTCTTAATTCATATAATTCATTCAATTGTATTTTCCGGTGATCTCCCGCGGTCTTCAAGTTAAAGTTTGCATGCTTAAGGGCCCAATATGCCTTGTGCTCCAATTCAATGGGCAAATGACAATTCTTCCCATAGACTAACTTATAAGGAGTGCAACCGATAGGTGTCTTATAAGCGGTCCTAAAGGCCCATAAAGCGTCATCGAGTTTGTCGGACCATGAAGCACGGTTTTCTCCAATTGACCTTTCTAAAATCTTCTTCAAAGCTCGGTTCGAAACCTCGACTTGCCCACTCGTTTGCGGGTGATAAGCCGTAGAAAGACGATGAGTAACTCCATATTTCTTTAAGACCTTCTCGAATTGGTCATTACAAAAATGGGTTCCTCGATCGCTTATAATAGCACGAGGGGTTCCGAACCGAGAGAATAGTTGCTTCAAAAACTTCACTACCACACGAGCATCATTAGTAGGTAAAGCCTTAGCTTCTACCCACTTAGAAAGGTAGTCCACTGCGACGAGGATATATTTGTTGCCATGAGACGATGGGAATGGCCCCATAAAGTCTATTCCCCATATGTCGAAAATCTCACACACTTGAATTACGTTTTGCGGCATTTCATCATGTTGAGACGATTTTCCTTGACGTTGGCACGAATCACACGACTTCACAAGTGCGTGTGCATCACGATAGATAGAAGGCGAAAAGAAACCGGCATCGAACACTTTCTTAGCCGTGAGATTAGCACCGTGGTGACCACCCGTAGGTCCCTCGTGACAAGCTCTAAGGATATTAGAAGCTTCGGCACCAAACACACAACATCGAACGAGTTGATCCGCACAAACTCGAAAGAGATAAGGGTCGTCCCAAAAATAGAACTTGATGTCACGAAAGAATTTTCGCTTTTGTTGTGTCGTCATACCCTTGATTATGAAATTGCCCGCATGGTAATTTGCAATGTCGGAAACCATGGGGTGGTGTCTTTAGAATTCACTACACCGAGAGTCTCGAGGGGAGATGATCGGCCGCTAGATTCTCGACTCCTTTTTTGTCAAGCACGGTGACATCAAATTCTTGGAGGAGGAGCATCCAACGAAGCAATCTCGGCTTAGCATCTTGCTTAGCTAAGAGATACTTAATAGCCGAATGGTCGGTATACACGATGCTTTTAGTTAAGACGAGATAAGGTCGGAATTTCTCAAAAGCATAGACCATGGCAAGGAATTCCTTTTCCGTTGTAGTGTACTTTAATTGAGCCTCGGTCATCGTCTTACTAGCATAGTGGATAGGACGGAAATGCTTGTCATAACGTTGCCCTAAGACGGCCCCTATAGCATAATCACTTGCATTGCACATGATTTCAAAGGGTAATTCCCAATTAGGAGCAACAAGAATGGGAGCTTCGGTAAGTTTCCTTTTGAGAGTTTCGAAAGCTCTAACACAATCCTCATTGAAATTAAAAGGAGCATCCTTCTCGAGAAGGTGTGTCATAGGTCGAGAGATTTTCGAAAAGTCCTTAATGAAACGACGATAAAAGCCCGCGTGGCCTAGGAAACTCCTAACTCTCTTAACGGTTTTGGGATGAGGTAACTTGACGATGACGTCTACCTTAGCTTTATCGACCTCAATCCCCGCTTTCGACACCTTATGTCCTAAGACGATTCCTTGTTTACACATAAAATGACATTTTTCCCAATTAAGCACAAGATTGGTTTCTTCACAACGTTTTAACATTTGCTCGAGATTAGATAAACACGACGTGAACGAATTGCCAAACACCGAGAAGTCATCCATAAAAACTTCCATCGACTTCTCGATCATATCATGAAAAATCGCCATCATACACCGTCGAAACGTACCCGGTGCATTACAAAGTCCGAAAGGCATCCTACGATAAGCGAACGTTCCATAAGGACACGTAAACGTAGTCTTCTCTTGATTACGAGGGTCGATAGGGATTTGAAAGTAACCGGAAAAACCATATAAAAAGCAATATAATTCATTTCCCGCGAGTCGCTCCAACATTTGATCCATGAAGGGCAAAGGAAATTGGTCTTTACGAGTGGCGTCATTTAACTTTCGGTAGTCAATACACACCCTCCAACCGGTCACAACACGAGTGGGAATTAACTCGTTGTTTTCATTGGGCACAATGGTCATTCCTCCCTTTTTAGGGACACAATGGATTGGGCTCACCCATGGGCTATCGGAGATAGGATAAATCATTCCCGCGTCAAGGAGTTTTAACACTTCCTTTTTAATGACATCGTGAATTTTGGGATTCACCCTTATTTGACTTTGAATTGCGGGTTTGTAGTCCTCCTCCATTAAAATCTTGTGAGTACAAAATTTTGGGTCAATACCCTTAATGTCGGAAATTTTCCACGCAATTGCCCCTTTATGAGCTTTAAGAAGTTTCAAGAGCTCGGTTTTTTCATCATTAGCAAGACCTCTTGCAATAATAACTGGTAACTTGTCATCATCTTCCAAGAATGCATATTCAAGGTGAGAAGGAAGATCTTTCAATTCAAGGATAGGTGGTTCCTCGATTGAAGATTTTGGTTCAACACTCATAACTTCCATCGGCGGAAGAAATGGTGGAATAGAAGTATCATCACTAATCAACACCTCATCTTCATTGTCGATTTCATTTGAAGTGAGATCGCCTCCTTGGAATGGAGTGAGATTTGGTGTGGAATTAGCAAGAATCGGATCCAAAATAGTGGGATTGCCACTTGACGAGCTATCGGAAAAACCTAACACTTCTTGTGAAAACTCATCGCAAACCACATCAACGATGTCAATGTGATTGATGGTAGCGATTGCATAAACATGAGAACGTTTCGAGTTTTGAGTAGCGTTTATAACAAGTTCCTCTTCGTTGAATCTCAAAGTGATAGTTCTTACATGAACGTCGATAAGCGATCTCGAGGTATCTAAAAATGAACGACCTAAAATTAGAGGAACTTGAGGATCCGCGGGGATGTCGACTACTATAAAATCAACGGGATAGTAGAACTTCCCCACTTTCACGAAAACATCTTCGGCTACTCCACATGCTAAAATCTTAGAATGATCGGCCATCTCGATAGACATGTTCGAAGGAATAAGAGCCGGAAGCGAAAGCGATTTCCAAATGGAAAATGGCATCAAAATAATGCTCGTACCAAGATCGGCCAAGGCGAGGCATTCTTTCATATCTTGTATGTCACAAGGAATGAGAAACTTTCCGGGGTCACCAACTTTTTCCGGTATGCGGTTAAGATAAAACGAAGAACAATTAGCAAGCTTTGAAAGCTTTTCTTTATCGCTCATCATACTTTTAAAAGTGGAAGCGAAACGAGGCATATACAACAACGCGTCGGCTAAACTCACATCAAAATTCACTTGTTGAAACATTTTTATAAAAAACTCGATTTGTTGTTTGTTACGTTCTTGACATTAGGCAACGGCCTTGGAATCTCGGGTTCCACAATTGGTATTGGTTCAACCATAGGTGTGGTTTGAGCGGTACTTCGTGGGATTGTAATGTGCTCCTTTTCGACCATCACCTCGGGTTCTTTCTCGATTTCCTTCTCCGTAGAAGTACTTGGACGAGAGATTGGTTCCTTGAAAGTTTTACCACTTCGTGTAGTAATAACCTTCATTTCTCCCTTCGGGTTTGCAATGGTATCACTAGGAAGACCACCCGAGGAAGAGGGTTTACACATGATTGCTTCAAACATTTTAGCCATTCGGTCCTCAAATTTTGATTGCCTAGCATCCGCTTTTAACAACTCTTGCTTAATATCATGTTGTCCTTGTTCCATCTTTTGTTGATTTTGTTGAAGACGTTGGACATTTCCTTCCATTTTATTTGCATGAGTTTTAAGTTCATTAGCAAGTTCATTTTTAAGCTCGTTTTTCAACTCGGATCTTAAGCTAATCATCTCACGTTGCATGTTATCAAATTTAGCATCATTTGCTTTAGCATAATCTAAAAATTCTCCTTGAAGATTTTTAGTGTGAGCAATTTGAAAATCTTGTGTAGTGTTTTGAAAATTACGGTTTTGGTTTTGATTAGTGACTTGTCCATTCCCACTTTGATAATTCCCCTTGTTGTAGTTACGTGAATTGCCTTGGTAATTACCACCTTGGTTGTTGTTTCGATAGTTATTAGCATTTTGATTTGGTGGAGCTTGATTTGGGCGGGAACCTTGACCGTTTTGGTTGTAAGTTCCCGTTGCTACATAAGCACTCGAAGTGTTACCATCCGCGGTAATGCACTCGGAAAGATCATGGGCTCCACCACAAGACAAACAACTCTTAGCAACCGCTTTAACCGAAGAGGAATTTGAAGCTTCTTGAGCTTTCCAATGAGACATAAGATTAGCAAATCTATCAAAAAAACCGATTTTCCTCATTAGCTTCATCATGTAAGGCATTAATGCTACGAGACGATGACGACGATGACGAACCCAAATTGGCAACACTCGGTGTGTTACGAGGGCTATAAACCTTAGATCTATTCTCGATAATCTTTAAAGCCTCATCGGTCATTTTGCACAAAAAATTACCACCCGCGGCGGCATTCAAGTAATCTCGTTCATGATCATTAAGCCCATTATAAAAGTATCAATTTGATGCAATTCCGAAAAATCATGGTGTGGACATTCATGTAACATTTCTTTAAAGCGTTCCCATGCCATTGAAAAACTTTCATTATTTCTTTGAACAAATCATGAAATCTCATTTTTCAAATGTGTTGTCTTAGATGGTGGAAAAAACTTGTTCACAAACTTAGAAACGAGATCACCCCATGTCAAAATCGAATTTGGTGGTTCTTTCTCAAGCCAAATTTTAGCGGGTCCATCTAACGAGTATGGAAACAACATCATCTTAATGGCGTCATGTGGAACATCCTTAAACTTGCTAGTAGCGGTGAGACGATTAAAATTCCTAATGTGATAGTGCGGGTTGTCTTTCTCATGACCTCTAAACTTATTTGCTTGCAACATCGACATTAAACCCGTCTTAATCTCGAAATTCTCCGCAAGGATAGCGGGAATCACAATGGCCTCTCCAAAACCCTCGGTGGGTGCTTGTAGCAACTCCATCATAGTACGATTAGCCATGACGACTTCTTGTTCTACAATAGGTTCAACAATTGGAGGTTGTTCTTCAATCAACGTCTCTTGATTGGCTTGCTTTTGAAGATGTTTACGAGCTCGTTTTGCTTGATTACGAGTGATCATAAACTTCACGAAGAATGGGAGGTGAGCAAAGCAGATTCTTTTTGGGTGTTTTGTGAATTTTCAATTTTTTTGTGTTTTTCATTGTTTTTAATTTTTTTGGATTTTGGTGTATCTTCGTAGACAACAATCTACCAAATCTCTCCTCGAATCAAACTCTTGATTAAAGAAGCTTCAAAGGAATGAAAACGATCACGTGGAGTGAACGCCTTTGAATGACTTTAGAACTTTGGTGAAAACCAAATTGTTCAAGAGGGTTTTAATCACAAAGAAACCAAGCAAATATATTATACGTAATAATACTTTGGGCGGCAAAACCCTCGATTAGCCTTCAATCTCAAAATACTCACAAGCAAGCGGGGAAACGAGGCGGCGCGAAGCACTTAAGAGCCTTTTTCCTTAGGGTATATTTTATAATACCCGCCTTATACCCACCTTATAGTTCGTACTTTTCAAAATCGAGCTTCACGAAAGTATTTATCTATTTTTGCCTTTTTCTTTTTGTTTGAGATTCGAATACAATAATTAGGATATCAAATCCCAATTAAGGTTGTGTTTTCACAATTAAGGTTGTGTTTTCACACTTAAAGGATTTTTCTTTATTTGTTGGAAACTCACTTTATGTGACGACATTTAAGAATTCCCATTAGTTATCATAGTTACACATGTTTAGACTAGACTAGGTTCTTGTACTGTTAAGTGTTTCGTGTGTGACTATATATACCCCTCCTTAGCTTCCAAGGAGGGGTGTTGGTTGTGTCTCATTTTCACTTAATACATTTTCTATTACTTTCACACACATTCAACCTCTCTCTCTCTCTCTAAGCCAACAATGGCTTCCACCACCATCTACCACCACATTAGACCACCGGATCCGATTTAGCATTTCTACATTTGGCATCAGAGCCACGGTTCCATCCTTGGATCGTGTTCGTGTATTCGATTTGGTGGTCTAATCTTTTCTTTGTGTCTCGTTATATCATCTTTTTGTCTGATTTGTCAAAAATTTTGTCACGTCTTATTATTTTTTGTCCAAACTGTCCAATTGTTTCTCAGTTTAATCATCATATCATTGTTGCCTTTTGGTCCACATCTGATTTTTAGAAACATCCTTGGTCAAGTTGCTGTCACAAGAAGTCAAAACTGGTTTTCTTAATATATCATTTTTCCTAGTTTCAAGAAGTCAAAACTGCCATATTTAGTTAAATCTGGTGGTTTTAGTGACTGATTTTGATAAAAAAAAATTTCTGGTAAGTTTTTGTATTCACATGATGAAGATGACCCAGAAAACTTAGATCCAGAAAACACGGGAAAAAGTACACTTTTGGATTTCAGCTACATGGTACGATCGCATGATTGCGATGGGTTGTATTTTTGACACATTCCGATGGGTTCGACATACCCATTGCGATGGACTCATTCTGATGAGTCACATTACGATGGGTGGTCGGATCTGTCGCAATGGCATATGTATAACGTCATGCTGCCCATTTTTTCCCAATATTGCGATGGCTGGTAACCATTGCGATGGGTACCATTGCGATGGGTACCATCGCAATGGGTACCATCCTAATGAGACTTCTTGGACTGCGATGGATCATATACTTTTGACTGCGATGGGTTTTAAGAAAGTCATTGCGATGGATTTTTTTTATTGCGATGGGCTTTATTAAAACATTCCGATGGAATACTTTATTTGACTCCGATGGGTTAAAAACTTTTGACAGTTTAAATCTTTCATGACCAAAATTGTGACCAAACCGAACCCATTTCAACCGAGTCAACTCGGTCATTACCGAGTTGACTCAGTTAAACTCACTGAGTTGACTCGACAGCCCACCTTATATCACCACAACTCCATCATACACTAATCCTAAGCCCATCGTCACCTAATCCCTCTATAAATCAGCACTCGCCTCAAAACATATTCACGATCTCAGATTTGTTCATGATAAGAAACCTTTAAATATTTTTATGAATGAACAACATGCATCATAGATCTTATTATATATGGTCTAAACCATCTTTTATATACGAAAATAAATAATGAGTTATAACAAATATGTTATAATCATTATTCTGTTTCGAATCCACAAAACAAAACCGACATGCAATTAAATATCAGGACCTACCCGAGATCTTCATATAAAGATCTTGATGTTAAGATTATTTCTTCATGGATCTTTCTTGTATTTTGAAGATGGAAATTCGTTTGATGGAAATTCCTGAATCACGCCACATCTGGGTTCTGTTTGATCAGAAATGTGGTATTACAAGTTATTGATTAGTGGGGCTCGCGTGATTGATATTGAGATGAGATTGGGAGATGGGTGATTATTGGGTGGCATGTACTCATTTAAGATGATGATGATGGCAGATTTGAATGAGATTGGATTGAGATAGGTGATTATTGGGAGCTTGGTTCGGTAGTATTGTCAGTTTAGAGAAAATAAGGGGCGGAGTATTTGATGGAATGAGATTAGGTCACTGTGAGAGTAATTAGGGGGTTTTATTTATATCCCATATCTTGCCTTTCTTTTGGACCGTTTCTTTTTGTGGTTACTTTTGGCTACACGTGGGCACCTTGAGAAAAAAGGGGCGGAATTTACAAGAAATGAGATGGGGCTATAGATCGGGTCTTTATCTCATATGGGCCATGACACACGAAATGGGTCTTGGAAGAATTGGGTTGGGCTTCAGAATTGATGGACACTCGAATTTTTTTTAAACATTGCATCATGGGCCGTATGTTTTCAAACTATATATACACAAAAAAAAAAAATTTGTTTCAAAATTATTCATTTTGAATAAAAAGTTTGTGTATTATGGTTTAACTTGGACATTATAGAGACAAATGTGATGTGACAAAGTGACGTGACAAAATAACGTGACGAGAAAAATATGACGAGAATTTATTTGAGACGAGCCCAAGAAAAAAAAATGGGCGATTTTTTAGTGAATACAGATTTTTTTTGGATCGGATATTAATTACTTGAAGACGGAGACGAATTTCTTCGAAGGCGTGTACTTATTTTATCCTTGAACAGATAACTTGCTCGTGCTTAATCTCAGAATGGAGACTTGTTTATCTGGTTTCTGGGTTCGGGGTGGATGGTTGATGACTCGGATAACTATCACTCAAAGGGGTTACTTTGTTGTACTCAGTGTCACGCGCATAGTCGACGTGGATAATTTCAAGAGGGGTTGTGCTTATAGACATCTTTAGTGATGCATTAGGTACTTAAAATTTTATCCACCGTTCTTCATTCAACAATAGTGCAAGCTTAAGTCACAAGATCGAAGGATTCTTATTCAGTTTCATGTTTGATGTATCTGGTTCATTCCATCAGTGGTCACTTCAAATTGCCTTCAAGTGGGTTGGTAAAGATGGCCATGGAGAGTTTATGAGAAGAGATTTTCGATCAACAACTGATTCTCACCGAATATAACTAAGCTTATTTATTATTCTCTCGAGATTTTCAGGTTCATGTGCTTACAATTTATTGATACTTCCGAGTTTCGAAACCATCAAGGGGGAAGAAGAAGACACATTGAACGCACAACGAGTACACGTGATGAACTTCATAGCCGCAGAGAAAATCAGGGTTTTAACTCGTGGCGTTATCAATCTCTAAACGCTTCATGAATGGGATAAAGTGTCCACTTCAGTATTTGAGCTTCATAATTGGGATTGATTTACCTTCTTCAACTATGTGGGGGAAGAAGTGTCTTGATTCTTTCTGGTATGCATAACTTGAACTCTCAGGGGGAAGAAAAATTCAGAAGAATTATTCAAGCGTGAGAAGAAAAGTTGTTGATCTACTTGGTGTGCCCCAAACTTTCAATCCCTCTTAGCAACATTATCATGTTATATGATGGGATTTGCTAGTTAGATTCCGCTGTGCGCTTAATCATTCTAAGCTTTATTGAAAGCTTTGAAGTTGCTTACGAGGATTGTTGGTTTAGGGGGAAGCTATTTAAAATGCTTCTACATCAAGTTTATGTGGCATGAATTAGGGGGAAGCTAATTCAGAAGCTTCTCCTTAACCAGAAGTGTATGGGTTACTTAGCTCGTGCCGTTACAGTATTTCTACTACAAGTTAAAGATGAGTCGTCTAGAAGTCAAAGGCCTCAGAAGACATCATCAGCATTGGACGCTTCAAGAAAGCTCTTGTTCTTATCATTATGTACTTGTTAGGAAAAAATATTGTAAGGAATTCTACACGTCGTCCCATGGGGGAAGATTGTTGGAAACTCACTTTATGTGACGACATTTAAGAATTCCCATTAGTTATCATAATTACACACGTTTAGACTAGACTAGGTTCTTGTACTGTTAAGCGTTTCGTGTGTGACTATATATACCCCTCCTTAGCTTCCAAGGAGGGGTGTTGGTTGTGTCTCATTTTCACTTAATACATTTTCTATTACTTTCACACACATTCAACCTCTCTCTCTCTCTCTATCTCTCTAAGCCAACAATGGCTTCCACCACCATCTACCACCACATTAGACCACCGGATCCGATTTAGCATTTCTACAAATACAATATAGTAATAATAATTTCACAAGAAAAACCAAGAAAACCGATAATACGTATTAGCAGATTTCTACTAATACAAATACTATTTAAGGTTAATATTAAAAACAAAAATGCAAATTAATCACGACACACCTCCCCGGCAGCGGCGCCAAAATGATTGTGGTAAATTACGTCCTTTAGGAAAAGGTGCGTAAAAGCGGTAAGTATTAAACAAATGATTTTAGGAAAAACCAAGTGTTAATGACCCTTGTGGTGTGAAATTTCGTTTCCCAAGGAGGTATATGTGTGTGACTAAGATGTAAATGATTTGAGATTAATATTTGGTTTAGAAGGGGATGAGAAAAGAAGATGACGAAGACGTGAAATTAATACTACGACGACAAAACGTAAAACCGTAAAAACTACAAAAATAAAAATTAATTCTAAAAATTACCAAAAATTCAAAAAAAATCAAAATTAATAAACTAAGAGTTTACCAATGATCAAAACCTTTTCAACCTTTTAAATAATTAAATATTCAATTTTTTAATGCTAATTAAAGCCCTAAAAATCAAATAAATTTTCAAAAAGCCCAAATAAAGATTTTTCAATTGGTAAACCTCTAAAATGACCTAAAAAGATTATAAGCTATTTTTAGAAATTTTTAAACTAATAAAAACTATTTAAAATGATTTAAAAACTATTAAAACTTAAAATAATTATAAAAATTAATCTAAAAGTGATAAAATTATTCTATAAGTTGCAAAAATCCTATTTTAATGTATTTAAGCTAAGAAAAATGTAAAAAGTTGAAAAATGTGAAATTTGAAAAATAATAATAAAATATTATTAAAATAATATTAAAAATCCAAAAATTGTAAAAAAATTCTAAAAACTTGAAAACTAGTTTATTTTAACCTAAATAAACAGAAAATCAAAGTGAAATGACCAGAATACCCCTATTGGGCCCTCAAATGGGCCAAAACCAAAATCAGTCAACACAAATGGGCTTTTTAGCCAAAAAAGTCAAACTTGGCCCAATTGATTTAGAAAAGCCCTATCTGACTTAAAATTTGATTTTAAACACAAAACTCTAAAGGCCCAAAAGCTGAATGTGAGCTTATCACAGCTTATTATGCAAACAGCTTATCTTTATTGGGCTTTTTAGCCCATTAAGCAATAAGCTAATGCCATAAGCTCTAATTTGACACACAACCTTCTTTTGGGATGCTTAAGAGATCTGTAAAAAGAAACTTTGAAAAAGCACACTCAATAAGCCAGAAATAAGCAAAGTAATATTTCACTAAAAGACAAAATAGTCGTTTTTGAGAAATAAGGCACCTCAGGACTTGATTCAACTTGCAAAATGTCACAAATGAACTCAATAAGCCAAAACAATCAACAAAATTCCAATAAGCAAAACCAATAAGCCAGAATAAGCCAATAAGCACTTATGAAAAAGTCAATTAAGTTGGTTTTCTAGTCAAACCCTAAAGTCAACCCACCAAATGCTCTAGTATGAACAAATGGGTCAAATAATGAGCACCTATTACAAAATCCAAGTTGTTGCTGGTTAAAATAAGCTATTATAGCTTATTGATAAGCTGAAACCTAATTAACACTAGCAGTGGCAACTTTCAGTAGGAACTGGTTCCCACTGCTTTGACTATTTGACCAAGCTTTATAGAGAGATTTAGTTGGATTAAATTGGAAACAAGGGCACCCTTGTGATCAGTGAATCACAAGGAGTCAATAGCATCAAGAAAATCCAAATATGGTTCACACAATAAGCCAGAATCAATCAAACAGTCACCAGATCATGCACAAACATGGAAAATAAGCAGTTATGCAATAATAAGCAGATTAAGCCTGAATAAGCCAACCAAACTCAACAGGATGCATACACAAGCTATATAAACTATGAATAAGCAAAAACAAACTTGAATTATACACTGAATCAAAGAAAATAACAAGATCAAAGCAGATAAAGTTACTGATGAACAAAGTGCATATGCAGAAACCTATTTGCTGATCTATTTGACACTAGATCCAATTTCAGGCACTTAAATCTCTTTCCCTGGTGTAGTTAAACTAGATTTATCACTTGTTAACCCTAGTCTATGATTAGATCTAGGTGTCCTCAAAATCCTAGCCAATTCTACCAAGTAAACAAGATTTTATACCCTTTTTATGAATCAAGGTGTTTCAAACCACAAATATGGCAACAATATGACCAAGTATAGCAGATAAGCATGTACCAACAGATAGCAACACAAAACTAACACTCAAAACACCACAAATCCAAATCATGCAGTTGACCCAAACACCCCTTAAAAACCTGTTTTCACAATTTTTCAAAGGATTATCCAGTTTCAAACCACAAATCAAACTAACAACCCCTCATAAACATCAAACAACTCCAAATGAACAATAATCAACCATCAAATCACAGATTCACCAATAATCATGCAATAATCACCAATATCAGAAAAATAAGAGAGAAAATGAAAAGGGAAGAAGGTGCAAACCTCCAAGACCTACATCCAGGCCTTGGATTGTTTGAGCTTAGGTACTAGCAGAACAAGTACCAGCTTCCAATGCTGCTAAGAAGAACAAACCAACAAGTGAGATCAAAATAAACAAGACTTTCTGATTTTTGAAGCACAAGCTTTATCACTTAAAACCTTGCCTCAAAAACCTTCAAACAAGATTATGGAACTCAGAATCAGGCTATTCCAACACCAACTTTTAACAAATATCAAAGAGATTTCAAAATTTAGAAAATCAACTTTTATTAATTTAAAAAGGAATTACAAAGATTAATAGCCTAAAACTGGAACAAAAGCTCTCTCACAGGTTGAGGAGTCTATTTATAGGCAAATGCCAAGCTTAGCACTATTCACAAACCCTAGAAGTGAAATTACTATTCTATCCTTGAGCCTTCTAGACTTTTTCTTGGTGTGAGCTGTCCAAAGTGATCTTGGATGTTCATTTTAGCTTTGGAATGAAGCAAGGACTCTCAGCTGTTGATTTTGCCACGTTGGATGACTTGGAGGGCAAGTAGTCATGTGATTGGTTAAACGGGAATTGGGGGTGGGGTCCATAGTGAGTGGGATTAAGGGTTTTAAGGTTAGGATGTGTTTCTGCACATGTGAATCAAGTGTGTGCAAAGGTAATTGAAAATTACCCCATGTTTAAGTGGAGTAAATTATGGGTGGTGAAAAAGGTAAACAGTGGTGCATTTGATCCGAAATTGGGGGAAAAAAGGTGTTTGGCGCATTTTTGGGTTTGAAAGTTTCAGATTGGCCATTTCAGTCCTTGTTCTTTGGTGAAATAGGTATAAAACGTTTTTCAGCAATGAAACTTCATTTCCTTTGTAAATAACTTCCACAACTTGACAATTTTGGCACAAGACTTTTCCAAAAGGGTTATAAGGGTTGTTTTTGCCATTTTTGGATAATTCAAGGGCTGATCTTAGACATTGTTGATCTTCAAAGGTCTTCAATGCAACTTTAACTCCATGAGGGACCATAATTGGCAATTTAGAATTGTTGAGGGACTAAACTTGCCATTTCTTCAAAGTTGAAGGACCATTTGTGTAATTTTGACAAACTTAAGGGACCAAACTTGTAATTATGAATATACAAGGGTTTTAAGTGTCATTTCTTCATTCATTGAGGATCAATCTTGCATGTCTTCAAGTCTTCAAGGGTATTTGTTGGATAAATCATGAACTAGGGCCCGGTTCTTTGTACGGCTTCGTTTCTCGTGTCCGTTTTTCCTTGTTTCTTATGATCTTTTGTCTTTTTCACGATATCCATACCTAAAATACACAAGTAAACAAACACAAGCATATATATATGGTATTTTATGACATTTTTATGCATTTAAAGCCCGAAAAGACTGATGAGATCATGTATAAATGCCATCTCATCACTATGGATGGTGACTAACCGTAGCATGGGTTGCTGTTCTTATTCCATAATCAAAGTCATATTAACTCGCATCAGTCCGAGGTAAGAGCGTTAGCAGATTGGAACTTATAAATAGACTGAAGGAAAACCTTCGTATTCGTGGGTGATACGAGTGGCGTCCTTTATGGTCATGAATATATGAAATATGGGTCAAGAAATGAAAGTGTCGTAACAGATCTCACTGGATGTGTTTTGCTGTCTCACACAGGACGAACCCTGCGTGTCCAAACGTGAATGCTACGCCGGTGATGGTACTGGAATTCTTGTGGCCTGATTAATACATGGCACAACAGAATGGATATACCCCTTGGAGGGTACCCTGAATTTCTTAGGGATGTTCCCGAAATAGACGTGAGTCATGTGTCCTGACTCGTGTCTTGGGAAATATACGTATGACATGTATCTTGACTAGTGTCCTGACATGTGTCTTCAGAAACTATTCGTGAGACATGTGTCTTGATTGATGTCTTGACATGTCTCTCGAGGTGTGAAACAACCAAAACTACAAATCTCGGGTTATCATGCCATAATTGGCGGATCTTTGGACTGCTGACCCTTGTATTTCTGATCACGTCCGTGGCCGGAGCTTCTGTTGTGATTACTAGGATAGTTGCTGTCACAGTAGTGGTTACTATCATCTTGTTTGTCAGTTCCATGAGAGACATTCTCATGACTGTGATTCATGTAACTATTCAGCTGAGTGGCCGGCTGGTACCGGTTCTCACTCATATGAATGAAACGACCTTTGAATGACGTGTGACATGTAACTAAGAATTAGGAACAATGATTACTGGAAATCGTCTGGTGGTGAAGCATCTTCTCGTCCGCTCACTTTGATCTAACGTCTTTGGGTCTTCGTCTTGTAAGATATCCAGGTTGTGAACAACATCAACATCTCGTAGCGTCTCTAAAATCCGCTGCATCAACCTTTAGTAATCATCTCCAAGCTATGAGCGACATCGGCAATTTGTAGAATATAAGCAAGTGGAATACGCACATGGGATATGGTACATGGAGTACACATGGAATGCACATGAAATGATCGGCATGGGGTCGATCATCTGACATGATTTAAAGGAAAATTATTGGTTAAACGGTTAGAAAACCATCATGATAACCTGGCAATGCCAGCATATACATCATTCTGGTTGCATAGAGAAACGCTAAAGTGTGGTTAAACGAAATTCAACGATGATTTGCCTAAAAGCATGATAAATGAAAACCAACCATGACTATCATGAAAGTAGAATTACATGAAATCCATCAGTGTCTTGCATGAAAGCGTAACCAACGTGATGAAAGCATAATTCACATAAGAACGTAAGACATAGTCAGCATGAAGATGAATTCAACATGAAGAAACATGGAGCAAACTTATCATGAAGGAGTATAAAACATAATCAGCATGAAAACGAAGTTAACCATGATAATATAAAAACATACTTGACATAAAAAGACTTAGTAGCTTATGAGGGGTCATGAAAAAAAAATTATGACTGTAATGAAATGAATCCAAAAATCGCTGGTGTGGACGACCATTGGTCGGTTCACAAAATAAAATTTGACATGATTTATGATTGGTGTATTTTGCATACACCTAATAACATGTTAATTTAGCATAATTATGTTGGGAATTATTTGTTAAGTGTCAAGTACCGTTAGTATATTCTAAGTAATGTTAGTGTTATGTAAGTACCGTTAGTGTTAACGCGGTACATAGTAAGTACTGCTACTTATAAAGTAAGTACTGCTATGATGATTAGGACGAATATATCTTTGTATAAGATATGTCATAGTTATAGTTAGAGTATATCTTATGTGATATACCTAAATAGTTATAATATTGATAATATATCGTCTGTGATATAATTATCTTTATAGAATATTCTAAGGTTTCTAGGGTTCCTTACTCTATAAAAGGAACATAGGTACAATGTCTTTCATGTACCTCATTCAAGTCGATTAATAAGAGAATCGAATAGTTAAAAGTAATTATGTTCTTCTGTGCTTTATAAGTTAGATTCCGCATAACTTATTTAGTGTTAGTAAGAGTGCTTAAAGTGTTTTAGTTTGATTACAAACTATTATACTAATTCTTAACAGAATATAGATCCAACCAAAGGAATCAACAAGTGGTATCAGAGCTTGTTGAGAAACTCTAAAAAAGAAGAACACGATCCCAAACACTCCACACATACCAAATCTCAATGTCTCAACCAGATGGTGATAATGCTCACTTGGATGATGCTCAGATCCCTGATCCTATTCCACAGGGACAACCACAAGTTGTGCATCCTGCACCAGCACAAGGTGCTCAAGTCGTGAATGCTGTAGCTACCTCTACACCAACACCTTCTCATACTCTGTCTGCTGTTAAACTCCCAGTTCTCAAAGGTGACAATTATGAGACTTGGGCTATGTAGATGGAACATTACTTGAATCACACATATCATACTGTGTGGCAAGTTATCAAGAATGGGAATACACCAAAGAAGCTACACTGGTTGCCAGACAATACATGCTATGTTCTACCTGCTGTGACTGCTGAGGAGGTACAAGCAGAGATCAGAGAAAGAAAAGCCAGAACTGCTTTGGCTATGGCTCTTTCTGAAGACATTCTACTAACCTTTCATCATTATAAATATGCCAAAGCTATGTGGGATGCTATAAAACTTAGATTTGGAGGCAATGGCAAATCTAAGAAAATTAAGAAGATTGTTCTTAAGCAAGAATTTGATAACTTCTCAATTACCAGTATAGAGGGAATACATGGTGGATATGGAAGGTTCAGTAAGTTGCTTATTCAGTTAGCAGTTTATGGATAAGTAATTCCTAATGAAGAAGCAAATCTAACATTCTTAAGAAGTGTTCCACCAGAGTAGAAAGCAATGGCTATGCACTTCATCACAAGAGATGATTTGGAAACAATTCTGTTTGATCATCTCTACAACAATCTTAGAGCATATGATATGGATGTGAAAGGTACTGAAGTGAAGACAGCAACTACTTCAAAGTCTAACTTGGCTTTTGTGTCAGATGGGAACAGCGGTACTTACTTTCAAAATACCGCTAGTGGATCTAGCAGCGGTACTTCACAAATACCGCTGGAGGACTTACAAGCAGTACTTATCCACAAAGTATTGAAAGCAGTCCAATAGTCTCTCAAAATCCACATGGAAGGTCTTCACCATTGTTTAGTGACAATGATGCCTTCTCATTATTTGCTGGACAAGACAACAGGCCAAGATTAACACTCAAAGACTTGTTCTAAATGGATGATGCTGATGTTGAAGAGATGGATCTTAAATGGCAAGCTGCTATGGTGTCAGTAAGATCTAATAGGTTATTCAAGAAGACTGGAAGAAAAATGACTGTTTATCCTAATGAACCATTAGGATATGACAAGTCCAAAGTTGAATGCTATAACTATGGAAGGAATGGACACTTTACAAGAGAATGCTCTAGAGATAAAGCTGAGACTAGCAATCAGAAGTCCAAAAACAGCTATAGAACCAGTCCAAGAAAACTAAAAGCTTTCCAAAAGGAAACAGCAGGAGTCCTAAAGGAACCAAATAATTGGTTACTGTAGATGGAGTGGTGAATTGGGCAGAAGAAGAAGAAGAAGAAGAAGAGCTTGGACTAATGGCTCTCTCACATGAAGATATTGAGGGGCATCTCATTGATGAATTAAAAGATAAAGGAATTGTAGATAGTGGATGCTCAAGACACATGACAGGAAACAAAGATTTTCTTGTTGAATTTGAAGAATTCAGAGGAGGTCCAGTAGCCTTTGGGGGCATCAAAGGTAGAATCACTAGTAAAGGGAAAATCAACACAGGAAAGTTGGAGTTTGAAGATGTTTTCTTTGTAAAAGAATTGAATGAGTTCAATCTCTTTTCTGTATCACAAATGTGTGATAAGAAGAACAAGGTGCTATTCACAAACAAAGACTGTTTGGTATTGTCCAAAGACTTTGAGATGCCTAAGGAATCTCAAATACTACTTAAAGTACCCAGGCAAGAAAATATGTACACCTTTAATCTTCATACTATTACTCCAACGGGTGGTATTACTTGTTTGCTAGCTAAGGCTTCTTTAGATGAGTCAAACTTACGGCATAGAAGGTTAGGTCATGTGAATTTCAAGAATCTTAACAGATTGGTAAAAAGGAATTTGGTTAGAGGTCTACCTAACAAATCTTTTCAAAATGATTTCACATGTGTCGCTTGTCAAAAAGGTAAACACCATAGAGCCTCTTGTAAGACCAAGACTGTAAACACTGTGACAAAACCTTTGCATCTCTTGCATATGGATTTATTTGGTCCAGTTTCTATCAGAAGCATTAGTCATAAGACCTTTTTTCTAGTCATAACTGATGATTATAGTAGATTCAGTTGGGTTTTCTTTTTAGCCCTTAAAAGTGAAACAAGTGAATTACTAAAGGATTTTATCACTTTAGTTGAAAAGCAGTTCACTAAACATGTTTTAATCATTAGGACTGATAATGGAACAGAATTTAAGAATGTTGATTTTGATGAATTCTGTAGGTCTAATAGAATTAAGAGACAATTTAGTAATCCTAGAACTCCACAACAGAATGGAGTAGCTGAAAGGAAGAATAGGACATTAATTGAGGCCGCTAGAACTATGCTGGCTGATTCACTTTTTCCAAATACCTTTTGGGCAGAAGCAATCAATACTGCATGTTATGTGTTAAATAGAGTCCTAGTAACTAAGCCTTAAAACAAAACACCTTATGAACTCTTGACTAATGTAAAGCCAAACATAAGTCATTTAAAACCTTTTGGGTATCATGTGTCCATACTAAATACTCTTGATTATTTAGGAAAGTTTGATGGAAAGTCTGATCCAGGATATCTTGTAGGATATTCATTGCAAAGTAAAGCATATAGGGTTTACAATTTGGCAACTAAGAAAGTTGAAGAAAATGCTCATGCCAATTTCTTAGAAAATAAACCCAATGTTCCAAGAATAGGATATGCTTGGATGTTTGATTTAGATTATCTAACTAACTCCATGAATTACTACTCTTTGCAAAAGGATTGTCAAACTAACAATGCAGGTGAGGAGTCAAGTGCAACTAATGCAGGTACTCAAGAAGATGTTTCTTCATCAAATGATGATGTTCATATCTATGTGCCCAACATGCCTACTGTTACTCCCATGTCTGCAACTCCCAAGAAGCAAACCATGCCATTAAATGATGATCAAGCCTCCCAGGAGATTCAGAGGCTTCAAGATCAAGAAAAGAATGCTACATCTGCTAATAAGCATTCAGGAGAAGAATCTTTTGAGTCACAACACTCAGCAGTACATACTATACCTAGCGGTACTTCATCTGCAAGTACTGCTAAGTCAAAATCTGCCAAATCTGTTGACTCACTAGAAGAGATTTTCCAAGCATTGGATGATGAAGACGTATATGCCAGTCCAGCTGAAGGAATCTTCTCCAAAGCTTCCTATGATGAGCAGGGTGTAGTAACTAATTTCAACTATTTGGAAACAGAAATTCCAGTCAGTTCTATTCCCACTCATAAAGTCAATAACAACCATCATACTACACAGATTATTGGTGACCCAAAATCTGCTGTACAAACCAGAAGACAACTGAAAACCAATATTGAAACTCATGCACTAGTGAGTTATGTCAAACAACAGTAGAGAACAAATCATAAAGATACTCAGCATTGTTTGTTTGCATGTTTCTTATCTCAAGTAGAGCCCAAAAACATATCTCAGGCTCTTGATGAAGAAAGTTGGGTAGATGCCATGCAAGAAGAATAAACACAATTTGAGCTACAAAATGTTTGGATTCTTGTGGATCTTCCCTCAGGTAAAAGAGTAATTGGTACTAGATGGGTCTTCAGGAACAAAAAGGATGAAAGAGGAGTTGTTGTGAGGAATAAGGCAAGACTTGTTGCTCAAGGCTATAGACAGGAAGAAGGGATAGACTATGATGAGGTTTTTGTACTAGTGGCAAGGATAGAAGCCATTAGGTTATTTTTGGCCTTTGCATCATATATGGGATTTATAGTCTATCAAATGGATGTGAAAAGTGCCTTTCTATATGGTACTATTTCAGAGGAGGTATATGTCTCACAACCTCCAGGTTTTGTAGATCCTAAATTCCCCAATAGAGTCTACAAAGTTATCAAAGCACTTTATGGTCTGCATCAAGCTCCAAGAGCCTGGTATGCAACTTTATCCAACTTTCTACTAGAACATGGATATAGGAGAGGAACCATTGACAAAACTCTGTTCATCAAGAAAAATGCCAAAGAAATCATTCTAGTTCAAGTCTATGTTGATGACATCATTTTTGGTTCTACCAAGAAGACATGGTGTGAAGAGTTTGAAGCTTTGATGCAAGGAAGATTTCAAATGAGTTCTATGGGAGAACTAACTTTCTTTTTGGCACTACAAGTCAAACAAAGGAAAGATGGAATATTTATCAGCCAAGATAAATATGTTGCTGAAATCTTAAATAAATTTTCATGTATGGATACAAGGAGTACAAGCACACCTTTTGAAGCCAAGAAATCTTTATCAAAAGATGAACATGGAGAAGGTGTTGACATTCATCTCTATAGGTCAATGATTGGTTCATTGATGTATCTTACTGCTTCAAGACCAGATATAATGTTTGCTGTGTGTGCCTGTTCAAGATTCCAAGTTCATCCAAAGGTGTCACATCTACATGTTGTGAAGAAGATTTTTAAATATCTTAAAAGTCAACCTAATTTAGGATTATTGTATCCTAGAGATTCCACCTTTGAATTGGAAGCTTACTCAGATAGTGATTATGCTGGAGAAAATCATGATAGAAAATTCACAACAGGAGGTTGTCAATTCCTAGGCAGAAGACTCATATCATGGCAGTGTAAGAAGCAAACCATTGTTGCTACTTCTACAACTGAAGCTGAATATGTAGTTGCTGCTCATTGCTGTGGACAAGTACTTTGGATTCAAAATCAATTGTTAGACTATGGGTTTAACTTCATGAACACCAAGATTTACATTGATAATGAAAGTACTATATGCATTGTCAAGAATCCAGTATTTCACTCCAAGACTAAGCATATTGAAATAAGACATCACTTTATAAGAGATGCTTATGACAAAAAGCTTATTCAAGTCTTGAAGATTCATACAGACAACAATGTAGCTGATTTGTTGACCAAGGCATTTGATGCAAAGAGATTTGAATTCTTGGTGACACACATTGGTATGCTCAACCAATAACATGCTGCATATGTTGAGGGGAGGTAATAGCTGTACAAATTTTTTTAATTTTTATTGTATAGTCTATGTTTTGTGTTTTTGATGTTATTGCAGGTTTATAGAAAAAGATAAAAATAGGTTACATGTCTAGTGGAAAGCATGAACTGGTCAAAATTGTGAGGTACCGTTGTCACTCCAAGTACCGCTAGCACAAAACCAAGTACCGCTTATGTTCCATGTACCGCTACATGTCCGTTGTACCGTTAAGGGTCTATTTTGTAAATTTGGCGGTTTCTTCGCGCTTGGGTTTGTTATTTACTTAAATACTTACTCCAATTACATAATTGATTCACCTAATCTTTTATTTTTATCTCTTGATTCTATAACCTTCATTCTAATCTTTCGATCATCAAAAATACTAATGGCTGCTTTACAAGTAATCTCTAAGCATAATTTGGTTGCGAATCTTGCTACGAATGATAACTCTCTTGGTTTCCATGAGATGATTGGTTTCCTATCTCGAAGTCATGTTCGTTTCGCACTCACTGTAAGTCCAGTTGTCTCTATACCCATTGTTCAACAATTTTGGGATACTGCTGTGTTAGGTACTCGTTTTGATCAACCTTGCATTAAGGCTAGGGTGAATCATAGGAATATATATGTCACTGAGATACTGCTACGATCAAGTTTGAGACTAAATGACGAAAATGGACTTAGTATGCTTAACAATACAGAGATTCATGATGGCCTTGCAGCCATGGGCTATGGGGGTGGTAGGGAAAGTCTTACTTTCTTTAAAGCATTATTTTCACCTCAACGGAAATTGCTTTTTCATGCTATTATTCACTGTTTAAGTTAAAAAAGTACATCTTTTGATCAAATACCTGCTGCATTGGCATCTGCTAGTATTTGTCTAGCAAATAACAGGGTTTTTAATTTTTCAAAATTAATTTTTGAAGGCATGACTAGGAATTTGGAAGGGACTAAGAAGTTCTTAATGTATCCTAGATTCATTCAGACTTTAGTTAGTGACCAAATACCTAACCTACCAGCATTAACTGATACATGGGATGTTCCTTCATTCACAAAGAGAACTTTCTCTTTCTTGACCAAACAAGGCAATGCCTTTACAGGAACAGTAACACCATTGTTTGCTCATATGTTAGCCCAACCTGCCAATCAAGAAGGTGAGGAACCTAGCAATGCTAGTGCTTCTCAGCAAACTCCTTCTCACCAGAGCTCCCACTCTCTAGAAGATTCACAATCTTCTTCTCACAATGTTGGTGTTCCACCAATCACTGAGGAGATGATCCATACACCTGCTGCTTCTATTGATGCTAGTGGTTCACCACAAGCACAAGCACCAGAGGTGGTGGATGTTGCAAATTTAACTGCTTTGTGTACAAGTTTGTCCCAACAGGTACAGGTATTGCAAAAAGAAAAGCTTGTTCAAGACAAGAAAATTGCTGAATTGGAAGCTAGCCTACTCAAGTTAAGGAACAAAGTGTCACCTTGGATGAGGCAATATAGATCTGTTCAGAAATCTGCAATCAAGAAGCAAAGATTCAAGAAACACAAGAAAAGGCAACTGAATGCAACCAAACAGGGGAGGAATAATGAAGAACAGGGAAGGAATAATGAAGAACAACCACCTTCTTCTGATAATCAGACAAGGATCTCTGGTAATGACATCAATTTTGAATTGGATGAAGATGTCATGGGGACTTATAAAGATTGAACTGGTTTAGAGACTGGTGTGGATGGACCTTCAGACATGGAGATTCAACAGCAAGACCCACAACCTACTCCAGAGGAACCACAAGTTCAAGAAATGTTGGTAACTCAGCCAGAGGAACCACAAGTTCAAGAAAAGTTGGTGAATCAGCCAGAGGAGCCACAAGTTGCAGAAACATTGGCAACTCGGCCAGAACCATCAATTCAATCACCACTTCAAGCTAATTGGAGTGCTTTCTATGATAAGTTGGAGGAAATTTCTATTCAGTTTCCTGCTCCATCACCACAAAGGAATAAATCAGATAAGACTGAAGAAGTGTAAGTTGATATGATGGCTTCTATGGAAGAAAGAGTATCTGGGGATACACAAGTGATTGAAGAAACAAGTGTGTCTAATACTGGTGAAGTCAACATTGTTGAAGATCCAAGTACTGCTAAGCCAACTAAGCCGACTGCAAGTACTGCTGACATTGTTAAAGACCCAAGTACTGCTAAGCCAACTAAGCCGATTGCAAGTACCGCTGGTGATCATCCTTCACTAGAAAGTCAAACTTCTTTTGAAGAAAATGAGACTTTAGCCCAATTGATGCTTGATTTAAAGAAGAACTTAGTTGAGAAGACTAAGCAAGCAGAAGTAGAGAAAAAAGACACAACAAGAAGTTCTTGCCACAAAGGATCAAATTCAAGGTAAGAAAGTTCAAGCTTCACACCCTACAAAAGGTATAGTCATTCAACAGCTAGCTAATGAAGATGTAGCTGCCAAGCTGAAGAAGAAGTTACCTAAGATTAATCCAAAGGATAAGGAGAAGAAGCAATTATTATCAGAATCTAAAGAAGAAAGTGATTCAGATGATGATATAAACAAAGTCATGTATAGATTTAATCAAATAGACCATGATGAGGAATTTGCTTATAGAATGCAAGCACAAATTCGTGAAAATGAATTGCAGGAAGAACTTGCAGCAAAGCAAGATTTGTTAGAAGCTAAAAGGATACAGCAAGAATGGAACATACAAGAGTATGACAGGATTCGAGCTGAGATACATGTTAATGAGCTTCTTGCAGACTTAATACAAGGGTTTAGCCTCGTATAAAATAAATTCGTTCCAAGTCTTTTCGAATTGATTACTGGTTAAAAGTGCGACTCAATTGTTCTTGGTGGAAAAATAAAAGGGTTTTGATTATCTATTTTAAACTAAAATGAAAATGTCGTTGAGTAAATAAAGATGAAAGCTTTAAAAGTTGAAAAGTAAATGACTAAAAGTTATAAAAATTTAAACTTCAAATATTAAACTAAGACAAGACAAGTTAGAGTAATGCTAAGTGAAAAGGCAGGAAAAGTAAAAATTTAAAAACTGGAAGTACAAAACCTTATCCGGAATAATATCCGGATTGTGATCAGAAGGGTTATCCGGAATAAGTTGGGAGACTTATCCGGAATGCTGGGCAAAACCCTTATCCGGAATAAATTGATGCAGCTTATCCGGAATAAGTGACAATGAAGGCTTATCCGGAATGATGAAGAAACGATGCTTATCCGGAATATTCAACTTCTGCTTATCCGGAATCTGTCTTGGAGGCGTTATCCGGAATGATGAAACGATGCTTATCCGGAATATTTCTTCTTGGGCTTATCCGGAAAAATGATTGAGAAGGCTGCTATTCGGAATCGGCAAGTAGGAGTTATCCGGAATACTATCCGGAATGAAGAAGTACACTATCCGGAATGAAGAAGTACACTATCCGGAATCTATGGCAATCTCTTTATCCGGAAAAATAATAACTTGGCTTATCCGGAATACTTGACATACACCTTATCCAGAATACTGGGGATATAGGGCTTATCCGGAATAAGAGGGTTAAGACCCTTATCCGGAATAATTGAAATGTGACTATTCAGAATATTGTAAACTAAGAGCCTATCCGGAATAAGCTATTATGAAGCTTATCCGGAATGTTCTGTTATGACCACTAATCAGAATAAAGGGGTTTAGAGAACCCGGATATCAAACAACTTAGCATATAAGCAATTCCAAAAATAAGCACATACCAAAACTTAAGCCAAAAAGATTTTAGGAAAAGGTGAATAAGCTAAAATTTAAAAAATTTTAAAACTCTAAATAAGCTAGAAATCAAAAAGCACTTTTTTATCAAAAACTTAAACTTATCAAAAGCTACTAATTTTTAAGAACTATTAATCACAAAAATTAAGAGAATAAGCACTATGATCTAAAAAGCTTATAAAATCACCAATTTAATAAGTACAACCAAAATAACTACATAATTAAATCATAAAAAAGATTAAGATAAAACTACATGATTATCAAGATTAAGTAAAAGATTAAGAAAAGTAGAATGAGAATTAAGAAAATAAGCTTGATTGATTAAAGATTAATATCAAATGATTACAAGATTAAAGTTGATAAACTTGGAAAACTAGAGAGAAGAAAACTTAAGAAAAACTTGAAAACTAAAATTAAACTACTACAAAAAATTAACCACCTAACCACCCTCCTAATGACACATTAGGAGGGTATTTATAGGAGGTGGGGAGATTACATGCTTAAGCTATCTTATTTCTTTCTTCTCGTCTCGACTCGACTTAATTTATTTGTCTTTCTCGACGTCGTCTCGAGATTAGTCGATATTAGTTTAACTTGTCTTATAATTTTCTTCTATAATTAGACTTGAGTTCTTCGACTTAATTAAACTTCCGTCTTTAGACTTTTTCTTTGATAAATCTTCAGAATTGGCCTTGGACTTCCGTTCTTTTTGCATTCTCGGTCTTTCGACTTCGTCTTTAGTCTTTTTCTTCGATAAAAGACCGTGATAACCCATGTTTTCTTCCTTTTGCATCTTTTGGTCCTAAAACACAATAAAAACACAAACCACGCATAATTCCGACTTTTACGACATAAAATACACGTTTTGGTCTTGTTATTATTGGAAATAAGTGGTAAAAGGATAAGTGTTTTCACACTTATTAAATCCCCTACACTTGACCATTGCAATGTCCTCATGCAATGCACTAATTTCAAAGCACGGTTTACATTTTTCATCATAGAAAACCCACCTTGGCCTTTATTAAATACTAAACACTAAGAAAACTAAAAGAACAAAACAAGCAAGAAATCAAAGACTTACATTGGGTTTTTGGTTGTCATGAATGTTCATCATTCTCAAGTTTCACGTTCCCCATACCAAGCTTAAAAACGAGATCATTGTTATTATAAGTTAGCAAACTAACACGAACTCATGTGGCCCAATTATTCACTTAGACTCCCTTATTCCTAGGTGTATCTCTTATATTTTAATGTTGTCTTGAATGATCACGAGGATGCATTGTTTGACTTATTTCGATAGTTATTTAAGCTGAAAACAAAGTGGGACGATTTAATCAATAGTTAGCTAAAGGACAAAATCTTTTAAAACTGCTTCTCGGGACCTCATAAAGTTCATATCTTGGCATAACTCGCTTCACGATTTGAGACCTTTCTCGGCCTGATATTTGGCAGCGACTTCATACTTCAAATCTTTGAGAGACGGTCTTGAAATTATGGTCTTCTCTTCATAATAGAAATTTCTTCACTTGAAGTTTTGAGAGATTCTTCATATTTGGACCACGACTTCTTCATTTTTCTCCAATCTTTATTTTGGACTTTGATATACAACGATCCGCCTCCTTTTAGGACTTGGATCTATTTATCCTCATACCTTGCTAGGGTCTTTTCGGATAGACTTCTCCATGATCTTTTGGGGAGTACTTGCTTTTCGTCGTGTGTCTCGATCCTTCATATTGATCTTTGATAAATGATTCTTCACATCACTTTTGGATCTTTAGCAACAAAATGTAGCCCTCATGCCTTGTTAGGGCCTTTTCAGACTCGCCAATCTTCGCATCCCGCTTCAATAAGTTATGCCTTGGCTATGAACTCTAATTAATACCGAGCAACTTTTAAACGATCTTGTGCTAGAAGCTAAGTAACTTTTCAAATCGTACAACCTTATTTATTTCAGATAAATTTATTAGCAAGCGATTGGAGAATAGGCTTATAATCAACTCACATAAATTCACTAAAGAATACCAAACTTATAATTGAATCTATCATCTCTCGTTCTCCACAATTTAAAATCTCAAGGAATGAGACTCGTGGATGCTTAGCCAATTAAATCAAAATTTTGGGTTTTCGAGTCATCTATAGGAGCTTGCAAACTCTTAGACTTTTTCAAGTTTAGAAATCGCATTTTAAAGTTCCCTTGATAAACAACTCTCTAGGATCAATTATAGGAACTTGCGAAAAGTTCTTGTTCTTAACCCGTGAGAGTTAAGACCTTCGCGTTTTAAAGTTCCCTATATAAAATCCTAGCAAAACTTGACTTAAACACGTTAAGGATACTAGCTAGAGTAAACTTAGATAAGTAAACTCGGGTTGAGTCAAAATATTCACGACTTTGAAAAATTTAAAACCACTTTATTAAACTTTTATTTTAGCAAGGAAGGCAAATAACGATAACAAAGGAAAATACTACTATATTACTAGGCCAAAATAGATTAAAAATTTTGAAAAATGTTGAAAAATTAAATTTTCCGGTTAAAATGAGGACAAATTCATGGAAAAGACCACTTACTTCGATAGAAGTCCCCCTACACTTGATATAAACATTGTCCTCAATGTTTAAGCATGTGGGAGTAAACTCCCCTACACTTAGGACATTGTGCACTTTGTTTAAATCTTGCTAAGGAAAGGACAACTATAGTGATTTCAATGTGTACATATCAGATATGAAATATTGAATCACGACAGTTTAGGATAGAACCGGGAAGACGGGTACACGGGATCATGGTTCGTCAAAAGTCATCGAGAATGGATCTTTGAAGCTTTAATCCCTGCACATCATAAGAAACAAGACAACAAACACATACGGGGATCCCCCTACACTTATTAGGAAAACGGTAAAGGATAGATCAACGGGTTGCCTCCCGAGAAGCGCTTGTTTTTGTTCACCGAGTCACGAGCCTGACTCGACCCAAAACTAGTTCATGAGAAACGTGGTGAGGGATGGAATCATCTCATGAGAGATGTCCTCACCAAAGTACAACTTCACACGCTGGCCATTCACCTTAAAATTGGGCCCATTTGGCTGAGAAAGCTCAATGGTGCCATAGGGAAAGACTTTGGCGATGGTGAATGGACCAGACCAGCGGCTCTTCAACTTGCCCGAGAAGATCTTCAACCGAGAGTTAAAAAGTAAGACTTGATCACCAACGTGGAACTCTCGGTTCTTAATCCTTTCATCATGGATGATCTTGGTCTTCTCCTTGTAGATCAGTGAGTTCTCGTAAGCTTCATTCCTTAGTTCATTAAGCTCGTTGAGTTGAATTTTCCGAAGATCACCGGCTTTGTTGATGTCGAAGTTAGCCCACTTCAAGGCCCAGTATGCCTTATGTTCCAGCTCAATAGGGAGGTGGCATGCTTTCCCGTACACAAGACGATAAGGTGTACAACTGATCGACGTCTTATAGGCGGTACGGAAAGCCCACAAAACATCATCTAACTTATCGGCCCACGAGGCACGATGCTCTCCCACAGTATGCTCAAGAATTCGCTTTAATCCACGGTTAGATATCTCGGCTTGACCATTGGTTTGAGGATGATAAGCGGTGGAAAGACGGTGATTGACACCGTACTTAGCCATGACTCTTGCGAATTGATCATTGCAAAAATGAGTCCCGCGATCACTGATTATAGCACGAGGAACACCGAATCGAGCAAAAAGTTGCTTCAAAAAGTTCACAACCACCCTCACATCGTTGTAGGGAGAGCCTTAGCTTCAACCCATTTAGAAACGTAGTCAATGGCTACGAGGATGTACTTGTTCCCTTGAAATGATGGAAATGGCCCCATAAAGTCGATGCCCCATACATCAAAAATTTCACATTCTTGTATGAAATTTTGAGGCATCTCATCTTTACGTGTGATCTTGCCTTGTCTTTGGCAAGCATCACAATGTTTAACTATATCGTGAGCGTCACGATAAATGGTGGGCCAATAAAATCAAGAGTCGAATACTTTCTTCGCGGTGTAATTGGGACCAAAGTGACCACCGATGGGTCCTTTATAGCAAGCGTCAAGGATTTGTACCGCTGCCGGCCCATCGACACATCGACGAATGACAAGATCCGCACATTGTTTGAAGAGGTAAGGGTCGTCCCATAAATAATGTTCAATATCTTTAAAGAACTTTTTCTTTTGTTGGGACGTTAACCCTTCCTTGAGAATTCTACCCGCTAAGTAGTTTGCAATGTCCGCAAACCACGGGGTGTCATCAAGATTTGGATTGATAGACATTAAGGCTTCAAGGGGAAAAGAGTCATTGATCTCTTGATTCAGATGATCCCCTTGATAAGGATCCTCAAGTCTACTTAGATGATCCACGGCTAGGTTTTTCGCGCCCTTCTTGTCACAAATTTCAATGTTGAATTCTTGAAGGAGCAAAACCCAACGAAGAAGTCTTGGTTTAGAATCTTGCTTAGTCAACAAGTACTTCAACGCGGAATGATCGGTATACACGATGGTAGTGGAAAGAACAAGATAGGGGCGGAATTTCTCAAAAGCATACACTACAGCTAAAAGCTCTTTTTCGGTAGTGGTATAATGCAATTGAGCCCCCGTCATAGTCTTGCTAGCGTAATGGATTGGTTGGAAGTGTTTGTTCGCTCTTTGGCCCAAAACCGCTCTAATAGCAAAGTCGCTAGCATCACACACCAACTCAAAAGGTAGCTCCCAATTAGGGGTAACCAAGACCGGTGGCTTAGTTAGCTTATTTTTAAGAAGATTAAAGGATTCAAGACACTCTTTGGAAAAGATGAAAGGAGTACCTTTTTCCAAGAGGTGGGTCATCGGGCGAGCGATTTTAGAAAAATCTTGAATGAATCGACGATAGAATCCCACATGACCAAGGAAACTTCTCACACCCTTCAAGGTTGAAGGTGGAGGTAATTTGGCTATGACATCCACTTTAGCACGGTCAACTTCAAGACAGGCTTTTGAGATTTTATGTCCAAGCACAATGCCTTCTTTTACCATGAAATGGCATTTTTCCCAATTTAGAACAAGGCGAGTGTCTTCACACCGCTTAAGCATGCGTTCCAAATTCGCAAGGCAATGAGAGAAAGAATCACCATAAACCGAGAAATCATCCATGAAGACTTCCATAGTTTCTTCAACCATGTCATGGAAGATAGCCATCATACACCTTTGAAATGTCCCAAGGAGCATTGCATAAGCCGAAAGGCATTCTTTTATAAGCAAATGTTCCGTAAGGACAAGTGAATGTGGTTTTCTCTTGGTCTTTGGGATCGATGGAAATTTGAAAATACCCGGAGAAACCGTCTAAAAAACAGTAATAGTCATTACCCGCTAGATGTTCAAGCATTTGGTCCATGAAAGGAAGGGGAAAATGATCCTTTCTCGTAGCATCATTGAGTTTGCGATAGTCTATACAAACTCTCCACCCTGTAACGAGACGAGTAGGAATCAACTCGTTGTTTTCATTGGGCACAACGGTGATTCCGCCTTTCTTAGGCACACAATGGACGGGACTAACCTATGGTGAATCCGAGATAGGGTAGATCATTCCCGCATCAAGAAGTTTGATAACCTCTTTTTTGATAACGTCATGGATCTTAGGATTCACCCTTCTTTGGCTTTGAATAGTGGGTTTAAAGTCATCCTCCATGAGAATTTTATGTGTGCAAAAGTGAGGATCAATTCCACGAATATCGGAGATTTTCCAAGAAATCGCTTTCTTGTGATTCTTCAGCATGGCGATAAGTCGAGATTTTTCTTCCTCTTTCAAGTCCTTTGCGATGATGACGGGTGACTTCTTGTTGTCTTCTAGGAAAACGTACTCGAGATGAGATGGTAAGTCCTTAAGCTCTAAATCCGAAGGATTTTTGATGGAAGGCGTAGTTAAATTCGGTTCATCGATAGAGATATCCTTAGGAGATGGTGGAGAAATATGCTCCTCATTGAGAAGTTTCTCAATGGTACGAATGTCTTCATCCCAATTGGAGGGAGAATCGTCATATTTTAAGTCCACATCTCCCAAAGTTGCTTCAAATTCTTTCAAGATGAAATCACTTTCTCCAAATGGAGTTAGTGATGGAGCAATAGAGGCAACGGTCTCAACAATGGGAAGAGATGAAGAACCACTTTTACAAGCGTCTTTGAAATGTTCTTCACAAGCCTCATCAAGAACGTCAATGAAATTAACACTCTCGTTTTCAGAAGGTTGCTTAGAAAGTTTTCCCATGTTGAAGACGATTTTATCGTCACCAACTCTCATGATTAATTCGTCCGCGGCTACATCAATGAGAGTGCGACCGGTCCTCAGGAATGGACGTCCAACGATTAATGGAACACGGGGGTCCATCTCGTAGTCAACGACAACAAAATCCGTCGGAAAGGTGAATTTGTCGACACCAACGAAGACATCTTCGGCTATCCCCACTGGATAAGCAACCGTACGGTTAGCTAATTCCAAAGTCATTCGTGTGGGGACTAGCTCGGGTAGAGACAATTGTTTCCAAATTCTTAAAGGCATTAAGTTTATACTAGCACCTAGATCGGCTAGGGCCATACAATTCTCTACCCCGGGGAAGTTGCAAGGAATCAAGAAACGACCCAGATCACCAAGTTTGGTGGGTAATTTCCTTAAGAGCACTGCAGAGAAATTCTCATTAAGTTGGGTCTGAGCAATATCGAGAAGTTTTTCCTTATCACTTAAAAGGTCCTTAAACATCTTAGCATACTTGGGCATGTGAGCGAGAGCCTCAGCAAAGGAGATATTGAAATTCAGTTGTTTAAACATTTTAAGAAAGTTAGAAACCTGAATATCATCCTTGTTCTTTAATTTCTCTTTCCTCAACCTCGAAGGATAAGGTATATTGGGTTGAGATGAAGGCTTTGGAATGGAATTCTCACTCACATCCTTGGGTGGTGGAGGGGTGGAAGTAGAAGGTGTGGTATTAGAGAAGTAGAAGTTGGAGGAATTGGAGAAATAGAATGTGGAGGAATTTGAGAAGTAGACTTGTTTTCCTTTGTCACAATCACCGGTGTAGGTGTAGGAAGCTCGGGTTCCTTAAAACCTTTTCCACTGTGAGTGGTGATTGCTTTCATCTCCCCTCTTGGATTAGCAACGGTGTTACTCAGAAGAGAACCCGAACTAGAGGCTTGATTACTTGGGGAAAAACTAGCCATCATGTTCCTTAAGTCATTCGTTTGACTTGCCAAAGTGTTTCGCATATCAGCTCGAAGATCGTTTCCTTGTTTCACCATATCTGCTTTCAAGTTGAGCATTTCCCGCTGAAGATTTTGCACTATCGCATCATTAGTCCTCATGTAAGTTTCAACCTCTTGGTGTAATGCAGTGGGTTGGTTGGGAGGAGCATGGTAGGCAGGTGGTTGATAAGCAGCTTGTTGGTAAACTTGGTTGTTTCTTTGAGGTGGATATGGGTTTCTTTGGTTTTGATATTGATTTGGAGCACGTGGTTGGTTTTGATTGTTGCGATTAAGGTTGTTTGGGTTTTGTGGGGGAAAATCGGGTGGTGAGAGAAAGTTGTTTGAGCGATAGCTGAGCAAGTTGCGGTCACCTTGAGGACGTGCTTGATAGCTTCCTGTAGAATAGGTACCGTTGGCGGCATACACATTTTCCGGATTGTCATGAGTCGAAGGACAATCGGTGTATGAGTGAGATCCCCCGCATATTTCACATGATTGAGTCATAGCATTAACTTGGGCATTGATAGCTTTGGTGTTGTTGGCGGTTTGGAGAGCAAGTGATTCAACAAGCGTAGTGAGCTTATCAATTCTCTTGTCGCTCTCATTAGTGCTAGCACTAGCCACATTGGTCCGAACACTCTTGGTTTGCACTCTAGACTTGTTCTCAATAATATCCCAAGCGGCATTAGCAGACTTAACCAAAATGTTACCCCCTGAGGCACTATTTAGTGAATCTTGGTCATTCATGCTTAAACCATTGTAAAAAGTATTGATTTGATGTACTTTTTTTAAACCATGTTGTGGACACTTTCTTAAAAGTTCCTTAAAACGGTCCCAAGATTCACTAAATGTCTCACCGTACTTTTGTTCAAAGGTAATTATTTCATTCCGCAAAGCGGTAGTACGTGATGGTGGGAAAAAGAAGTTGATGAATTTGGTCTCTAAATCCGTGCACGTAAGAATACTTTGTGGCGGTTCCTTATCAAGCCAATGTCGGGCTTGTCCCTCTAAGGAGAAAGGAAAAAGTTGCAAGCGAATTACCTCCTTTGAAACCCCATTATACTTAACCGTATTAGTGAGTTGGAGAAACCTTTTAATATGATCATGAGGATCATCAATTGAACGCCCCAAGAAGGGTTGAGCAGAGACCATTTGGATGAAGCCGGATTTAAGCTCAAAGTTGTTGGCTCCAATCTCGGGTATGACAATAGCATCGGTGTTGCCCTCTACGTGCGATTGCAAAAGCTCGATCATTGGTTGATTGTCCATGGTGACAATAGGTGGAGTAATGACTTCGGCTTGAGCTTCTTTCTTCTTACGAGCACGAGTACGCATGCACACCTACAAAAGGAAAAGTAAAATAGACAAGAAATATTTTTGGTTTTTTATGTTTTTCTATTTTTTTATTTTTTTGTATTTTTGAAATTTTTTTAATTTTTAAGGATTTTTGAAAATTTTAAAGCAAGGAAAATAACGTTCAAAGATGAACGGATCCCAAAATCCAACGCGTCTCTCACTAAAAACCGTTAATCTTAACGAAAAGAGCCGGCAGCGGCGCCATTTAATACAAGGGTTTAGCCTCGTATAAAATAAATTCGTTCCAATTCTTTTCGAACTAATTACTGGTTAAAAGTGCGACTCAATTGTTCTTGGTGGAAAAATAAAAGGGTTTTGATTATCTATTTTAAACTAAAATGAAAATGTCGTTGAGTAAATAAAGATGAAAGCTTTAAAAGTTGAAAAGTAAATGACTAAAACTTATAAAAATTTAAACTTCAAATATTAAACTAAGACAAGACAAGTTAGAATAATGCTAAGTGAAAAGGCAGGAAAATTAAAATTTAAAAACTGGAAGTACAAAACCTTATCCGGAATAATATCCGGATTGTGATCAGAAGGGTTATCCGGAATAAGTTGGGAGACTTATCCGGAATGTTGGGCAAAACCCTTATCCGGAATAAATTGATGCAGCTTATCCGGAATAAGTGACAATGAAGGCTTATCCGGAATGATGAAGAAACGATGCTTATCCGGAATATTCAACTTCTGCTTATCCGGAATCTGTCTTGGAGGCGTTATTCGGAATGATGAAACGATGCTTATCCGGAATATTTCTTCTTGGTCTTATCCGGAAAAATGACTGAGAAGGCTGCTATTCGGAATCGGCAAGTAGGAGTTATCCGGAATACTATCCGGAATGAAGAAGTACACTATCCGGAATGAAGAAGTACACTATCCGGAATCTATGGCAATCTCTTTATCCGGAAAAATAATAACTTGGCTTATCCGGAATACTTGACATACACCTTATCCAGAATACTGGGGATATAGGGCTTATCCGGAATAAGAGGGTTAAGACCCTTATCCGGAATAACTGAAATGTGACTATTCAGAATATTGTAAACTAAGAGCCTATCTGGAATAAGCTATTATGAAGCTTATCCGGAATGTTCTGTTATGACCACTAATCAGAATATAGGGGTTTAGAGAACCCGGATATCAAACAACTTAGCATATAAGCAATTCCAAAAATAAGCACATACCAAAACTTAAGCCAAAAAGATTTTAGGAAAAGGTGAATAAGCTAAAATTTAAAAACTTTTAAAACTCTAAATAAGCTAGAAATCAAAAAGCACTTTTTTATCAAAAACTTAAACTTATCAAAAGCTACTAATTTTTAAGAACTATTAATCACAGAAATTAAGAGAATAAGCACTATGATCTAAAAAGCTTATAAAATCACCAATTTAATAAGCACAACCAAAATAACTACACAATCAAATCATAAACAAGATTAAGATAAAACTACATGATTATCAAGATTAAGTAAAAGATTAAGAAAGGTAGAATGAGAATTAAGAAAATAAGCTTGATTGATTAAAGATTAATATCAAATAATTACAAGATTAAAGTTGATAAACTTGGAAAACTAGAGAGAAGAAAACTTAAGAAAAACTTGAAAACTAAAATTAAACTACTACAAAAAATTAACCACCTAACCACCCTCTTAATGACACATTAGGAGGGTATTTATAGGAGGTGGGGAGATTACATGCTTAAGTTATCTTATTTCTTTCTTCTCGTCTCAACTCGACTTAATTTCTTTGTCTTTCTCGACGTCGTCTCGGGATTAGTTGATATTAGTTGAACTTGTCTTATAATTTTCTTTTATTATTAGACTTGAGTTCTTCGACTTCATTAAACTTCCGTATTTAGACTTTTTATTCGATAAATCTTCAGAATTGGCCTTGGACTTCCGTTCTTTTTGCATTCTCGATCTTTCTACTTCGTCTTTAGTCTTTTTCTTCGATAAAAGCCCGTGATAACCCATGTTTTCTTCCTTTTGCATCTTTTGGTCCTAAAACACAATAAAAACACAAACCACGCATAATTCCGACTTTTACGACATAAAATACACGTTCTGGTCTTGTTATTATTGAAAATAAGTGGTAAAAGGATAAGTGTTTTCAAACTTATTGAGACTCATTGATAGCTGAATAGAGAGATGCATATGATGAAGAAGAGAAATCAAAATTGATTGATGATCTGGTAAGGGAGCAACAAAGATTCTTTGCTGAAAAGAGAAGAAAAGAAAAGATTAAGCCTCCAACTACTATGCAGATTAGAAATCAGATGATGAACTTTCTAAAGAAAGTTAAAGGATTTACTCATATTCAGCTGGTCAATAAGAATTTTGAAGAAATCAAGACTTTGTAAGAGGACTGAATTGAATTTTGTTGAGATTGGATCTAAGGCAGACAAGAAAGCTGTTGAACAATTCAAGAAACATCTGCAACCACAAAGATAATTTGGTAGTACTCCTAGAATTGAGCAAGGTACTGCTGAACCTACAAGTACATCTCCACCTATCAAGACCACTTATGTGAGGAAGAATAGAAAGGAGAAAGTAAGTTCAAGGGAGGAAGAGACTGCTCAAATAATGAATACAGGAGTTGAAACTCAAGGTATTGCTCAGAATGAAAATGTACAAGCAGGACATACACAGTCAACAGTACATACAACATTACATATACTTAAGGATGATCCTTTGGAGTTATATCTAACTAGTGAGAATGAGGAGATTCTCGATGTTGCTGAAGTTCAAGAGATTCAAGAGTGTTTGGTCAGTTCTTTGGACCATCAAAAACCACCTTGGACTTATAAAGTGTAGCCCTTGCCTTCTACTTTTGACACGGCCACGAAGCCGTCTCTAGAGGTGCCTCCAACTCTTGAACTAAAACCTTTGCCATCCAATCTCAATTATGCTTTTCTAGGTCATAATAATACTTTACCGGTTATTGTTGCTTCTGATCTTTCTAAATCACAAGAGGAAGCACTTTTAAAAGTGCTTTCCAAGTATAAAGCAGAAGTGGGGTGGACAATTGCAGACTTAAAAGGGGTCAGCCCTTCATTATGTATGCATCGGATTGTTACGGACCCAGATATTAAGCCAGCAAGAGATGCGTAAAGGCGTCTAAATCCTAATATGAAAGAGGTAGTGAAGACGGAAGTTCTTAAATGGTTAGATGCTGGTATCATCTATCCCATCTCGGATAGTAAATGGGTAAGCCCCACTCAAACGGTGCCTAAAAAGGCCGAAATCACCGTTGTGGAAACCGGGAATGGGGAAACACTCACAACCCGACCAGTTACTGGGTGGAGAGTTTGTATAGATTACCGTAAGCTGAATAATGCCACATCTAAAGATCACTTCCCACTACCTTTCATTGATCAAATAGTTGAGAAGCTTTCTGGTAAGAAGTTCTATTGCTTCCTGGATGGGTACTCCGATTATAATCAAATACCCATCCATCCTGATGACCAGGACAAAACTACGTTTACATGTCCTTATGGGACATTTGCATTTTGAATAATGCCTTTTGGCCTGTGTAATGCACCCGCTACCTTTCAGCGGTGCATGATGAGTATCTTTTCTGACATGGTTTGAGAATCTGTAGAGATATTTATGGATTATTTTTTCATCTTTGGTCAATCCTTTGAAAGCTGCCTTGATCAGCTTGAAAGTGTGTTAAAAGATGCACCGAAACTAATCTGGTGTTGAGTTAGGAGAAGAGCCATTTCATGGTTCGAGAGGGAATTTTATTAGGGCATGTTGTGTCTGAAAAGGATTTGAGGTTGACTGTGCCAAAGTTCAAGTAATTTCAACCCTTCCTCCTCCCACTACCATCGAAGGTGTGCGATCTTTTCTTTGTCATGTCGGGTTCTATAGGCGATTTATTAAAGATTTTAGTGCAATATCAAAGCCTTTTTGTAATCTACTCTTAAAAGATGCACACTTTGACTTTAATGAATCGTGTCTTAAAGCATTCAACATGCTTAAGCAAAAGCTTGTAGAAGCCCCTATTCTACAGTCACCTGATTGGTCGAAGCCTTTCGAGATCATGTGTGATGCGAGTGATTATGCCGTTGGGGCAGTTTTGGGACAACGGGTTGATAAGAAACCCGTTGTAATCTTTTATGCTAGTAAGACTTTTTCAGAAGCTCAAATGAATTACACTACTACTAAAAAAGAGTTGCTAGCAGTGATTTTTGCTCTTGATAAGTTTAGGTCATATATTTGGGGGCTGATATGAGTGATTTTACTCATATCGATTGTAGCTTAAAACAAACAATAAATGCATAAAACCTTTGAAAATGGCCTTGTATATGCTTGTTTTGTTTGTTTCGTGTGTGTAGGTACCAAGTTCACGAAAACCGGTGAAACCGACACGAGATTTGAAGGATTTTGTCAAAAGTCAAACAATGAATCAATTTTAAGACGGGATTCGAGTTTTATCAAAGTTATTGGGCCTTGGTTGGACCCACGTGTGTGTATTGGGCCTAAAAGCACAATATTGGAGTTTAAAAAGTTATTATTTGAAAATAAGCCCATTAGACCCATGTATCAATTAAATGGAACGAATGGAATGTTGTTAATCCTTTTTGGGTCCATTAAAAGCCCAACCAAAAGCTAAACGGTGAAAGAAAGGAGTTTATTAACTCTTTTAGTCAACATAGCTTGGTCAAACGAAACTACACAAAGAAAAAAAAAAGAACGAGAGAAAGCAGAAGAGGAAAAAAAAGATGAATGCAGCCACTCAAGAACCCTAATTTTTAGGGGTTTCTTCAAACCAGGACGCGAGTTTAATTTACGCAGGAATTTCAGAGTATTAAGGCAAGCGTGGACTACACAAAGATTCCAAGAGTGAGGCATCCACGTGGCTCAAGGACGCGTCACATCTCGTCTCTTATTGGTCTTATCCCTGTCATTCAACTAAGGTACCAATAAGAAACGTCCAGGTCCGCAGCAATTAACTCACATCTTTCACACGTTGGCAATCTGTGTGAGTTTGGACGTTTTACAACCCTTGGATGATTAACTGACAAGAGAGAGAGTGGAGATACCTCATCCGAAGGCTCAGGATCAATCATCACCAACAACCCACACATCTCTCGTTCGCTATAAAAAAACCCTTTTTCCCTGTATTTTCACTATCCCTTTTTTCTTTCTTAGTTATAATGATAGATTTAAATTAGTTTTTTGTAATTTTCTTTAATATTGTAACCCTTGTTTTGATTTAATGAAAGATTAAATTTGCAGTTTAAATTCTTACTGTCTTGTGTTTTATAATTTTTATAATTAATTGCGAATCTAATTTTCTTAATATTGTTATAACCATTAATCATTAAAAGAAGATCATTCTATATCTTATTGAAATGATGAGAGATTAGGGATTATAAATATTTATTCTACTGGATAAATATTATAAACAATTGCTGTTAGACGAAATGGGGTTCGATTTCATTGCTGCTGGATCGAAAAGTTATATGGTTGTTTGAGGTAATATTCTTGGTTCGGTGAATGGTGGTGAATAAGGCGGTCTTGATTCGGTCTAAAATCCGCTCAGCGCGCGATTTCTGCCCAAAGGTTTTTGACAAAAAGGTTTAATCCATTTTATTTTTAAGTTGTTAACATTATTTAGTTTAATCTGTTTAGATGTTTAATTGGATTAAAATCTAGATGGATTAGAGTTTTATGATTACATATATGTTTGTTTTAGTCTTAAGGTAAATTATTTCTACTTAATTGATTATTGTTGTTTATGCTAGTCTGTGGAGATTGATTTTCATCATTTGTTTAATAAATCTGTTTATCTGTTATAATGTTCAGCTGTAATTTAATCAGTTTGGTTATATTTATTGAAATAGATTTTTTAAGTGACGATATGAAATCTGGTATTGGAGTTTTAGGATCTTGATTAATCTGAATCTGATAGGGCTTAGGATTTGTCTTAGTTCGTTTTCCTTGTTACCCTGTTTTCATTGCTTTGGATTGAGTTTGAGCTTGATATCTTACTAGTTTGGGTATTTTTAATTTCTGGTTAGTTAATTGTTCTTCATCAGTTAGGATCACGGTTTATGTTGGTAAATTGTCACTGCCATTGGTGTCTGATTATTTTTGCTTGTCAATTCAAGAGCTGTCGTTTATAGCTTGTTCAAACGGATCTGTCACAATGTGTGCTTTTGATATGCTGTGTATTTGAATTATAAGATCTTTGTTACTGATTAAGAATGCTATTAAAGTGAGGAACAAAGTCTGTTATTAGTTAATTTTGAGATTTAAATGTGTAAGTGCTAAGAATCGAACTAGCATTCTGCCTAGTTTCTCATCTGAAATCTGTTCGGGTATAGTTTATACATTATATGTAATTTGCTTATTTTGGTATATTGAGTATTGACTCTTGCTGCGTTAATTTACCTTTCTGATTTTGTTGCAAGATGGATGTTCCTGTGCATTCACTTGAAACTGGAATTGAATTCATTTTAGCTGATAGACTTTTAATTAATCTTACGTTTCTGAGTTCTTTGCCTTACTGAATTTTTATTGTGTGAATTGCCATGTTTGATTTAGTGTTGATTTTTCTGAATGGATTTACTATATTTACTGTATGTTATTAATATGATTTGAGTTTCTGTATGTTAATTGGGTTTCTGCTATATCTGATTGTGATTTAAGTTATTATTACTGCCGGTAATACTACTGTGCGTTTTGGGGGAGTTAGTTTTGTAATTTCATTCATAGTCAATTTTTGTTTAAAAATTTTAATTACCAAAAAAATGTCCCTAATGGGACTCGAACCCGAGACCTCTCGGTTATCAACCCAACGCCTTAACCATTGGGGCCAAGCTTACTTTCTGTTAGAGTATTACTTATAGTAATTAATAAATGTTTTCTTTAAACTGATATTTTAAAATAATCGTATATTAGCATTTTGATTTGTTTTTTTTATCACGTTTATATTTCAAAACGTTTAATATTTTTATCAATAATTTAGTTTGTAAATTTTTATTAAATTAGTTTTTAAATAGAATTTATAAAAATAAAAATAAAATAAATAGATAAATAAATAAAAGATTCTTAAATTGTCTCGATTAGCTTGTCTTTAATTTTTAGTTTCGTCATTTAATTTTTCAAATCATAGAGTTTTAGATAGAACGTTTTTATTTAAATTTAATTCGAGGTTTACGATTCATGCAATTTAGGATTAAAAATCGTAGGATTAATTTTAGTTTAAAAACCAAAAACCAAATTCGAATCAATTGTCCAAATCAAAGCAAAACGTCTCAAATTCACTCGATCTTCGTGTACAACGAACTTGGTTCACCCACGTGTTTAATTGAATCCGTCTTTGGTAATTTTAGACTATTACTTTTTCCTAAAGGTAATTTTCTAATTTACCCTATAACGTATCTTAATTATCACATATACTATCACGATCACATCAAAAATTTTGGCGCCGCTGCCGGGGATCTTGTGTACGATTCGTTTCGTGGAGATTTGTTGATCATTGATTTGAAGACCCTTTCCGTCCTCGGAAGGTTTTGTTATTTTCTTATTATAGTATGTATCGATTTTATAAAAAATACCAAAAATAATCTTCTTAATCCTCTATCATGTTTAATTCTTTTTCTCGTCACCCTCTAAATTTTAATTCTTCCTTCGTCGATTGTGTTGGGTGTGGAGAACCGTTATATGGTTTTTTACCATGTCGGTGGTGTACGTGTGAGCGTTGTGGAAATGACTTACGTCACGATTTACAAGTTGGATTTTGTCCTTCTTGTAATGAAATTACTTCATGTGGAAATCCGAATTTTTCAAATAATTCTCTCGATTTCAATCCACCTCCACACCCCACATACGAGACACCCTCGTGTGAGTTTTGTGGACACAATTCTCATTTTGGTGATGATTGTTCGCATCGATTCTCGCTTAATTACGAGCAAGAACCGAGCTACAATCAAAACTTTAATGATAATTGTTATCCACAAGATTTACCGAGTTTATCACAACAATATCTTTGTTGTGAGTATTGTGGAGGTCCTCACGAGAGTTTTTGTTGTCAACCGATGGATCAAAATTTTTATGAGCCTAATCCTTGCTATAATTCGATTCCTTCCGGTTTTGACCAATCTCCACAATATTCTTTCAATATTGAACGACTTGAAACAATTTCCCAACAAATAATTCGAGAGAAAGAACGAGCTCAAGCGGAAGCAAAATACCTTGCTAATCGTGAACTCGAGCGTTTTCTTCTTATTAACGATGACGAGGATAGTGGTATTTCTTTGAGAGATCTTATTGCTCTACATCCTTCGTCTAGTGCAATCGTACTTCCTTTTCATGTCTTGTCGGCTAAGGAGCCTGAGGATTCTCCCATCCTAGATGACGAGGAAATCTCTCATGACATCACCACTCCTATTCATGATTCTTCCATCGTGGAACCCGAAAATTCTCTAAGCAAGGGGGACGAGCTTATTAGCACTATTCCGGACACGGAATCGGACGAAGTAATAAAGTCTAGTGTTGAGATTCTTGTCCAAAACCCAAGAGAGTTTGACGGTATTTCCAATGAGATGTGTGATTTGCCACATTGTGATGACTCGACTTCTTCCATTCACTTTGCTATTTTCTCCAATTCTAATGATGAAAATTATGATGGAAATGAAGATTTTGAGAATGATTCTACTTCTAGTGAATTTTCTAATGAGGAGTTCTCCGATGAACTTTCTTATAAAGATGATATTTATGACTCGGATTTTGAGGGGTTTACCGATGAACCTACTTTTCTTCACCCATTTCCACCGGGAAATGAGGATGATAGTGATCCGGTTTTTGAGAAGTTCACCTTTGAACTTGCTCCTTTAGACCCATTTCCACCGGGAAATGAGGTTGATTTGAATATTCCGATCCTTGAGAAGTTCACCGATGAACTTACTCATTTAGATATAGAAGACGTGGTTCTTCGTGAGAAGTTATCAAAGTCTATCTTATCATATCTAAGATCGAGGCTTTGAATTCCAAGCCTATTAGAAAGTCTTTCTCTCCATCTCCTATTCCCGTTGAGGATAGTGATCCGCTTATAGAGGAGATTGACACTTTTCTTGCTTCTAATGATTCGATACCACCAGGTGTTGATGATATCGACCCGGAGGGGGACACTCTCTTTTTAGAGAATTTACTTGATGATGATTTCGTCCCAAGTCCTCCTCCCACCCACTTTGACCTTAATGTGCGGGTTTTTCATGTGACTCATATTGAGTATCATGACCCGATTGATCACATTCCTAAGGGTGAAATGGTCGTTAAAGTAAAGAATGTTGATTCCATTATGGATGAAACTTTTATCCCACCATTACCATGTGCTTTATATGATCTTGGATTAGCATGGGGGGACGAAACCGTGTTATCTTTTCCTTTCTCCACCGAGGACGAGGTATTCGATCCCGGAATCGTTGATTTAGGTAAATCTCGGCCTTTCACCGATGTAATAATTGAAAGACTTTTTAATCATCTTGGTGCGAGTTTATCTCGTGGAGCATGTTATATTCATTCCATTTGTGATTTATATCTCTTTTTGGAGATTTGTGTTGGAGTTTTATCCTTTCGTTTGTCATCCGACAACGAGGATGAGATATTTGACCCTGGCATCGTGCTTTATCATGGATTCTATTCCGTTATGCCGGTTTTCACCATTTTCCCTAAGGACCAATGAATGTGGGGATCGAGTCGAGCTCATGACTCGGTGAACAAAAACGAGGTGCCTTGTGGGGGAGTCCCATACATTCTATCGTCTTTCTATTTTCTAACAACTAATAAGGCTTGATCTTTCAAGCTCGTGCTCGTGTTTTTTTGTGTTGTGAATCTTAGGTATGACCCTAATATTTGAAGACTCTCGTGTTCGGTTTTTGTCGGTCTACTTGATCTTCCATTCTTTGAATGCCAAAAAGGGGGCACACTCTTTATCCCTTGATTTTTATTGACTAATGTTTTATCTTGAGGCATAATTAATAAACGGCTTATAGATTTGCGTGCTCTTTCCATGCTAGGATTTTGCATTAGACTCTTCGTGTTTTAGCAAGGGGGTGTTACTCTTGAGCTAAGAAACATTGAGGACAATGTTTGGTTTTAGCATGGGGGAGTCAATCGATATAATCGCTTGCAATTGCTTTTGTCGTGTCTAAACGTATTGTTTTTCTCATTTTTCAATAAAATTTTAAATTTTTAGTGTTATTTTTAAGTTTTAATAAATAAAATAAGTGCTTTTGACACGAATGTAGGCTTTCCGTTGGTGAAAATAAAAGTAGTTTTTGACTCGACTCGGTTTTTAACCTTAGCTTTTCCTTAACGTGTTTGAATTAAGTTTTGCTAGGCTTTTATATAGGGAGCTTTAAAACGCGAAGGTCTTAATTCATACGAGTTAAGAACAAGAACTTTTTGCAAGTTCCTATAATTGATCCTAGAAAGTCGTTTATTAAGGGAACTTTAAAACGCAAATTCTAAAACTTGAAAAAGTATAAGAAGATGCAAGATCCTATAGATGACTTGAAAACCCAAAACTTTGATTTAATATGGAGAACAAGAGATGATAGATTTCAATCATAAGTTTCTAAGGTTAAATTTTTCTTTGTGCAAGAATTTTTGTGTTTGATTTAATCTCCTCGTATTTACTTTCCACACTTGAATAATAATTGCTTAATAAATGAAGTTTTTAGCGGTTTAGGCTTGATATCTTAACTCGTAGCTCCTTCTTTTTCTTCCCTTGTAATTAAAGTGAGAACACATTAAGGGTGTCAGCGTCATGGACTTTTGATCATGGGATTGCGGAAATTTGGCTTACTATAAATATCATATTAATAAAGAAGAATAAATAAAAACATGTTCTCTAGGAGCCTTCGGGTGGGAGTCATGTAGCACTAACCTTGTCATTAGATCCTTAAGGTGTATGGCGAGGGGACGTGTTGAATAAAAGTTGCTTCATCATCATGATCCGTAAGGTGGGATGGTGAAGTCAATTCCCTTATTTTTGTCCAAGGAGCCTTAGGGTGTGGATTTTAAATAAGGAGCACAATTGCATCTTAAAGAGCCAAAAGGTGTTATGGTGTAATTGTTGCTAACTCCATTAATAAGGTCATAATTGACTTTGGAGGTTTTTATTGTTGCTTTTAAGTAGCCATATTAGCCAAATTTCGGGTCCGGGATTTATCCCTAAATCGTGTTAAGTTATCCTTGATGTGGGCTTTCTTTAGTGACAACGGTTTTTGAAGTCGAGGTTAGGTTTTGAGTGTTGAGTTTACACCGTTCTTGCCTTCATTTTTGGACTAATAAATATCAAAATAAAGTCAAATGAGCCTTTGGGTGAATGACAAATAAAATCTAGAGATACAATTAGGAATAATAGGAGATTGAGTTTAACACAAATTACTTGTATGAGTTGGTTTAATTTTGGGGCTTATGATTGACAATGATCTTGTTTTTGAACTTGGCATGGAAAAGTGAAAAGTCGGGGACGATGAATCTATTTGAGTTTTATGATCCTAAAAGTTATTTTTCAAATAATGAAAGCAATACATTATGTCTTTGCAAAATAAAATGTCAAGAGTTGAATAATGGTGTTGTTAGTGTTTTATTTTATCATTGCGTGAGGACACGGCAATTGCTTAGCAAGGGGGAGTTTGATATGAGTGATTTTACTCATATCGATTGTAGCTTAAAACGAACAATAAATGCATAAAACCTTTGAAAATGGCCTTGTATATGCTTGTTTTGTTTGTTTCGTGTGTGTAGGTACCAAGTTCACGAAAACCTATGAAACCGACACGAGATTTGAAGGATTTTGTCAAAAGTCTAACAATGAATCAACTTTAAGACGGGATTCGAGTTTTATCAAAGTTATTGGGCCTTGGTGGGACCCACGTGTGTGTATTGGGACTAAAAGCCCAATATTGTAGTTTTAAAAGTTATTATTTGAAAATAAGCCCATTAGACCCATGTATCAATTAAATGGAACAAATGGAATGTTGTTAATCCTTTTTGGGTCCATTAAATGCCCAACCAAAAGCTAAACGGTGAAAGAAAGGAGTTTATTAACTCTTTTGGTCAACATAGCTTGGTCAAACGAAACTACACAAAGAAAAAAAAAAGAACGAGAGAAAGCAGAAGAGGAAAAAAAAGATGAACGCAGCCACTCAAGAACCCTAATTTTTAGGGGTTTCTTCAAATCAGGACGCGAGTTTAATTCACGCATGAATTTCAGAGTATTAAGGCAAGATGAAGCGCGTGGACTACACAAAGATTCCAAGAGCGAGGCATCCACGTGGCTCAAGGACGCGTCACATCTCGTCTCTTATTGGTCTGATCCTTGTCATTTAAACAAGGGACCAATAAGAAACGTCCAGGTCAGCAGCAATTAACTCACATCTTTCACACGTTGGCGATCTGTGTGAGTTTGGACGTTTTACAACCCTTGGATGATTAACTGACAAGAGAGAGAGTGGAGATACCTCATCCGAAGGCTCAGGATCAATCATCACCAACAACCCACACATCTCCCGTTCGCTATAAAAACCCCTTTTTCCCTGTATTTTCACTATCCTTTTTTTCTTTCTTAGTTATAATGATAGATTTAAATTAGTTTTTTGTAATTTGCTTTAATATTGTAACCCTTGTTTTGATTTAATGAAAGATTAAATTTGCAGTTTAAATTCTTACTGTCTTGTGTTTTATAATTTTTATAATTAATTGCGAATCTAATTTTCTTAATATTTTTATAACCATTAATCATTAAAAGAAGATCATTCTATATCTTATTGAAATGATGAGAGATTAGGGATTATAAGTATTTATTCTACTAGATAAATATTATAAACAATTGCTGTTAGACGAAATGGGGTTCGATTTCATTGCTGCTGGATCGAAAAGTTATATGGTTGTTTGAGGTAATATTCTTGGTTCGATGAATGGTGGTGAATAAGGCGGTCTTGATTCGGTCTAAAATCCGCTCAGCGCGATTTCTGCCCAAAGGTTTTCGACAAAAAGGTTTAATCCATTTTATTTTTAAGTTGTTAACATTATTTAGTTTAATCTGTTTAGATGTTTAATTGGATTAAAATCTAGATGGATTAGAGTTTTATGATTACATATATGTTTGTTTTAGTCATAAGGTAAATTGTTTCTACTTAATTGATTATTGTTGTTTATGCTAGTCTGTGGAGATTGATTTTCATCATTTGTTTATTAAATCTGTTTATTTGTTATAATGTTCAGCTTTAATTTAATCAGTTTGGTTATATTTATTGAAATAGATTTTTTAAGTGACGATATGAAATCTGGTATTGGAGTTTTAGGATCTTGATTTATCTGAATCTGATAGGGCTGCTGTATTATTTTTGGCTTGCTGAATCATCTTAGGATTTGTCTTAGTTCGTTTTCCTTGTTACCCTGTTTTCATTGCTTTGGATTGAGTTTGAGCTTGATATCTTACTAGTTTGGGTATTTTTAATTTCTGGTTAGTTAATTGTTCTTCATCAGTTAGGATCACGGTTTATGTTGGTAAATTGTCACTGCCATTGGTGTCTGATTATTTTTGCTTGCCAATTCAAGAGCGGTCGTTTATAGCTTGTTCAAACGGATCTGTCACGATGTGTGCTTTTGATATGCTGTGTATTTGAATTATAAGATCTTTGTTACTGATTAAGATTGCTATTAGAGTGAGGAACAAAGTCTGTTATTAGTTAATTTTGAGATTTAAATGTGTAAGTGCTGAGAATCGAACTAGCATTCTGCCTAGTTTCTCATCTGAAATTTGTTGGGGTATAGTTTATACATTATATGTAATCTGCTTATTTTGGTATATTGAGTACTGACTCTTGCTGCGTTAATTTACCTTTCTGATTTTGTTGCAAGATGGATGTTCCTGCGCATTCACTTGAAACTGGAATTGAATTCATTTTAGCTGATAGACTTTTAATTAATCTTACGTTTCTGAGTTCTTTGCCTTACTGAATTTTTATTGTGTGAATTGCCATGTTTGATTTAGTGTTGATTTTTCTAAATGGATTTACTCATATTTATATTTACTGTATGTTATTAATATGATTTGAGTTTTTGTATGTTAATTGGGGGGTTTCTGCTATATCTCATTGTGATTTGAGTTATTATTACTGCCTGTAATACTTTTGTGCGTTTTGGGGGAGTTAGTTTTGTAATTTCATTCATAGTCAAATTTTGTTTAAAAATTTTAATTACCAAAAAAATGTCCCTAATGGGACTCGGACCCGAGACCTCTCGGTTATCAACCCAACGCCTTAACCATTGGGGCCAAGCTTACTTTCTGTTAGAGTATTACTTATAGTAATTAATAAATGTTTTCTTTAAACTGATATTTTAAAATAATCGTATATTAGCATTTTGATTTGTTTTTTTTTTGTCACGTTTATATTTCAAAACGTTTAATATTTTTATCAATAATTTAGTTTGTAAATTTTTATTAAATTAGTTTTTAGATAGAATTTATAAAAATAAAAATAAAATAAATAGATAAATAAATAAAAGATTCTTAAATTGTCTCGATTAGCTTGTCTTTAATTTTTAGTTTCGTCATTTAATTTTTCAAATCATAGAGTTTTAGATAGAACGTTTTTATTTAAATTTAATTCGAGGTTTACGATTCATGCAATTTAGGATTAAAAATCGTAGGATTAATTTTAGTTTAAAAACCAAAAACCAAATTCGAATCAATTGTCCAAATCAAAGCAAAACGTCTCATATTCACTCGATCTTCGTGTACAACGAACTTGGTTCACCCACGTGTTTAATTGAATTCGTCTTTGGTAATTTTAGACTATTACTTTTTCCTAAAGGTAATTTTCTAATTTACCCTATAACGTATCTTAATTATCACAACTATCACGATCACATCAGGGGCATTCTAAGGTGATAGTATTTTTATATCATAGTGCCTTAAGACATTTTTTGACTAAAAAAGAGACAAAACCGAGATTGCTTAGGTGGGTTTTGCTTTTACAAGAATTTAATCTAGAAATCCGGGATAAAAAAGGGTCAGAAAATGTAGTTGCCGACCATTTGTTTAGAATTATCCCTCCGCCGTTCAACCCTTATGATGTGATTAAGGAAAGCTTTCTGGATGAAATCTTGTTTGAGGTTTCTAAGGTTCCTTGGTACGCCAATATAGTTAATTATCTTGTAGTTAAAAAGCTTCCGGAGTTTTGGTCCAAACAACAAAGAAAATACTTCTTCTCCCAGTTGAAGAATTATTTTTGGGAGAATCCGGAGCTATATAAAGTGTATGCTGACCAAGTTGTTAGGAGATGTGTTCCGGACCACTAGCATATGAACATATTGGCTCATTTCCATTCTTATGCATGTGGTGGAAACTTTGGTGCTTCGAAAACTGGGCATAAAATCCTACAAAGCGGTTTCTTTTGGCTGACTATCTTCAAGGATGCCCAGTCTTTTGTGAAAGCATGTATTCGTTGCCAACAAGTTGGTGGGATTTCAAGGCGTGATCAAATGCCTGTGAATCCCATACTTGTTGTTGAGATCTTTGACGTGTGGGGTATTGACTTTATAGGACCATTCCCTACTTCCCATGGCAATGTGTACATTTTAGTGGCAGTTGATTATGTGTCTAAGTGGGTAGAGGCCGAGGCTACTAGAACCAGTGACCATAGTGTAGTTCTTAAGTTTGTTAAGAAGAATATCTTTTCTAGACATGGAATTCCTAAGTCTATCATTAGTGATGGGGGTTCCAACTTTAAGAACTTTAGATTTGGAAAATTATTGAAACACTATGGAGTTAATCATAGGATAGCTACCCCTTATCACCCACAGACTAGTGGACAGTTTGAAGTATCTAATAGGGAGATTAAGCAAATTTTAGAAAAGACCGTTCGTAGTGATAGGAAAGATTGGTCCTTGAGGTTAGATGATGCCTTGTGGGTATATAGGATGGCTTTTAAGACTCCTATTGGTATGTCACCGTATAAGTTGGTATATGGTAAGGCGTGTCATTTACCGGTTGAGATAGAACATAGGGCTGAATGGGCAATTAAGACCGTTAATCTGGATTTAGAGAAAGCGGGTAGTTCTAGGAAACTTCAATTATCTGAACTAGATGAGATTAGACGTGATGCTTATGAAAGTTCTAGGATATATAAGGAGAAAACCAAAGCTTTTCATGATCAACACATCACCAAGAAATCTTTCTTGGTTGGTCAAAAAGTTTGGTTATTCAATGCTAGACTTAAGCTTTTTCCTGGAAAGTTGAGAAGTAAATGGACGGGTCCATACGTTGTAACTCAAGTCTCCACACGGAGCCATTGAAATAAAAAATATGGTGGGTGGAGAGTCTTTTAAAGTTAATGGACACCGTTTGAAGCCGTATGTTGAGTTTGAGAGTGAGAATACCGAAACGGTTGATGTGGTTTACTTGGAACCACTACAACCGTCTCAATAGTTCATATGAGTTATGTATGGCTGAACGGTAAACTTAGCGCTTCGCGGAAGGCAACCCGTTGTTTGTGGTTTGTAGTGTGTGTATTTTCTTTTTCAATTTATTATCTTATTTTTGCGTGTGTTTAAAACTTTGTGGGTGTGTTCACTACAAACCCTCACAAGACAAAACTCATCCAGTCGGGCTACCGAGTGGTTTAAAGGCTTGTTGCACACGCTAAATGCAACCGTGATTCCTACGAAACTGAGTTAGGTTTTTGTTTTTGTGTGAGTTTTTCAAATTGATTTTTAACCAAAATTTCAATTTAAAGTTTTTGCATTAGGGACAATGCAATGCATTAAGTTGAGGGGGTGACACATGTGTTACATGTTTTTGTGTGAAATTTTGGTCAAAATGGGTTAAAATGTGATTTTTGGGGAAAATTGAAAATTTTTTAAAAATTTTAATCACATATAAGAGTCTTGTGCTAATTAGATGTGGAAGTTTCTTCTACATATACGTTTGTTGAGTGTTTGCAGATTCTGAAGATTAGCATGTGGATGATTTATTGGAGTAAGCTAGAGGATTTGGACATAATTATCATGTGCACCCGATTCCATTGTATAATTTGGTTATTAAATTGATTTGATTGTTTGCATGTAGTTAGGCATATGTATAATTTAGATGATCAAACCATGCCGGTTGAATTCCCTCTACTTACCTTTGCTTAGATCGAGTAGAAAGTTTGAATAAATAGTATGAAATATAGTAATGTAATAGTTGGGTTAAGACACTTAGAATTGATCTTATTCGGCTCGTCGCCCGCGCACGGTGGCCTTAGAAAAGAGTTGGAGAACTGTCATAATTATTGGTGATAGTCATATGCTGGGCTTGCCTATCTGATTCGTCACCCGCGCAAGGTGATACTTTAGTTGTTAGCATGGGTCAGATGCCAATTTTTATGATGGATAGCATTGCACTTAGCTTAAATTTTTTATGTGAAATAACCCAATCCTTGTATTATTGTAATGAAATTAGGAAGATTAATTTAATTTAGTGCATTGTATAATTATACTATGTGGTAGATAACTACATCATATGATGTACCAGTAGGCACGAAGTATTATTGTTCCTATTTAATTAAAACGGATAAATGAACCAGTTCCCATGTGCTGATGTGTCTTAGTATGCACCTATAGGATAGATATTCATTTTTCTGAATGATTTGTCTTTATATCAACCTTAAAATGAGTGTATAAAGCGTTCGTGATGACTTGTATAAGAAACGGTCCCGGATGGCTAAAAGAAAAGAGCTTATGTGCGATGTGAATATATATATATATATATATATATATATATATATATATATATATATATATATATATATATATATATATATATATATATATATATATATATATATATATATATATATATATATATATATATATATATATATATATATATATATATAGGAGCGTTATTATGGTGACCTGTCTTAAAATAAAAACAATAGGAACCAGTTTAGATCGTTAGATCAATCACTATTAATGAGATATAATTTTAATTAATTAATTAATTCACTATGGCATTTTGGTAATAAACTTGAAACAATAATGGCAATTAGCGTTGTAAAAGGCTGCTTGAGTCTTGTGTTTAACTTTTATAATGTCTTACATTTTATGGCCAATAAATAAGTCTTTATTAATGTACCAATTTATTTATTAATTTTAGGACTATTGAACATTTTTTTTGGCATATGTTTTTAGGCCTAGTGAATTTCTTGCCACGTATATGGAAATATTGTATTACACATTTTAATGTTGGCTGATACATTTTAGTGTCGGCTATATATCTTGATAAAACATACAAGTTGTTATTTATGACACGTTAATTTTAATTACACATAATTAACAAACTTAATATTTTTATACATTGTTATGATATATTCTAATAACACATTAAGTCAACCTTTTTTTTACTTTTTAAGTTTTATTAAATGTGTCACTATAAAACTAAGTATGTTAATAAAAACTTAAATTATCATTAAAATCGTGTCATTAGCATTTATGTGTCGATACATCTAAAAAAATATTCTACTATTTTTAATTAAAAATGTGTCATTTTTATTTTTCACTAAATCTTAAAAAATTATGTGTCACAATTTATAAAAAAATTGTCAATTTTACATGTCACTACATCTAAAAGAAATAATTTGTCAATATTTATCACTACAAATGTTTCATTATTATGTGTCACTACATCTCAAACAAAATAACGTGTCACTATCTATCTTTGAAAATGTGTCATTTTTATGTCACTACCTCTAAAAAAGATATTGTGCCACTATTTATCACTAAAAGTGTGTCATTTATATGTGTCACTACATCTCAAACAAAATAATGTGTCACTAGATCTTTGAAAATGTGTCATTTTACATGTCACTACATCTAAAAAAGATAATGTACCACTATTTATCACTAAAAATGTGTCACTACATATCAAAAAAGTAACGTCCCACGGTATATTACATAAGAATGTATCATTTTTGTGGCATTATATCTAATAAAATAACATACCATTATTATTACTAAAATTACATCATTGTTATGTGTAACTACAACTCAACAAAATAACGTGCCTCAATTTATTTTTAAAAATGTGTCATTTTGTGTGTCACTACATCTATAAAAAATAATGTGCCACTATATATCATGAAAATGTGTCATTTTTATGTGTCACTATATTTTAAAGAAATTATGTGTTACGTGCCACTATTTATCACAAAAAATGTGTCATTTTTTATGTTTCACCGTATCTCAAAAAGATAATGTGCCACTGTTTATCACATAAAAATGTGTCATTTTTATGTCACTACATTTAAAAAAAACAAAATACATATGTCAGAAAAAAATATGTGTATCACAAATTTAATGTCTCACTATATACAGTAACACTACAAACACCGGTCCCCGTCGCTAATAAATATAGCGATATGTTACGACTCTCGCTCCTAAAAGAGACCATTGTTGTTGACGGAGGGCAACTTTCAATAACTTAAAATGACCGACAGATACGTATTTAAAAAATAAATAACCAACAAAAATGATTCCGAGATATGCATGTAAAAACATATGCATCTAACCCAAAAATCCCAACTGACGTCAAAACTAATTGGTGACCATTGAAGAAAATTATTCATTGATAGTAACGACAAATCGAAGTATCTGATAATTTTATGACATAGAAAAATGGATAGGTGCATGCATGGTGGTTTTTGTATCCCAGACTTGAAGAAATATTAGATGTTCGCAAGATAAAAAATATTATTACTCAGACGAATTAATAATGGAAAACATTTTGTGTAACTTTTATATTTTAATATACAATATGTTTTGATCTAAAATAAAGAGCTTTGGAAAAAAAATTGATCTGGTGAGGTAAATAAAGAGACGATTTTAAAGTTTTAATGGAGTTAGTGTTAGTGGTGATCTTTGCATGTGACATACCTAAACTACCCTTTTGAGTTTATTCTTTATTTAATTTTAATTCATTACTCACTTAATTGAAAGCGCCACATGTCAGTTTATAATTGGTTTTTATTGTTTTTATTTTAAGAGTGGTACTTACATGAACACAAATCTATATATATATATATATATATATATATATATATATATATATATATATATATATATATATATATATATATGAAAGAAAAAAGTAAAAAAAATGATGAAAAAAAAATTGTGAAGAAAAAAAAAAGAAAAAAAAGTGAAAGTATGTAAGCATGAGTATGATGGCTTGTGATGCGCTCTTATGGTATATAAACTTCAATGTTATAAAAGGTGTAAGATATTCTCACCTCTTGTTTTAGATTAATGTGTAGATTGATTATAGGTGTGCATTAGGTACGTTGGACACATGGTTAATTATACGAAACATAAACTAAATGAAATGGGAATGGTTATGCTAAGTGTTTAAGAAGGACAAAAATATTGGTAATCATTTTGGATTATTTTCCATGTAGGGTGGTTATTAGTGTACTAGGTTGAATTTGATCTTTTTGATAGAATTTCAATGATATGATTAAAAATTATGAAATTAACATGCTTGTATATTTTTATTTTATTTTTACTGGAGACAGTAAAGGTTAAGTGTTAGGGGGTTTGATTGGTGTATTTTGCATACACCTAATAGCATGTTAATTTAGCATAATTATATATTTATTATTTGTTATACATGTACTTTTAATGTGTTTTGTGATTATGTAGGTTCGAGCGAAATGGAATAAAATGGCAGCTTAATTAATTTTTTGGAGAAAAGACACTGTGAGCGCCGATAAATAAATAAGAAATATTGAAGAAAAAGATTTGAGCGCGTCGCAATATTTTCGGTCATCTTTTATTTATATGGGCTTCGTTTGAGCAATTATTGGCCTTGGGTTATTTTTTATTGGGCCAAAGTTATTATATGCCAAAAGAATAAAAGAGGAAAAAATAATAACAATAACTTTTGGCCCATTGGACCTAAAAGCCCACATTTTATTCACAGCCGATTATATATATACAATAGAGGAAGAAAAAGATTGAGATAAAAAGAGGGGAATTTACAAAATAAAGGGACGATTGGAGGATAATAAAAAAAAGACGGAGGAAAGGAGTAAACAAAAGGAGTGGGGACGCATCTTAAATAAAAAAGATGACTCAGGGGAAGGGACAAAAAAAGAGTAATAGCCAATTAAAAAAAAGTTAACAATCACAATAGGGTGATTTGGTGGAGAGTCAATCGCACGACACAAAGAAAAAAACAATTGTAAAGAGAAGATTCTCTTGTATTATTTTTATGATGATTGAGATCAAGCGGGTCGGGTACGCCGTGATGTCTGGCTAATATTATTGTAATTCTTCCGGTAACTTTATTTATGGTTTGATACTTTTGGGTTATCATATTTTTATTACATTGATTTATAATTTATTTATAAATTATTTTTATTGATTTAATATTATGTTTAATTATTTGTGCAATACCATTTATTATTAGTTAACGGTTCATTCTTATTCTATTTAGTTAAAGAAAAAGATGGTCGTATAATCGATATAAATTGTACCTAAATAAATTATTAAAACATAGTTATTGGTTGGATTAATATAATATTTATTATCGCGAGTCATTGATAAACATAATAAATGCCGACATTAATTTATTCATATTAAGTCGAAATAATCTTTGTAAACGAACTAAAAAATTTCGATAATCCATAAGTTTGATCAACCATAAATATTAGGAGCTGGAAGGGATTGTATTTTTCTTTTAATTGTTTACATTCTTATTATATTTATTTTTTCTAGCTTTATTATTAGTTTAATAATTATTTTAATTTTTAATCAGCATTTTTACTATCAAGAGTATTTTAGTTGTTAGATTTTAAACCAAAACTTTTATTGATCAGTGATCACCCCAAAACTTAAACTAAAACCACATATTCCTCGTGGATCGATACCCGCTTACCCTATCTAGTATAAGGTAATTAGGTTATTTTTGACCGGCACTTCGACGTCGATCAATTTATTTAGTTAGGACATAATACATAATTGATACAAGATTTTTCAATGGGTTCTGATTAAAGTTCTCTCGATATCCTCTCGAATTGATCTAGGTCTTAAGTGGAATGATTGTTCTTGGTTACTAAAGAAAAGGGTTTTGGTTTTCTAATCTAATAAAAAGTGGAAATGAAAATTTAAACCAAAGACAATTAATTTAATGGTGATTACTAAAAACTTGTATTAAACTTAAGATTAAGATCAAGATTAAAAATTAAAATTGAAATTTAAACAAACAAATATAAAGAAACAATAAGGTAGACAAACAGTAATCTAAAGGAAATACTTGATTCGGAATTTTTAAACCTTGATTCAGAACTTGCTCATGCGGAACTTACTGACTCGGAAGTAACTATTCATTCATTCGGAACATGCTCATTCGGAACTTTCCGAATGAAGGGTGTTGATTCGGAAGTTTTGAAACTTCCGAATGAAAGACTGGTTCGGAACTTGCTGGTTCGGAAATAACTTGTTCGGAACTTTATGACTGATTCGGAATCTTCCGGATGAAAGCTTCATTCGGAACTTTTTAGCTGATTCGGAAGTTTTGAATCCCAGATACGGTAGCAGAATAACGAAGAACACGGAACAAAAACTTTAATCAAAATCAAATCAAATACTTAAAAAGGATTTACCAAATTAAACACAAATCATTAAGACACTATAAGCAACAAATCCCACTAATAAAAACACAAATCCAAATAACTTTTGAAGATCAAATCAAGAAAATAAAAACTTAGAAACTTGAAGATAAAGATGAAGATGAACAAGATTAAATGGAAAGATTAAACAAAAGCTTTGTATTGAATGATTAATGTTTTGACAAGATAAACCAAAGATTAAAATTACAAGTTTGGAAAGACAAAGATAAAAATCACCAATCACCCTAGTGGTGATGGTGTTCTACGAACCAGGAAGAAAAAGTGGGGAAGAAGAGAAAAAAATAAAAGCTAGCTTAAAATGTGTGAGGGGAAGGCTATTTATAGTCTTGTCCTTTAGTTGGTGAGTGGGCTTTCTCCCGTTCTTCTTGTCTTTTCGTCCTTTCAGAAAAGTTTCCGTTATCGATTCTGATTCGGGATTTGTCGTCGATTAAATTCAACTCGTCTTTTAATTTCTTCGTTTAATAGACTTGAGTTTCTTCGACTTATATAAATCTTCCATCTTTGGTCCTTTTCTTCGATAAATCTTCGAATAGGCCCAGTGACTTCAAATCTTTTGCATCTCTTGGACAATAGACTTTATCTCGAGTCTTTTTCTTCAGTAAAACCCGTGCAATCCCATGTTTTCTTCAATATTCATCCGGTTGGCTCTGAAAACACAATAAACACAAAAACCACGCATAATTCCAAACAAATGATATTAAATACGTGTTTTGGTCTCGTTTTAGCCCGAATTAAGTGGTAAAAGGATGGGTGTTTACACACCTATCAAATCCCCTACACTTAACCATTGCCATGCCCTCATGCAATGCTTAGTGATAAAGCAAGCTTACACTTTTCTCATAATTAATCAACCTTGGCCTTATTTAAATTCTACTAAACAAAAATTAAAGAAATAAAACTTCAACGGTAACAAAGGGATAGAAAACCATTTTCACCTGAAAATAGCTACATGGAGATAACTTGTAGAGAAATCGATGACTTACATTAGGGCTTTGGTGCTGCGAAGATTTATCACCCTCAAGTTTCACGTTCCCCAAACTAAGCTTAAAAACGAGATCATTGTTATTATAAGTGAGCAATTCAAACACTTACACACATGGCTTAATTAAATGCTTAAACTCCCTTATTCCTAGGTGTATCTCTTATATTTTATTTTTGTCTTAGAATGATCATGAAGATGCATTTTTGGACTTATTTCGATAGTTTATTAGCGCTGAAAGCAAAGTAGGACGATTTGATCAATAGTTAGCTAAAGGACAAAATCTCTTAAAACTGCTTCTCGGGATATCAAAAAGTTCATATCTTGGCATAACTTGGTTCACAATTTGAGACCTTTCTCGGGCCGATATTTGGCATGTACTTCATACTTCATATCTTCGAGAGACGTTCTTGAGATAATGGTCTTCTCATCGTAATAGAGTTTCTTCACTTGGAGACTTTTGAGGGGTTCTCCAACTTTGTTAACCACGACTTCATGATTATTTCTTCAATCTCTAATTGGGATTTTGAGATACAACGATCCGCCTCCTTTTCGGACTTGGATCTATTTATCCTCATACCTTGTTAGGGTCTTTTCGGATAGACTTCTCCATGATCTTTATGGGAGTTGATTGCTTTTCGTCGTGAGTCTTGATCCTTCATATTGACTTTAGGAATAATGCTTTTCACATCACTTTGGATCTTCAGCAATAAAATTGAATCCTCATGCCTTGTTAGGGCCTTTTCGGACTCGCCAATCTTCGCGCCCCGCTTCATAAGTTATGCCTTGGCTATGAACTCTTATCATTACCGAGCAACTTTTAAACGATCTTGGGCTAGAAGCTAAGTAACTTTTCAAATCGTAAGACCTTACTTATTGCAGATAAATTATTAGCAAGTGATGGGAGAATAGGCAAATAATTACACCAAGTGAGCTTGCGCAAGAATACCGACTTATAATTGACTCTATCATTTCTCGTCCTCCACAATTTAAAATCTCAAGTAATGAGACTCGTGGACACTTAGCCTAATAAACCAGTTAAGGCCTATATGGTTAAGGATACTAGCTAGAATAAACTTGGATAAGTCTATTCGGGTTGAGTCAAAATAAACGCAACGGGCCTAATAGATCAAAGACTTCTAAACTAGCTACACCACTTTATTAAAATTTGACTTTATTGTGGAATATATACTTATGAAAGCAACGATAAAAATTTAAAAATTACGACTAAATGGCCAAAGTTAATAAAAAATTTGAAAAATGTTGAAAAATATGATTTTCCGGTTAATTGAAGGCATTTTCATGGAAAAGACCACTTAAAACTTCGATAGAAGTCCCCCCTACACTTAAGATAAACATTGTCCTCAATGTTTAAGCATGTGGGAAAAGGTTCCCCTACACTTATGACATTGTGCACGTTGGTTAACTCAAGTTAAGGAAGAGACGACTAAAGTGATCAATTTCAAATGTGAGTATGAAGAAAATTGAATCACGATAGTTGAGAGATAGAACCGGATTTCGGATAAACACGGGAGCACGGTTCGTCAAAGATTCCAAGAGTGCACTTATCCCTGTAATCACATCACCACACAAAGGCAAACACATATAGAAGTCCCCCCTACACTTAGGGGATTAAAACATACAAGGATAGATACTCGGGCTGCCTCCCGAGGAGCGCTTGTTTTTGATAACCGAGTCACGAGCCTGACTCGACCCAAAATTAGTTCATGGGGAACGTGGTGAGGGATGGAATCACCTCTTTAGAGGTGTCCTCACCAAAGTACAACTTCACTCGTTGGCCATTCACCTTAAAATTTGGTCCATCAGGTTGAGCGAGCTCGAGAGTACCATATGGAAAAATTTGGGCAATGGTGAATGGGCCGGACCAACGAGATTTGAGCTTTCCCGAAAAGATTTTCAACCGAGAGTTAAAAAGTAAGACTTTGTCTCCAACATGGAACTCTCGGTTTTTAATCTTAGAATCGTGAATGAGCTTAGTTCTTTCCTTATAGATCAAAGAATTTTCATAAGCCTCATTACGGAGTTCATTCAGCTCATTGAGTTGGATCTTGCGTAGGTCACCGGCTTTGTTTATATCAAAATTAGCCCACTTCAAGGCCCAATAAGCCTTGTGCTCCAACTCAATGGGGAGGTGGCATGCTTTCCCGTACACAAGACGATAAGGCGTACAGCCGATTGGGGTCTTGTAAGTAGTACGGAAAGCCCACAAAGCATCATCAAGTTTATCAGCCCATGAGGCACGATGCTCTCCCACAGTCCTTTCAAGAATTCGCTTCAGCCCTCGGTTGGATATTTCAGCCTGGCCATTAGTTTGTGGGTGGTAGGCTGTGGAAAGACGATGATTTACACCGTACTTAGCCATGACTCGAGCAAATTGATCATTGCAGAAATGAGTCCCACGATCACTAATAATGGCGCGAGGCACACCGAATCTAGCGAATAGAGCCTTCAAAAAGTTACAAACCACCCTTGCGTCATTAGTAGGCAAAGCTTTGGCTTCAACCCACTTTGAAACGTAGTCAACGGCTACAAGGATGTATTTGTTTCCTTTAGACGATGATACACCTGCAAAAGAACGAACAAAGAAAAACAAAGCAAAAATATTTTTGGTTTTTATTGTTTTTTAATTTTTTAGGATTTTTGAAAATTTTATATTTTTTAGTTGTTTTTGAAATTTTTTATGAAAAAGAACGTTCACGGGGAACGGATCCCAAAATCCAAGTTCTCACAAAAAACTTTTGATCTTAACGAGAAGAGCCGGCAGCGGCGCCATTTGATACAAGATTTTTCAATGGGTTCTGATTAAAGTTCTCTCGATATCCTCTCGAATTGATCTAGGTCTTAAGTGGAATGATTGTTCTTGGTTACTAAAGAAAAGGGTTTTGGTTTTCTAATCTAATAAAAAGTGGAAATGAAAATTTAAACCAAAGACAATTAATTTAATGGTGATTACTAAAAACTTGTATTAAACTTAAGATTAAGATCAAGATTAAAAATTAAAATTGAAATTTAAACAAACAAATATAAAGAAACAATAAGGTAGACAAACAGTAATCTAAAGGAAATACTTGATTCGGAATTTTTAAACCTTGATTCAGAACTTGCTCATGCGGAACTTACTGACTCGGAAGTAACTATTCATTCATTCGGAACATGCTCATTCGGAACTTTCCGAATGAAGGGTGTTGATTCGGAAGTTTTGAAACTTCCGAATGAAAGACTGGTTCGGAACTTGCTGGTTCGGAAATAACTTATTCGGAACTTTATGACTGATTCGGAATCTTCCGGATGAAAGCTTCATTCGGAACTTTTTAGCTGATTCGGAAGTTTTGAATCCCAGATACGGTAGCAGAATAACGAAGAACACGGAACAAAAACTTTAATCAAAATCAAATCAAATACTTAAAAAGGATTTACCAAATTAAACACAAATCATTAAGACACTATAAGCAACAAATCCCACTAATAAAAACACAAATCCAAATAACTTTTGAAGATCAAATCAAGAAAATAAAAACTTAGAAACTTGAAGATAAAGATGAAGATGAACAAGATTAAATGGAAAGATTAAACAAAAGCTTTGTATTGAATGATTAATGTTTTGACAAGATAAACCAAAGATTAAAATTACAAGTTTGGAAAGACAAAGATAAAAATCACCAATCACCCTAGTGGTGATGGTGTTCTACGAACCAGGAAGAAAAAGTGGGGAAGAAGAGAAAAAAATAAAAGCTAGCTTAAAATGTGTGAGGGGAAGGCTATTTATAGTCTTGTCCTTTAGTTGGTGAGTGGGCTTTCTCCCGTTCTTCTTGTCTTTTCGTCCTTTCAGAAAAGTTTCCGTTATCGATTCTGATTCGGGATTTGTCGTCGATTAAATTCAACTCGTCTTTTAATTTCTTCGTTTAATAGACTTGAGTTTCTTCGACTTATATAAATCTTCCATCTTTGGTCCTTTTCTTCGATAAATCTTCGAATAGGCCCAGTGACTTCAAATCTTTTGCATCTCTTGGACACCAGACTTTATCTCGAGTCTTTTTCTTCAGTAAAACCCGTGCAATCCCATGTTTTCTTCAATATTCATCCGGTTGGCTCTGAAAACACAATAAACACAAAAACCACGCATAATTCCAAACAAATGATATTAAATACGTGTTTTGGTCTCGTTTTAGCCCGAATTAAGTGGTAAAAGGATGGGTGTTTACACACCTATCGATAATCATGAAAAAAATTTGTGCATGTCAACATGAATAATTTATGCATGAAAACAGTGTATGGATGCATGATAATGAAAATGACATGGGTTTGGGTAAACGCAGGGGTCGGTTCACCTAAACAAAATGATTCGATTAAAAACACATGCGACTAAATATGGTAAGTCATGTACCAACCATTACCTAGTCAAAATACCTGCAACAATAATACATGAAATAAATGAGTGAAAATCAGCTGTAAAACTTAACAAAAAAAATTTTATGTGACCAATTATGAACTACTAGGGTTCAGTCCACATTAGCCACAGTTCACGAGGAACATCGTGCATGAAACAATGACACATAACTAAGTATGGATGACGGTTGTTCATCCATATTAGTAAAACAATACCGATGAAAACATCATGGTTAAAACAACAAGGTGCTGGAAACATCAATACGTGGAATGACAAGCGTTGACTTAGGAAGCTTCTGGTGACTACCCACTAGTCACAGGTCGAGTTTTAGAGCCTACAGGTCGAAGCCTTGGGCTCTGATACCATAATTGTAACACCCCACTTTGATAAGTGGACCGTTAGGCGTAATTATGGCATGTCATCAAAGCATGCAAGGTAATATGTAGTGAACATACATGACCATAGGGTAAACCGGAATCAAACATCGGTTCCCAAACATAAGCCCAAAACATAAATAAATTAAATGAAATGAAGAAAGACTAAACAAGCATAAGTATATGAGGCTAAAAAGGAGAAGAAGTCTAAGGCAGCTTCCATCCTATGCACGTCCTCCAAATGCTCGAGTATGTCCATGGGTACCTGCCGTTTTGGGACATGGAAAGGAAAGTAACGGCTGAGCAATACGCCCAGTGAACGGATATATGACATGGTATGAATGGCTTAAACATAAATAAGACTAATAGCAGCGGAAATGTATAAGTCCTGGAAAACCTAGAACGTGTTCATAAAACTGGTTTTATAGTTTGAAAAGAATTTTTTTATATGAAAACTGTATTAATTAGCCAATAGCCTATATAGGTTATGAGGTTCTATCGTGCATGAATACTTGGAGGGGAGACCTCGTCATTCAATTAAAGGGGTTGCCTCTAATTAATTAGTCTGGGTAGGAGGGATCAACTCCTAGTGAAGGATGCAAGGCACACATCGCATTCACTCTAATAATACTGGTAAACATGTAACTAGGATGCACCCATACGCCCCACATGATAATATAATATAATGGCCAAAGCTGAAAAGGGACACCACGAGCAATCACTTCGCTGTGGGGAAGTCATAACACTGGTGCCTCCAGTGTTATGGTTATGGTACCTCCATAACTAGGTGACATTGGTCATGCATGTATATGGCTTAGGCTCTTAAACTAACATAAGTAATCAAACATATAAAACAATAATGGGAAAACAGTTGGCTGCAAACGGGGAATCCTAATAAGAAAAGAATGTCCATACTGAAGGGACGGAAAATTCGTACCTTGTGTCTAGTGAACGGAAAGGAAGACAGAATAAAAGCCTAATCCGACCTCACTAATGCTACATAAATAGGGGACATGTATAAGTATTCTGTTTACTGAGTACATAGCTAATTATATCATGTCTTAGCTTGTTATATGTTCTAGTCTTGTTTTACTAATTTTTAATGTTATTCTGTGTTTATCATGTATTCTATGTATTCTGATTAAGTATTAACTTGCATTTCTTGTACTATTATACTTGTTGTGTAATAATAAGTAACTTTCTAAAAATAGCAGGTTTCCAAAAATAGAAAGTTTCAAAAAATAGATTAACTTCTTAAAATAGATCAGTTTCTAAAAATAGAAAGTTTCCAAAAATAGCAAGTTTCCTGAATTAGAAAGTTTCCATATTTAGAATTAAGCTGAATTAATAAGCTACTAATATAAGCTTAAGTTTACTGGTTAAATATCATAAGTCATGTGATTATTAGTATAGTTTATTAATAATATCATGTTAATTAAATAAACTATAGGTTATATGATTTAATTAAATATAAGCATGATTTAATTAAATTAAGGTGCATAAAATACTTAAGTTAAAACATGTATTAATATTATATTAGTTATAACCTACTCATGTTTATTAATTAATTATATTTCATGTCTTAATAATTAATTAATACTATAGTCTAAATTAAATAAATAAATACTTATGTTAAAACATGTATTATTTGATAAATAATAATTAACCTAAGTTCATGATTAATTAAACTAATTACATGTCATGTTTAATTAATTTAATATCTTGTTAAAATAATAACTTGTAAAAATAAAATACTTGTACAATTTTAGTCATGAACCGGACCCATGAATTTAATTTAGACATGTTGTGAACCGGACCCGGAACCACATGAACCGGACCGAAACAAACACCCCTTTAACAGTGGCAAACCGGCTCGGGCCGGTTGCCACTGTTTTTATTAAAACTGCCACCGGCTTAAGCCGGTGGTCTCCTTTCTCTCGGCTAGCCGCTGACCAACAGTGGGTTCCCACCGGCTGTGTGCCGGTGGTCCCCCTGCTGCGCTGCGTTTCCCCTGCTTGACCCACGCCGCCACCGGCTGTGTGCCGGTGGTGGTGGCTGCCTGCTGCCGAGACCCAACCGAACCACAAGGACACCCCGACTTGCGTCTGGGTTCCTTGTTCCTGCTGCCGACCGAACCAACACCACCGAGATCATAGATCTCGGTTGGTGGTGCGAACCGAGACACGCCGAGAGCCTTGGGCTCTCGGTTTGAGTGTCGGCCGAGCAAACCAAACCTAAAACAACCCTTAATTTTACCCCCATAATCACGTGACATGTTTTTATCCTTGTTTTTATTTAATCCATCTTCATGTGTTAACAATTAAATAAAAAGAATAAAAATAAAAGGTTTTACAGATTACCGAATGCGTGTAATGATTGGAGAACGATAACACGAACACGATCCTTGAATTTTATCAACCAAAAATCAAATCAAACACCCCTTGTGTTTGATCTTGCCGCCAGCCAAAGAGAAGAAAAATGAAGAGTAGGGTTTTTTATTTTCTTGGAAAAACTCTGTGAATGAAAATAAAGTTTCCCCTTTTGTTATTTGGTAAAAACAAAGTGGGCTTGGCCCCTTGTCTCCTTGGTTCCGCAGCTTGTAGGGCCAACAAGGGAAAACCCGATGTTTTCCCGTGTTTTAAATTACGTGTTCGTATGTTCGTATTTTCGTGTTATAATTGTTCGTGTTATATTTAAATACTTGTACGTAACGATATTAATCGTATTATATTAATTAAGTACGTAATTACGTGTTCGTGATTTTTACGTTCATGATTTCATGTTCGTGATTATAATTATTATTGTTAATAATTATCGTGTACTATCACGTACTTAATACTTATCGTGTAATAATACGTACATAACTTCTGAAATAACTAATCGTGACATGTGTTCATGCTATAAAAGAAAAGTTTAAATATGTACGCACGTTTACTAAGTGTACTGTTCATGGTAAAAGCATGCGGGTTTTACATCAGGAGTATTTATCGAGTATTTATTTGGTGCTTAAAATAAATGAACGACTTTTTGAGAGAATAGTATATGTCTGAAATCTCTCAATTAAATCACTTTTATTTTACTTTTACCACTAACTAATTCTATTCAATTATTTTTTTATTCTATCACTTATTTTATATAAAAAGTATAATTGTATTTTCTTTAATTCAAACTCTTTATTAAGTATATAAAACAAACAATTATTTATTTATTTACAAAAACATATAACGTATACTCTGACAATTACTTTAATCAGCAAGTCTTAATATAAAAACGGTTTTCAAATAAAAATATTAGATGACATAATGGTTTTCTTGTTAAGTAATTTGGTTTATGGACCATGTATGTCGAGTGACCTAAACTCATATTCTAGAATACTCTAATGATTTTATTTATTTTTTATTTTGCACCAATGAATCAAGGAAACAATTTACATTCCCACTAAATTAGACCTTAAAAACACAAGTACAACTCATGGAGCTCTTTTTCTCTTATTCATCTTGAAAGTCTAGGGCTTAAAGATCATGTGGAAAAAGAAACTTCATCTACAACCCCCGACTAGTATCAACTTAATGATCTTATCAAGATGCGGATTCTTAGCTCTCTTTGTGATTCTCTTAAGCAACAAGTGGTTACGACTTCAGGCAATGCTAAAGCATTATGGGACCATCTAAAGGGTTTCTTCCATGATAACAAAGATGCTCGGGCAATCTCTCTTGACAATGAACTCCAGTCCATCAAGATAGGCCACATAACAGTTAATGAATATTGCTCGAAAATTCAATCTACGACAATACATAACGAAATTCCCTTTACCCGCCTATTCAACAAAACAACTGACTATCCCAGCTTCGTATCTTTGGATGTCTTTGCTACCCTCACCTAAACTCACCTCATAAACTTGCACCTCGCGCCACTCCATGCATTTTCTTGGGCTACCCTTTCTATTACCGCGGTCTTTGGTGTCTAATCTCGAAATCAATAAACTCCTCATTTATCATCACGTCGCCTTTGATGAAACATAATTTTCATATAAATCTATGACCCCTTACCGCTACATACACTTCCACTTTTCTCGATCGTACGTCATCCCCTCTCCTTCCTTCTACCGCCAACCTTCTGAATCCAATGAATCCCCCCCCCACTACCACCCCTAATACCACGGCCCACCCCACCACAACTCCTAATAGCCTAATCCCCTTCCCTAAGCCACTCAGTCTCACACCATGACCACACGCTCTTAGTCGGGTATTGCTAAACCCAATCCTTGTTTTTCTCTTACCACGTCTCCTATTTCTCGTCCTTCTAAATCTCCTTTTCTCGCTCTTAAATATCCTTAGTGGTATAATGCTATGTACGATGAGTATAATGCGTTAGTTAAAAATGGTACTTGGGTTCTTCCGAAGCCATCAGATGTTAACATGGTTCGTTCCATGTGGTTATTTAAGCATAAGTTTCATGTTGACGGGTCTCTTAGCCGGTTAAGGCACGTTTAGTTTGTAATGGAAATAGTCAACAATTAGGTGTTGATTGTAATGAGACATTTAGTGTGGTTGTCAAACCTGCGACAATTCAGACTGTCCTTAGCCTTGTTGTCTCTCGCGGATGGCCCATTCACCAGCTTGACGTTAAGATGCATTTTAAACGATGACTTATCAGAGACTGTTTACATGTATTAGTCCCCGGGTTTTGTTGATCCCCACTACCCTCACCATGTTTGTCTTTTACAATGATCTTTAAATGGACCAAAGAAGCATCTCGTGCTTTGTTTTAATGTTTTGCAGGTTATGTCGCCATAGTGGGGTTTTATCACAGTCGTTGCGACTCTTCTCTATTTATTTTTCGACAGGGCTGAGAGGTTGCTTACCTACTTATATATGTGGATGATATTATTCTCAGCCTCATCCACCACCCTTCTACAGCAGATCATTGGTTCTTTATATCGTAGTTTGACATGATAGATCTTGGGGCACTAAACTATTTTCTTGGTATATTTGCTACTCGCCACTCTATAGGCTTGTTCTTGTCTCAGAAGAAGTATGTTATTCAGCTTATTGATCGTGCTCACATGGTTTCTTGTAACCCTCTTGGACACCCATTGATATAGAGTCTAAAATGGGTCCGGAAGGCGTGGCCGTTCAGGTTCCTACTTTATATCGCAGTTTTGCAGGTGGCATTCAGTATCTCACTTTACATGACCAGATTTATCTTATGCGGTTCAGCAGGTTTGTTTATATATGCACAATCCTCGTGAGCCTCATTTTGTGGCTCTCAAATGGATCTTACGTTATGTTAAGGGGATATTGGATTATGGTTTTCACTTATATGTTTCCGCTACTACTCCCCTAGTTGGTTATACTGATACAGACTGGGTAGGCTGCCCATCCACTCGCTGATCCACTTCCGGTTATTATATGTTTTTTAGTGATAATTTCTTATCTTGGTTGTTCAAACGTCAACCTCTCTTTCTCGATCCAATGCTAAATTCGAATATTAAGGTGTAGCTAATGTTGTTGCGCAAACCGCATGGCTTTGTAATTTACTTCGAGAGCTCTAGTGCTCCTTATCTTCTGTTAAATTAGTTTACTGTGATAATGTAAGTGTTATCTATATGTATGCTAACCCGGTACAACCGCAACGTTATCTTCACAAAGGTTTTCCTGTTAAGTATCTTGGTTTATAGCCATGTATGTTTAGTGGCCTAAACCATATTTTAAAATGAGTGATGATTTGCACACTCAATAAATTTATTGGCACACTTTAAAATGTGTAATGTGATGACTATTATACCCTTAATATATGCATATACCATTAAATGATATAGGGGTATAAATAATCAAAATACATATAATTTGAGTGTGCAAATAAATTTATAAAATGTGCAAATCACCACTCTTTTAAAATACTCTAATAACTATGTTTATTCATAATTTTGCAAATCAATGAATCAAGGAAACAATTTACATTTTGGGTAAAAGTTATATAATACCATCGTACTTATCAAAATTTACCGACTTCCAACACTTACAATTTAATCGCTAGACATTACAAATGAACTTTCAGATTGATTATAAACTTTGCCAATATGACTCTAAAATGACTATATTACCCTTGTTCTTTTTAAATAATTACAAATATTGCCACCTTTACTCTTTCTCTCATCTGGTTAAAGAATTCAGTGTTTTTTTAAGAACTCAGTGTATATATTGATAATATACGCAGATTCTTAAATGTGTTACATATTTATGCTCAACATCTTTCTATGTGCCCCATTTTGCCATTTTTTCCATACCCTTTTCTCATGTTGCAGCAAAGTGGCAAAGATTACTCGGTTTGACCAACTTTTCTCTGTTCAACAAGAAAAGTTGGCTTCTAGTGTACACGAAACAACAGAGATGTTATGCATCAACATCTGAAAGATCAGTAAAATGAACCGAGTCTAAAAAAATCAGTAAAAAATAGATCCTGATTTAGTACAATGAATAGTGTATGTAAAAAAATTGGTAAAAAGCAAATCTTGATTAATAAAATGAAGTGGTTTGAAAATAAACCAGTAAAAATGATAACTTGATTAAAAAAAGATTAGTAAGAATGAAAATCTGATCAAGAAAAGGAAGTGGGTATGTAAAAAGATTAGTAAAAACTGAATCTTGATTAGTAAAAATGAAGTCCGTATGTAAAAAGATTGGAAAAAAGATGAAGTTACCTTAATTTAGAGGCAAGATATACTGCGAAACCATAATGACTATATTATTCATAGAGTTTGGTCCAGATTTCTAAATGTGAAAGAAGAAAGGAAGATTCTTTCATAACTGCCACCTATTAGGTTCCTGAATTCTCAAATATGTTTGAAGAACTCCATTCTAGTGTTAATCTTTCGTTCTATATAATAAATTATAAATAATGACTACTAAAGTATCATGCTAATCACATAACTAATATCCTATTTACTATAAATTATCATAATAATCACATACTCTGATTGACCCATGAGAAGGTAAGTATGTTACAAGTTCTTCGACCAATACAAAGCACTTAGCAGATCAGATTTTCAGATCAATTTTGACAACACTCTAAAGTGATAATATTCATGGTAGAATAATGTGTATTATAAGGGTAATATAGTAATTCTAGGGTTATATTAGTAATGTTTATAATCAATTTGAATAACGATTAAATTGTAAGTGTTTAAAATCTGTATATTTTGATAGATAAGATGGTATTATATAACTTTAAAAAAAAACTGAATAATGAATTTTGACTTTTATCTGTAAGCAGCCCCAAAATAGACATCCCGCGGGAAGATTCACAAAGATTTCTCCTCCACAACAACGACACCATCATCGATCCACTCTCGCTCGGTATGTATTTTTACAATCTTCATTTATCATCACTAATTTATTTATTTTATCCAATTTGCATCTATTAGTTGAAACCCAAATTTAATTTCTTACTCCTTTCACTTATTATTATTTGTTGAATGAATAATGCTTTTTTGTAGATTCCCCCTGATTATTATTATTAATTTATAATACAAAATGTATGAAAAATGGTGGAAACTAGTATATTGCTTGATTTGTTTCACTTCAAGGGGTGTTTGGATTAGCTTATTTGGTTTTGAAAAAGCCAATAAGCTCACTAATGAGAGCTTAGAGCTTATTATAGTGTTTGAAGATATGATTGATATGATGTAATCCCGGTGTCGTTAGATTATGCAAAAGTAGTAGTAGGTAGCAGTAGCTGTAGCAATAAGTAGTAGCTGTGAGTGGTAGCAGCTTTTTTTATAAACAGGTTTGGTAACATAATTATAATGCATAAAACGGCTTTCTAACTGTTAAATGCTTCTAAATGCTTCGATAAATTTACTTGCTACTTGCCAAACAAGCATTAAAGACCCCAACGCTCACCGCTCCTAAATGCTCCGCGCCAAACACACCCTATAAGGAGTCCCTCATTTCCTCCTAAAAGTAAAAACTGTATATCTAATATAATAACATAAATGGCATTCATAACATAAGAATTTTAATTTCTTCTCGGATTGACGTTATAAGTGTAGATTTACTGGAGCATGAGAAAGAGGAAATTAGTATCAGGGCAGTTCAGAGGGTGTGAGAGGTGGGCGACCGTACAGGGCCTCAAAAATTTTGGGGCCTCAAAGTTTGTCCCGTTAACAATTATATGCATGTGTACACATACTTTTCTCGAAGAAAAAAGTATTTATATGAGAAATTATATTAAATGAGTAATTTGTTGAACGTTTAGATAACTAATTTGCATTATATCTTATAAACGGTGACAATACATATAGCTTTCCTTCTCGAAAGGCCTCATTATGTAATTTCGTCCGGGGCCATAAAAACTTTTGAGAATTCAGAGACGGCCCTGGTTAGTATATTTTCTGTTTAATGTTTTTGTGATAACTGATTGGTATTCCTCTTTTTGGATCATGCTTAATGGAAATTTGGTCATAATTGCTGTGGTATTTGTATATTTACGTATCTCGGAGCTGTGGAGTTCAACTGTTTATGTGAGGTGGTTGTGTCCTGTAACGGTCTTGGTTGGTATAAGCCTAAGTATTTCATGTTCTACCTTATAGGTCTTTCCAGGTTTAACCAGTTTCTGCGGGATGTCAAAGGTTGGATCGGTAATAACCTATCTGATAGAGAGTCTGACATTGGAGTTCTCTTTATAAATATTACACTTCTAAGAACCTTATGAAACATTGTGAAGTAGTATGGTTTTCTTTATTTCACCTTAATCAGTACAGATAACCAATATGAGTCTGGAGTATCATGTGGATAGGAAGTCGTTTTCGGTTGTTTTCTCTGTTAATTGTTCGAGTACCTAGGAGGATAATCCTTGTACATAGCCTTTTTCTTGCAGTTTGCAATGAGGTTTTCTCCATGATTAGAGTGTGTCACTAAAGAAAGTTTATTAACTAATAAAATGGTATTACACAAAATTTGAGTCCTTGATAACGCCTAGATGACTAAAAAGACAATAGTGTTGCTTGTTATGTTGGCTTTTTTTTTTCCATGCATCGAAAATCTTAGAAAATTTGTAAAGCTTCTACAATTCTGAATTATGATATCAAATCCTACTTTTCACACCCCCTTCGTCTTTCCAGACAATAATTAATTGTAGCAAAATATGGTTTGCAGGTTCTCGCATGGTGCCAACAAGTTTAATGCCATCACTTGGCTGTCCTGATAAGCGTTTTACTATTGGATATTTGAGGTCAACAGTGTCATCTATTCGCTTTTCATCTAATCTTCTGAAAACTTCAGCCTCGTTTCAGAAGACACTGTTTGCTCAGTTGTTCATCATCCATATATCACAACCTTTTCTCATCAAGGACTCCAAGTGAGTACAATTTTCTCTTCTGTGTAGGATTATTTTAACGTGCATATCTGAGACCCTTATACAATTTCTTCTGTAAACCACCATGTGGATATAAACTTAAATTTAATGCAGCAGCTTATCAATCCCGTCATTTATATGCAAGATTTCTCTCTTTGTAAAAGTATTAATCTGAAATGTCCTTTGCTCGTTAGTATCCATTACGAAATGTTCACGACTTTGACTTTGGATGCCATTACTGAGGGGTATTTAAAGTACTCCATATATTGCTTTAGGGAGTAGTATACTCTATGAATTATGCAAGGGTAAATGATAATCTGGAACAAATATGCCTCAAAGTTTTATGTTGCTATTGTTGCGTGACATTTAGTAAAAGTTGTAGCTATACATGCATCTGCTTTATTAAAAGGGCAACAGTTTCCTTTTTGATGATATTATAATCCTATATTAACAACTTGTCAATGATCAGCCTTTCAAGGAATTTTTTATATGCGGTCTGTTTCTACATAATTCTTCTACTTTTACTACTGAAGGATATCAGTAAGACTCTTTATTGTTTTATAGGGATTTGCTAACTTATTGATACTTTTTGCGGCCTAGGAGGACGGCATGGCATATTAAAAGCAGCACAGACGGCAGCGGCTTTAATCCCTCATCTGCAAATAATAACAATGGGACTAGACTCATACGGGCACTACGAGCCTTTCAAACCAAGATAATAGCCAGAATTAAGGACTTGAGGAAGGATCTTCCCATGAAACTGCTATTTTTCCTGACAGGTTTTTATTGTTCAACTGCTTTCGCAACTGTTATTGGGCAAACAGGTGATTGGGATATTCTTTCTGCTGCTTTAGCAGTGGCTGTGGTGGAGGGGATTGGGGCTCTTATGTACACGGGCTCATTTCCTTTGATCAATAAGGTAAAAAACTTAATCACCATGTTCAATTACTGGAAAGGTGGACTTACTATGGGTCTTTTTCTGGATTCGTTCAAGTATTAGAGATGTACTGTTGCTCAAGATGTGTCTTTTAGTTTAAAATGGTCATTTCCTGCCCCTCCAAGTAACCGGATGCCCTAAAGAGTATATGGGCATGGTGTATAACTGAATCCCACATCCATACAGTTTTGATGGAAGTTCTAAATTTGATTCAATTGATTCTTTTAAAGCGGGTTATATGGAATCGCCATAGATGATTACCAGAGTAGTTTGCAGCTCAAGGAGTCATGTTGACTTTATTTGATAGTGAAAAATGCTTTTGTGCTGCTCAAGTGCAAGGATTAACATGGCATGGCATTGGATCTTCTAGATCGCAAGACAACTCAAACCCGTCTGGACCATATTGACCCGTACTCTAAAGTTAACCTGCTTTAAACCCAGCCCATTTTGTCTTTTGGTGGAAACGTCAATTTTTAATCATGGCCTGCGGGGTGGTCTATGCAGCTAGAATTGGCTTGTTTGGGACCTTAACTTGAGCCGACAACAGATAAAGCATTGCAATGTGACTTCATAAAGTGCTGATTGATCTTTGGGGGTTTTCTTGTAATATCTAGAAGACATTGATTTTAAAATCCATTTTTGTAGATGTTGATATTAGTTTTGGATTTCTTGTTTGTAGGATTTTTGTTAGCATACTACACAGATAATTAAATAGAAAACAGAAATGATCCTAATACGTTTCTTTTTGCAATTGTTGTATTTATCATTGAGAGTGCCTTGTGGCAACTTCTATCAGGCAAATTCCAAGTTATCAGCTACTGTATTATCTTAAATGAATCGACCAGTTCAAGTGGCCACTTCTTTCACACAAGTTATCGTATCAGGCAAATTCCAAGTTAATAATTACTGTATCTGTCATAAATGAATGACCAGTTCATGACTTCATGTAGCAACTAGCGAGGTTATCCGTGCATAGCGGCAATAAAAATAATTGTGTATGTTTTGCAGAAGTATTGTTTTACCTTTTTCAACAGTGGTTTGGCAATAGTCCTGCAGTTGTGCAGTGAGTAGTGTCTATCCAAATGGTCATACAATCGTTGTGTATGTGTGAGTTATTTGTGAGGCGTTCGGAGTTAGACATGGTTTCTGGTACAACAGATAAGCATAGAGTATAGATATAAGTAAAATTCTATACAAATATATGTGCGAGTTAACCCCTGCTATACCAAACCAGCACAATTTTGACCCATTAGCATGCATGTTTTGTCCACCAGTTGATACTACAACGTTTATTTACTCGTCTCAGATGCTGTGAAGTCTGATCACAGTCATCACACAAACAGATCAGTTTGATTGTGGCCTTGGCAGAGAGATATACATATACATTAACCAAAGTACCAAACTAAAACCATACTGTAAATTAACATAAATCATCTTGTCTTCAACATCCACAAAAGTGTGTATTAGTACAAAAAATTGTTCAGGTCAATACAAAATTGGTTTGCATACAAGAGCTATAGTATCCTTCAATCCCTTAGACTTCATGAGGAACCACGGAAAACCTACAAGAGGATACATAGGCAGTGTTAATAATCATCATGCTTCATATTTCAATTAAGGTACACTACAAACACACTCACCCCAGCCAAAAAGGACTTTGAAATTCCAGGCTTTTGCTTATCACCACCATCTGCTACTGGTTTTGTTTGAGGAAAATGGCGAGTCACTTTTGCCACCTGTTGTTCATCTGGAATCTCCGAAGTCGATCCATTCTCTTGTTGCATCTTACGTTTCTACACAAGCAAAACCAGTTCCAACAAATATTCATTAAGAACAAATCACAAGAATCTCAAATTGTAAATAAAGTTTTCATTTCATGTGAGGATTTGTTTTTTACTCGAAGTTTCCTGGGTATGACCCGATTGTTAGTTGTGATTTGCAAGCCAAAAAAATAATATGTAACAGAAGTTGAAGGATACCTTCTTCAATCGTTCATCTATAGAAGTTAGAGCACGAGACTGGTCAACTTTTGCAAGATAAAAGTCCCGCTCCTTTTTAGCTGCTGAAAGTTCCAGTGCTAATTTTTGCTCTCTTGTGGCATTCTTATAGGCTGTATTACAAAAAAGTTCGAGTTAAGAAGTAGAAGACACACTAATGCAATAAAGACTTCAAATTTACTATAAAGCTGAAACAGCAGGCCAGCAGCATAAAGTCACTGTTCAAAATTTCAATAGCAACCAATATGCATAACAAGGACACCCATAGTTCACAGCAACCAAAACAACAACGATACCCAATCCCGCCTGGGCAGAGGGTATGGAGAGTGTTCAACAGCAACCAATAGAGTAAATTCGAGTAAATGGTTCGACTATTTTATACATAGTTTGAATAACCGCTTTAAGAATTTGTTTTAAGTGACATAAAGATAGGACATACCAATCTCTTCCGTCAGATGATCCCATTTGAATTTACTTAAGTACTTGATGTTCCAAAGGTCATAATAGAACTGCGACTTTTTCTTCCCACCTACACGAATGCAAAGTTAGATAATTATACTAAAGTTGTAACATGTAACGAGATAAGTAAATAATCATATATGATTGCCTTCACACATACCTATTTGTTCACCATTTAACATTGAAGCAACCCTTTTAGCAACATTTTTGTTGGTAAATTCAACCCATCTGTAGGAATGCAACAAGTGTCAATTACTAGTGAACCGAATTATTACACCACTCACTACTGGTATGTACCAATCGAAACACACCCAAATCATAAGAACTTACCCTTCTGTAAAACCTTGTCCACGAAAGCCACCAGCTTTTTTACGGTGCAGATGAGCAGTAGGATCTGTGTAAGGATATTATGTATAAATCATTCGATTCCAATAGTAACATAACAAATTAAATACAGGTTTGCGCATACACTCACAATAGTCATAACTTACAACAAAACACTACAAAGTAAGGAATAAGAGGAACCTTCTGGCGTAAGATAAATTCTTTCAAGCTCTCCATATTGCGACAATATTTGTCGAAGCTTCAAAGGATCCATTTTTGGAGGAATTCGACTTAAGTAACAAACTCCACGCATATCAGCCTTAGCAGCTTCCTTCAATAAACGTCGCTTCCTCTTCATTTTCCGCTCCGCTTTCGCTTGTTCTAATTCAGCCTTCATTTCTGCTAATTCTCCATCAGCTACTTCGTCTATTTTAAATTCTTCTTCCTCAGCCATACTTGAAAACAAATGGGTTCTAAATCCATGAAAAAGCTTACATAAGTTTTTTATAACAACTATCTCCAAGAAAATGATAAAAAGTATACTAACGAGCATATAGGATAACACGATGATAATCCAGAAAGAGATTCAAAGTGGTACAGCAAACACAGAAAATCCATATCCATCCGGTTTTAGTTTTTTGACTTCTTTATGAACTTATTTATGAGTCGTTGTGCTTTCTCTGTTTATTTTATAAGCAGACAAGTGATTGGGATATAAACTGCTTCTGTTCATGTGCTTGATTAGAAGTTTGAACGAAAGATAGGCATTTTTCAATAAGCAGGCCGGAAGCATTAGACGAATAGATGTATAGTGTCATATCTAGTCTCAAAAAGCTTAAAGAGATATGTCAGTCTCTGTACTTCTAAAATTCATTATCTTTAAGCTTATATAGCGGGCTTATGACTTATTTGGTTTTCGGCTTATGTTTCATAGGCTCATATTAGGTGGCTTGTTTTGACACTTTTCGGCTTATATAACCTTTATCAAGTCATAATAAGCTTATAGAAGCCGAAAACTTTTAAAATAAGCCACAAAAAGCGAGCTTACAGAATATAAGCAGAAAACCACATAAGCTATAAGTCGGCTATATAAGCTTAAACAAACACCCCTTGGGGCTGGGCTTAGGAGCTTCTTTAATTTCAGCTTATATTTCAAAAGCTCATTTTCCGTGGCTTATTTCGACACTTTTCGGCTTATATAAGCTTATAATATCATAATAAGCTTATATAAGCCCAAAACTGTTAAAATAAGCCACAAAAAGTGAGCTTATGAAATATAATCCGAAAACCACATAAGCTACAAGTCCTCTACATAAGCTTTAAGCCTTAAACAAATAACCCCAAGGATTGTTCATTTAACCTAATTTGTGTTCTTAGGAGCTCATTTAACTTCAACTTATATTTCATAAACTCAAATTCTCCGGCTTATTTTACCGCTAATATAATCTTGTTATATCAAACACCAATAAACTTCTATAAACCCACAAGTCTAAAAAAAAAGCAGGAAAATTTAAGTTAGAGAAATATAAGATGAAATAAAATAAGCTCATAAGCCCACAAATAAACCTAAATCAGCTAATATGCGACATGGGCAATTTGGGGTTTAACGCATACCAAGTGTTTGTTAATATGCAAATTTGGGGTTTAACGCATACCAAGTGTTTGTTAATATGCAAATTAAAAGAATAGTTAGAAATAAACTGTGCATAAACTAGAAACCCTAATTACGTACATGAATCAGCGGGTGTGCAGTGGTGGTGATGATGGTCCGGTGAGTCTGGTTGAGGGCTGGCTGCTGTAACTCGAGTATTTGAATAAAGTGGATTTATATGATTTTGGGCTTACTGTTTTGGGCTAATACTAATTCTCTCACTTTTTCAATTTACTCTTTTGGTACTTGTAATATGGGACAAGGTTATAAGTGAGTAGGTTTTCAATAATTCTAATTTATAAAATTAAAGAAGGCAAACGGGTAATAAGTTGTGTCATTAGTTTTTTTTATATAGTAAAATTAAATCTATTAAAATAATGTTTGTGGATCTATGTGTGAAACGCTATTAGTAACATGTTGTATTCTGGTATGTAGCTCCATTGTCTTAAGTGCATGAAAATCAGATGTATCAAACGCGAAAGGAATAAACACGTATTGATTATTAACACATGTTTTCTCGTGTTTAGTCACTTAGCACGATGCGTCTTTTAAATCAAGCTGAATCCTCACTGTTTAAACCCACGAGAGGAGAAACCTCTGTTAAATCAACGCATGCATGCTTACCTCTTGTAGGTTTATGATCATCATAACAATTATAAAAACCCTGACATAGATCAAAGAGCATACAACGGAAGCAGATTAACAAGATCTTTATTTAACACAATTATAATTAACCAAGGCTAGGGTTACATACCTTTATCCTAGCAGGATTTACAAATTGACGGAATGATCACCGGTAGAAATAGATCACGAACACCACCAGGATGTAATCTAAAATAAGATCACACCACGATCTTGTACACACGTGATACGGTGAGCTAACCGTGAGTCTAGCACGAACAAAACTGAGCCTTCCAAGTCTATGGAAGATCTACCCAACAACCCTAGAGAGGGGCTAGGACTAGATCTAAAATAGCTTATAGAAAATCAAAGATGAACCCTAATAGGGTGTGTTTGGCCGGCGGTATAAGGCAAAGAAAGAAGAATATGGAGTGAAAAAATATGAGGCCTTTTGGTTTGTTTATATACACCTTGGAAACTTAACTTCCAAGGTTTAAACAAGATAAAGCCAAAAAAAATTTTTCCTCCTTATCCCCTCTCTTTAAAAACCGGATATCACCAAGCTCAAAAGGAGGTTTCCGGAACTTTCCGACTCCTTCTTTTAGCTTCTTTAAAATTCTATAATGATCGTTTAATACTTAACTTTTAATTACTTAACGATCGTTAGCTACAGTTTGATTTAATAAATATAATAAATATATTTAATAAATAAATTAACTCTTCACGTAATGTGTGCAATCCCGTGATCTCGAGTTCGATCCTATCACACGACTATCGATTTTAAAGTCCATAAACTTTCAATCCGAAACCGAAAAAACCCGAAACCGAAAAAAACCGAAACCGAAAAAACTCGCTTATAACGGTTCGGTTATGGTTTTCATTTTTAGATATCCGTGGTTAACCGAACCGAACCGCACATATTATACTTGAAATTTTTTAACTAAATATTCAAATTATAGTACATGTATTAATTGTATTAGTACCCTACTTTTATTATACATGAAATTTTTTAACTAAATATTCTAATTATATTACATGTATTAAACATGTATGTGTAAATTTAATTAATGTGATCGTAGTTTATAAATATCGAATAAATATTTTTTAGTTAATATGTTATTTATGAATATTCTAATGCACTTTTTTTATAACAAAATAATTTTTATATGATTTTTATCTATTAAATGTCGTTGAATTATACAAAAACGACATTCTATGTTGTAAACCATGTTATTATTTATAAACTAAAACTTTATGAAACTTATTTAATGGTTAACCGTGACCCGAACCGTGGGTAACCGCTCATTTCGGGTAACCGTATGTCCGGTTAACCGCCTTGTACGGTTCGTTTGCGGATAGTAAAGTTAACTAACCGAACCGCGATGGATAGTCAAAATCGTCTAACTATCCGAACCGAACCGACCCGTGAACACCCCTAGAGAGCAATTCCTCTTCCAGTGTCCAGTCATCTTGCAGTAGTGACAAGTCTCATCTTTCAGAGATTTCTTAGCAAAGTTTTGCTTTGGTTTTGATGTAGTCGCAACTTGCTTGCTCTTATCAACCTTGCCTTTGCCTTTCTGCTTCTTATTCACTTGCGGTTTTGGTTTCGACACTCTACCCTTTTGTACATAAAGTACTTGAGGAGTAGCAGTGGGTGCCTTATCTTTCAAACCCTTTTCAAAGTCAATGAGCATTGCATGCAAATCATTAACTGTCTTCCCCGTGCAATGCATATTATAGTTACGAACGAAATCATTGAAGTCCTTATTAAGGGACCTATTGATCAAGTTAATAGCCATATTATTATCAAAGGGTTGTCCTAGTGCGATGAGTTGTTCCATATAACCCCTCATCTCCATATAATGATCACTTACGGACTTTCCAGGAGCTTGCTTGCAACTATGTAGAGCATCAACCAGATCATAGATCTCTACAGCTTGCGGCGTTTCATACACAGCCTTGAGTTCATCAAGCATTTGCTGAGGAGAAGATAGCTCATACTTCCTTTGAAGTGATGGAGCCATTCTCCCTAACATTTCAGCAGCCACCTCATGGTGCTTCTTAACGTTAGCAGCGTGTTGAAGCCTTTCCGCATCAGTTGCTCCTTCAGCAAGATCCTCCGGAAAAGGAGTTTCCAAGATATTGATGGTACCCGATGCTCTCAGAACAATTCTTAGTGAGCGGTACCAATCATTGAAATTAGGGCCAGTAAGTTCAGGCCGTTCAAAAAATGCTTTGAACACCGAGCTTATTGTCAGATTGTTTTCGGGTTGAGCCATTTCTACAGAAATAAGTTCAAAAATTAGTATTTTCGATAATAAAATTCAAGAAAATAAAATTACCCCGGTAATAAAACCATAGTATTTTCCTTGAAAAAACTAGAATCCATATTGACAGAGATTTATCACATCAGTTGATCTGCTAGTGACAAATGTATTCAACACAGTAACTTGTCGAACAATAATTGCCAAATCATATTGCAATTTCTAGATATGTCAGGGATTTACATTGCCAAAAACTTTTGCATTGTAAACATGTTTTATCCCTTCTTTATGCCTTAAGTTTCCAGTTCTCACTGAGTAACTCAATTAAGTCGACTAATCTAAAGAACGTAAAACCTTCATGTACAATCTTATTCAGTCATGAAGTTTTCTCTCCATTACAACATCGTCCGATATCTTATATGACGACAATTGTAACTTCAAGTGTTCGTCAATTAGAGGGCATATGACTTAAATTTTAGGGTATAGATTTTGGTGTCAAAATCACGTATGGAGAAGCATGCATACATCTCCATAGCATAAGTTTAATAAAATGTTTAGTAAACTTTTTGGTGAGACTAAAAGTTCATCATATATTTGCAAGTTGAGGTATTGGTTAAACCAAACAACCTTAAAGAATTATACCAATAACAACCGTAGGTAATTCCAATTTTGACGCACAGGCGAGCCGGGAATTTGGTCAGCGCTGAAGCATAACACCTCATTCCTTAACCGGGTACTTGACCAGCGGTGCGTTATACCCACTTTATAGTTTGTCAAAATTGAGTAGGCCATTAAGTTGCTATTGCAATTCTAATCAACACAAATCATATGTAATTTAGATCTCAAAACAATTCATTAATTTTGATAAGATTTAGTCCATATTATTTTTCCTTAAAAAATTACCCTTGTTTACAACATACAATGTTAAAAACGCATGAAAACAAGTAGTAAAAAAAAAACTAAATCAAATAGCCACATGCATAACAATTTATTCAAAGAACATCAAATCTAGGGTTTTTATGAACATAAAAAGTCTTCCCTAATTTTAAAACTTTGAATCAAATAAAGCAAATAGCAATCAAAATTATATGATCCGTAAAAACATGCATGTTTATTACGGATCTTCCATATTCTCTTAACAATTAAAAAACTACTACGGATCGTAACCACACATGACATAACAATTAATTCATGCATACATCTAAAGTTAATTACCATGTAATTTTAGGGTTTACAAATTTTTTTTTTATAAAATTCGGCTATAGCCGATTCTTAAAAAACAATAAAAAACAAAACCCTAATTTTTTATAAAACCTAAAAAACAACATGTAATTTTTAACACAAATCAATATTAGTTAAAAAAAACTTTAGATATTGATAATTAAAATCATGTTAAAACGACTCTCGATGCCACTGTAGGTTTATGATCATCATAACAATTATAAAAACCCTGACATAGATCAAAGAGCATACAGCGGAAGCAGATTAACAAGATCTTTATTTAACACAATTATAATTAACCAAGGCTAGGGTTACATACCTTTATCCTGGCAGGATCTACAAATTGACGGAATGATCACCGGTAGAAATAGATCACGAACACCACCAGGATGTAATCTAAAATAAGATCACACCACGATCTTGTACACACGTGATACGGTGAGCTAACCGTGAGTCTAGCACGAACAAAACCGAGCATTCCAAGTCTATGGAAGATCTACCCAACAACCCTAGAGAGGGGCTAGGACTAGATCTAAAATAGCTTATAGAAAATCAAAGATGAACCCTAACAGGGTGTGTTTGGCCGGCGGTATAAGGCAAAGAAAGAAGAATATGGAGTGAAAAAATATGAGGCCTTTTGGTTTGTTTATATACACCTTGGAAACTTAACTTCCAAGGTTTAAACAAGATAAGCCAAAATTTTTTTTTCCTCCTTATCCCCTCTCTTTAAAAACCGGATATCACCAAGCTCAAAAGGAGGTTTCCGGAACTTTCCGACTCCTTCTTTTAGCTTCTTTAACATTCTATAACGATCGTTTAATACTTAACTTTTAATTACTTAACGATCGTTAGCTACAGTTTAATTTAATAAATATAATAAATATATTTAATAAATAAATTAACTCTTCACTTAATGTGTGCAATCCCGTGATCTTGAGTTCGATCCTATCACACGACTATCGATTTTAAAGTCCATAAACTTTCACCTCTAACCCATCAGAAAATCAAAACATCAGCTAGTATGAGTATGGACCTTCCATCTAATGGGTTGGTCAAGAAATTCACAGGTTCGTCTTTCTTGGCGGAGATCTTGACGCGTTTGCATATCTGCGACAAAATAAGGCATATCAGATCAGCCAAAAATAAGAGAATTATATTACGATTTAAAGATAATGCGGTATTTGATCGGTGACATATGTTGACCGAACCGTCTAAAAAGCTAGCTAGTAAAAAATTCATTTATTGTACCGGAATAACTTACATGCTTGGTTTTATTTAGCGAATAACTAACATGCTTTTTTGTATAACTTTATTTAGGACATGCTTAGATGGAATATGTACTAAGAAAATAAAAGTAATTAACACTTTGTTTTTGAGTTTTTTAACGAGAGAAAAGAAGAAAAGAGACAAAATGGGAAGAATTTTATATATCATGTTCTTGAGGTAAAAAATAAAAGAAGAGATAACTAGTGATTTTATATAAAAGTTAGGACAAATAGAAAAAAAATGTATTATATTAAACTTAAGAGGTAATTCCAATTAAGATATTATGCTTTTTTTTTGGCATAAAAAGATAGAAGTTTTTGGCTGAAGACAAAAAGTTGACCCACTTCATTCGCTGATCGAATCATCCTCGCTTCGCGGGAACAACAAAAACCACCATCTCGCTCTTTCCTTTCTTCGGTGCCATCAAAACTACCTCGTCCTTAAGAGCTGTAGAAGAAATCCTGTAAATCATTGATTCCTTATCTACATAATAAGGGTCATTGGAGGCTATACCATAAAGTTTACAATCTACACTATTTCGAAAGTCCTTAACACCCTGAGCATCTCGATAACAAATTAGAAAAGGTGATAGTTCATAGACTCCATCTAGTATAAGTTGTTGCTGAGAGTGAAATTCAGCCTCTGATATTACTGGATAATCTAAGAACTTTAGATCTTCATTAGAATCCTCTATTTGTTCTAATAGAAAGCGGTCGTAATTTGATATAGTTATTGTTTTGACCAGCTTGGTATTTTCCTTAAATATTTAACGATAATCCATTAAATCTTACTATTTTAAGTCCACTACCGCTACCATCATCACTAATCATCGTCATCCTTACCCACCTTCCTCACCAACATCACTACCAAACACCACCTCTACTATCAACTTACCCACCACTGCCATCACAAGAAACAAACATGTATCGTCTATACTACATAAAAACACATTGATATATGATGATATATTGATATGTGATGAACAAGGAAGGTTTTAAAACAAGAAACTGGTTACCAATCTGATCACACATGAGATCAATCACTTTACCCAAATATAATCGTAACAATTAATCCTTTAATGTCTCCAAGATTATCATGAAAGCGTAGAATCAATCTGATTAGCAATAACCTTTCACCTTAAAACTAGAATGGCCTTGTTGGTATGAGAGCCTTACATCAAAAGCAGTATTGGTGACTCAAAGGAAAGCTCTTGTCAAAAGGTGCTATACTTAAGAATCAATCTGATTTGATTCCATTGGTTTTAAGTCATTTAGTAACAGTTAGATTGTAGCTTATCAATCTAATGTTTTATAACGGTATAGTAGTAAGTATATTACATGGCCAGCCTAAATTCTTACCTGCAAAAGTAAGGAATGACATGATACTGGTAAGAAATGAAATTGTATATCAATGTTTTTTTATGTACGTATCGATGCATGTTTGTTTCTTGTTACGGCGGTGGTGTAGGCGGGCTTGGTATTGGCGACGATGATTAAGGACAGTGCTAGTGGGGTGGACTTAAAACTCAGAAACGCAACGGTTGATTAAAGATAATGAAATCACTCGTTACCTCGTAGCGGGTAATACATCATTCTTTTACAATTTGACTGATATCAAAATTAATATTCGCTTCTTCCTATCAAGTGCTAATATTTCTTCAACCGATCCATTTTATTCTCATTTACTCTTTTTTTTTCTTTTGAGACCTCAACATGTGGTTCGGTCATAATTATTTCAAAAAACACAATATTTCACTAGTAAGTGTACAGCATTGAGGAGTTAGCAATTAACTTATTGGGAAAATCACTTAAAAATGTAGTAAACTAACCACTTTTTATGGTTGTGTGAACTAAACTATTTTTTTTCTCATTGTGTGTATTAAACTTTTTAATTTCCATCATTGTGTGTATTTTGAGACGATTTTGTCTAGTAAAATGACCATTTTACCCTTCAAATTTTGAAAAAAGTAGGGGTAAAATGGTTACAAAATACACACAATAACATGAATTTGAAAGTTTAATACACACAATGAGAAAAAAAATAGTTTACTACACACAACCATAAAAAGTGGTAAGTTTACTGCATTTTTAAGTAATTTTCCCTAACTTATTCTCACTGTCAATTAATCACATTTCAAAGTCATCGAGGTCTGCTAGGACAGGGGATCGAAGTATTGCAGCAACTCCTGTATACTGTGCCAGTTGTTCCCCCAAATCATGCGTTGAAGAAAATACATGAATCTTGCCCCGAAAATCCTCTACGTTTTTAACCAATTTGGCATATCTTTTCCTTATAGCTGTATCAGTGCTCCTAAAAAGCTCATCGGTTATAAGTAATGTCTCAACAGCCTTTCTTTCTGCTGCAACCTCAACATGCTTTGGTCCGTAACATGCACGATCTTTATGCTTCCTACACATGTACCCGAACCTATTGAACATCTTTTGGGCTTCTTTTGTGTCCGCAACATCAGTACTAGCAGAAGGATCCGTGGCACGTCTGATTGATTCGATTGCTAGTGAGTCCCACACCAGCTTTTTCAAAACAAAAGGACGACCAGGTTCAAGTTTAAGCGGGTGAGATTGCCCGATTTTGACAATGTCGTTTTTCATAATGTTCTTTCCATGTATTGTCAGTGAACCTTTTATATCCGAATTATCAACTCTCTCAACACGAATTTCCAGCTTCACTTTCCTCATTTCTTTTCTGTCTCTATTTCCCGAACCGGCTGCTTCCTTTACCCTTGACTTTACTTGTAGTATCACTCGTAACAGTATCACCAGGCACAATCAAATTAGACAAAAACCAGAAATCGTCATCCGATTTATCAGGTATTATCTCAACGCAACCAGAACGAACAAAATCTTGCTTTAGGATCTTCATCTTAACAATAAGTCGACAACTAATGATTTGCATGAATTTTTGTTTGTTTAATTATTTAGTGTTTGTTCGGTTTATATGCAAAATTACTTCCAAATTTAAGCTATGTCGGTTTACGTTAAATTAGGGGTTAATTGTGTTCAACTATGTCGGTTTATGGCATGTCGGTTTATGTTAAATCAGGGCTATTTCTCTCCCACTATTTCAATTTACTCTTTTGGTACTTGTAATATGGCTAATGTTGCAAAAATCGCTACGAGTTAGTTGGGTGGACGCGTAGTGTTTAGCAACTAATCGATTAGGCAGGAATTAATCGAGATTAATCAGATTAGGTTTTTATATATAAAATTATAAATTTGTGATACTATATGTTTAAATTGGTCGATTTAATTAGTTGATTGTTGTCTGATTTGACAGAACTATGCCTGATTTAGTTAATTATGTCTGATTTTACCGATTTATGCTCGATTTGGCGGATAAATCGGTATGTTAACCTTTTTTTTTATACCAAAACAATTAGGAAAAAACAATGCGGTTAATTAATGGGGCTCTGACACCTAAGCAAGGATTAATCAAATGCATAAAACGATTTTTACAATACTTCATAGTTATTTTATTTTATATTAATTATACGCTAACACACTTCCTAGCTCTTTTCTATGATGGGATCGGTCTGGTAATTAACAAAACTAATGTTGCTTTTTCTTGTTATGTCACACGCGGGACATGTGAGATCAAGACAATACTCGAATATTCAACGTTCTTTGTCTTTCTTTATTCAGTTACATACAACTCGAAATAGATATCACGAAACACTGTTATATATAAGAACAACAATAGTATAGTATAGTCATATAAATCGGCAAAACTTGTATCAATAGACTCTCCAGTGTAAAGATTTTATACACCTAAGGATCGGAACCAACATCAGCAACTATTGGCAATTGATTAGTTCCAAAAACCAACTGCCGAAGCTTTTCAATCGTGTATGTTACTGCAAGAACCACCTTTTGATTAAACCAAGCAAATATCACGTTATAACCTTTTACGATTGTCACAAAAGTGCATATGATCACAAAGCCAGGCCAAGTGAACCATTCTGGTACAAGAATCGAGAGAGTTGCGTATGGAGATAGGATGCCTGTAAAAATAAAAACCATGTTGAAGATTACAAATTTCCAATGGTTTTGTTGTATATCATGTCTGCGAGAGAACGCCCATAGAGCTACCACAAAGTTTATGAGCAAAGTTACTAGAGAAATAGCCAAGCGATTCTTGTTTTCCGCGGTGTATGTAGTTACTTGAGCAGTTGTTTGCACCAAGATTCCCATGACTCCTATAGAGATGGCATAATGTGTCTCATCCAATAACCTTCAATCACCATTAACATGAAATCATTAAGAAATACACAACAAAATATACGCAAGGACAAGAGTCTTTTCAGTTGAAACTAGATAGTAGGTAATTAGCCTTAACCTCAAGCAGCTGCCACCATTTCGATCCATAGCGAGTTCTATATTACGTTATCTTCTACTTAAGAAAAAGTTTTTACGTAGTTTGTATACTGCTGCTAAAGACTTCCGATCAATGTTCCAGGCTTTATATAGGTATTAGGAAAGATGTTGCTATCAACAAAATATCATTAAAAACTGGAGATTAGTCTGCGTTGTAATATTAAACTAAACCTTTTAGAGACAATATATCATTTTCTATCCTTACCTCTTTTTTATATAAGCAAAAATGGAGTAACAAATTTAGACTTGTGTAAGAGGGACACAAGGATACTGGCCAGATAATAACTGTGATAGAGACTTAAATAGCAAAATACCACCGAATTGAGTGCATGGTAAAGGCCGGGGGCGGGAAACCTCCATGTTAAGACATCAATCTGGTTGTGTCCCTTCACACAACTTCACCCCCGCCCCCGGCCAGAAATGTTCACCAAGTTAAAACCAAATACAGTACAACTGTACAAGAAAGGGTTTAAATTTCTTTTTGCTGAGGAATTTCTATTATTCAAATAATTATACGCTTTCTTATTGTTTTTTTTCTTTCTGTTAAACTCTTTTATTATAAGCTCAAGGATCCAAATGCGAATTAGGTCAAGATTTAAGGATTATTGATTATAACCCTTATAAAAAAAACAAAAACATAATCTTATTATTTCATGAACATTGATTCAAGGATGTTTCCTGTGGCGTGTGAAAAGTAATATACCGCTTGGTTACGGTGCCTACAAAAACTAAACAAATGATGTTCACTTTAATGCATGCATGACTTTGTTCATTGTCGTAAATTGCAGTAACTTATTTTAAAATGTCATACGTACATGAACTCGTAGCATATTAGTTATTTCTTCTGGAATGACTTATCGGAATAAGAACTTTTAATTTGAGGTTCAGCTGATGTTAAATAGATACACTATATATTTTGATACCACCAACTTAGATTCTTAATGCATGTTTATTGATTGGATACTGATACAGTATTTATATTCATTGTTGGCCATTATTATTATAAACGCATAAAATTATACACGCCAGTCATAATATAATTGAAAAAAAGCCACGATATCATGTATGAGGTTTCCAGGATACGCGCCTCACGTGTTCGGCGTGCAGCAAACGTACGTCCACTCACCCCATCTAGGTTGGGGGTCTTCTTTCCCTAGAGTATGTCACAATCAATAAACGACTTCAAAATAAAAAAAATATGTGTAATTTTTTGATTGGTTAGTAAAGTTATCTTAACATATAAAAATTTACAAAAGTGTGTGTGGCAGATGGACTTTTTCAGGTTAAATATGAGGCAAAGATAATAAATTGTTTGTTTTATTTTCTCATCAACTCATGCTTAAGTAATCGATGACTTAATGCCATGACAGGGACGATCAACCATTGCTTTACATCTTCAGCCGCTTTCTTAACTAAGCTTGTAAACAATATTAAGACTATGAATAAAACACATGCACTCAATCAATCACCCTTTAGTGTTTATTAAGAATAGAATCAATTACAACATGATCAAGTCAAACGTGTGCTTGATAACAAATATAATGTAACACTCCACTTTGATAAGTAGATCGTTACATGATAATTATGGCGTGTCATCAAAGCATGCAAGGTAATATGTCTTAAACACATACATGACCATAAAGGAAAACCAGAATCAAACATCGGCTCCCAAATATAAACTCAAAACATGCATAAAGTAAATGAAGGGCAAAAGTAAAGGAATATAAGGTAGCTCCCATCCTATGCACGACCTCTTCATGCTCAAGTCTGTCCTTGGGTACCTGCCGTTTGGGTCATGGAAAGAAAGTATACGACTGAGCGATTCGCTCAGTGAACGAATATATAGACATGATATGAATAACAGAAACATAAGTAAAGCATAAAATGCAGCGGACCAATGTTAGTCCTGGAAACCTGGAACATGTTATAAAACTGATTTATATATGAAAAGTCTTATGTTCATGTTTATATTAAAAGTCTGATGTTTAATCATGGGAACTGTAATTTAAATGCCAAAGAGCTCATATAGATCATGAAATATATCAACGTGCATGAATACATAGATGGGTGACCTCGTCATGCAATTAGAGAGGTTGCCTCTAATTATACAAGTATGAGTGGGGGGGATCAGCTCTATGTAACGGATGTAGAGCACACACCACAGTTACCGTGTAAATTTGATAAACATGTACTAGTATGCACCCATTCGCCCCAAATGATAATAATAATAATAATGGCCAACATGAAACGTGAAGAGACGCCGCGAGCAATCACTCTCACCGTGGAAGAGTCATAACACTGGTGCCTCAATTGCTATGGTTATGGTACCTCTATAACTAGGTGAAACATGGCATGCGTGTATATAGCTCAGACAATTTAAAATCATGGCATGGTAATTACTTGAAAAGTTTAATACATGTAAACTACTAGAGAAAACAGATGGCAGCGGACGGAAAATCCTAATCATGCATAATAAAGAAATGTCCATACTGAAGGACGGAATATCCGTACCTTATGTCCAGTAATGAAATGAAGACGAAAGGCGGAACGTAGTATACTCCGACTTCACGAGTGCTACATAATAAAGGACGTGAATAAGTCGTGTGTTCATGTAATACTTACTGAGTATTAGTTAATTTACTTATTTTTGTCTTGTATTACTTGTTCTTGACTTGTTTTTCATGTTCTTGACTTGTTTTACATGATCTTGACTTGTTTTACTGTTTCATGTGTTATCTTGTATTTCTTAGTGTTTTCATGTGTTCTTTATTAATGTAATACTTGTTTCATGTGTTAATATACTTGATGTTTCATAATAAGTAACTTTCTAAAAATAACAGGTTCCTATATATAGTAACTTTTCAAAAGTAGCAGGTTTCCATAAATAGTCAGTTTCCAAAAGTAAAAGGTTTCTATAATTAGTAAGTTTCCAAAAAAAGGTTTCCATAAGTAGCATGTTTCCAAAATTAGTATATTTCCATAAATAGTAATAAGCTTGTTAAATAAGATGGTGATATAAGCTAGAGCTTAATCATGATTAATTAAATATTATTATAAATTAAAGTTTATTGATTAATAAATACTTTAGGCTAACATGATAATTATTAATTAATATTATAATACATGATTTATTAATAATTGTTAATTAATAATATAACTTGGCTTATATTAATAATACTTTACTATAGCTTGATATTGTATAATTAAATTAAAGCATGATATTAATTTAATTAAGCCATGGTTAACTTGTAAATAAATACTTATGCTAAGTTATTTATTTAATAATGTAGCATATCATAATAATTATAAGGTATAGTATAATTTAATTAAACCAAAATGTGTCATGAATAATTATTTAACATGATTATTTTAGCCTAAGTTTATTTATTATATAAACCATGCCAATTTCATGAATAAATATTCATTTAATTATATCCTATGTTTTTAATTAATAAAACTTGATATATCCTGATTGATTTAATATTCTAAATTAAATTAATAAAATTAGTGATACATGATTGGTTTAATTTACTTAATTAAATTAATAAATTAATTTAGCAAAGTCTAAACCAAACACTCCCTTGTATTATTTCGTATATACCCGAACCCGTGAACCAAGCCACACCGAGGCACCAAGTCTCGGCATGCCCGAAACACAACCCACCACATCTGCCGAGGCCATGGTTCCTGCCGCCGCCAGCACAACAGCAGCCACCGGCTTGTGCCGGTTGCCACTGTTGCCTCATGTAGTCCCACTGAGAGCCCCATGCTCTCGGTTTGCCACCGATTGACCAAATGCTCCCCCTGCTTGGGTTTGGATGTTGCGGCCGTGACAAGCAAATAGCCACCGCCCCCTTGTGCGGTGTGGCTTCCTTGAGAAAAACCCCATAGAGACCCATAGGGGTCTCGTTTTACGTGTAACCCGAACAAAAACCCCCATTAAGCTTGATTAATTACTTGTTTTAGTTTGTTTATCATCATGATTTCTTGTTAAAATCAAAGGATACATGAATAATTAGAATAAAAATGAAAGATTAGAGTTTAGGTATACCGAACCATGTATGATTTAAGGATTAGAAACCTGAACAAATACCCGTATCAAATCAATATCAACAAGCTTTCTTTCCTTTGTTTTTCTTGGTGGAGGCCGGCGGCTAAGAGAGAGGAGGAGAGTATGGTTTTGTGAATTTTTGTGAAAAAATGTGATTGTGTTTTTCCTAGAAAAGTTTTGATGCATGTAATCTTGTAACGGGTCGGGCCATGGGCCCTTGTTCCTCTTTCCCTTTGCCGTCCAAAACACCCCTATATTATATGAGTTTCGTTTTCAATTTTATTAAATCCTGAGAATTGTTATTCGTGGCATGAGTTCGTGTTTTAACTCTTGTTAACTCTTGTCGTGTTTTAAAAGTTCATGACATTTGTTCGTGTTTTACATTCATGTTTCTCCTGACATGTATTATTTATTATACGTAATACTTGTAAATAATAAATAATATTATACGTAATACTTGTATTTAACATTAAATATCCATGATTCGTGTCATGTATTATAAAGTTTTAATTAACCCGTGTTTTCGTGTATTTAATGCTTTATGTATTTATGCGGGTTTTACAACTCTTCTCCTCTAAAAAGAATAATTCATCCTCGAATTATAGACATGATATAGCTGAAAGGAACATGGACGTGACGTGGCTGAAAAGAACATACTTGGATCGTGGGAGGAAATGAGGATACGAAGTCCAGGTGAACTCCTCCGTTCCCAAAGTGGCTTCCCGCTTGGGACAGTTCCTCCAAAGGATCTTGACGAAAGAATAATCTTGGTCTTCATGACCCTATCTTAACGATACTTAAAAGTTTCTGGTCTCTCAACATAAGATAGATCCTCACGAATATGTTCGAGTGGATAAGAAGTACGTGTAAAGATACATGAAACGATACAATACAAAATAACCTGAAAATAGTGGTATTAGTAACCTCAGGGTAATGATACGCGAGACATATTGAAAACATAGTACATGAAAAATTGTGAACGTGATACGTGAGCAATTGTGAACATGATACGTGATCATATGGTGAACATGATATGTGAAAATATTGTGAGCGTGATACATGAAACATATCGTGAACATGATACGTAAAACATATCGTGAACGTGATACGTGGAACATATCATGAACGTGTGATAATTGAGGAGGTATCTCCCAATGATACGAGATGAGACGTGAAATCTGACGTGAAACGTCTTTTGAGGATGGAAAAAATGTGCTAAACTTGAGTCTGGTTTCTCAAGCTTTCTTCAACCCTTCTAGTACAAGATGTGAAACGTGTATCGTGAGATGGAACATGTAACACCCCCAAATTACCACGCAGCGGAATACCACTTTGGGGCGCTACTCATAGCACATCGCACACAATCATAGACAATGACCTCAAATGAGACGTTAAAATAATATACAACATTGTCTATAAAGTTTCCCATCCCAAAATATATAAAATCAGAGTAGCGTTTGGTCACATAAACCGTTACCAATACAACACGTTTATCAAAAGACTTAAAAGTCATTTATTCATTTTAAAGGATGGAAAAATAATAAAAAACATTAGACAAGTAAGCACCAACTTCCTCCTCGCATGCTCCGCTGCTATCCATCTTGATTACCTGAAATACATGCTTAAAATCATCAACACAAAGGTTGAGCAAGTCTATAGGTTTTACAAATCATTTGAACACAAGCAAAGATTATAAGTTTGTGGCATACTTGAAGGCTCGAATAATTTCCATGAACAATAATAATTGTATATAGCATTGTTGGGAATAAATTAAGGCCAGATCACTTGAGCGCTGACAAGAACAATTCAAGCGTTGACAAGAACAAAGCAAGCGCTGACAGCTCAAGCGTTGACAAGTTAAAGTCAAGCGTTGACACATTGAGGACAAGCACTGATGGAAGATATAATCTACACGTTTATTATATTCTAGAATACTTCTAGTAAGGATAGAAACGACAATGTATTTTCTATGTTTATCTTTACCTAGAATAGTTGATACGTAGATTATTGTACAAGGCTTCTTGTATCTATAAAAGAAGGCCTTTAGGTTAATGTTTGATATAAGTTTTATATAAGTTTTCATTCGTAAACATCTTTCATTGTAAGCAAGTTCGACATTCATAATCAAAGTGAAAGTTTGTTTACATCTTGTGTGTTCTTGTTTAAGTGTTAAATTCCGCATAACACTTAGATTCATGAAGTATATACAAAGGTTTCTCTACGTGTATTACTTGATCTAATCTCGTATACACAAAGCTAATCGATCTAAGTTTGGGATCAACAAGTGGTATCAGAGCTTGTTGAGGAACTTTTGATCTTTAAAGAACACCATACACGAACACCAGAACCCTAAAAACACCAAAACCCTAATTTTCTCAGAAACCCTAACAACATCATGTCTGAAGCAATAACCTCCTCCTCCTCAGCCTTACCAAACATCAAGATTCCCATGCTTGATGCAACCAACTTTGACTTATGGAAGTTCAACTTTGAACAATATCTGGGGATCTATGACTACACACTCTGGGAGATTATTGAATATGGAAACACATTCAATAAGGCTCAAAAGATTCTTGATGCCATTAGTCAAAGAACAGCTGTTGAAGGATGCCCTGAAGAGGATAAGAAAGAAAAACCTGGAGATGGTAGAGCTGTAGCTGCTGATGATATTGCAAAGAAAAGGGTTGACATGAAAGCCCTAAACATTCTAAAAGTCTCTTTGGGACAAGAAAACCAGCACAAATATAGAGGCTATGAATCTGCTAAGGATCTTTGGGAAGCACTTGAAGTTGCATATGGTGGCAATGCAGACACGAAGGAAGAAAAGAAAAAGCAACTTCTGCATGATTATGCTGTCTTCAAAGCTCAACCCAATGAGAAACTGAGTAGTGTGAGAAGCAGATTGCTTGACATCACAAGTAAGTTGTCCTTCATGGGGACACAAGTTGGTGATGTTGACACCAATGCTACCTTTCTTAAAAGTCTTGGTGAGGCATGGAAGATTGAGGCAAGATCTATTCTTGCCAACAATACTTACAAGAGCTCCTCGTTTGATGACATCTACAACAAACTAAGACTGTTGGAAGATGAAACTCTTTCAGAGCATGGAAGCAAATCTACCACCAGCAACATGGCCTTCTTCTCTCATAGTGAAGGTCAATTCAATCAGAAGGACTCTTATATGCATCCAGTTACTGGATCATCATATGTCAGCGCTGGAACAAGTCCTGTCAACGTCTCCTTTTCAGACGCTGACACATTCAAGAATGACTCCCCAAGAGTTAAACCTGCTGGGTTGGATTTGGATACTGTTTGTGCTTACATTGCTTCTTTGCCCAATGGTTCAGTGATTACATATGAGGACCTTGAGCAGATAAGTGATGAGCACTTGGAAGAGATGGACATCAAGTGGAACATGGCTCTTGCTAGTATAAGAGCAAATAGGTGGAACAGAAGGTTTAAAAAGAAGATGACCTTCAATGCTAAAGACACAGCTGGATTTGATAAATCCAAAGTTGAATGCTACAACTGTCATCGTATGGGGCACTTCATGAGGGAATGCAGATCTCCTAGAAGATCTGATGCTGGTAAACCCTCAAGTCAGGTTGTTAAATCTCAGGATTCCAAAGCTATGGTTGCAGTTCAAGGAATTGATGGTACAGGATGGGATTGGAGCTATCTGGCTAAAGATGTTGAAGAGGACAAAGCTTTGGTTGCTAATATTGAAGAAGAAGAGCATGTTGAATATGCTCTCATGGCACACTCCTCCTCTTCATCTGATAATGAGGTATATGATGATGCTTTTTGTAGCAAAGGTTGTAGGTTAAACACTGAAAGACTTAACAAAGAGGTGTTAAAACTAAAAGATGATATGAGTACTGAAAGGTGTAAATTGTCTACTTACCAACTAGCTCTTACTGAAACTGAGAAAACCGTTTCTGAATACAAGAAAATGGAATTTGACTTAAAAGATAAGATCAATATCTTAAAACATGAGCTAGAGGGTAGTATGGATGTTAGAAACATCATGAAAAAGGTTAATAGTGAATTACAAGCTAAGTTAGATGAGGCCATTAAGAATAAAGATAATGTTGACCTCAAAATTCAAAGATTTGATAGAGCCACCAAAACCCTAGGAGACTGTGTAGCTAAACAAAGGGATCCTAAGGACATGACTGGGATTGGGATGAATGATTACTCTCTAGTTCCACCAGCAGCTGGTGACTTCTATGGTGTCCAACGAAGGGACTTATCTTGGACTGGTTTACCAGAGCTCCAAGAGGAGGAATTCATTCCTCCACCAAGAGTTGTCACTCCAGTGGAAGAGTATCAACAAAAATTGACTGACCTAAATGAGTGGAAGAAAGCCAACCCTACTTTATTTGTTAAGGGAGGTTTGCTATGTGAAAGTCCCAATGAATCACCACCCATTAAGGTTACTCACCCAATCACTGGTAAAGCTGTTGACCTAGGCTCAAACACTGTTAGAAGACCTACCATTAAATATGCAGAGATGTATAGGAATAATAGGTCACCCAAGAGCCAAGTTAGCAATCATGGAACATGTTTCTTCTCTTCTAGACCTAAGGATGTGTCTAAGAAAGCCTGTTACACTTGTGGTAGCTTTTCACATTTGGCATACAAGTGTGTCAACGCTCCCAAAGTCAGCGCTGACAGGAACAATTTCAGCGCTGACAAGAAGAAAGTCAACGTTGTTAGAAAGTCAAACGTTGTCAGACTCAAACCTTGTGTGCAGCAAAGTCCACAAGTGATTAGACCTGCCCCATTCTTTTCTAGAAGGTCTAACACTCATGGACAAAGACCATTTCAAAAGACAAACACCTGGTCAAATAGGCAATGGGTTCCTGTAGCAAACCCTAGGTTCAACACTAACAAGGGTAATTTCAGCGTTGACAGGACAAATTCAAACGCTAACAGAAACGTGACCAGACCTAAATATTTCCAGCCACAAGGTAAGGGGTCTAAAGCTTCTTCAAGCTTAACATGTAGACCCAAGAAAGATCAAAACCCTAATGATAATAGGATTTCAATGACTTGCAATAGATTTAATTACATTTCAAAATTCATTACAAAACCTATTGGGGTTAACTGGGTATTTCATCCTAAAAAGGATGAGAATGGGGTTGTTGTGAGAACTAAGTCTGTTCTTATTGAACAACCAGATGAATCCAAGTCTTTTGAGACTTGGGTTCCCAAAGAAAACTAATTTGTTTTCTTTATGTGCAGGGCATTCAAAGACAGATCAATGATTATGGAGGTGATAACTTTGATAGGAAATCCACAACGGGTGGATGTCAGTTTCTTGGGAGCAGGTTAATATCTTGGCAATGCAAGAAACAAACAGTGGTGGCTAATTCTACAACTGAAGCAGAGTATGTGGCTGCAGCTGCATGTTGTGGTCAAGTTTTGTGGATTCAGAACCAGCTGTTGGACTATGGGTATAATTTCATGCATACTAAGATATTTGTTGACAATAATAGTACTTTATGCATCATTAATAATCCTGTACATCATTCTAAAACTAAACACATAGAAATTAGACACCATTTTATAAGAGATTGCTTTGAGAAAGGTTTAATACAACCAGATAGGGTTGACACTGAGGAAAATGTGTCAGATTTATTAACTAAACCTTTTGATGATGGGAGATTTCAATACTTGGTAACAAGTATTGGAATGGTTAATCTCACATAATATGTGTTTTGGAATCTTTTTGTAAAAGTATGTACAGGATGATGCATTATTATTATTGGTCTTATTGATGATTTAGATTTTCCACTATATTTTTCTAACACTGACAAAGGTTGCTTGAACGCTGATAAGTGTTTTTGCAACGTTGTCAGCAATATAATTGTCTAACGCTGACAAAGCTTCCCTCAACGCTGTCATGTGTTATCGGGCGCTGTCAAGCAACAATGTTAGTTTTGTGGTTTTCAATCTAAATGTGCAGATGGTGTTAGCAGTATACCATTGGATACAGAGTTGCTTATGGATCAATGGAGAAGCATTTGGACAAGTTTTTATTTATGGATGATGGTTGGAATGTTTCATTCCTATCTTGACATAAATTTTTTTTGGTTCATGCATGATTTTAGCAAACTTTTTATATCATAGTTTAAGGGGAGGTTTTCGGAACCTTTAGGATGTTTGGGTATCCATATGATACTCTTATCACAATTCTAGATTATGTCCACAGGTGAGTATGAGTTAGTTTTACTAAATCATGAGGCACTGTAGCATGCATACTATATCAACTTTGCATGCTGCCAAGACATTTTTGGCCTAGAATTGGTTGTGGTCTGTTGGGAGACTTGGGAATGATTTTGATATGGGATTTACCTGGGAGTAACAAGGATTTTATAAGGTAACTTTGTTGTTAAGAGTTTTGGTTAGCAAGGGACACTAGAGGACTGTTATGTCTATCTTGCTTATGCAAGTGTGCATAACTGGACAGTGCTTGCCGCCCTATAATAATTATCAGCTTTTGGTTATCTTCTCTAGGATAAATTACTTGTTAAGGTCATTTTTCACTTTTTAAAATATTTTTATTTTTGGGCGCTGACAAGAATTTTCCAAGCGTTGTTGTGACCAAATTGGACGCTGACATGGCTTTAGGCAAACGTTGACAAGATTATAGCCGTTGGGCGTTGATATGTTATTTTTGACCGTTGACACTCAATGGGACCTACCCAGTTGTTACTTTTTGACATATTTTCAAGCCGTAATTTTAGGAGTTGTTACTTTCATTTAATGCATGAGATAACTTATAACTTTTTCAATACTTTCATGATTGATTTTTGAAAATCTTTGCCTATTTTTGGGCCAATCACATGCATTCTTTTTCTCCTATAAATTTGGCTCCTATTTTAAACATGGTATCTATAATTCTTGTCTAACAAATTTCTCTTATCAATTTCATCTTCTACACTTAAAATTAACAGCTTTCATCAATGGCACCAAAGTTTAACTCAGCAGAATTGGCATTAGGGTTCAGATCACAACACAACATGATTGCTTATCTTGAAGCTGATAATGCTTTGTTTCCCTAATACACACAAATGGTGGCGTATTTGAACGCATCCCCATTAAGGTATGCTCTTTCTCATGCACCACTCATTCCAGTCACACACATTAAGCAGTTTTGGAACACTGTTAGTTCCTCAACAGTTAATGGAGTGACCACATTGACTTCTATTGTTCATGGGAGATCTTAGGTGGTTACTGAGGCTTTGGTATGCCAAGCCTTGCATCTTGATGATGCTGATGGTATAGCCACCCTTCCCATAAATGAAATAGAACAAGGGCTTAGGGCTTTGGGATATCCCTTTCCTGATGAAGGTACTCTAAACAAGTATCATAAGCAGGAATTTCCCCCAGCCTAGAAGTACCTCATACATGTCCTCCTTCAATGTTTGAGTCCCAAATGTACTGCACACAATGAGATCAATAGATCCATTGCCAGTGCTATTGTGTGCATTGCAACAGGGCAAAAATATAACTATTCTAAAATGATTTTTGAGGGGATGTGTAAAAACAAGGGGACAAAAATGACTTTAGCTTATCCCCGTTTTCTGCAAATGATTTTTGATGATCAAGGTTACTGCTCAAGGGATCACAATGATTTTTATAAGATCCCTGAGCAAAAGAAAGCTATTTTTATGAAGATGGATTCACCACCCCATAGAGACCTACCTTTAACCCAAGCCATGCTTGCTGTTATTGCAGCAGCACAACCCCAACCAGACCCCAAACCTCAAATTGACCCTCAACCACAACTTGAACCAATTCCTGAACCTTTACCCTCACCTGAACAAATGCAAATTGACCAAGAACCCTTTGACGCTGACACATCAAATGTTGGCGTTGATGTGCCTATTTCCAACGCTGACACACAACCTTCACAATCCCAAACACCCCTTAACCAACCCACATCTACCCATTCTTCCACACCATCTTCCACACCCCCTGAATATAGGTTGATCAAACGCCAAAGGACTACTGGAGTGTTCTCCTCTGGTGGTCCTAGACATGAAGCAGAGAGAACCACCACCACAAGTGTGGCTGGTGACCTGGATGAGGCTGGGACTATTGGTTCTGGCTTAGAAGCTGGCCAAGGCAGTCCCACCATCATTAAGTCCTCATCCTTGCCCAATGAATCTGACTTGGGAGGTCAAATCCCCATTTTAGAAGAGGGCAGACTGGAACCAATGACTCTTATGGAATTGACGGCAGTCTGCATTAGCTTGCAAAAGCAAAATGCAGACTTAGTACAAATTGTCAGCTCCCAAGGCCTTGAACTCAAGCAATTGAGGGAGAGGATTGTTGTTTTGGAAAGTGATCGTACTAGGAGGGGTATGGAGGAGTCTTCCAAAGGGGAGGAAGATCAAATAAATCTGATGATAAGGGCAGCCAGGATGGTCAATCAATGGATGTTGCTGAAGCCCTTACAACTTTGAAGAAACAAACAGGTTTTGATATGTCCTTAGTATCTCCCACCAACTTAAATTTATCATTTACAGATATGTTAAGAGAGGTTACACAAGGCGCTGAGGGAAAATATTTGAGCGTTGACAAGGCAAATTTGGACGCTGATAGAAGTATTTTGGGCGCTGATAGGATAAATTTGGGCGTTGACAGACCTGCACATGAAGGTGATGTATCCCAGTCATCATCTATCATCAAGGAGGTTTCTACTCAGGTATTACCATCTACCTTACCAACCATTGCACCATCAGATAAGGGTAAGGGTAAAATGGTAGAAGAGATTGTTCCAAAGGATGCAACCCAGGTTGAATTTGATAGAAGATTAGCTGCACAAATCATGGAACAAGATGAAAAGGAAAAGTCACCATTTGTTGTGACTTCAGAAGAAGAAAGTGATGGAGCTAGCTCAAACTCAAGTGTAATGATTATAGAACCTGAAAGGCTTGAGTATGGAGATGAGTTGGCCAAAGAGAAGCTGAGAGAGTTGAAATTGCAGGTTGACTTTGACATGCCAGAGGTGGTTCAGATGTACAATTCTTGGGAAGAAAGCTGCATGGATAATCCAGACCTGACCATTTCAGATCAAATATGGGGTTTGGAGCTTCTTCTTAGAGTTCAGAAGGATTGCCAGGTAATTTTGAAACACAAAGCAAGCAATATTCTCTCAGAGTTAAAAAGGGATAGAAGGGAGCTCTACTTTATGTTGCTCAGATGTCATGGAGTTGGATGGACATATCAGAAGTTGAAGGCTTTGACATTTGATGAGTTGGAAAACAGGGCTTATCCCATTTGGGTGAGAGTGCAGGAAGCAAACACTCTCAGACTTCTTTCAGATGAAAGAAAGGAGCAACTTGCAGAAGAAATGGAAATCAAGAAAGCTATGATGGTTCCCAGGCCAGTGAAGAAGGGATTTAAATTTGAGTTTCCAAAAGATATGGATCCACTATATCAAAGTGAAGCAGTTATAAGAAAGAGCCTCAAGCTCTCCCCATTAGAAGCTTCAGATATGGTGCAAGTGTTACCATTAGATTCCAGGAACCCAATTGTGAGCTATGAAGAAGATGAATGTGGGTTCTGGAAGATTGGCAGATTTGGCAAGGAGGTACACACTTTTACCACTCTCATATCTTTGTTTGCAAGTTGTGATAGAGAAGACTTGGTGGACCTTTGGAGGTTACTAGAGACCAAGTATGAGGCTGAAGCACCAACTTCAGCTAATGGAATAAAACTTTGGACCACATTCAAAAGAATGTGTGGGCCAAAAGATGAAGATCCTGCAATTTGGAAGGATCTTGAAGATGACCTCAGTGGTCTTCAATGGAGGTTATATTCAGCTGCTGGTGTATACCATTTGAGTTCTACAAAGTTTGCTGAGTATCTACTTGTGTATGCTCAGTATTTCATATCCAAGGCTGTTTTGGAAAAGATGAAGGACACTCAGCTGGAAATAGATTATTCAAGTGACGTGGCAAAAGATTTGATCAGATTTATTCATTACCAATATGAGAAGGTTTGTCAGACTCCTCCTAGTTCTTAATGCTTATTCAGAAACTTGATCATAAGAGTGGATATCAAGTTTAGGGGAGGATTGTTGGGAATAAATTAAGGCCAGATCACTTGAGCGCTGACAAGAACAATTCAAGCGTTGACAAGAACAAAGCAAGCGCTGACAGCTCAAGCGTTGACAAGTTAAAGTCAAGCGTTGACACATTGAAGACAAGCACTGATGGAAGATATAATCTACACGTTTATTATATTCTAGAATACTTCTAGTAAGGATAGAAACGACAATGTATTTTCTATGTTTATCTTTACCTAGAATAGTTGATACGTAGATTATTGTACAAGGCTTCTTGTAACTATAAAAGAAGGCCTTTAGGTTAATGTTTGATATAAGTTTTATATAAGTTTTCATTCGTAAACATCTTTCATTGTAAGCAAGTTCGACATTCATAATCAAAGTGAAAGTTTGTTTACATCTTGTGTGTTCTTGTTTAAGTGTTAAATTCCGCATAACACTTAGATTCATAAAGTATATACAAAGGTTTCTCTACGTGTATTACTTGATCTAATCTCGTATACACAAAGCTAATCGATCTAAGTTTGGGATCAACAAGCATAAATTGCATCAAGCTCATGGAACCGAGCCCTTAGACACTCCCATATAAGTCTAATAAGATGAGAGATTTATTAATTGTCGGTTACCTCCAGATTATTGGTACATTGCCGTATACCTGACTTCTCAATACAATATGTTCAAACAGTGTGGAGGTCGGGCCTAAGCTTCTGTGACAAGTCCACACAAACTGAATGGGGCGGCTTCCCCCATAGATCTATTAATTGTACTAGCGGTTAACCCATCATAGGTTAATTAACGGTCCATAACTGAGGCTTTAACAAAGGCAATCACTTAATGCAATCCAAAGGCAACCACGGGTCCATTCATAGTGGGACAAGCATACCATAAAAGACTTGTGTTCCAAGTTTATAAAACATGTATTCCCCCTCGCGGGTTTAAAAACCATTTATAAAATAGTGTAAAAGCGAGGCTATAGACTTACCTTAGATAATATGCGAAGCTAGTAGTAGTAGTGATCGCCGAAGTGATGATGCCTCCCAAATATACACATCAAAAGCCGCCACCTAATAAATAAGGTGCGCGCTTAGCCACATACTTAAGTATTTCAAAACATACTTAATATAATAAAACCAATGACTCAAAATGTATGTACATAGACATGACCAATCAATGCAAGTGAATTCCTTCTAAACCCCATAACATGTACTAGCTTTCCAAGACTAGCACCTTCGATATTGATCCATCTCAAGATGCCAAATCAATACGGTTTTGTTCAAGTTCCCTAAATGGGTCTCCAATCTCAGAATATACACCCACACATAAGAATTAAATCCTTTTATAACTTTGAGAAGCTAATAGTTTAGCCTCTCGCCTCAAACTATGACGCGAGGTTAAGTACCTCCCAATAAGACTCAGCCGGTACCTACCAAAAGTACACGATGATTTCCCATACCTAAACAACTCCGTTCTTGACGAAAATTGGTGACAAACTCACTTAATATCGGTAAGAGACTCGGTTAAAATTTCATTCAGTGATTCACATTTTAGACCCACCTGCTCGACACATCTTTAGACTTTAAAAACCGGACAGTTTTGCACACTTGCATCGTAAAACCATTTTGACCTTGTTAAACATTTCCATTTACAAAATCGCCATTTGAATTTGAAAATAGACTCTAAATGCTAAGTTTAGAACCCAACAACAGCCTTTGATCAGTTTTAAAACTCAACTTATAGTCCCCGAGATTTGATCCAAATATCGACAACAATTTCGTATTGTGTCAATACTCGTTTCCCGGTACACGAATAATCAAACTAGCATAACTTTTGACTCGTTTGGAGTTAAAAGATCTATCTTATATCGAAACGAGTGTCTCGACGACTACTACAACAATATCAAATAATACCAACTCTTTCTCAAACTTTAACCCACGAAAATCTGCCTTAAACTCACTGATGTAAATTGACACTTTAAAAATCACATCAAAACACATTTTGACCCATTTTTAACATCATCTAACCTTCAAATAACCTATACCAATCATCTATAATAACACCTAACACCTATAGATCACTTGCATGTCCATTCATGTCACCAAAAATAAATATATACTTGCATGCACTCAAATAAAAATTGTTATAATAATAATAACATAAACACGGAATCTTACCACCATTAAAATGGATCAAAACTCATGTTCTTCACCAAAAATATTTGCAAAACAAAAGTGCTTGCATGTTAATAAAAATCATACCATAAGAATCACCATTGAATTTCAAACATGGGACTTCTTTTAGATGTTCTTGGATCATAATAAAAATTGATGATCAAAGGGGTGTTTGTTGTGTGTGGCTCACGGCTAAGAAGAAAAGAAAGGGAAAGAGAGAGTTTGATCTTGTTAGGTGAAAGAGTATGTGTTGTGTGTGTTTATTTTCCACTTATATATGGTGGGTGAAGGTTTGTTTTGCAATTTGTGCATTCTTGTGGACCAAAGTGTAAATATTAGTTAAAAAGCGAGAAATGACTTCCATTCAATTTTAAAAATATTTACGATAGTCGGGTTTCGTCCCGGGTTCATAAAAATATAAATCTCGTTTGTTAAATCGATCATTTTAATAATTAAACGCACACAAAACGAAATAATAAAGTTCGAATCGACTTAATACGTAATGAAATAAAAGTTTCAGAAATATCAAATATCGAAATAATCGATACTAAAATATAATATTTGGGCATCCATTGGCGTCGCATCACTATTAGTACTCTTCATTTGTCACAACAATTAATTATAGTCACACATTATCGGTTTCAACTAAAACTGTCAACTATAATAATACTCATCATTACTTAGAAATTAAAAATATGTTAGTTAGGATAAAATAATGACGTTAAGTTCGGGGTATTATATTACCACATCCTTAAAGGAGCGACGTCCGGCGCTCACCTCGCCTCATATTCGTATTGCGTTCCACTAGGAAAGATAAGGGAACTTTCTTCTAAAGAAGCCCTCACGATCCCACTTGAATCTTGATCCACGATCTCCACTAGTTCTTCTTACAAAACACAACTTGTCATCAAGTTGTATTTCACCAAAAGTGGATGAATAAATCCTTATCCACCAATCACTCCTTCAAGCTCGACACATGAAAGTTTTATGAATTACACGAAGCTCATTTAACGACAAGAACGAATGACAAGACTTTCGAGTAAGTCTAGTCAAAAGGAAGGTTTCAAATTAAAGGATATCCACTGGCCGGATAGCCATGGACACACATAAAAAAGAACTAACAAGAAAAATATTTTCATCATCAGAGGGTGCTCACACGCGGATCCTTTCTCAAAAGATAATACGAAGACACCATCTCACTTCCGCCCATGCGCATTAAAGTCTCGATAAACATCGTCGTTGGAAGTCAAAAAGATATTAGATGGTACGTGTTCTCCATGATCGGACGTCATTGGACAATGCAGTCTCAAGTTCTTACAACTTACGATTATTAGAGTAGATCACACACCATATAAGTACATAAAAAGAAAAGGTCGAACATAAACATCAAATATAGATCCCCACCGTTGATCATCGAGAAAACCTTGATCGAACCCTTGATAATACAACTTGATCTCCAAAATCTTTCCACTTGCGGTGTCGGCTACAGCATACTCCTCGAGTGATAACGACTTTATTAATTCCAATCATTAAGAAATTCGGTCCATTGGCGATGATCCATAACATATTGGACATAACATTAACTTCTGCTCCAGTGTTCAACATAAAAGGCATCCCACTAAATTCTGCTTCAGCATTCATCATACAAAGGTGTCCCAATAGTTTCTACTTCAGTGCTCAAGTTCATGCATCGTCTTCCTTGTTTAGTTCGTCATACTAGCCCCCAAGAGTTTCGTCATCAATAAAAGTCTTCGGTGACCCTTCAATAGTAGAAATTAGAATCCCAAAATATTCACATCCATGATAAGTTGCCGTTGATAACTTGATTCTCAGTTAATCCACAAGTACACGCATAGTCCCTGGTGACGCTTAAACAAGTCGCCTATTCTCGGAATGGTTATCGGTTCTTAACAATCTGCCTATAAAGCTCGCGATAATCGAGACACCTTATAAATGGTCCATCGAAATAAATCATAATTCGAGAGAAATGCAACGGATTACTCGTACATAGTTGATAATCGACGATCATCATAATGACGATAGCACTGAACGATTCTTATCAACGAAACAGGGTTCGAAGAAAGACGTACGCACACCAAACATTCACAAATCGAGCCAGACACACTTGGGCCCACTTATTTATAACTCCTTTTCTACATCAAAAGGCGTCCCCTTTCATGTATACAAGACTTATAAATTTACGGTTCGGGAACTTATAACTTTCTTGTTCAAATGAAAAGGCGTCCCAATCCATTTCAACAAAATGATTATAAGTCATTCTACTCAAGTATTACTACCTCTCAACACGATATCATATCAAAATACCATAGTAAATACAAGGTGTTAATAAACTTACATCATGATTTCCGTATTCAAACGTCCCATTCCATCTGAATAAGGAAAACACGACAATCTAAGGTCCAGTGGTTTAAAATTTTCTTATTCAAATTTCCTAATCCATTTAAATAAGACAACCTTAAATGACTCTTAGTTGGGCGAGTTAAAATCTATATATCTAAACGTCCCATTCCATTTAGATACACAATATTAAGTCACTCAACCGAATGACTACTACGAGCATATCATTGTTGTACCCAAACTATATATATTTGATTAGGATATATATATCTTAAGTCCAACATTGGCATCCTCCTTTTCGCCAATAAAACGTAGTCATATATAAAGTTATATCACACGTCGCATTACATAGAAGATGTCGACTCGGATAACTGATTCTTTAAAATCATAAGTAGTAACAAAAACACGAACATCGCATTTATCAATTACGTTTCGAAAGGAGATGTCCAAAAAGGGCACATCACGATACGATGATAACAATAGAACTTAAACAAGTCGACATGTGATAGATTACAAAACAATATATACATACTCAAAGTATCAAATGAGTTTCATACTCGTATTCAGATGATACAAAATTATCAAGATCGGTGATTGGCGGTGAGGCCAAATCCGATACAAAACCGTATTATAACATGTACGACAATCATTTAAGGACCATTGCTTCACGTGCACTGCCTTTAAATACCATAGTATATTCATACCTATATATACTACCATTCTTACATACACATAGGTTCACATAATCACAATCAATCATAAAGTAATGCAAGAATAGCCTTACCGGAGCCATGCGGAGTAGTTGAGTGCTTAAAAAATTTTAGAATACACCAAAAGTTATAGTTTAGGTTTTTCAAAATCGACCTAGTTCTCTATAACTTGTGGCTCTGATGCCAATCTGTAACACCCCCAAATTACCACGCAGTGGAATACCACTTTGGGGCGCTACTCATAGCACATCGCACACAATCATAGACAACGACCTCAAATGAGACGTTAAAATAATATACAACATTGTCAAAAAAGTTTCCCATCCCAATATATATAAAATCAGAGTAGCGTTTGGTCCCATAAACCGTTACCAATACAACACATTTATCAAAAGACTTAAAAGTCATTTATTCATTTCAAAGGATGGAAAAATAATATAAAACATTAGACAAGTAAGCACCAACTTCCTCCTCGCATGCTCCGCTGCTATCCATCTTGATTACCTGAAAACATGCTTAAAATCATCAACACAAAGGTTGAGCAAGTCTATAGGTTTTAAAAATCATTTGAACACAAGTAAAGATTATAAGTTTGTGGCATACTTGAAGGCAACAAGCATCGAATAATTTGCGTCAACAATAATAATTGTATATAGCATAAATTGCATCAAGCTCATGGAACTGAGCCCTTAGACACTCCCATATCAGTCTAATAAGACGAGAGATTTATTAATTGTCGGTTACCTCCATATTATTGGTACATTGCCGTATACCTGACTTCTCAATACAATATGTTCAAACAGTGTGGAGGTCGGGCCTAAGCTTCTGTGACAAGTCCACACAAACTGAACCGGGGCGACTTCCCCCATAGATCTATTAATTGTACTGGCGGTTAACCCATTATAGGTTAATTAACGGTCCATAATTAAGGCTTTAACAAAGGCAATCACTTAATGCAATTCAAAGGCAACCACGGGTCCATTCATAGAGGGACAAGCATACCATAAAAGACTTGTGTTCCAAGTTTATAAAAACATGTATTCCCCCTCGCGGGTTTAAAAACCATTTACAAAATAGTGTAAAAGCGAGGCTATAGACTTACCTTAGATAATATGCGAAGCTATTAGTAGTAGTGATCGCCGAAGTGATGATGCCTCCCAAATATACACATCAAAAGCCACCACCTAACAAATAAGGTGCGCGCTTAGCAATATACTTAAGTATTTCAAAACATACTTAATATAATAAAACCAATGACTCAACATAGTATGTACATAGACATAACCAATCAATGCAAGTGAATTCCTTCTAAACCCCAAACATGTACTAGCTTTCTAAGACTAGCACCTTCGATATTGATCCATCTCAAGATGACAAATCAATACGGTTCAAGTACCCTAAATGGGTCTCCAATCTCAGAATATACACCCACACATAAGACTTATATCCTTTTAGAACTTTGAGAAGCTAATAGTTTAGCCTCTCGCCTCAAACTATGACGCGAGGTTAAGTACAATAATACTCAGCCGATACCTACCAAAAGTACACGATGATTTCCCATACCTAAACAACTCCGTTTTCGACGAAAATTGGTGACAAACTCACTTAATATCTGTAAGAGACTCGGTTAAAATTTCATTCAGTGATTCACATTTTAGACCCACCTGCTCGACACATCTTTAGACTTTAAAAACCGGACAGTTTTGCACACTTGCATCGTAAAACCATTTTGACCTTGTTAAACATTTCCATTTACAAAATCCCCACTTGACTTTGAAAATAGACTCCAAATGCTAAGTTTAGAACCCAACAACAGCCTTTGATCAGTTTTAAAACTTAACTTATAGTCCTCGAGATTCGATCCAAATATCAACAACAATTTCGTATTGTGTCAATACTCTTTTCACGGTACACGAATTATCAAACTAGCATAACTTTTGACTCGTTTGGAGTTAAAAGCTCTATCTTATATCGAAACGAGTGTCTCGACGACTACTACAACAATATCCAATAATACCAACACTTTCTCAAACTTTAACCCACTAAAATCTGCCTTAAACTCACTGATGTAAATTAACACTTTAAAAATCACATCAAAACTCATTTTGACCCATTTTTTAACATCATCTAACCTTCAAATAACCTATACCAATCATCCATTACATCACCTAACACCTCTTGCACTCAAATAAATATATACTTGCATGCACTCAAATAAAAATTGTTATAATAATAATAACATAAACAATGAATCTTACCACCATTAAAAATGGATCAAAACTCATGTTCTTCACCAAAAATTTTTGAAAAACACAATTGCTTACATGTTAATAAAAATCATACCATAAGAATCACCATTGAATTTCAAACATGGGACTTCTTTTAGATTTTCTTGGATCATAATAAAAATTGATGATCAAAGGGGTGTTTGTTGTATGTGGCTCACAGCTAAGAAGAAAAGAAAGGGAAAGAGAGAGTTTGATCTTGTTAGGTGAAAGAGTATGTGTTGTGTGTGTTTATTTTCCACTTATATATGGTGGGTGAAGGTTTGTTTTGCAATTTGTGAATTCTTGTGGACCAAAGTGTAAATATTAGTTAAAAAGCGGGAAATGACTTCCAATCAATTTTAAAAATATTTACGAGAGTCAGGTTTCGTCTCGGGTTCATAAAAATATAAATCTCGTTTGTTAAATCGATAATTTTAATAATTAAACGCACACAAAATGAAATAATAAAGTTCGACTCGACTTAATACGTATTGAAATAAAAATTTTAGAAATATCAAATATTGAAATAATCGATATTAAAATATAATATTTGGGCATCCATTGGCATCGCGATCACTATTAGTACTCTTCATTTGCCACAACAATTAATTATAGTCACACATTATCGGTTTCAACTAAAACCGTCAAATATAATAATACTCATCATTACTTAGAAATTAAAAATATGTTACATAGTTAGGATAAAATAATGACGTTAAGTTCGGGGTATTATAGAACACGAACCTGAACGTGAACAATGTCATGAACGCGAATGTGAACGTAAATCATGAGATGGAACAAAACTATGAACGGAAACAAAATCATAAATGTGTACGTAAGACATAAACGTGAAGGTAAACGTATACGTGAATATGAACGTAAACATGAACGTGAACATGAACGTAAATTTCTATCTGCTATGGTTGTTGATGGGATACCGTGAAATCGTACGATCTCTTGCTGAACTTCCTGTAGATCTGCTAACTGCGTAATCCTTTCGGATGAAAGAAAACGTGTAGACTAGATTAAATGGTCGAACAACGACCCAGATAGCATCATGCTTCTTCCGAGCTTGCGGTAGTCCGGTAACAAAATCCATAGAGATCTTGTCCCATTTTTGTTCAAAAATTTCTAATGGTTGTAATAACTCTCTAGCATGTCGGCGTTCTATCTTAACATGCTAGCATGTCAGGCATTTAGATATGAACATAGCTGCATCATGTGTTATACTGCTTCTATCAAAATCTCGTTTGGGATCATGGTACATTCTTGTGGGATATGGATGAATAGTCATGGGATAACTATGAGTCTCGGTCAATAAGACCTCTCTTCGTATAGGATCCTCTAGAACACATAATCTGGTGTAAGATTCTCTCCTTTACGTGTAAGTTTAATCATGGTAAAGTTAACCGTGAGAGACTTTTAACAATCCTTTGGTGCTAACCAACTAAATTTCAGAAAACCATGTACTTCTGTCACAGAGGTCGGTCTTGACCATCTGGTGATGGCCTTCACCTTCGCAGGATTCATGGAATTTCCTCCTGCTGAAATGATGTGGCCCTGAAACGCCACTTTACTCAATCAGAATTCTTATTTGTAAATCTTAGCATACAAATTCTCTTGTCGAAGAACCTGTTGAACAATGCGTAGATGATCCTCATGCTCCTCTCTAGACTTAGAGAATATCAGGATGTCATCGATGAAAACAATATCGAACATGTCTAAGAATTCATGGGAAATTTGATTCATTAAACTCATAATTACCGCTGGAGCATTCATGAGACCAAAAGACATAACCATGAATTCAAAATAACCATAACATGTGCGAAAAACAGTCTTGGAAATGTCCTGTTCTTCCGCTCACAACTGATGGCAGCATGATCGTGAATTGATATTGGAAGAATGTTTAAGATTTCGTAGTTGATCAGATAATTCATCAATACGTGGAAGGAATAATGATTATGAATGGTGATCTTGTCTAACTTACGGTAGTCGATACATGATCTAATGCTACCGTCCTTCTTCTTGACAAACAGAACTGGTGCACACCATGGTGATACACTTGGGTGAATAAAACCTCATTCCAACAACTCTTGCAGTTGTTCCTTCAACTCCTTGGTTTAATGGAAAATCATGCGATAAGGGCCTTGGAGGTAGGTTCGGTCTCCTGTGATGAGCTCAATATCAAACGCCACTTCACGAATGAGTGGTATACTTGGAAGTTCTTCTGGAAATACATCTGGGAGTTCTAAACAATCGGCTGATCATGGATTTAAGAAACTTCAGAAATCATGTCATAAATGGTAGTTAGAGAATTTTTGTAGCCAATTGATAATAAGGCACGTGCTTGTAAAGCAACAATAATTTGTACAGATTTTCCTGGTAGAAAAACCCTGATGAATGTACTCAGGAGCTTGAACATCGCTAAATATGATCTAATATGAATGGCAATCAATCGTGGCGTGACGTGCTGCTAATCAGTCCATATGATTTAATATGGTTTACTTATGAATGAACTTTAACTTAAAGTTAAGCCCGCAAAACACGACTAATCTACTACCTATTACAACGTTTTAAAATATGATACATAATAAACATATGACCGTACGCAAAGGCTCCATTGTTTTTATGGACAGGAGCAGTATCTACAGTAGTGTAAACCCAAAACCGGTCACTAATTCGTAAACGCCATGGTAAAACACCTTATGAGCTTCTCCATCGAAAAGTACCAGATTTATCATATCTTCATGTATTTGGTTCTCTTTGCTATCCAAATAATGATGGTGACAATTTGGGAAAACTTCAACCAAAGGCTAATATTGGTATTTTCATTGGTTACGCACCCGGAAAGAAGGCATACCGAATCTACAACCGTAAGTCTCGCAAGATCCTCGAAACTATGAATGTTGATTTTGATGAGCTGACAACAATGGCTTTTGAGCAAAGCAGCTCTGAACCCGCACTTCATGAAATGGGACCCAATAACATTAGTTCTGGTCTTGTTCCAAACAACCCTACTTCATCATCATTTACACCACCTTCTAGGACTGAATAGGATACGTTGTTTCAACCGTTCTTTGATGAATTCTTTACTCCTCCAAGTATTGTTGCTCCAGAACTTGAGGTAATAGCTCCGGTAACCGAAGTTGTCGCTCCAGCAACCGAAGCACAATCAGATACATCTGCACCTACAATTGGTCAAGATATACCATCAATGAGTAATTCTCAACCAACACCCGAACCAACTACCCATGTCATGCCTGTTGATGATGAAGAGGACGATGATGATCACGATTTGGAATTCACTCAAATGCGTGAACTTCCATTCTTTGGTGTACCAATTCCCGACCCTAATCAAGCCGGGTCGTCCACCTCAAAGGAAGCTGTGGAAACCTTGGTTTCCGGATCTTTGAAGCTACTAGGAATGATCATTGTTCATATGATTAACATAATCAAAGCGGAATTAGAACAACAACCATTAACAAGGTGTTTAGGCACAAAACATGAATTAAAACACATGGATTGCTAATTATATTAATAATCAACAATCACTAGACGTGTATACATTGAATCCCACGTCTAGTCGACACACACTTTAGGTTTACATTGTGAATGAATTGAATGAATAAAACCTATGACCCTTGGTTCCTTTTATAGTGTAAGGATTAGGGTTTACAAGAGATAATGATGAATAAACAAGTAAATCTTCTATTTAAATAAACTTATGCAGAATATCTTTTGCATGTTTATCTAAATAGAAGCTTCCATAAGCTTCTTTGTCTACGTTTTGTCAATGCTTGAATTACATGTAACAATGCTTACATTGTACATGACAACTCTTGAGCTATCAACGACTAAATTGTACATGTCAACGCTTGATTAACTCTTGACAACGCTTGGACAATTTATTCATTTTTCTTCGTTTTTGAGTTTCTGCCACATCAACTTTTTGACCCAACAATCTTCCCCTAGTTGATAGTGGCAAAACTCTATGTGTATCTCTTGTAAGTTATACATGATCTTCAAATTGCTTCCCCTCAAGTGTAGCACGTATTTCTTCCCCTTTTTGTCACATCAACAGGAAAGTAAACAATGTTGCAATCTTTGAAGATTCTCCATATGTAGCACTTGTTTATAAGTTCTTATTGAAGAAAACAATGTTGATGTGACAAAAAGGGGAAGAAATGGGGTTGTTGTGAGAACTAAGTCTGTTCTTATTGAACAACTAGATGAATCCAAGTCTTCTGAGACTTGGGTTCCCAAAGAAAACTAATTTGTTTTCTTTATGTGCAGGGCATTCAAAAGCAGATCAAGGATTATGGGTATAATTTCATGCATACTAAGATATTTGTTGACAATAATAGTACTTTGTGCATCATTAAGAATCCTGTACATCATTCTAAAACTAAACACATAGAAATTAGACACCATTTTATAAGAGATTGCTTTGAGAAAGGTTTAATACAACCAGATAGGGTTGACACTGAGGAAAATGTGTCAGATTTATTAACTAAACCTTTTGATACTGGAAGATTTCAATACTTGGTAACAAGTATTGGAATGGTTAATCTCTCTTAATATGTGTTTTGGATTCTTTTTGTAAAAGTATGTACAGGATGATGCATTATTATTATTGGTCTTATTGATGATTTAGATTTTCCACTATATTTTTCTAACACTGACAAAGGTTGCTTGAACACTGATAAGTGTTTTTGCAACGTTGTCAGCAATATAATTGTCTAACGGTGACAAAGCTTCCCTCAACGCTGTCATGTGTTATCGGGGCGTTGTCAGCAACAATGTTAGTTTTGTGGTTTTCAATCTAAATGTGCAGATGGTGTTAGCAGTATACCACTGGATACAGAGTTGCTTATGGATCAATGGAAAAGCATTTGGACATGTTTTTATTTATGGATGATGGTTAGAATGTTTCATTCCTATCTCGACATAAATTTTTTTTATGTTCATGCATGATTTTAGAAAACTTTTTGTATCATCGTTTAAGGGGAGGTTTTAGGAACCTTTAGGATGTTTGGGTATCCATATGATACTCTTATCACAATTCTAGATTGTGTCCACAGGTGAGTATGGGTTAGTTTTACTAAACCATGAGGCACTGTAGCATGCATAGTATATTAACTTTGCATGCTGCCAAGACATTTTTGGCCTAGAACTGGTTGTGGTCTGTTGGGAGACTTAGGATTGATTTTGATATGGGATTTACCTGGGAGTAACAAGGATTTTATAAGGTAACTTTGTTGTTAAGAATTTTGGTTAGCAAGGGACACTAGAGGACTGTTATGTCTATCTTGCTTTTGCAAGTGTGCATAACTGGAAAGTGCTTGCCGCCCTATAATAATTATCAGCTTTTGGTTATCTTCTCTAGGATAAGTTACTTGTTAAGGTCATTTTTCACTTTTTAAAACAATTTTCTTTTTGGACGCTGACAAGATTTTTCCAAGCGTTGTTGTGACCAAATTGGACGCTGACATGGCTTTAGGCGAACGTTGACAAGATTATAGCCGTTGGGCGTTGATAGGTTATTTTTGACCGTTGACACTCAATGGGACCTACCCAGTTGTTACTTTTTGACATATTTTCAAGCCGTAATTTTAGGAGTTGTTACTTTCATTAAATGCATGAGATAACTTATAACTTCTTTAATATTTTCATGATTAGTTTTTGAAAATCTTTGCCTATTTTTGGGCCAATCACATGCATTCTTTCTCTCCTATAAATTTGGCTCCTATTTTTAAACAGGGTATCTATAATTCTTGTCTAACACTTTTCTCTTATCAACTTCATCTTCTACACTTCAAATTAACAGCTTTCATCAATGGCACCAAAGTTTAACTCAGCAGAATTGGAATTGGGGTTCAAGTCTCAACACAACATGATTGCTTATCTTGTTGCTGATAATGATTTGTTTCCTCAATACACACAAATGGTGGCGTATTTGAACGCATCCCCTCTAAGGTATGCTCTTTCTCATGCACCACTCATTCCAGTCATACACATTAAGCATTTTTGGAACACTGTCAGTTCCTCAACAGTTAATGGAGTGACCACATTAACTTCTATTGTTCATGGGAGGTCTTGGGTGGTTACTGAGGCCTTGGTACGCCAGGCCTTGCATCTTGATGATGCTGATGGTGTAGCCATTCTTCCCATATCTGAAATAGAACAAGGGCTTAGGGCTTTGGGATATCCTTTTCCTGATGAAGGTACTCTCAATAAGTATCATAAGCAGGAATTTCCCCCAGCCTGGAAGTACCTCATCCACATCCTCCTTCAATGTTTGAGTCCCAAATGTACTGCACACAATGAGATCAATAGATCCATTGCAAGTGCTATTGTGTGCATTACAACAGGGCAAAAATATAACTATTCTAAAATGATTTTTGAAGGGATGTGTAAAAACAAGGGGACAAAAATGACTTTAGCTTATCCCCGTTTTCTGCAAATGATTTTTGATGATCAAGGTTATTGTTCAAGGGATCACAATGATTTTTATAAGATCCCTGAACAAAAGAAAGCTATTTTTACAAAGATGAACTCAACCACCTCTTAGGGACTTACCTTTAACCCCAGCCATGCTTGCTGTCATTGCAGCAGCACAACCTCAACCAGACCCCAACCTCAAATTGACCCTCAACCACAACTTGCACCCATTCCTGAACCTTTACCCTCACCTGAACAAATGCAAATTGACCAAGAACCCTTTGACGCTGACACATCAAATGTTGGCGTTGATGTGCCTATTTCCAACGCTGACACACAACCATCACAATCCCAAACACCCCTTAACCAACCCACATCTACCCATTCTTCCACACCATCTTCCACACCACCTGAATATAGGTTGATGAAACGCCAAAGGACTATTGGAGTGTTCTCCTCTGGTGGTCCTAGCCATGAAGCAGAGAGAACCACCACCACAAGTGTAAGTTCTTCATCACGTATTTCTTCAAATTGCTTCCCCTCAAGTGTAGCACGTATTTCTTCCCCTTTTTGTCACATCAACAGGAAAGTAAACAATGTTGCAATCTTTGAAGATTCTCCATATGTAAGCTCTGTGTAATGATCTTGAAGAAAAATAAATAAAGTATTCTTGATGTAGAAGTAGAATAACCCAACCTTGTGTTCCATGTCTTGTTTTATCCACGTGATGAAGAACTTATACTAGGCAAATTATAAGTAGACCTCAATCCCTTGTCAATATTCTCATCCTTTGTGAGACACTGAGCACGATAATGTAACTCCTTCAAGTGTTATGACAAGTCTTCATCACCAATCATGTAAAGCACGAAAAAGTTACCTTTAAAGTCTATGGCTGAAAGTGCACAACTTTAAGATATGATAGAACACAAACTCGCGAAAATCTTCTTCAATCATCAAACTTACCATAATAACTCTTCCCCTTAAGCTAACACCTCTTCATGACGAAACTTATTCTTCATATCATATGTAAAAGTTTTTGGATGGATAACTCTTTTACAAGGCTACCTCGATTACATAATCAAATCCAATAAATTACCTCACGAATTGTTGTCAACTCGCATTAAAACCATTAATTCCGTTGAAAAATATCCGAGCCATAAATATCACCATGATATTCTGAATTAAAATGGAGATTCCATGTACCTTTGTGTGTAAACAACTCCTTTTTGTGTGCTCAAAACGTACCAATTTTCTCAACAGCAGCAAACCTTGTGTTGTCCAATATCCTCTTCTGTCCAATATCTTTGACAGATGTATTGTCCAATATCAGACAATACCTATCAGCGTTGAAATTCATATATCGGACGACACTGTCAACTCTATCAGCGTTGACTTATTCTGTCAGCGTCAAATCTTCACTCGTCAGCGTCAACATTGCTCTTGTCAGCGTCATGTTTCTGCTGACGTCATCTAGCATCCAAAAGTGGCTTAACAGCCTTGTAAATAGATAAATACGTGCATATTAACAGCTAGCCTTGAACTTGAATAAATTTGCAGTCACGTACATATCAAAAGAAACCACTTAAATATCTCACGTCCCCCCTTTTTTTTTAATCCTGAAAATAAGCCAATTTACTTCCAATAATAATGCAAGATATGCAATCTCACATCTTTTACTGATATTCGTGACCCATAAAATCAGCAACATCATTCTTTGTTTCTTTGACCGTGTGAACATACTTTTCCCCACCAATGAGAAAGCCTAACTCGTGTGAACTAACTGAATATTAGCAAAGAATTGATCGTGTGAATCCAAGATATTCCACCAATAAGAAACGAGCATTATAAGAACAGAATCACTACATGTTTTCCTTTCTTGATCATGTGAACATGGCTGTCCACAGAAAACTGCATATACCCTGCTGCTGACTTTGACGCTTAATAACTTTTGCCTGGGGATAAAACTCGACAATCCCTCTGGTGGATGTTTAGATCTATGTATGTAGAACACACATATAAAATTTCGTGACGATCCAACGGTTCAATCAAAAGTTATGACCTTCTGAATACTGCTGCGCACACAAAAACGCCCAGAAAAACCCTAGACGGATTTTTCTTTTCTTCTCGAAACACGAACACCTTGTTGGTCCTAGCATCACGAGCCACGAGGCTCTGATACCAATTGTGGAAACCTTGGTTTCCGGATCTTTGAAGCTACTAGGAATGATCATTGTTCATATGATTAACATAATCAAAGCGGAATTAGAACAACAACCATTAACAAGGTGTTTAGGCACAAAACATAAATTAAAACACATGGATTGCTAATTATATTAATAATCAACAATCACTAGACGTGTATACATTGAATCCCACGTCTAGTCGACACACACTTTAGGTTTACATTGTGAATGAATTGAATGAATAAAACCTATGACCCTTGGTTCCTTTTATAGTGTAAGGATTAGGGTTTACAAGAGATAATGATGAATAAACAAGTAAATCTTCTATTTAAATAAACTTATGCAGAATATCTTTTGCATGTTTATCTAAATAGAAGCTTCCATAAGCTTCTTTGTCTACGTTTTGTCAATGCTTGAATTACATGTAACAATGCTTACATTGTACATGACAACTCTTGAGCTATCAACGCCTAAATTGTACATGTCAACGCTTGATTAACTCTTGACAACGCTTGGACAATTTCTTCATGTTTTCTTCGTTTTTGAGTTTCTGCCACATCAACTTTTTGACCCAACAGAAGCTCCTTCTACAGTCTACTCCAATCTACGGATTCGTGTACATGACAGTATGTGGACAAAGGATCATCCTATAGATTCTATTATTGGTGACCCTAATCGTCCGGTATCCACACGCAGTCAGCTACAAGAAAATGCAATGTTTTGTCATTTTGATGCGTTTCTCACTGAAGTTGAACCTAAGACATGGCAAGAAGCTTTTACTCAATCCTGTTGGATAGAAGCTATGCGAGAAGAACTTAATGAATTTATACGTCTTGAAGTATGGGAACTTGTCCCATGCCTGGATCAATTGCAATTACTCACTTTGAAATGGGTTTACAAGGTGAAACTCGATGAGTTAGGCAGAATATTGAAGAACAAAGCTCGACTAGTAGCTCGTGGATACAAGCATTTATTGGGCATCGACTTTATGGAATCCTTTGCACCTGTTGCCCGTTTGGAAGCTATTAGACTATTCCTCGCTTATGCTGCCCATATGAATATGATTGTCTATCAGATGGATGTGAAGACGGCATTTCTTAATGGTGAAATCAAGGAAGAGGTCTATGTTCAACAACCGGATGGTTTTATGAATCCTAAATATCCTAATCATGTGTACAAGCTTAAGAAGGCTCTCTATAGGTTGAAGCAAGCTTCACGCGCATGGTATGATCTATTGTCACAATTCCTCATTACGTAAGGCTTCGCTAAAGGCAAGGTGGATCCCACGCTGTTCATTCAGAAACGAGGTAAAGATATGATTATGGTACAAATATATGTTGATGATATTATATTTGCATCCTCGACCCAAACCTTATCCGACGAGTTTGGGAAACTCATGTCTTCCAAGTTTAAGATGTCAATGATGGGCAAGGTATCATTCTTCTTAGGTCTTCAGATATCTTAGAGTCCGAGAGGTATCTTTATCAATCAATCCAAGTATGCCCTTGAATCTCTTAAGAAATATAAGATGGAATCTTGCGACCCCGTGGATACTCCAATGGTGGAACAAATTAAGCTTGATGCAGATCCACATGGAGTTGCCGTTGATCCGACACTGTATCGTGGAATGATTGGTACTCTTCTGTATATCACAGCTAGTCGACCTGATCTTCAGTTTGCTATATGTATGTGTGCTCGGTATCAAACTCGACCTACTGAGTTACACTTGGCCACTGTGAAACGGATCTTTTGATATCTTAAAGGAACCATTAATCGTGGACTTTGGTAAACGTGTGACTCAGCTGTTCTTGGTGGAAAAATAATAGTTTGGTCGTTGTAGTAAAAGGAAAGTGCGAAAACTTTAAAGTAAATGGCAGGTAATTAAATCTAAACCTAATTGAAAATAAATGACGGGAAATAAAAACGTGACGAGAAATTAAAAGGCAAACTAAAACTTAAACTAAAGGCAAGGTAAGTAAATCTAAGGCAAGTAAACTAAAAGTGCGACTAAGGAAAAAGGAAAGAAAAGTAAAGATGAAAACTTAAAAACATAAACTTAAAATAAACTAAAAACACCTCACTCGGAATAATTCTTCGTTCGGAATAAAAATGCTCATACGGAAAAATGAGCTTGATGCGGAATAATCACTTCATTCGGAGTAAATTTGATTCATGCTGAATATTACCTTCATTCGGAATAAATTGTTTATTCGGAATGTTTGCTCATGCGGAATAAAACACTGTTGACTCGGAATAAATGAAAAACTGCTCACTCGGAATATTAGGCTGATTCGGAATAACTAGATGAAAAACTTGATTCGGAATCATTTAAAAGAAAAACTGATTCGGAATAATTAAGAAAAAGTGCTCATCCGGAATAAATGAGAAAAATGGTTGATTCGGAATATTAAGCTCGTTCGGAATAATTTAAATTAGACCTTCATTCGGAATAAAACTCTTCATTCGGAATAATTAATATAAAACGTTGGTTCAGAATATGTTGGCTCGTTCGGAATCTGGGCAACAAAAAGAAACGAAGAATAGGAGAGAAAGGCTAAGAACGAATCTAGTCAAATCTAAACAAACTAAACCAAAAGATTAAACCAAACTAATCAATAAACATCTACTAATGATAACTTATCACTCCAAATCAATAATACTAACAATAAACACCAACAAATCAAAAACCCACTTAATCAAATCAATAAAAACTCAAGAACATACACATAAAGATGAAGATTAAATCCAAACAAGAAGAGTAGATGAAAGATTAACAATAAGAGTAAAGATTAGATTTAAAACAAGAAAGGAAGATTAAAGATTAAGATCCTAGTGAGAGAAACTGTCACTTTCTCTCTCTAAAATTACCTACAAAAATGAAAACTAAATTATCTCCCTAACTAGCTAACCAACCCTCCTAGATGTGTTTAGGAGGGTATTTATAGGAAATGGGGAGGTGCATGTGTTGCCTCCTCTTTCTTTCTTCACGTCTTTTCGTCTTTTACGTTCTTCGACTTTATCGACTTTGTCTCGGGATTAATTAAACTCGTCTTATAATTTCTCAATTTATTAGACTTGAGTTCTTCGGCTTTATTAAACTTTTGCCTTTGAGCTTGTTCTTCGATAAATCTTCAGAAAAGGTCTTGGACTTCCGTTCTTTTTGCATTCTTGATCTCTTGACTTCGTCTTTTGTCTTTTTCTTCGATAAAAGCCCGTGAAAGCCTGTGTTTTCTTCCCTTTTCATATTTTGGTCCTAAATCACAACAAAAAACATAAACCACACATAATTCTGACATTTACGACATAAAATACACGTTTTGGCTTGATTATTATTATAATTAAGTGGTAAAAGGATAAGTGTTTTCACACTTATTAAATCCCCTACACTTGACCATTGCAATGTCCTCATGCAATGCATTAGTTACAAAGCACGTTTTAAATTTTTCATCATAATCGATCCACCTTGGCCTTTATTAAAAAGATAGAAAATTATAGAACATTCAAAGGAAGAAAATAAGTAAAGAAATCAAAGACATACCTTAGGGTTTTGAAGATGTCATGAATGATTATCATCCTCAAGTTTTCACGTTCCCCAAACCAAGCTTAAAAACGAGATCATTGTTATTATAAGTTAGAAAACTAACACGAACTCATGTGGGCCAATTATTCACTTAGACTCCCTTATTCCTAGGTGTATCTCTTATATTTTATTGTTGTCTTGAATGATCACGAGGATGCATTGTTGACTTATTTCGATAGTTTATTTAGGCTGAAAATAAAGTGGGACGATTTAATCAATAGTTAGATAAAGGACAAAATCTTTTAAAACTGCTTCTCGGGACCGTTTAAAGTTCATATCTTGGCATAACTTGCTTCACGATTTGAGACCTTTCTCGGACCGATATTTGGCAGCGACTTCATACTTCAAATCTTGAGAGACGTTCTTGAAATTATGGTCTTCTCTTCATAATAGGAATTTCTTCACTTGAAGTTTTGAGAGATTCTTCATATTTGGACCACGACTTCTTCATTTTTCTCCAATCTTTATTTTGGACTTTGATATACAACGATCCGCCTCCTTTTAGGACTTGGATCTATTTATCCTCATACCTTGTTAGGGACTTTTTGGATAGACTTCTCCATGATCTTTACGGGAGTATTTGCTTTTCGTCGTGTGTCTCGATCCTCAATATTGATTTTTGATCAATGATTCTTCACATCACTTTGGATCTTTAGCAACAAAATGTAGCCCTCATGCCTTGTTAGGGCCTTTTCGGACTCGCCAATCTTCGCATCCCGCTTCAATAAGTTATGCCTTGGCTATGAACTCTAATCAACACCGAGCAACTTTTAAACGATCTTGGGCTAGAAGCTAAGTAACTTTTCAAATCGTACAACCTTACTTATTGTAGATAAATTTATTAGTAAGAGATGGGAGAATAGGCTTATAATCAACTCACATAAATTAACGAAAGAATACCAAACTTATAATTGACTCTATCATCTCTCGTCCTCCACAATTTAAAATCTCAAGGAATGAGACTCGTGGATGCTTAGCCAATTAAATCAAAGTTTTGGGTTTTCGAGTCATCTATAGGATCATGCAAACTCTTAGACTTTTTCAAGTTTAGAATTCGCATTTTAAAGTTCCCTTGATAAACGACTCTCTAGGATCAATTATAGGAACTTGCGAAAAGTTCTTGTTCTTAACCCGTGAGAGTTAAGACTTTCGCGTTTTAAAGCTCCCTATATAAAAGCCTAGCAAAACTTGACTTAAACACGTTAAGGATACTAGCTAGAGTAAACCTAGATAAGTAAACTCGGGTTGAGTCAAAAGATTCACAAAATTGAAAATTAAAACCACTTTATTAAAATTTATTCTAGTAAAGAAAGAAAGTAACTATACAAAGGTAAAACTACTAGGCCAAAATAGATCAAAAATTTTGAAAAATGTCGAAAAATCAATTTTCTAGTTAAAATGAGGACAAATACAAGGAAAAAACCACTTAACTTTGATAGAAGTCCCCCTACACTTAATATAAACATTGTCCTCAATGTTTAAGCATGTGGAAGTAACCTCCATTACACTTAGGACATTGTGCACTTTGCTTAAATCTTGCTAGGAAAGGACAACTAAAGTGATTCCTATTTTAATATTGAAGAATAGAAAATAGAGAATCAAAAGAGTTTAGGATAGAACCGGGAAGATTGGAACACGGAATCACGGGTCGTCAAAAGTCATCAAGAATGGATCTTTGTAAGCTCGAATCCCTGCACATGATAAGAAAGAAGACAACAGACACATACTGGGGTCTCCCCCTACACTTATTATAAATACAGAGAAAAAGGATAGATACTGCGGGTTGCCTCCCGAGAAGCGCTTGTTTTTGTTAACCAAGTCGTGAGCCTGACTCGACCTTGATTAGCATAGGAAGAAGCTTGAAACAAATCCACCGGGATCAAAGACCTGGTTTTCATCCACCAAGTAGCACAAGCTTAAGGCGAACAAGGCAAGCCAAAGAAGAATAGGCAGGGTTCCCTTAAGCAGCGTTTGAGCACGATGGTAGCAAGGGTGAAGTGCAAGCATATATCCATAAGTTCCAAAGATTTTTACTTTTATTTCATCAGATGGATACTGAGATGGCTTAAAAATGCAATACCGGGGTCGAACACCTTTTCCTTTAGGGGAAAATAACACTCAGGCTCAGCAGATCTTGAAGAAGATCCGATCATAAATCTTGCAATCTCATCCTCAGACGAAGGGTAGAGAGGAGTTAAGACATAAGTGCTGCTGATATCGGTGTCGGCCGGCTTCTTCTCCTTTGAGGCGGGTTTCTTCATATCCAATGTAGGATAAAGACCATAATCATCAAAGTCCAAAGGAGGAGCATCACTCTCATTGGGGAAGTAGGTATTGAGAAAAGTAGTAAAATCTTCCTCAAATGAGTAATTGTCCAAAGTATCAATAGTGTTTGGTGGAGGATCTTCATCAAAAGTAGGAGTAAGGTCATTATGAGAAGAATCACTCGAGAGAGTATCAGCATCATCCAAATCAGCATAAGTTGGCATGTCTGGATACTCTGAAACAAAAGCAGCTGAATCATCCCCATCGAAACTAGAGTCATCATAGATCGATGGAGACCCATAGATTGGTGGGGGATCCAATCTGGGGAGAGAATTATCAAAATCGTCCACATCATCTTGAAAGAGTGGATTTTCATGGGAAGACTTGAAAAGCGGATTATCATATACAACAAAGTCATCAAGCTTAAAACTTTCGAAAGTAGGAGTAAGCTCTTCTTGAAGCACATTAATCATTTTCGCGGATTCTTTTCCATTTGTCTTACTTGTAAGCTTCCCCATCTTAAAAATTTGAGCATCATTCCCGACTCTTAAGATTAGCTCACCTTCAACAACATCAACAAGAGCTTTTCTGGTTCTCAAAAATGGCCGACCAAGTATTAACGGAATACGAGGGTCCATTTCATAATCAACAACAACAAATTCGACCAGAAATGTGAAGGTGCCAACTTTAATGAACACATCTTCGGCAATACCAACAAGGTAAGCGAGAGTGTGATTTGTAAGCTCAAGAGTCATTTTCGTAGTAAGGTCGGGTAATGATAATGTTTTCCAAACACTTAAAGGCATCAAATTTATACTTGCTCCGAGATCAGCTAAGGCAACAAATTCTTTGGTTTTGTTAAAAATGCAAGGCAACATAAAACGACCGGGATCTCCAAGTTTCTCCGGAAGTTCTTTAAGAATAACTGCAGAACAATTTTCATTTAAGCGTGTGTTGACAAGCTCAACCATTCCTTGAATGCTTTGACGAATTTCGGCATGTGGACAAGTGATTTAACAAGGTTAATGTTGAAATTCATTTGAGAGATCATCTTCAAATAGTTCGACACTTGAATGTCATCCTTGGTTTGCAATTTAGCCTTGTCCAAGCGAGAAGGATAAGGAATATTTGGTTTATAAGTGGAAGGTGGGGTTGGTGAAGGTGTAGCAGGTACAGGTTGAGATGTTGAGGGTTGAGAAGTAGAAGGTGTAGAGGTGGTTGGCGGGTTTGGTGGAGGGTTTTGTTTAGGTACTTCTTCCGTGATTGGTGGAGACCGTAATGGAGAACTAGTACTAGGTGTGGTAGTAAGAGGGATAAATGGGGGTGGAGGAGGTGTAGATGGAGTAACGGGAGGAGGGGTAGAAGGTCCTACTAGAGTTGCTCCACTTCGGGTAGTAATAGCACTCACATTCGCTCTAGGGTTTGTTTCGGTGTTAGAAGGAAGAGCACCTTGTGGACGAAGGGTTTGTAACATTTGAGCAAATTTCCTGTCCGTGGACTCTTGAATTTGTCTAGTGGATTCTTGCATTGCTAGCATGATTTTCTCATGTTCATTCAACTTTTGCAAAACCAAGTCCATTGGCGGAGGAGGTAAATTAAACCCTTGTTGTTGAAAACCTTGGTTTGGGTATGGGTTATAAGGTGGAAAACCTTGAGGATTGAAACCTTGGTGTTGAAAACCTTGGTTTTGCCTGTGATAGTTTCCCTGGTTTGTATTGGAGCCCCTCACATTAGCATTTTGTGGAACATTTGCTCGTGGTGGCCCTTGGTTGTTATGGGTGGGTGGTGGTGATCTTTGCTGAAAACCGGGTGGAGCCAAGTAATTTGTCGAGTTGTAAGACAAGTGATTAACATCGACATTAGGCTTGAAATGAACTCTCTCGGTGTTGTTGTAAGCATACACTTCCCCGTGAGATTGATCATAAGCTTTATCACAGTTAGCATAAGAGTGTGGCCCACCACAAGTTTCACAAGTTATATTAAGAGCATTGTTGTTTTTGGCATTGTTAACGGCTTGTAAAGCAAGTGCTTCAACAACCGTAGTAATCTTATCAAGTTTCCTTTCGGTGTCACTAATGGTAGCACTAGCCACATTAGCCCGAACACTTTTGGTTTGCACTTTAGATTTATTCTCAATAATATCCCATGCGGCATTAGAAGACTTAACCAAAATGTTACCCCCCGAGGCATTATTTAGTGAATCTTGGTCATTCATGCTTAAACCATTGTAAAAAGTGTTAATTTGATGCACTTTTTTGAAACCATGTTGTGGACACTTTCTTAAAAGTCCGTTAAAACGGTCCCAAGATTCACTAAATGTCTCACCGTACTTTTGTTCAAAGGTAATGATTTCATTCCGCAAAGCGGTAGTACGTGAGGGTGGGAAAAAGTAGTTGATGAATTTGGTCTCTAAATCTGTCCACGTAAGAATACTTTGTGGCGGTTCCTTATCAAGCCAATGCCGGGCTTGTCCCTCTAAGGAAAAAGGAAAAAGTTGCAAGCGAATTACCTCTTGTGAAACCCCATTATATTTAACCGTATTAGTGAGTTGAAGGAACCTTTTTATATGTTCATGAGGATCATCAATTGAACGCCCCAAGAAGGGTTGAGCAGAGACCATTTGAATGAAGCCGGATTTAAGCTCAAAGTTGTTGGCTCCAATCTCGGGTATGACAATAGCATCGGTGTTGCCTTCTACGTGCGATTGCAAAAGTTCGATCATTGGTTGATTGTACATGGTGACAATAGGTGGAGTAATGACTTCGGCTTGAGCTACTTTCTTCTTACGAGCACGAGTACGCATGCACACCTACAAAAGGAAAAGCAAAATAGACAAGAAATATTTTTGGTTTTTATATGTTTTTCTATTTTTGTATGTATGAAATTTTTGAAATTTTTATGGATTTTTAAAAATTTTAAAGCAAGGAAAATAATGTTCAAAAGTGAACGGATCCCAAAATCCAACGCGTCTCTCACTTAAAACCTTTAATCTTAACGAAAAGAGCCGGCAACGGCGCCATTTAATACAAGGCTTTTGCCCAGTATAAAAAATATCGTTGTTCCAGTCTTTTCGAATTGATTATTGGTAAACGTGTGACTCAGTTGTTCTTGGTAGAAAAATAATAGTTTGGTCGTTGTAGTAAAAGGAAAGTGCAAAAACTTCAAAGTAAATGGCAGGTAATTAAATCTAAACCTAATTGAAAATAAATGACGGGAAATAAAAACGTGACGAGAAATTAAAAGGCAAACTAAAACTTAAACTAAAGGCAAGGTAAGTCAATCTAAGGCAGGTAAACTAAAAGTGCGACTAAGGAAAAAGGCGAGAAAAGTAAAGATGAAAACTTAAAAACATGAACTTAAAATAAACTAAAAACACCTCACTCGGAATAATTCTTCGTTCGGAATAAAAAAGCTCATACGGAAAAATGAGCTTGATGCGGAATAATCACTTCATTCGGAATAAATTTGACTCATGCTGAATATTACCTTCATTCGGAATAAATTGTTTATTCGGAATGTTTGCTCATGCGGAATAAAACACTGTTGATTCGGAATAAATGAAAAACTGCTCACTCGGAATATTAGGCTGATTCAGAATAACTAGATGAAAGCTTGATAAAACCTTCATTCGGAATAAATTGTTTATTCGGAATGTTTGCTCATGCGGAATAAAACACTGTTGATTCGGAATAAATGAAAAATTGCTCACTCGGAATATTAGGCTGATTCAGAATAACTAGATGAAAAGCTTGATTCGGAATAATTTAAAAGAAAAACTGATTCGGAATAATTAAGAAAAAGTGCCCATCCGGAATAAATGAGAAAAATAGTTGATTCGGAATATTAAGCTCGTTCAGAATAATTTAAATTAGACCTTCATTCGGAATAAAACTCTTCATTCGGAATATATAATATAAAACGTTGGTTCGGAATATGTTGGCTCTTTCGGAATCTGGGCAACAAAAATAAACGAAGAATAGGAGAGAAAGGCTAAGAACGAATCTAATCAAATCTAAACAAACTAAACCAAAAGATTAAACCAAACTAATCAATAAACATCTGCTAATGATAACCTATCACTCCAAATCAATAATACTAACAATAAACACCAACAAATCAAAAACCCACTTAATCAAATCAATAAAAACTCAAGAACATAAACATAAAGATGAAGATTAAATCCAAACAAGAAGAGTAGATGAAAGATTAACAATAAAAGTAAAGATTAGATTAAAAACAAGAAAGGAAGATTAAAGATTAAGATCCTAGTGAGAGAAACTGTCACTTTCTCTCTCTAAAATTACCTACAAAAATGAAAACTAAATTATCTCCCTAACTAGCTAACCAACCCTCCTAAATGTGTTTAGGAGGGTATTTATAGGAAATGGGGAGGTGCATGTGTTGCCTCCTCTTTCTTTCTTCACGTCTTTCCGTCTTTTACGTTCTTCGACTTTATCGACTTTGTCTCGGGATTAATTAAACTCGTCTTATAATTTCTCAATTTATTAGACTTGAGTTCTTCGGCTTTATTAAAATTTCGTCTTTGAGCTTGTTCTTCGGTAAATCTTCATAAAAGGTCTTGGACTTCCGTTCTTTTTTCATTATTTATCTCTTGACTTCGTCTTTTGTCTTTTTCTTCGATAAAAGCCCGTGAAAGCCTGTGTTTTCTTCCCTTTTCATAATTTGGTCCTAAATCACAACAAAAACACAAACCACACATAATTCTGACATTTACGACATAAAATACACGTTTTGGCTTGGTTATTATTATAATTAAGTGGTTAAAGGATAAGTGTTTTCACACTTATTAGTATTCGAAGGACTCTTTGATTGCACTTATGGCATATGCAGATGCGGATCACGCGGGTTGTCAAGATACAAGGCGTAGCACAAGTGGAACTTTGCAACTACTAGGAGATCGACTAATCAGTTGGGCATCGAAAAGGCAGAAAAGCGCTGCAATTTCAAGTACGGAAGCAGAATACATAGCTATGTCTGGTTGCTGTGCTCAAATTCTTTGGATGAGATCGCAATTAACCGACTATGGTCTAGGTTTCAACAAAATTCTGATGTAGTGTGACAACAAAAGTACAATTGCCTTATGCTACAACAACGTTCAATTCTCCCGGTCGAAGCACATTGACATTCGCTACCACTTCATCAAGGAGCAAGTGGAAAATTGAGTAATCGAGCTTTACTTTGTCCGATCTGAGTATCAATTGGTGGATATTTTCACGAAGGCTTTAGATCGTGCCTGAATTGACTTTTTGGCCGACAAGCTAGGAATGAGAACTTTCTCGCCTGAGACTCTAAAGGAACTGGCAGATGAAGCGAAAGAATAGTGGTGGTAAAACTATTCTCCGTATCCTTGGTGATCATGTAACACCCCCAATTTTATACAATTCAATACAACGGAAGACTCGTTGGTGTTACGGGATAACACATTACTCACATCATAGACAACGCTTAAAAATCGCGTCGTTTAATAATAAATCATTTCCATTCATAAATATCAAAGTTACATAGGTCCTAAGTCATTGTATTTAATACATGTTTTACAAAGCATTTGAATGGAAATAAGTATTTAGGTGCGGGCCATGAATTCTTGTTGTCTTCCCGAGAATTACCTTCAAGTACCTGAGACAAAACATGTTAAAAGAAAAGGTCAGCGATAACGCCGAGTGAATTCATAGAGTTAATAAACTCCATCAATAGAATATCAGTATAAAATTATTACTGAAAATCATTTTGTACAAATCATTTTGATAGGCCATAAAATAGCCAAAGTCATTTTATACAAATCTTCATCAAAATCATAATATAGGCGTTTGCCTTAAAAATCATTATACGAGCCAATATCGTAAAAGCATCATACAATACGTCTTATGACGTTGTATGAAAATAAAAACCGTTATATGAATATGGTTATGAAAACCAAAACACGAACATAATATCAATAGTATGACCCTGTATTGCTAGTAAGGCAATACATCGTAATTCGGAGCGTCTAGTAGTATTTCGTTAATTTGGATTATTATAAGCCGCATGACATTGTTACCTTACTAAACCAAACAACGGGTAGCTAACCCGATACTCAATTTGCGCATCTAAATTAGCGTGTCGTCACAAAGGTCACGCTATGGAAATCTTCTCATACATAAATTCTCTTACCAATCAATGTGGCACGACGGGGATCAACCGTCAAGGCGCGAACTGGGGTGATCGTCCCCAAATAGTACTATTATATGCATAAGCGTCTACCAACTCCCGGTAGTTCACAATTCATGCTAATGGGACTTTTAGTGACATAACCTATCTTTAATAATCCATTTAATTTCATCTATCGGGTCCTTTAATCATTTATCGGGTCATACAATCGGGTCATTCAATCATTTGGGTCCAAATCAATAAACAAACAATCAGGACAAACGGTGTCCTATTTTATAAAAACTATCATGTTATCTCCCTCGCGGGTTTATAAAACATTTCATAAAAACATTTAAAAGAGTGCGAGGCTATGAACTCACGTTGATGTGGGAAGGCGGGTTATCGGCAATTCGGACGTACGGTACGTGCTTCAATCACGGAAACCTAGACAAATAATACTTGTCTTAGACTCTTGTCCAATGACTTTATAAAAATAACAATTATGTATACATATGATGATTATATATATATGATGATCAAGTGGGTTTACATATTCCCTTTTACTCATTTTAGTGTTTACGTATAGGTATCTTCTTACTAGTTTACTAGTTTACGTGTTTTAAGTCCAATAAACTTATTATAAGTTCTTTAACTTGTTTTAATCCATTTTATACTTATATTATCAGTATTTAAACTTTACAAGTTGGACCCAAATGGGTTAAGCCCAATAAGTTCTTTTTATAAGAGTTTAACTTATTTAGTCCAATTATTAGTCCAATATGTTTAGTTAGCTCGTTAATGTCCGTATGTCCTATAGTTCGGGTTTTATCGGTTTTTACTTGTTATATATGTCTATATATCAGTATATGAGTTTATAAAAGTTCACATTAGACGGGTCCAACCGTCTAAGTTTTATTTAACAAAAACGTTAATTTTACGGTAATAGCCGAAAAAGTCGTAAAAATCAAGTTTATAGTTTTTATTACTTATAAGTATTATTCCACTACCATTTTTATAATTTATACACTTATTTAACCTTTTACATATTTATATAAATAAAATCCATAAGTTAGTGGGTTTTAACTTTACATTTTATACAATATAATTTTGAGTGCTTATATAATAATATTATACTTTAAATTCCAAAATCTGATTTTTATTTTCTTCTTCACCAAAACTGCCATATCTAGAGTTCTATATGGAGATAGAAGCTCAAATTTTTATCACATAAACTAAATGATATGTGATCCATTTAACTCTTCTATAGCTACTGTTGAATCATCTTCTAAGTATTTTCTAAAAATCGTCCAAAGCAGTGAACTCAGATTTGTATGTTAAACTTGTTTTGATCATATCTCACTCATTACAATGATTCCATTGCATGGCCAACTCTCACATGTGTAAAAGACATATTACTTACTGTATATTAATTCTACTTCATCATTTTATCAGTTCATGACATGTTTCTTTACTGTTTTATACAGCCAACAAATTTAAACAAGATTTTAGCCTTGTTTCTTATAATCTTTCATCTTTTTAAGCATGTTTATCAACACCAAATCCCCACACAATATTTTTAATCATCATTCATCATCATATACATATACATAAGTAAAAGAAATACAAGATTACATAATCAATAATAACAAGAAGATGAGGAGGACAATCTTTATACCACCAAGTTGATGTAGGTTATGATTTGGACATGGATTTTTAATGGAGAAACTTGTGCATAGCCAAGACCATCTTCAAGACCACCAATATTCATATACTCCTTGTGGAAAATCAGCCTCAAGACTCCATGGAAACTCCTCCATGGATGTTATAATCACCTCCAATCAATAGGGTTTCAAAAGGGCTTCAACATGTGCAAGAATAACATGAGATTTTGTGGTTGATTTTGATCAAATGAGGGTGTTCTTGATGGGGATGGGACAGCATAAACAAGAGAGTAGAGAGAAAATGTGAGTTGGTTTGCATGGTGGAAATGATGGTAGTGGTATTTGCTAGTTGTTTTGACTAGTGGAAGCTTAACTTGTAAGCTTAGTTACAAGTGTAAGGCTTGTTAGATAAACTTGACACCTCATGGGTGTTAAGTAGCTAGTTTTGGCCGGTTTTAGGGGTGGGACAAGTGTCCCACTTGTCTCATCCCCATTTATTTACGGGTACTCCTCGATTCTAGTTTCCTCGATTTGCGTGTCCTCGGGTTGTTTTACGAAAAACGTTTTTATAAATTATGAATCAATGGCACAAAACGAATCTAATAAAAATTGTCTCATCCAAAACGGAGTTCGAAAACGTAAATACGTAATTCTAGGGTTTCCGGTTTAGTCGTAAAGGACGTTAAAATAAAATCGTAAGTCCTAATCTCTTTTCGTAAATTTGTGAGTTTATGAACCAACACAAATTTAAAACTCCAAAATTATATTCACGAATAAATTTATTTTCTGAAATGTCGGACTGTCACCAAAGACGGTGTATGTAAACGTGAGCACGTAACGTAAAATCCTCCGGTTTAGACGTAGTCGATGCTACTTCAAGACGTAAATCCAAATTTCTTCCCAAAAATAAGTGAGTTCATAAAATAATATTTTCAAATAAATATTGAGAATAAAATATTGACCATAAATTGACGGATTGTCACAGCATTTACCCCTAAACAAGATCTTTGTCCTCAAAGATCATCTTACTACTCGCTTCTTATAGAGTTAAAGCCATGTGGGTATTTCCTCCACATTCGGTCTTTTCTCATAAGTGTAATTTGTTACAATACACGAGTTTCATCAAACATAACTACGGGAATAAGATCAGGCTAAATGTTGACTTACTTTCTCTATCCATGATGTTCACGGGTTTATGATGAATGCAACTTTTCGCCGATCTAAGCTTTACTAAGAACAATCAGATTTTCACTTGATAGATATTCCATCAAGTTCGATTTACGAAACATAATTCACGCAGTTCTTGAAGTCCTAGGGTAGATCCAGCTTATATGCCTTTCAAATCAATCTTTTACATCATCTCAATGGTCCCATACAACGGGGACTTATATCCCATGATTTGTCAGATCATGAATTCATTTTTCCAAGTTTTAAAAATTGTGGCATAACTTCGCTACCCATTTGGCACTTCGAGATCTACATTTCATATCCACATAACCTCCTGCCCACTATCGGCAGTCAATAATCAAATCCTAATTTCAACAATTATTTCAGGTCTCGCGGGTCGGGTATTTTGTAAGGTTAGGTTTGCCATCATAGGAAACCTTAAACTTAAAATACATGTCCAACTCACAATGGGTGTATGTCGGGTGTCTTTATCTCATCTCCTACTTACAGATGCTCTAATCCTTAGATCCTAACAAGATTCGATCTTAATCCTAACACGATGATTATCAATGATAATCCTTCCAAAGGAAAGCGATTATACGATCTATTACCAAAGGTCAATCATTCAGACATAAAACAAGACTTCTAGTGTTTTGTATCGTTACTTTACCTCGTCCCTTCGATTTGGGGTGGTAAACAGTACTCTCATCAAGGTTCGTTCTCAATGATTGCTAAGCAAATATCTAGAAATTCAATGCGAAGCGAGGATCTTGATAAAGATGTTCGATACAGGCACACTATGTTTACATAACTCCTTTGCAATTATCATTAACGAGAATGATATTAGCAGATTTGGTCAGTCTGTCGACGATGACCCAAATCGAATCAAATTCAGATGATGACCTTTGCAATAGCTAGACGTTTACTAATGTATGAGGCGATGTCTGCCTTCATAATTTGCCATTAGTACAACTTCTTCAGACAAAGATACTTTTAGTCAAAAATGACATACATATAATACTTATACTTACAAGATTTCCAATATAACTATATCTCATAATCTCCATATTTAGGCAACCACAAGTGGCCTTTAAAACATTTAACGCTATTGGCTTCTCAATTTTTAATGGTTCACATTAGCCGCGAATCCCTTTATATTATCTATATTACCCTTTTTATAAGCATCGGCTATATTTTAAATTGTTCGGCAATTTATTTTGCACATTCATTATTAAGAAATACATCGTAATTGATTATTTAACCTTTCCTGATGATATAATTATCATGTTCGTATTTATTCAAAATTTCTTTCTTTATATTTTCTAAGTTCTAGTCTCGTCTCCACTATATTTTTTTTATCCGTTTTACTCAATCCGACGTCTAAAGTGTCGATAATTATTACAACTTATTAAATAATAATTATTAAATATTTATGAAACAGAAATGTAAAGATTTTAAATTTCCTAGTCCATCCAATTATATGAAAATGTTCAAAATAATTTTTAATTTAATTAACACGATTTTTGTTGATTTATCGAAAATAATTAGTAAGATTTGTAAAGGTTCGAGAAACCTTTGTTTATATTTTGGTCAAAATTTTCTTAGTTGAAAAGCAAAAATTGTCGTTAAATTTTTAAGTCATGGTTTAAATATTTTCCTCAATCCCGCTTAGGTTGTCTTGAGGTATACACAAACATTTACCCCTAAACAGGAGTTTAGTTAAATGATTTGTGTATAAGGGAATAATCCCTTAAAAATCCTTTGTTAAAACATTTGTCAAAATATATTTGCACTTTCTTTTTAGTATAATTCAAAGTCTTAAATGACTTCTAATTTTTGAAGAGTCAATTTATATTCCATTATCTATTAATCACACGGTTAAATCATGGAAAGGATCAAGTCTTTAATCACGTGTTAATTATTCAAGGTACAGGTTTTTATTTCTCAGTCATCTAAGGGCAATCTATTAATAATTATTAACTCATTCTTATTCTTATAAACAAACAAATAAATGCTCCTTAATGATCACGAGCATGAATTTATCAAATTACAGTCTACACACGTGATTCATCATATCTATGAATACTACATGTGCATTGTCAATCCAAACGACATCACATGAAACTCATAATGTTTATTACAAGTACCGGATGTAGTGATTGGAATAGATAATCCTTTTTGCAGATGCGAAGTTGATGATACCATGATGAGGATCAAAAACCTTGTAAATGATCGAACAAATCTTCCATTTCGAGTTATGGATATCGTTTTCGATTGTCAATTTACTCAGTTCACAGTAATCTATAAATATAAGGAATGATAACACCATAGCTCTTCATGATGACAAGCTCGGTAGAATAAAATCTTTTTCTGACAACTCTCTCAGTTGTACGACAATTCCTTTAATTCAGATGGTGCTGACGTATAGTGTACAAGCCACAGGTGCAGCACCGGGAATATAATCAATACCAATTTCAACTTGCCTTAGTGGCGAAAGTCTAGGTAATTTACCAATAAATACCTCCTAAAGTTTCAGATGACATAAACATCTTTTAATAAATTCATATTAGGTTCTTTCTAGATTATAATATCTATGACTAATTTACAACCATTCACGGTATAATTTCAAGTCTAAATGCAGGATATGGACATCCATCAAGAATTATTTAGATCACTTTTGATAATCAACATCTTATCATTTAGGGGAATTCAATTCGAGTTCCCATCAATTAAGACAATGTCGTCATGTCATAATCAATCAATCCATTCTACTGGCACTATCAACTTTCCACTTTCATTGCCGTCGATAAGATGTGAACTTCTCAAAAGACTAATAATAACCCATAATCCTTCACAAATTCAGGGATATATGGAGACACAACTACTATTAAAAGAGTAAGGTCAACGCATAATCTATGCGAGAGAATTTCAAATAAGATACATACGAAAACATTTAACGAATATGAATATATCCTATGTTTTCATAATTTGAAGACGCATTCGAAAGCTCCTCGGATCGTTACCCAAGTCATTCAAATGAAATCAAATCAAAAGAAATGATAAGAACGTCAATACATCCAGTCGGGTATCAACACTCGGTAATCAGATACTTTTCCTAAGAGTCTCACTACGGGAGAATTGGACAAGAAAGAATTGTCAATTGTCAAATAAGACAATTTCCACAGATGAGTAAATTCGACTCAGAAGAATAGATGCTACAGGCACATATGTAGGTGTCCCTAACACTATGTCCCTATTTTTCACTTCTTGCAGATCTCATAAAATTTAATCTTTCACAATCTTCAAAGAAAATATAGTGTTTATTCATTAGTTTTATGGTGACTACTAATCAGCCTTGCATGGTCCATTCCAAATTGTATGTAGGCGCGCAACTATATATAATTTCAAGATTAACGATGCAATACTCAGTTCATCAAAATTTTATCATCATGTTTATAATAAAAACATTTTCATGCTTAATTCTTAAATAAGAATCAAGAATAAATTTACAAAGATTTTCTTTGTTATGAAAACAGTTAAGTTTTCCAAGGTACTTTATAAACAACCTCATTTCGATAACAATCACTTATAAATCTTACTTTGAATAATCCTTATAGTGATGAAAATTCAATTTTTCTCAATGGATACGGTTTTATCTTATAAAAACAATGAGTGATCTGCAAAAGAGTGATGAAAGCTTGTTCACCAAGAACTAACTACAATATGATAGGAAATGAGCTTTAGCAAAATAATCATGAGGTTCATGACCTCGATGGCGCTCAAAAAGAATAATTCACAACGCAACTCAAATCGAGATGAGTACTTGTTCAATGGTTGCATTATTAATGCGATCATTAGAAAGAGGCAATAAGAGATAGATAACATCGATACATGTAGAATTTAGCAATCAAATATAGTCTTTTCATTAATCACAAACAAGTCAAATTGTACCGTAACACATTATGTGTCACTATGTCATACAATTCCAAGATCTCATCCTACCAACTGATGTCACAGTTAAGTTAGGGATTATTTTTAAAATATACCACAATGAATACTAATCTACAAGAGTCATTAGGTGTCCCACCTGTCCCGGAAGATCCATCGGTCCCAATTTAGAAGTAGATTTCTTCAATTTATTTCTTGGACACTGGGCATCCTCGTTAGTGGACAATGGTCTAGGAACAACCCTTAACACGAACCTACAATCATTTAAAACCTTATAATTCAATCACATGACTTAATAATTTCTTCTTATCAATCTCATATTCCATACAAGTTAAATTTTTACTTTATTCAAGTTTCAATCAACTTATACTCAATTCGATATCCTACCTCATTTTCCATACTTTCAACCTTATTTTTAGACCCTAAAACGGCAATAAAAGCTCGATATGATCAACACTTAATTTCCAATCCTATAGCTCCTACAACATCAATTATCAAATGAGTCACTAGTATGAGATGACTCATACATTCAACTAGACTTCTCGGAAAGGTATTAGTGGCATGAGGCTTTTGGGTAATGGTTCCAATGACAGCCTCAAGTGCAACATTGACCCTTTCGATTTCAAATTTAAGAATTGGGTGGCAACGAATCAGATGACATCTTTCTAGGTGGTAACGTTTTGTCAAACTCCACTCTATAAGGAAAGATCGTCATGACATCGATATCATATTTAATCTCGCCAATTCTTCTTCAATATCACAATCAACTAATATCTACATTTCTACGAATATCAACCATTTTGTCGGGATCATAAATATCCACAACTTGGTTTAGATTTAGGATAGCTAGGATTCCTACGAGAATAGCTTCGATTAATTTACTAGGGAAGTTAGGGCTTCTTGTGACAATCTACGTCGTATAAATACCTCGTATAAATATCAAAATAATCATCAAACAATCATGTAATCAAATTACATCATATATATATAATCCAAGTTATATATATTAAAATAACACTTCTCAGTCTGGCCTTGTCGGTAACTCGGGAATTCTTCGGCACCGTTATAGTCAAAAGATTTTTAGATATTTTTAGAAAAATGTTTATAGTTAAAAGATTTTGAAATGTTTTATTCAAAACCTTAGTTTTAAAAATCTTTCGTTCACTATAATGAGAGCTCTGATACCAAACTGTAACACCCCCAATTTTATACAATTCAATACAGCGGAAGATTCGTTGGTGTTACGGGATAGCACATTACTCACATCATAGACAACGCTTAAAAATCGCGTCGTTTAATAAGAAATCATTTCCATTCATAAATATCAAAGTTACATAGGTCCCAAGTCATTGTATTTAATACAGGTTTTACAAAGCATTTGAATGGAAATAAGTATTTAGGTGCGGGCCATGAATTCTTGTTGTCTTCCCGAGAATTACCTTCAAGTACCTGAGACAAAACATGTTAAAAGAAAAGGTCAGCGATAACGCCGAGTGAATTCATAGAGTTTAATAAAATCCATCAATATAATATCAGTATAAAATTATTACTGAAAATCATTTTGTACAAATCATTTTGATAGGCCATAAAATAGCCAAAGTCATTTAATACAAATCTTCATCAAAATCATAATATAGGCGTTTGCCTTAAAAATCATTATACGAGCCAATGTCGTAAAAACATCATACAATACGTCTTATGACGTTGTATGAAAATAAAAACCGTTATATGAATATGGTTATGAAAACCAAAACACGAACATAATATCAATAGTATGGCCCTGTATTGCTAGTCAGGCAATAAATCGTAATTCGGAGCGTCTAGTAGTATTTCGTTAATTTGGATTATTATAAGCCGCATGACATTGTTACCTTACTAAACCAAACAACGGGTAGCTAACCCGATACTCAATTTGCCCATCTAGATTAGCGTGTCGTCACAAAGGTCACGCTATGGAAATCTTCTCATACATAAATTCGCTTACCAATAAATGTGGCACGACGGGGATCAACCGTCAAGGCGCGAACTGGGGTGATCGTCCCCAAATAGTACTATTATATGCATAAGCGTCTACCAACTTCCGGTAGTTCACAATTCATGCTAATGGGACTTTTAGTGACATAACCTAACTTTAATAATCCATTTAATTTCATCTATCGAGTCCTTTAATCATTTATCGGGTCATACAATCGGGTCATTCAATCATTCGGGTCCAAATCAATAAACAAACAATCAGGACAAACGGTGTCCTATTTTATAAAAACTATCATGTTATCTCCCTCGCGGGTTTATAAAACATTTCATAAAAACATTTAAAAGAGTGCGAGGCTATGAACTCACGTTGATGTGGGAAGGCGGGTTATCGGCAATTCGGACGTACGGTACGTGCTTCAATTACGGAAACCTAGACAAATAATACTTGTCTTAGACTCTTGTCCAATGACTTTATAAAAATAACAATTATGTATACATATGATGATTATATATATGATGATCAATTGGGTTTACATATTCCCTTTTACTCATTTTAGTGTTTACGTATAGGTATCTTCTTACTAGTTTACTAGTTTACGTGTTTTAAGTCCAATAAACTTATTATAAGTTCTTTAACTTGTTTTAATCCATTTTATACTTTTATTATCAGTATTTAAACTTTACAAGTTGGACCCAAATGGGTTAAGCCCAATAAGTTCTTTTTATAAGAGTTTAACTTATTTAGTCCAATTATTAGTCCAATATGTTTAGTTAGCTCGTTAATGTCCGTATGCCCTATAGTTCGGGTTTTATCGGTTTTAGACGGGTCCAACCGTCTAAGTTTTATTTAACAAAAACGTTAATTTTATGGTAATAGCCGAAAAAGTCGTAAAAATCAAGTTTATAGTTTTTATGACTTATAAGTATTATTCCACTACCATTTTTATAATTTATACACTTATTTAACCTTTTACATATTTATATAAATAAAATCCATAAGTTAGTGGGTTTTAACTTTATATTTTATACAATATAATTTTGAGTGCTTATATAATAATATTATACTTTAAATTCCAAAATCTGATTTTTATTTTCATCTTCACCAAAACTGCCATATCTAGAGTTTTATATGGAGATAGAAGCTCAAATTTTTATCACATAAACTACATGATATGTGATCCATTTAACTCTTATAGCTACTGTTGAATCATCTTCTAAGTATTTTCTAAAAATCGTCCAAAACAGTGAACTCAGATTTGTATCTTAAACTTGTTTTGATCATATCTCACTCATTACAATGATTCCATTGCATGGCCAACTCTCACATGTGTACAAGACATATTACTTACTTTATATTGATTCTACTTCATCATTTTATCAGTTCATGACATGTTTCTTTACTGTTTTATACAGCCAACAAATTTAAACAAGATTTTAGCCTTGTTTCTTATAATCTTTCATCTTTTTAAGCATGTTTATCAACACCAAATCCCCACACAATATTTTTAATCATCATTCATCATCATATACATATACATAAGTAAAATAAATACAAGATTACATAATCAATAATAACAAGAAGATGAGGAGGACAATCTTTATACCAACAAGTTGATGTAGGTTATGATTTGGACATGGTTTTTTAATGGAGAAACTTGTGCATAGCCAAGACCATCTTCAAGACCACCAATCTTCATATACTCCTTGTGGAAAATCAGTCTCAAGACTCCATGGAAACTCCTCCATGGATGCTATAATCACCTCCAATCAATAGGGTTTCAAAAGGGCTTCAACATGTGCAAGAATGACATGAGATTTTGTGGTTGATTTTTATCAAATGAGGGTGTTCTTGGTGGGGATGGGACGGCATAAACAAGAGAGTAGAGAGAAAATGTGAGTTGGTTTGCATGGTGGAAATGATGGTAGTGGTATTTGCTAGTTGTTTTGACTAGTGGAAGCTTAACTTGTAAGCTTAGTTACAAGTGTAAGGCTTGTTAGATAAACTTGACACCTCATGGGTGTTAAGTAGCTAGTTTTGGCCGGTTTTGGGGGTGGGACAAGTGTCCCACTTGTCTTATTCACATTTATTTACGGGTACTCCTCGTATCTAGTTTCCTTGATTTGCGTGCCCTCGGGTTGTTTTACGAAAAACATTTTTATAAATTATGAATCAATGGCACAAAACGAATCTAATAAAAATTGTCTCATCAAAAACGGAGTTCGAAAACGTAAATACGTAATTCTAGGGTTTCCGGTTTAGTCGTAAAGGACGTTAAAATAAAATCGTAAGTTCTAATCTCTTCAAGTAAATTTGTGAGTTTATGAACCAACACAAATTTAAAACTCCAAAATAATATTCACGAATAAATTTATTTTCTGAAATGTCGGACTGTCACCATAGACGGTGTATGTAAACGTGAGCACGTAACGTAAAATCCTCCGGTTTAGACGTAGTCGATGCTACTTCAAGACGTAAATCCAAATTTCTTCCCAAAAATAAGTGAGTTCATAAAATAATATTTTCAAATAAATATTGAGAATAAAATATTGACCATAAATTGACGGATTGTCACAGATCATCTGTATATATTGTTTATATTTTTATCCACAAAAGCAAATACAAAAATATAAAACCATATAAAAACCATAAAAATGGAAATATTCAGAAAATTCCAAAAATATTTTTACTTTATTTTTCAAAGGCATGTCTTTTGGTATAATAATATTTACGGCCTTAGAAATGTCGATTAATATTGATACGACGCCATAAATAGAGTTCGTACAAAAGTTGTAAATATTTCATAAAACATGCCCTTATGTCTTGTAGTTATTTCAGACTGCAACCCGGTTTTTCATATTAAAGTCAAGTATTTCTTATGAAAGCTTTGGCTTTTAACGGGAATTAATTTTCTCGGGCAAGGTTTACTTTAAAACCTTGTAAGGGATCAAGTTTACTTTATAACTTGGTCTAACATAAATCAATGTACGTTTCAGTGCATTTATTTGTTAAAACAAGAGAAGTCTTGTTTTTATGAAGCTATCATCTCTACAACCATAGCAATCTGCAATTGGTATCTACATACTCGACGATGCGACTACTCAACCAACGACTACAGCTCTTTCAATAGAACACGGGTCAACAATTGAGGGGGAGCAATTGTCAAGCATTCAGAATCTTCGATGTCGAACATGCCTAGTTCACAAGTTGGTGTCAAGACAACAATACCAATCGTACATGTGGTGTCAAGAGATGACTTCAGACGTGACGAGGCGACCAACATATGCTTTCAAGAACCATTTGATCTTATCATATGATGTTCTCATCAATCAGATCTAACCTTGTCAATTTTTTCTAATATGGTGAATATGTGAACATGTTACAAATCGGTATCATATCTCATACATCTGGTATCATGAAGATAAAACGGACTTGCATTTTTCTTCCCAAAACCTTTGTTAAAACTTCATTAAATCAATTGATATTAAAAACATCGATTGGGTTAATATTTTAATATGGGGGAGAAAATGTGATTTAATATGGGAAATTATCAAAAATGGTTTGACTTAACGTGATGGCTCATCCCGACATATGCGAAATGTTTTCGAATATCGTGGCATATGTTAAGGGGGAGCAAAACGGATTTGCATATCAAAATGGATTTTCATGGTGACATATACTTACCCAAAACCCATTTATTTCACGACGATGAAGATTGTGGTGACATAAGGATGGTAGGATAGGTTAAGTCCTATGATTCTTCTAGAACCAGAGGAATCTTCCCAAGGACATTCCATAGCTAGAAATAGTAGTCCTTAGGAAAGTTGGAGAAAGTTTGTGAACGTAGCTGAATGCCGACCAAGTACTTAAGTTAGCACTGGAACAATCACAACAAGGTGCTAGTTATGATGTATTGGTAAGCATTGAAGGGGTTGAAGAATGAAAAAGAATTGTAAAGATAAAGGGTGTAAAGAAAGAAGCCCTCCCTACAACTTTAGGCAGAAACCGGGTCAACACATATGATATTGAGATTATTTTAAAGATTCTCGATATTGAAGACAGACATCATGGACCCAGTGATGCAATGCACAACCCATCCCAGCTAACTCAGATATATCTCAAAAGGTATTTGTTATAATCACACGGAGACAACACATTATCGATTGATTTATTCACTCTAAATAAATTGTTATTGAAAAGGTGGCACTCATCTCCAGCGTCTGATCATTAAAATCCAAAATGCACGATCGAGTCTAGAGCCATTTGAGATCATCAAATATCTCATTAGGACACACTTCCATGTTTCCTTGCTTCTTCACACACTGTGAAAAGTAAGAAAGATCTTAAGATTCCTACGCAAAATCTTCATGATCTTGCCTGAACATCCGAGTAATACAAAAGTATTTACAATGAAGATGGAAATCCTTCTTGAGCGAATATCAAAAAGCTCATGGTAGGTGACTTGTTCGATTCTTTATGAATCAAACTTGTGATAACTGGAAAGCAACAGTGGTTTAATTCTTAGCTGAACTTAAACACGTTCCAGGCCTCTACGCAATATCTTAGTGATCTTTCCAGAACACTCAGAGTGATACCTTAGTGTTCACAGTGATGAGTGGAAATCCTTCTAGTGTTAACCTCAAACAGCACTTGGTAGGTAACTTGCAAGATTCAATATGAATCAAGCTCGTGACAACTGGAAAGCAACGATGGTGCGATTCTTTAATGAATCAAACTTGTTCCAGGAATCAGAATTGACGGCTTCAATCGTGCATATAATTTAATCCAAATGATTCACTCTTTACGTTCGCAGTCTGTAACACCCCCAAATTTACACAATTCAATACAGCGGAAGACTCGTTGGTGTTACGGGATAGCACATTACTCACATCATAGACAACGCTTAAAAATCGCGTCGTTTAATAACAAAGCATTTCCATTCATAAATATCAAATTTACATAGGTCCCAAGTCATAATCATTTCATACAATTTTACAACAGATTTGAATGGAACTTGTTATTTAAGTGCGGGCAATGAATTCTTTGTCGTCTTCCCGAGAATTACCTTCAAGTACCTGAGATAAAACATGTTAAAAGAAAAGGTCAGCGATAACGCCGAGTGAATTCATAGAGTTTAATGAAAACCATTAATATATCATGGGTATATATTTATTACCGAAAATCATTTTTGTACAAATCTTTGTAATAGGCCATAAAATAGCCAAAGTCATTTTATACAAATCCTTATCAAAAATCATGATATAGGCTTTCGCCTTCAAAATCATTATACGAACCATTGTCGTAAAAAATATCATACAATACGTTTTATAACGTCGTGTAGAGTTAAATAAAAACCGTTATATGAATATGGTTATGTAAAACCAAAACACAACATAATATCAATAATATGACCCCGTATTGCTAGTCAGGCAATATATCTTAATTTGGTGCGTATAGCAGTATTTCGTTATTTTGTATTATTATAAGCCGCATGACATTGTTACCTTACTAAACCAAACAACGGGTAGCTAGCCCGAAACTCAATTTGCCCATCTAAATTAGCGTGTCGTCACAATAATCACGCTTGTGTAAATCTTCTCATACATAAATTCGCTTACCAATCAATGTGGCACGACGGGGATCAACCGTCAAGGCGCGAACTGGGGTGATCGTCCCCCAATAGTACTATTATATGCATTAGCGTCTACCAAACCCCGGTAGTTCACAATTCATGCTAATGGAAATTTTAGTGACATAACCTAACTTTAGTAATCCATTTTATCTCATCTATCGGGTCATTTAATCATTCATCGGGTCATACAATCATTCGGGTCCAAATCAATAAACAAACAATTGGGACAACTAGTGTCCTATTTCATAAAAACTAACATGTTATCTCCCTCGTAGGTTTATCAAACATTTCATAAAAACATTTAAAAGAGTGCGAGGCTATGAACTCACGTTGATGTGGGAAGGCGGGTTATCGGCAATTCGGACGTACGGTACGTGCTTCAATCATGGAAACCTAGACAAATAATACTCGTCTTAGACTCTTGTCCAATGACTTTATAAAAATAACAATTATGTATACATATGATGATTATATATATATGATGATCAAGTGGGTTTACATATTCTCTTTTACTCATTTTAGTGTTTATGTTTTGGTAACTTCTTACTAGTTTACTAGTTTTACCTATTTACGTGTTTTAGGTCCAATAAGCCTATTATAAGTTCATTAACTTGTATTAATCCATTTCATACTTGTATTATCAGTATTTATACTTTACATGTTGGGCCCAATAAATAAGTTTATTAGTGTTTTAGCCCATTTTGTTGTATTATTAATCCAATAACGTTAACTTAGCCCGTTAATGTCCGTATGTTATATAGTTCGGGTTTTATTGGTTTTAACTTGTTATATATGTTTATATATCAGTACATGAGTTTATAAAAGTTTACATTAGACGGGTCCAACCGTCTAAGTTTTATTTAACAAAAACGTTAATTTTACGGTAATAGCCAAAAAAGTCGTAAAAATCATGTTTATAGTTTTTATAACTTATAAACCTTATTCAACTACCATTTTTATAAAGTGTCCATTTATTTAACCTTATACATATCTATATAAATGAAATTTATAAGTTAGTGGGTTTTCATGTGTATATATTTTATAAATATATAAGTGAGTGCTTATATTATATAAGTTTTTATTATACAAATCTGATTTTAAATTTCATTTTCACCAAAACAGCCATATCTAGAGTTCTATATAGAGATAGAAGCCCAAATATTTATGGCATAAACTACATGATATGTGCTCCATTTAACTCTCCTATGGCTACTGTTGAATCAGCCTCTAAGTATTTTATAAAATTCGTCCAAAAAATGTACTCAGATTTGCACTCTAAACTCGTTTTGATCACATCTCACTCATCCTAATGATTCCATTGCATGGCCAACTCTCACATGTGTACAAGACATATTACTTACTGTATATTAATTTATTCAATCCATTTTATCAGTTTATCATATGATTCTTTACTGTTTTATACAGCCTACTAAATTAAGCAAGATTAACCATTTTTACATATAGGTTTTCATCTTTTTACCCATGATTATCAACACCAAATCCCCACATAATACTTTTATCATCATATATTCATCATATACATATACAATAGGAAAGAAATTACATGATTACATAATCAAAATAACAAGAGGATGGGAAGAACAATCTTTATACCACCATGATGATGTAGGTTATGATCAAGACATGGTTTTTGATGGAGAAACTTGTGATAAACTAAGACCATCTTCAAGACCACCATTCTTCAAGAACTCCTTGTGGAAAATCAGCCCCAAGACTCCATAGAAACTACTCCTTGGATGTTATAATCACCACCAATCTATAGAGCTTCAAAAGGGCTTCAACTTATGTATGAATAACATGAGATTTTGTGGTTAAGTTTGATCAAATAGGTGTTTTGAGGGTGAGATGGGACGGCATAGATGAGTGAGAGAGAGAGAGAGAGAGAGAGAGAGAGAGTTGTGAGTTTATTTGCATGTAAAAATGGAAGTAATGGGAGAAGCTAGTGGTTTTGCTAGTTTTGGTGGGTGAATAATGCTTCAAAGTGAAGCTAACTTACAAGTGTAAGTAAATTTTGTGTAAGGATGCCACATCAAAGGATGTGGTGTCCTCCTTTGGGCCGTCCCATGTGTGGGGTGAGACAAAACTTGTTTTTGTCTCATCCCACTAATTTCCGGTATTCCTCGATTCTAGTTTCCTCGATTTGCGTGCCCTCGGTTCGTTTTACGGAAAACGTTTTTATAAATTATGAATCAACGGCACAAAACGAATCTAATAGAAATCGTCTCATCAAAACGGAGTTCGAAAACGTAAATACGTAATCCTAAGGTTCCCGGTTTAGTCGTAAAGGACGTTAAATTATAATCGTAAGTCCTAATCTCTTCTCGTAAATTTGTGAGTTTATGAACCAACACAAATTTAAAATTCCAAAATAATATTCACGGATAAATTTATTTCCTGAAATGCCGGACTGTCACCAAAACGGTGTATGTAAACGTAAGCACGTAACGTTGAATCCTCCGGTTTAGACGTAGTCGATGCTACTTCAAGACGTAAATCCAAATTACTTCCCAAAAATAAGTGAGTTCATAATATAACATTAAAATAATATTTTTAAATCATATTTGAGAATAAAATATCAACCATAAATTGACAGATTGTCACAGCATTTACCCCTAAACATGATCTTTGTCCTTAAAGATCATCTTATCTTACTACTCGCTTCTTATAGAGTTAAAGCCATGTGGGTATTTCCTCCACATTCGGTCTTTTCTCACAAGTGTAATTCATTACAATACGCGAGTTTCATCAAACATAACTATGGGAATAAGATCAGGCTAAATGTTGACTTACTTTCTGTATCCATGATGTTCATGGGTTTTTGATGAATGCAACTTTTCGCCGATCTAAACTTCATCAAGAAGAATTCAGATTTTCACTTGATAGACATGTTATCAAGTTAGATATACGAAACATAATTCACGCAGCCCTTGAAGTCCTAGGGTAGATCCAGCTTAAATGCCTTTCAAACCAATTTTTACATCATCTCAATGGTCCCATACAACGGGAACTTATATCCCATGATCTTTCAGATCATCAATTTACTTTTCCATGGCTAAAATTTTTGGCATAACTTCGCTACCCATATGGCACTTCAAGATCTACATTTCATATTCACATAACCTCCTGCCCGCTACCGGCAGTCAATAATCAGATCCTAATTTCAACAATCATTTCAGGTCTCGCGGGTCGAGTATTTTGTAAGGTTAGGTTCACCATCATAGGAAACCTTAAACCTAAAAGACATGTCCAACTCACCATGGGGGTATGTCGGGTGTCTTCATCCCAACTCCTGCTTATAGATGCTCTAATATTATATCCTCACAAGATTCAATCTTGATCCTAATACGATGATTATCAATGATAATCTCTCCAAAGGAAAACGATTTTATAGTTCATTACCAAAGGTCAATCATTCAAACATAAAACAACACTTATAGTATTTTGTATCGCTACTTTACCTCGTCCCTTCGATTGGGGTGGCACACAGTACTCTCATCAAGATTCGTTCTCAATGACTTCTGAGCAAAACTCTAGAAATTCGATGCGAAGCGAGGATATTGATAGAGATGATCGATACAGACACACCATGTTTACACAAATCCTTTAAATACAAAAGAGTCAATTTCTTCATCAAGAATCTATCATTAACAGGAATGATATTAGTAGATTTGGTCAGTGTGTCGACGATGACTCAAATCGAATCAAATTCAGATGATGACCTTTGCAATAGTTAGATGTTTACTAATGTATGAGGCAATGTCTGCCTTCATAATTTGCCATCAGTACAACTTCTTTTGATAATGATACATTAAATCAGAAATGACAGGAATAGAATACTTATACTTACGAGATTCCAACATAACTATATCTCACAATCCTCCATATTTAGACAATCACAAGTGGTCTTTAAAACATTTAACGCCATCGGCTTCTTAGTTCTAATGGTTCACATTAGCCGCAAACCCCTTTTATTATCTATATTATCCTTTTTACAAACATCGTTCATATTTAAATTGTTCGGCAATTTTATTTTGTACCATCATTACTAAGGAACACATCCTAATTGGTTCTTTATCTTTTCTATATAATGTGTTAGTATCTACATTCATCTTTCCTGATGAAATAATTATCATGTCTACAATTTACTCAGAAATTCTTTCTTCACATTTTCTAAGTTTTACTTTCGTCTCAACTTTCATTTTTATCAGTTTTGCTCAATCCGACGTTTTAAAGCGTCGATAATTATTACAAGTAAATTAATAATAAATATTAAGTTTTTATGAAACGTAAACGTTAAAAGTTTAAATTTCTTAGTTCGACCAATTATAAAAATGTTCAAAATAAATTTGAATTTAATTGACACGATTTTTGTTGATTTGTCGAAAATAATTATTAAGATTCGTAAATGTTTGAAAAATCTTTGGTTATACTTTGGTCAAAATTTTCTTAGTTGAAAAGCAAAAATTGTCGTTTCAAATTTTAAGTCATGGTGTAACGGTTTCCTCAATCCCTCTTAGGTTGTCTTGAGGTATACACAAACATTTACCCCTAAACAGGAGTTTAGTTAGATGATTTGTGTATAAGGGAATAATCCCTAAAAAAATCCTTTGTTAAAACATTTGTCAAAACATATTTCCATTTTCTATTAATCACACGGTCAAATAATGTAAATGATTAAGTATTTCATCATATGTTATATATTCAAGGTACAAGTTTTCATTGTTCGGCCAATTTAGGGCAGTCTATAAATAATTATTAACTCCTTATTCTTATAAACAAACAAATGGTCCTTAATGATCACGAGCATGAATTTATCAAATTACAGCCTACACACGAGATTCACCAAATTTTATGGATGCTACATGTGTATTAGTCAATCCAAACGACATCACGTGAAACTCATAATGTTTATTACAAGTACCGGATGTAGTGATTGGAATAGATAATCTTCTCCGCGGACGAGAAGTTGATAATAACCATGCCGTGGATCAAATCTTTAAACAAACGCTAGAACCTTGTAAATGATCGAACAAATCTTCCATTTCGAGTTATGGATATCGTTTTCGATTGTCGATTTACTCAGTTCACAGTAATCTATAAATATAAGGAATGATAACACCATAGCTCTTCATGATGACGAGCTCGGTAGAATAAAATCTTTCTCCGACAACTCTCTCAGTTGTACGGTAATTCCTTTAATTCAGATGGTGCTGACGTACAGTGCACAAGCCACAGGTGCAGCACCGGAAATATATCAATACCAATTTCAACTTGCCTTAATGGCAAAAGTCTAGGTAATTTACCAACAAATACCTTCTAAAATTTCAGATAACAGAAACATCTTTTAATAAATTCATATTAGGTTCTTTCTAGATTATAATATCTATGACTAATTCACAACCACTCATGGTATAATTTCAAGTCATCCATCAAGAATTATTTAGATTACTTTTGATAATCAACATCTTATCATTTAGGGGAATTCAAATCGAGTTCCCATCAATTAAGACAATGTCGTCATGTCATAATCAATCAATCCATTCTACTGGCACTATCAACTTTCCAGTTTCATTGTCGTCGATAAGATGTGAACTTCTCAAAAGACTAATAATAACTCATAATCCTTCACAAATCAGGGATATATGGAGACACAACTACTATTAAAAGAGTAAGGTCAACGCATAATCTATGCGAGATAATTTCAAATTAGATACAGACGAAAACATTTAACGAATATGAATATATCCCATGTTTTCAGGATTCGAGTACGCATTCGAAAGCTCGTCAGATCGTTACCCAGGTCATTCAAATGAAATCTAATCAAAAGAAATGATAGGAACGTCGATACATCCAATCGGGTATCAACACTCGGTAATCAAATACTTTTCCTAAGAATCTCGCCACGGGAGAATTGGACAAGAAGGGAATATCAATTTGTCAAATAAGACAATTTCCACAGATGAGTAAATTCGACTCAGAAGAATAGATGCTACAGGCACATATGTAGGTATCCCTATCACTATGTCCTTATTTTTCACGTCTTGCAGACCTCATAAATTTTAATCTTTCACAATCTTCAAAGAAAATTTAGTGTTTATTAATCAGTTTTATGGTGACTACTAATCAGCCTTGCATGGTCCATTCCAAATTGTATGTAGGCGCGCAACTATATACAATTTCAAGATTAACGATGCAATACTCAGTTCGTCAAAATTTTATCATCATGTTTATAATAAAAACATTTTCATGCTTAATTCTTAAATAAGAATAAAAAATAAATTTACAAAGATTTTCTTTGTTATGAAAACAATTAAGTTTTCCAAGGTGTTTTATAAACAACTTCATTTTGATAACAGTCACTTATAAATATCACTTTGAATATTCCTTATAGTGATGAAAATTCAATTTTTCTCAAGGGATACTATTGTATCTTATAAAAACAATGAGTGATCTGCAAAAGAGTGATGAAAAGTTGTTCACCAAGAACTAACTATAATATAATAGGAAATGAGCTTAGCTAAATAATCTTGAGGTTCATGACCTCGATGGCACTCAAAAAGAATAACCCACAACGTAACTCAATTCGAGATGAGTACTTGTTCAATGGTTGCATCACTAATGCGAGCATTAGGAAAAAGCAAGAAAAGATAGATAACATTGATACATGTATGATTTAGTAATCAAAGGTAGTCTTTTCATTAATCACAAACAAGTCAAAACTGTATCGTAACACATTACGTGTCACTATGTCATACAATTCCAAGAACTCATCCTACCAACTGATGTCTCAGTTAAGTTAGGGATTTTTAAAAGATACCACTATTAATACTAATCTACAAGAGTCATTAGGTGTTCCACATGTCCCGGAAGATCCATCGGTCCCAATTCAGAAGAAGATTTCTTCAATTTATTTCTTAGACACTAGGCATCCCCATCATTGGACAATGGCCTAGGAACAAAACTTAACACAAACCTACAATCAACTAAAACCTTATAATTCAATCACAGGACTTAACGACTTCCTCTTAACAATTTCTTATTCCATAAAAGTTAAATTTTACTTCATTCAAGTTTCAACCAACTTATACTCAATGTGATATCCTACTTCATTCTCCAATACTTTCAATCTTTATTCTTAGACCTTAAAAGGGCAATAAAAGCTTGATATGATCAACACTTAATTTCCAATCCTATAGCTCCTTCATCAATAGTTATCAAATGAGTCACTAGTATTAAATGACTCACCCATTCAATTAGACTTCTTGGAAAGGTACTAGTGGCATGAGGCTTTTGGGTAATGGTTCCAATGACAGCCTCAAGTGCAACATTCACCCTTTCGATTTAAATTTTAGAATTGGGTGACAACGAATCAGATGACACCTTTCCAGGTGGTAACGTTTTGTCAAACTCCACTGTATAAGGAAAGATCGTCATGACATCGATATCAGTTTTAATGTCGCCAATTCTTCTTCAATATCACAATCAACTAATATCTACATTTCTATGAATATCAACCATTTTGTCGGGATCATAAATATCCGCAACTTGGTTTAGATCTAGAATAGCTAGAATTCCTACAGGAATAGCTTCGATTAATTTACTAGGGGATTTAGGGTTTCTTGTGACAATCTACATCGTATAAATACCTCGTATAAATACCTCGTATAAATATCAAAATAATCGTCAAACAATCATGTAATAAAATTACATCATATATATATATATATAATCCAAATTATATATATATATATATATATATATATATATATATATATATATATATATATATATATATATATATATATATATATATATATATATATATATATATATATATATATATATATATATATATATATATATATATATATATATATAGAATCTGGATCGATTGAGAAGGAAAAAAACCTTCTCAATTGAGAAGGTTTTTCAAAAACCATAGCTTGTTAACTTTGATTCAAGTTTTTCAAGTATTGATTCATTTTAATATGATAATAATACAAAATGAGGCAAAAAAAATTTGAATCAACATTAAAAAAAACCCTCGATTTTGCGATATTTGTCAAATATTGAATTTACTGCACAAATTTATTGAATCATTTCATAACTCGATTTTCACAAAGATTTATGAATCAAACTTATGATTTAGAGTTTTGATTCACTATTAAATGATGTTAACTATTGAATCAATGAAAAAATTTCGAATCAATGGCTCAAACGAAGATTTCTCAAATTTCTCAAAATAAAAACCTTCTCAATGGAACCGGAGCCTATATATATATATATATATATATATATATATATATATATATATATATATATATATATATATATATATATATATATATATATATATATATATATATATATATATATATATATATATATATATATATATATATATATATATATATATATATATATATATATATATATATATATATATATATATATATATATTAAAATAACACTTCTCAGTCCGGCCTTGTCGGTAACTCGGGAATTCTTCGGCACCGTTATAGTCAAAAGATTTTTAGACATTTTTAGAAAAATGTTTATAGTAAAAAATTTTGAAATGTTTTATTCAAAACCTTAGTTTTAAAAATCTTTCGTTCTCTATAACGAGAGCTCTGGTACCAAACTGTAACACCCCCAAATTTACACAATTCAATACAGCGGAAGACTCGTTAGTGTTACAGGATAGCACATTACTCACATCATATACAACGCTTAAAAATCGCGTCGTTTAATAATAAAGCATTTCCATTCATAAATATCAGATTTACATAGGTCCCAAGTCATAATCATTTCATACAATTTTACAAAAGATTTGAATGGAAATTGTTATTTAAGTGCGGGCCATGTATTCTTTGTCGTCTTCCCGAGAATTACCTTCAAGTACCTGAGATAAAACATGTTAAAAGAAAAGGTCAGCGATAACGCCGAGTGAATTCATAGAGTTTAATGAAAACCATTAATATATCAGGGGTATATATTTATTAACGAAAATCATTTTTGTACAAATCTTTGTAATAGGCCATAAAATAGCCAAAGTCATTTTAAACAAATCCTTATCAAAAATCATGATATAGGCTTTCGCCTTCAAAAACATTATACGAACCAATGTCGTAAAAAATATCATACAATACGTTTTATAACGTCGTGTAGAGTTAAATAAAAACAGTTATATGAATATGGTTATGTAAAACCAAAACACAAACATAATATCAATAATATGACCCCGTATTGCTAGTCAGGCAATATATCTTAATTTGGTCCGTATAGCAGTATTTTGTTATTTTGGATTATTATAAGCCGCATGACATTGTTACCTTACTAAACCAAACAACGGGTAGCTAGCCCGAAACTCAATTTTCCCATCTAAATTAGCGTGTCATCACAATAATCACGCTCGTGTAAATCTTCTCATACATAAATTCGCTTACCAATCAATGTGGCACGACGGGGATCAACCGTCAAAGCGCGAACTGGGATGATCGTCCCCAAATAGTACTATTATATGCATAAGCGTCTACCAAATACCGATAGTTCACAATTCATGCTAATGGGACTTTTAGTGACATAACCTAACTTTAATAATCCATTTTATCTCATCTATCGGGTCATTTAATCATTCATCGGGTCATACAATCATTCGGGTCCAAATCAATAAACAAACAATTGGGACAACTAGTGTCCTATTTCATAAAAACTAACATGTTATCTCCCTCGCGGGTTTATCAAACATTTCATAAAAACATTTAAAAGAGTGCGAGGCTATGAACTCACGTTGATGTGGGAAGGCGGGTTATCGGCAATTCGGACGTACGGTACGTGCTTCAATCACGGAAACCTAGACAAATAATACTCGTCTTAGACTCTTGTCCAATGACTTTATAAAAATAAAAATTATGTATACATATGATGATTATATATATATATGATGATCAAGTGGGTTTACATATTCTCTTTTACTCATTTTATTGTTTATGTTTTGGTAACTTCTTACTAGTTTACTAGTTTTACCTATTTACATGTTTTAGGTCCAATAAGCCTATTATAAGTTCATTAACTTGTATTAATCCATTTCATACTTGTATTATCAGTATTTATACTTTACATGTTGGGCCCAATAAATAAGTTTATAAGTGCTTTAGCCCATTTTGTTGTATTATTAGTCCAATAACGTTAACTTAGCCCGTTAATGTCCGTATGTTATATAGTTTGGGTTTTATCGGTTTTCACTTGTTATATATGTTTATATATCAGTATATGAGTTTATAAAAGTTTACATTAGACGGGTCCAACCGTCTAAGTTTTATTTAACAAAAACGTTAATTTTACGGTAATAGCCAAAAAAGTCGTAAAAATCATGTTTATAGTTTTTATAACTTATAAACCTTATTCAACTACCATTTTTATAAAGAGTCCATTTATTTAACCTTATACATATCTATATAAATTAAATTTATAAGTTAGTGGATTTTCATGTGTATATATTTTATAAATATATAAGTGAGTGCTTATATTATATAAGTTTTTATTATACAAATCTGATTTTAAATTTCATTTTCACCAAAACAGCCATATCTAGAGTTATATCTAGAGTTCTACTGTTGAATCAGCCTCTAAGTATTTTATAAAATTCGTCCAAAACAGTGTACTCAGATTTGCACTCTAAACTTGTTTTGATCATATCTCACTCATCCTAATGATTCCATTGCCCAACTCTCACATGTGTACAAGACATATTACTTACTGCATATTAATTTATTCAAGCTATTTTATCAGTTTATCATATGATTCTTTACTGTTTTATACAGCCTACTAAATTAAGCAAGATTAACCATTTTTACATATAGTTTTTCATCTTTTTACCCATGATTATCAGCACCAAATCCCCACATAATACTTTTATCATCATATATTCATCATATACATATACAATAGGAAAGAAAATACATGATTACATAATCAAAATAACAAGAGGATGGGAAGAACAATCTTTATACCACCATGATGATGTAGGTTATGATCAAGACATGGATTTTGATGGAGAAACTTGTGATAAACCAAGACCATTTTCAAGACCACCATTCTTCAAGAACTCCTTGTGGAAAATCAACCCCAAGACTCCATAGAAACTCCTCCTTGGATGTTATAATCACCACCAATCTATAGAGCTTCAAAAGGGCTTCAACTTATGTATGAATAACATGAGATTTTGTGGTTAAGTTTGATCAAATGGGTGTTTTGAGGGTGAGATGAGACGTCATAGATGAGTGAGAGAGAGAGTTGTGAGTTTATTTGCATGTAAAAATTGAAGTAATGGGAGAAGCTAGTGGTTTTGCTAGTTTTGGTGTGTGAATAATGCTTCAAAGTGAAGCAAACTTACAAGTGTAAGTAAATTTTGTGTAAGGATGCCACATCAAAGGATGTGGTGTCCTCCTTTGGGCCGTCCCATGTGTGGGGTGAGACAAAACTTGTTTTTGTCTCATCCTACTAATTTACGGGTATTCCTCGATTCTAGTTTCCTCGATTTGCGTGCCCTCGGTTCGTTTTACGAAAAACGTTTTTATAAATTATGAATCAACGGCACAAAACGAATCTAATAAAAATTGTCTCATCAAAAACGGAGTTCGAAAACGTAAATACGTAATCCTAAGGTTCCCGGTTTAGTCGTAAAGGACGGTAAATTATAATCGTAAGTCCTAATCTCTTCTCGTAAATTTGTGAGTTTATGAACCAACACAAATTTAAAATTCCAAAATAATATTCACGGATAAATTTATTTCCTGAAATGTCGGACTGTCACCAAAACGGTGTATGTAACGTAAGCACGTAACGTTGAATCCTCCGGTTTAGACGTAGTCGATGCTACTTCAAGACGTAAATCCAAATTACTTCCCAAAAATAAGTGAGTTCATAATATAACATTAAAATAATATTTTCAAATAATATTTGAGAATAAAATATCAACCATAAATTGACGGATTGTCACACAGTCAGCTTTGGACGGTCGAGTAAAGAGAACGGGTTTACCCGTGAAATCTTGTCAAGGAGATTTTTAATTAAATCTTCCTGCCACAAGTACGATACTTTATATCGTCCAACGGTCTTCACCGACCGGAGGTAAAATGCTACCGAATTAGAATGAAATGTTCAAAGCCATTTCGTTCGCGTCTACTTATGTTGCGGCATTTGAAGACGGTGGTGTTGCGAAATCCGAGAAGAAGTCGTCCCCGCACGCTTATACTTTATGTACTTAATATCTCATCTAATTCAATAAAGCCTAAAAATTAAGTCTTCCGCTGTATCGAACTCTGAAGATTTTAAGAATTACGAAGGTATAAGTATGTGGGACATGGTGTCACGAGGAGGCGAAGATCACAAGTGATGGATGCACAAGATCAAGGCAAGAGATTAATGTTAAAGATGGATATAAAAGATCACTTCAACATGTTCACCTGAAAAGAAAAAGAAAAGAAAGATGAAGACTACGAGCTCAAGACAAGCATAGTATGCTAGGTTTATCTCATTATTGTAACTTGGATAATGCCCTTGTTTGGAGTGACCTCCCTTAGGGGGAGATTGTTAGAAATACGTTTTACGTATTAAGAAGGATCGGTCACTCCAACGATAGTCCATGTAATAGCTCATAGTTTAGTTACTTATCTTTATGTAACAAACAAACCCAAGCCTAGCCTACAACATGTGTAGGCCGGCCCAAATGTAAGCCCAAGCCCATGACAAGGGCTTGAGTATATAAACCCTCTCCTTAGATGGAGAGGGTGAGTGGTTCTTCATTTTTACACATAGTAAACTTTTGTTTCTCTCTCTAGAAATGTGTGAGTTCCACCATCTCTCTATCTCTTTCTCTCTCTAAAACATAAGCAAGATTTACATATCCTACATATATCACAATCGTAATCACTTAACAGTTCTATCCGTCTTCATTGCCTCACATTTAATTCCTTTTGATCGATAATATACTGTAGGCTTTTATGATTGGTGAATATCGTATACTTGGTGCCATACAGATAATGTCTCTACAACCTAAGAGCAAAGAATACAGATCCTAACTCAAGATCATGAGTAGTATAATTCTACTCATTCTTCCTTAATTGCCTAGAAGCATAAGCTATCACCTTTTCTCGCTGCATCAAGACAGCTCCATAACCTCTAAGAGATGCATCACAATATACCACAAAATCTTCACTTCCGTCGGGTAATGATAGAATTGACACACTACATAATTTTTGCTTCAATATTTGAAATGCTCCATCTTCTTCACTTCCCCAAACGAAAGGTTTATTTTTCTGAGTTAGCTTGGTCAGGGGTTTAGCTACTAAAGAAAATTCTTTAATGAATCGCCTATAATAGCCAGCCAATCCTAAAAATTGTCACACCTCCGTTGGTGTTGTCGGTGCAGACCAACTCTTAATGGCTTCAACCTTTGCAAGATCAACATGAATTCCATCTTTGTTAATCACATGACCAAGAAATTGCACAGAATCCGACCAAAAATCACATTTCGAAAACTTAGCATACAACTTTTCATCCTTTAACAAACTCAAGATAATCCTTAAGTGTTCTCCATGTTCCTCTTTATTCTTAGAATAGATTAGAATATCATCAATAAACACGATCACAAATTTTTCCAAATAGGGTTTGCACACTCGGTTCATTAGATCCATGAATACCGCAGGTGCGTTAGTTAACCCAAATGGAATTACTTGAAATTCATAGTGTCCATAACGAGTTCTAAATGCAGTTATTGGAATATCTTCTTCACGGACGCGAAGTTGGTGATATCCAGACCGCAAATCTATCTTAGAATACACACTAGATCCTTGTAGTTAATCGAACAAATCATCAATCCTTGGTAAAGGATATCGATTTTTAATCGTCAACTTATTCAGTTCTCGATAATCAATGCACATACGGAAAGATCCATCCTTCTTCTTAACGAACAAGACTGGAGCTCCCCAAGGCGACGAGCTCGGTCGAATAAAACCTTTATCAGACAACTCCTTAAGTTGTTCGGATAATTCCTTTAATTCAGAAGGTGCTAATCCGTAAGGCGCATGTGCCACCGGTCCAGCACCAGGAATTATATCGATTCGAAACTCGACTTTCCTTATCGGCGGAAGTCTGGGTAAATCATTAGGAAATACCTCTAGAAAATCACATATAATAGGTACATTTTCTAATCGTTTCTCCTTAGACTCATTCCCGGTCACTTGATCTAAGAATAGCTCGCAACCGTTCCTGATGTACTTTTGGACTTTAATACATGAAACGATTTTCAAACGGGATTCACCTCGATTTCCATCAATTAATAACGTCCTATTCCTAAGAGGAATCTTAACCTTCTTTTCTCCACATAAAATAGTAGCATTATTCAACGATAACCAATCCATACCAATAATAATATCAAAACTACCTAGTTCTATCAACATCAAATCAATCGGAAAGGAATAGTTTAAAAGATTTGGAGAGCATCCTTTTAACAGCTTATTAGTTTTCACTAATTTACCATCAGCCAATTCCACATCGTAACAAGTATTTATCTCAACAGGTTCAATGTCAATAAGGGCACTAAATTTAGTGGATACAAAGCTCCTATCAGCACCTGAATCAGATAAAGCAACAGCATAATGATTGTTGAGTAAAAATGTACCAGTAACGACATTCGGATCCTCTTTCTTAACCTCAACCGTTCCAAGATGATAAGCACCACCCTGGGGGTTTCTTCCAGGTCCAATCGCTTTCAACTTAGGGAAATCCGATTTCTTATGACCCTTTTCATTACAGTTGAAGCAAATAACTCCCCTCTTATACTTTTCCACTTTGTGTCCAAGCTTTCCGCAATTTCGGCACTTCCAGCAGTCGCCAATATGCCTCTTATTGCCACACTTAGGACAATTTTCATCATTGCGTGGTGTGTTGTTGGTAAGAGCATTTTCATTCCCCTTTCTCTGGTTTTTACGGCGATTGAAATTCTGCCTATTATCACCTCGACCTCCACGATCGCCATCACCCTTTCTTTTCTCACCAGCATGTGCTTCATCCTCCCTATCCTGAATTATTTGCCCAATGAGTTGGTAAGACATTCGAACCGCATCATCAATGGTCAATGGTTTTGATGATGTCACATCCCCTCGGATATTCTTGGTCAACCCTTTAATGTATTGTTCAATTCGGATATCTTCGGGTTCCATCAATCGAGGATACAGCAAAGCCAACTCATGGAATCGGTTTGTGTAGCTATCAATGTCCACACCTTTCATTATCAAATGAATCAACTCTTATTCCAACCGTATAATCACACTACGGGGACATAACTCCAGAGTCATCCACTTTTTAATTTCGGTCCAAGGAGTAGCATTAGCAACATCAATACCCATGAAAGCAATTATCCCATTCCACCAAGTCAACGTACGACCTTTAAAATTATCCATAGGAAAAGTCATCTTATCTTCCTCCTTACACTTACTAATCCGAAACACCGACTCAATCTTCTCAATCCACTAGCTTAATCCTACAGCACCTTCAGTTCCATTAAAAGGTAGAGGTTCACACTTCATGAACGTCACATAAGTACAACCCCCAACTTCAGGCGCATTAGGTCCAAGTCCTCCTACATTTCCTCCAGCATTAGCATTCACGTTATTAGCATTCACATTCACATTAGTACCACCAATTCCACTACCGCCAGCTCCACTACCGCCAGCTCCACTACTGCCAGCTCCATTTCGGGCATTTGCCATAAATTCAGTCATAGATGCGGCAACTTGCTCCGCAATGATCCTACGTACATCATCCTCAGTCAAAGCTTTCTTGGGCGACATGGTTCTATAATTTCACAATTTCAAAGTATATTAAGCATTCACCCAACAAGGGATTCATACAAGATGGATTAAATTCATAATCAAGATACAAATAAGGCACGATATGGAATTCAAGACAAAGATACATATTTCATTGGATTAGAAACAACCACATATTCTTAATTACATTCTACATCAAAGTCTCTAGCACTATACAGGCTCAAAATTCGTGCCAGATCTACTAACTAATAAGTCGGTTTAGTTAAAGTTGCAAAAGATACAAAAGATAACTAGTAAAGATAGACTGGTCTACTGAGAACTGCTAGATGGTCCATCATCCATCGTCTTCGGTATCTTCTTCGGACGATCACAAGACACATCTTCAATTGGGCGCTTACGAATCACTCCTTTCTCAACCATCTCAGTATAAAACCTACTGTTCCAACCAACAGATATATTCAACTCTTTCTCAGCCTTCTCGCGCATCGCACGAGCTACACTCAACTGAATCTCCATAGTATTCACCTTTTTCTTCATTTCAGCATACTCATCACTTTTTAACATAGATAATCTCCTAAACGCCTCATCATCATCATCAACCTCGTCATCTATACCTACCTCCTCCTCTACATCCTCGTCATCATCCTCATTACCTACATCATCTATACCAATCTCATCATCATTCTCAATACCAACATTATCATTATCATTCTCTACAACATTAACCTGAGGGGCAATCTGATATCTTAGTCTTATCTCGGGCTCGGGATCCTCAAATGGTTCCTCCTCTTCATCATCCATATCCTCATCTACATTATAATCCACTAAGTCTAAATAAGGGGTATCATCTACATTAGGTTCGGGAATAGCATGGTTCTCTACAGGAATATTAGGGTCACCCATGACAATCTGCATTTATAATATATCTCGTATTAGCATAAAATAATTATTAAACAGTTACATATTGTATTTAAGATAAATATATAAATTAAATTATATATATCAAAATATATATCTTCTCAATAAGGCTTGTTGGTAACATCGAAGATCTTTGGCACCGTTATAGTCAAAAGATTTATCAAAAATTTTAAGAAAATGTTTATGGTTAAAAGATTTTGAAATGTTTTATTCAAAACCTTGGTTTTTAAAATCTTTCGTTCTTTATAACGAGAGCTCTGGTACCAAACTGTAACACTCTCAAATTTCGTATCGGGTCAGCGGAAGAGTCAATAGAGTGTTACGGGATAGCACATAACTCCAATCATAGACAATGCATAAAAATGGTTGCACAAGGTTTAACATACATTCATTCGAATACAAGTTTTAAGTTTATAGCAGGTCCCCAAATTACACAGTCATAAGTTTACAAAACATAGATCGAATGAATAATTTTTATTATGTGGGCCATCAGAGTCGATCTCCATCAAAGTTACCTTCAAGCACCTGAGATAAAACATGCAAAAATTTTATCAGGGAATGCCGAGTGAATTCATAGAGTTTAATAAAACCGTTACATAAACAGTGATAGAAATCAGAACACAAGTATAATATCAGAAGTAAGTCCTCGTATTGCTAGTCAGGCAATATATAAATCAAATCATACATCTCAAACCGTCCATGAAACCGTAGTTTCAGTATTATCGTTATATACATCGCATTATTTGGATTACATTGGATTATATTGTTGGATTATTACTAGCTGCATGACATTGTTACCTTACTATAACAAACAACGGGTCACGAACCCGACAAACAATTTGTCCATCTAAATTAGCGTGTTGTCACAAAAATCACGCTATGTAAATCTTCTCACACATAAATTCGCTTACCAATCAATGTGGCACGACGGGGATCAGCCGTCAAGGCGCGAAATGGGGTGATCTTCCCCAAATAGTACTATTATATGCATAAGCGTCTACCAAATCCCGGTAGTTCACAATTCATGCTAATGGGACTTTAAGTGACATAACCTAACTATAATAATCATTTACATCTCATTCATTGGGTCATAGCATCATTCGGGTCCATAATATTAAGCATACCATCGGGACTACTTGTGTTCTATTTTTATCAAAAACTAGCATGTTATCTCCCTCGCGGGTTTATAAAACATTTAAAAGAGTGCGAGGCTATGAACTCACGTTGATTAAGAAAGGCGGGTTATCGGTGACGGGCGTGCTTCGATCACGGAGACCTATATAAATAATACTCGGTCTTAGACTTTTGTCCAATGACTTTATAAAAATAATGGCTATGTATATATATGATGATTTTATAAGTATGATGATGATCAAGTGGGATTTTATATTTTTATTCAACATTTTAGTGTTATGTGTTGGTAAATTTTTAGACTAGTTACACTAGTTTTAACTTGTTTATACATCGAGGCCCAATAAGCCCATTATAAGCCCAATACATTATATTAGTCCAATTATACTTTTAATATCAGGCCTATACTCACATGTTCGGCCCAAGTGGGTTAAGCCCAATGAGTAAGTCCATTAGTGTTTAGCCAAATTAGTTGGGTTAATAGTCCAATAAGGCTACTTTGCCCCGTTAATGTCCATAAGTTATAAAGCTCGGGTTTTATCGGTTTTTACTTGTAAAATATACTTATACATCAGTAGATAAGTTATAAAAAGTTTACATTAGATGGGTCCGACCGTCTAAGTTTTAATTGACGAAAACGTTAATCTTTCGGTTTTAGCCGAAAAGACGTAAAACTTATGTATATAGTTTTATAACTTATAAAACATATCAATTTGCAATTTTATAAAATGTCACATTTACTTATCAAATTATATAACTTATTTTTATTATTTATACGTGTATATATTGGAGAATAAATTACGTATACAAATGAACGAGGTGTTTTTCGGTCACTAGTATGTATAGCCTCGAAATAGTACAAATTAAACTCATCCTAAAAACACAGGTGTTCCTCTTTGTCCTTTTTTCCCTCCTATATATAAGTTAGTGGGTTTTAGGTATGTATTTTATATTAGTTTTACTTGAGTGCTAATTTTATAATATATACTTTTATTTTCCAAATCTGATTATGTAACTCACTCACCATTTTTACCATATCTTGACTTCTACAAGAAGATAGAAGCTCAATTTTGGGTAGCACAAACTACATAATATGTGCTACAATTAAATCCTTAGCTACTACTCACTCATTCTCTAAGTGTCTCTAATAATTCGTCCAAAACAGACTATACAGATTTGAACCTTAATAATGTTTTGACCATATCTTACTTATTTTATGGATTCCATTGAGTGGCCAACTCTCACTTATGTAAAAGTCATATACCTTACAGTATATTGAATAATCCATGTCAATTTAACAAGTTATCATGTGGTTCTTTACTGTTTTATACAGCCCATAATTTTAGTCATGATTTTAACATCTTTTCATGTAGCTTTTAATCATTTTAACAAAATTTATCAACACAAGATCCCCACATAATATTTTGATCATCATATATCATCATATACATATACATTTAGAAAGAAAATACAAAATTACATTTACAAAATAACAAGGTAATGGAAGAAATGATCTTGTTACCAACCAAGATAGTGAAAGTTATGATCAAAGCTTGGTTTTTGATGACAAATCTTGTGATAAACCAAGATAAACTTCAAGATCACCCAAATATATGAACACCTTGTGGAAAATCATCCCTAGACACCAAGGAAACTCCTTTGTGGATGTTATGATCACCTCCAATCAACAAGACTTCAACAGGACATCATCTTATGCAAGTTTAACATAAGATTTATGGTTGCATTTAGATCAAATGGGGGTGTTTTTGGTAGAGAGTAGACGGCAAGGAGGGAGACACTACTACACAAAACGCTAAAGAGACCCCCTTAAAAAGACTGGTTATGAAAAAACATGTCTGTATGACCAAAAATGGTGGGAAGGGAATGCATGGAAACTGGTTTTCTTGAAAAAAACCAGTCTCCATAATATGAATTCTAAAGAAACCGGTTTTTAAGATGCAACCAGTCTTTTTTATAAAAGAAAAGACACTGTTTTTTACGTAACAACTTGTCTCTATTTGTTTGTTTTATGGACACCATTTTTTATAAAAAAAAACCAGTGTTTTTACACATTTTAAGAGGGATTGGTTTTTAAAAAACCAGTCTTGTTTTATTTTAATAGATTGTGGTTAATTTTTTTTAAAATTAAAATCATAAGGACTAAACGGTACATATTTGTTTTTATAACATATTACGTTTTTAGACTTTATATATGTGATTAAAGTATAAAAATTTAAGTTAATAATACTCATATATTTTATTATAAAAGTCATTACTAATTGATCTGTTTTCCTTTTTTAATATTTCAGGAAGCGTTGTATAGTTTGTATAGTACATTAATTTTTTTTCGATTGTTAATCTCATTCGTTTAGACTTGTAATTCAGTTAATCTCATTCGTTTATACTTTTTTACAACAACTTAATTTGAAATTATTTACAAATTTAATATTTTTTTAAATATTTTTTACAACAAATTAATTTTTTATAAAACACAAATTTAACATTAAATAATAATAAATTTATACTATTTATTAATCGAATTTCGTTTTCGAGAGATATCAAAGCTTTTTGATTCAAAAACGGGAGTTATTTTACATGTTGTAAAACACTGCACAAATCTGAGAACTGACACGATACAAATTAAAGGTTTATTTAATTTTTCAGAGATATTTAATAAGTCTTATTAAAATATATGATACTTTTATTTTAGTTTAATATCATACATAGAAAACGAGGAACACTTAAATTTAACTTATATTTTCTTTGAACGCAAGCTATTCGAGATAACCGATAAACGGTAACTATTTTAAATAAAAATGTAAACGATTTCGAAAACTAGTCGAGTAAATACTCCACTTTACTGTAAAGATCATTTTGAAATTAATGGTGTGAATTTCGTAAAACGAATAAGATTTTAACGAGCTCAAACGAGACCCGAACCGTTAACTAACGAAAGTTACAACAAAAGTTACAATGTTAGCCCCCAACTATTCCAAACCTTACACATTGTATTAATATAAATAGAAAATAATTCCATTTTTATTCATTTACAACAAACACAAACCCTAAAACTAAAAACACACATAACCCTAGCCATCTTAAGTTATCCGACGCCTACACTTTTTCCGGCCAGCTTTTCCGGCCACCGGAAAACTACTGCCGCCACTTTAATATTATAGATCAGAGAGAACTATGTTATGTATCATTCGACCCATCAATTATCATCATCAAACCAAAACGTTCATCATCATCACGTACTACAACCACCACCTCGCTGGCACTATAGCCACCATTCAACCAGCCGCCACCAGAAACTGTTATTTTCGACAAACAACCACCACCACGAAAAACCACACATCTGCAATCTTATCAGCCGTTAGTGGCTGTTTTGTTGTTGTTTGGAAGACCACCGTGAAACACCACCAGTCGGGGTGTGCGGGTTTGTTTTATAGCTCCACCGTTTGCTTGCTACAGATTAACAAAACACACGAGGTGTTTGTTCCGGTCAGTTGGACCGACCCACAAATATTTTTTCTAATAAAATTATTAGAAGGTTTTATTTCATTTGTATGCATTTCACATGACTTCCATTTCTTTTTACCCATTTGACTCTATTCCATTATAGTAAAAACTTAGTATGTCTCAACCCATATGACTCGTTAGAGATTAAAGACAACCAAAATCGACCCATTCATATGTAAAATGATTGAATTTGCTACCTCTCTTTCCTATGTAAATGTGCTATGATTAAGGATCTCATGAAATTTTTCAGATTGATTCGGAGCAATTTCATAAGATTCTAAAATACATTAAATCTGGTGTTGAAAGCGATGCTACACTGGAATATGGAGGTGATAGACTCGGTTCCAAAGGTTACTACATCTGACTATTTTTTCTAATGTTAAGGTATGTATCAGCCAAACTCTCGTTTAGTAGTACTATAATACTATAGCTAGCCAAAACTTGCATATGATATTATATCTTTATACAGGATGATATGCTAATAGCTCAAGATGAAATCTTTGGTCCTGTTTAAACCATCCTGAAATTCAAGTAAATCTCGGCTCATCATCATTACATTTTACAGTGTTTACAAACTAAAAATAGCTCACAATTTCATGTTTTTACTAATGACAGCAAGGTTAATGATGTGATAAAAAGGGCTAACGCCACAAAATATGGACTCGCAGCTGGTGTATTCACTAAGAACATTGATACAGCTAACACTCTGACTCGAGCATTGAGGGCTGGGACAGTTTGTGTCAACTGTTTTGATGTTTTTGATGCTGCAATTCCGTTTGGAGGGTACAAGATGAGTGGCATTGGAAGGGAAAAGGGTATATACACAGTCTAAACAACTATTTACAGGTTAAGGCTTTTGTTACGAAGTTCTGGTGCAAATATGATGTATTACATCTGATGTAACAAGAACATGAATAAATATATTTCTGTTTCTGGCTTGTAATCCTATCTTGAAAATGTGATGAGGTTTTCTCAGTAATTTTGTCTTCACCAGCATATACAATAATCTGGCAATCGCTTCAAGTGATCAAAAGATATTTGCTTACGCCGCCAATCCCGACCCACATAGGGGTGTTCCTTGTATGACGAAATACCAGCAGGGATGCGTTGGTTTCGGGGTAAAGACGTCACATCAGGTCGCGTTTGGTTTATGGCGTCACCACGACAAGGTACATTTGTTTAGCAGCGTGGAGGGCGTTTGGTTCGCTGTTTGCAGACTATACGGATTCTCAAAAAGGTTTGATATCTCTATCCTTGATTCATTGCTTTATGTTTCATCGATCACATCATCTGACTGTTAACTCGTACCTGAAAGGCTTACTATAGTATGATAATTCTCGACAAATTGTAGGGTATGTCAAACAGGAGGACTGCAGCAACGAATATAAATATTCAGAGTTCCCGTTCACACAGTGTATTTACCTGTATTGTTGAGTCCCGATCCAAGGTAATAAGAACCTGGTTACTCTTTTCAGCTATTTCGCATGTCTTGTGGTTCTCATAACAGATTGTTAACTTACTAAGATCTGCAAATTCTGTGTTTGCATATGTATGGCTGTATAGATGGCTGGTCTGAGCTGCTTTAAAACAAGTAGAATAAATCTTGTTGACCTTGTTGGGGCTGAAAGACTAGAGGCAACTGGTGCAACCGGAGAGACGTCAGAAAGAAGCTCGTAATATCAATCGGTCGCTTACACAGCTAGGGTATGCCAATTTGTTTGGATGACTTTGGTCTCAGATTATAAGTATTTTTAAATATAATTTGGTTTCGTTTATCAGTTATTTGTTTTTACTGTTGTGTTGGCAGAAACTTGATTAACATTTTGGCTGAAGCCTCCCAAACCAGAAAGAGAAGGCACGTCCCCTATAGAGATTCCAAATTAACGTATTTGTTGCAGGACTATACGGGTGCGTTTGGAACTGACAGAAAGTGTAAGGGTGCGTTTGGGTCTACAGTCAGTTTATAACGGGATGTATGGGACTGTAGACGAGATATAAAGGGGTGTTTGGGTTTGCTGTTTATTAGTTTCGGGCACGTTTCGAGCAAAAGATCAGTTGAGGAACTGTGAATCATTGATAGTTTGTGATTCGATTTTAATAAAGCTTGATGTTCGGTTGATTTGTAACTCGAAGTTGTACTCGGTTAGTGATATTTGTTTCGGTTTAATAAAGTTTAAGTTTCGAATATAGGTGGTTTCAGATTCGATCTTTGTTGATAATCGAAGGTTCGGTAGATGGTTATTGTTGTCGATATTATGGTTGTTGTTTATGACAATTAAGTCTTTTAATTTAGTTTTTTTTATAGAATTCTTGTATTTACATTATTTCATTGTAGAGGGTTAAATTTGTAAAATTTGGAATTTAATAAAAGTTCCAATTTTTTTTTAGAAAAAAATTAATTAAAAAGAGACTGGTTTTTAGAAAAAACACATTTTTTACTCCATAAAAAGACTGGTTAGATGCTCTTCAAAAAACTGCTTTCTGGAGATTAGTATGGAGACCAGTCTCTAAAGAGACTTGTTTTTATGAAGATAACCAGTGTTGATTCTTTTAATAGAGACTGGTTTAAAAACCAGTCTCCTTATGTTTCGAGCAAGGAGATCCTCCACATAGAGACGTCCTACAAAACCAGTCTCCATTGCCTTTTTGGACCACTCTCCATGGACATTTTTGTACTAGTGAGAGAGTAAGAGAGATTTGTATGTTTTGCATGTAGAAAAATGAAGTAGCTAGTTTGATGGTTAGTGGTTTTGTTAAGTTGAATGGTTTGGTGGCAAAACTAAGACAAGTGTCTTAGTTTGCTTAACAAGTTGACACCTCAAATAGGTGTTAGCTAAGCTTTGTCGTCCCATTGCGGGGGTGGGGCAAGAGTTATCTTGTATCATCCCCATTTATTTACGGGTACTCATCGATTCTAGTTTCCTCGATTTGCGTGCCCTCGGGTCGTTTTACGAAAAACGTTTTAATAAATTATGAATCAACGGTACAAAACGAATCTAAAAAAAAATTATCTCATCAAAAACGGAGTTCAAAAACGTAAATACGTAATCCTAGGGTTTTCGGTTTAGTCGTAAAGGACGTTACATTATGCACGTAAGCCCAAATTTCAACCCGTAAATTGTGAGTTCATCAACCAACACAAAAATAAGTTTCAATATAATATACGAGAAAATAATTTACTACCTGAAAACGTTAGATTGTCACACTAAATCTGTTTAAATTCATTTTTCCCGGATTCTAAGTGGTTTATATAGACTTGAAATGTAATTTAAGGTGTTTTCTTGGTTTGGTTGATGGAAGCCAGTTTCGGCATTTTTGGCTGTTTTTATTCGTTTGATCTGTTTTCGACCGGTGTTAGTTCCTTTTGATCAAGGTTTTCCTAGATAAAATGTACTGCTTTTTTCAACCTTCAATTTGCTTAGTCGTGCTCTTGAAACGGAGTCATGTATAACATGTTATGGCATTTTTATTGCAGCCCATGTTTTCTATTAGTAATCTCAATCTAAATGTGTTTTTGTATATTATTCCTCTTTGTAAGCTTTACAAGGATAAAAATATAATTTTTGTCTTGAACAAAGAATGCAATGTGTTGTTATATCACACTCATATGTCGAGCATTCTATTATCGTGTGCGGTGGAGATGTTCTATGTCTCGTGCATTCACAAGTACCTCAAATACTAACCGACTAAACTTTACACCAGCTAAAATACGACCAAACCTAAAACAAATAGCCTCAATATGTGTTTTAATCATCCTAAATCCGTGCAAATTACTTTTGCCCGGGTTCCGGGTGGTTTATATGCACTAGAAATGTAATTTAAGGTGTTTTATTGGTTTGGTTGATGGAGGCCAGTTTCGGCATTTTTTGGCTATTTTTATTCGTTTGATATGTTTTCGATCGGTGTTAGTTCCTTTTGACCAAGATTTTCCGAGATAAAAGGTATTCCTTTTTTCAAGCTTCAATTTACTTAGTCGTGCTCTTGAAACGGAGTCATGTAGCACATGTTATGGCATTTTTGTTGCAGCCCATGTTTTCAGATAATTTCAATCTAAATGTGATTTTGTATATTATTCCTCTGTGTAAGCTTCACAAGGATTAAAATAACATTTCTTTCTTGAACAAAGAATGCAATGTGTTGTTATATCACACTCATATCTCGACCATTCTATTATTGTGTGCGGTGGAGATGTTCTATGTCTCGTGCATTCACAACTATCTCAAATATTAATCGACTAACCTCTCCACTAGGTAAAACACGACCAAACCTAAACAAAAATAACCTCAAAATATGTTCTAATCATATTATATCCGTGCAAATTTATTTTGCCCGAATTCAGGTTGGTTTATATGGACTGGAAATATGATTTAAGGTGTTTTCTTGGTTTGGTTGATGGAGGCCAGTTTCTGCATTTTTTGCTGTTTTTATTCGTTTGATATGTTTTCGACCGGTGTTAGTTCCTTTTGACCAAGGTTTTCCTAGATAAAATGTACTCATTTTTAAGCTTCAATTTGCTTAGTCGTGGTCTTGAAACGGAGTCATGTAGCACATGTTATGACATTTTTATTGCAGCCCATGTTTTCAGATAATTTCAATCTAAATGTATTTTTGTATATTATTCTTCTTTGTAAGCTTCACAAGGATAAAAATATCATTGTTTTCTTGAACATATAATGCAATGTGTTGATATATCATAATCTATCTCGACCATTCTATTATTGTGTGCGGTGGAGATGTTATATGTCTCGTGCATTCACAACTACCTCAAATACTAACCGACTAACCTTTACACTAGGTAAAACACGACCAACCCTAAACAAAAATAACCTCAAAATATGTTTTATTCATCTTAAATCCGTGTAAATTCATTTGGCCCGGATTCATGGTGGTTTATATGGAATGGAAATGTAATTTAAGGTGTTTTCTTAGTTTGGTTGATGGAGGCCAGTTTCGGCATTTTTGGTTGTTTTTATTTGTCTGATCTGTTTTCGACCGGTATTAGTTCCTTTTGATCAAGGTTTTCCTAGATAAAATTTACTCCTTTTTTCAAGCTTCAATTTGCTTAGTCGTGTTTTTCAAACGGAGTCATGTAGCACATGCTATGACATTTTTAATGCAGCCCATGTTTTCAGATAATTTCAATCTAAATGTGTTTTTGTATATTATTCCTCTTTGTAAGCTTCACAAGGATAAAAATATCATTGGTGTCTTGAACAAATAATGCAATGTGTTGATATATCACAATCATATCTCGACCATTCTATTATTGTGTGCGGTGGAGATGTTCTATGTCTCGTGCATTAACCACTATCTCAAATACTAACCGACTAACCTTTACACCAGGTAAAACACGACCAAACCTAAACGAAAATAACATAAAAATGTGTTTTAGTCATCCTAACTCCGTACAAATTCATTTTTCATGGATTCTAGGTGGTTTATATGGACTTGAAATGTAACATAAGGTGTTTTCTTGGTTTGGTTGATGGAAGCCAGTTTCGGCATTTTTGGCTGTATTTATTCGTATGATCTATTTTCGACCGGTGTTAGTTCCTTTTGATCAAGGTTTTCCAAGATAAAATGAACTCCTTTTTTCAACCTTCAATTTGCTTATTCATGGTCTTGAAACGGAGTCATGTAGCACATGTTATGGCATTCTTATTGCAGTCTATGTTTTTAGATAATTTCAATCTAAATGTGTTTTTGTATATTATTCCTCTTTGTAAGCCTTAAAGGATAAAAATATCATTATTGTCTTGAACAAATAATGCAAAGTGTTGATATATCACAATCATAACTCGACCATTCTATTATTGTGTGTGGTGGAGATGTTCTATGTCTCGTGCATTCACAACTACCTCAAATACTAACCGACTAACCTTTACACCAGGTAAAACACGACCAAACCTAAACGATAGTAACCTCAAAATGTGTTTTAATCGTTCTAATGGTTCTTTTCATTGACTCTAGCCTACTACCCTTCGTTAATTCGTACACAAAAAAAACCTGTCGTCCTTCCATCGATCCATGTGATTGATTCAGGAACGAGCTTCATCTGTGTTTGCAATCCGAAGCCATAGGGGTTGGTTTTTCTTTGATTAGATTTTCAGTCGTTATTGGCTCTCCTAACCTGTTAATTAACGTGCTCTTTTGTTGATCATCACTCTCTATTATAACGATGATTCTCTACTCGGTAACCATTGATTTCCTCTTTTGTTGAGTGGGTTCGACGTAGTTGCTGATCTTAGGGTTAATTCGTTGAATTAATTCTTAGATGGTGTGATATTCATCCATTCTTCCTCTCGAGTGCTCAAGTGTGATCTGATCTAGATTCATTTTTATTTTAGCAGATATGCATTAACCTAAGGCTTGTTGATTTAGGGTTTTTCTTTTCTAGGGTTTGTTTTTTTAATGTTTGGTTCTATATTTTATTGGAGGTGGTTCAACTTTTAGGGTTTCTGGTTCTTCCAATGGCTGCTTCATTTGAGGATCAGAATCATAAGATTTCACACTCAATTTATGTCACTAACTTTTCTGATTACATCTCCTCCAAAGATCTTTGGAAACCGTGTAGCACGTACGGGACGGTAGTAGATGTCTTTATTCCCTATAAGAAATCGAAAGCTGGAAAAAGATTTGTATTCGTTCGGTTTATTAAGTTTCCCAACCTTACTCGACTAGTTGATAATCTATGTACCTTTTGGATTGGCAGTTTTCACTTATTTGCTACTGAGGCCCGTTTCGATCGCCCTCTCAAGCATACTGGGTATCCACATCTTGCTCCCTCTAAGCATGAAAGGTCCAATACTCATGTTCTTCCTAAGCACCAAGCGGGTTCTTATGCTAAAGTCGTTCTGAACAATCATACTAAGCAACCGGCTGATTCCTCACCTGCTATAATTTTAGATGATTCTTGTTTATCATTACAAGACTTCTCCAATTTTGTAATGGGTAAGGTCAAAGCATTTCCATCAATTATTAATCTTCCAGTTATTTTGAAGGACGAGGGTTTTGTTGATATTAAGTTGTCATATCCTGGGGGTTTGTGGATCCTGATTGAATGTGCTAATGAGATTACTATTGATAATTTGCTACAACACCAAGGTGTGAAGTCGTGGTTTGATGTTATTCGTAATGCATCTAGCGACTTTGTTAGTGAGGAAAAAATAGTGTGGGTGGATGTAGAAGGTGTACCAGTGAGGGCCTGGACTGACGCATCCTTCAGGAAGATTAGCAACAAATGGGGAGTACGTATGGAGGTTGATGATAATTCTGGGTCCAATTTTGGTCGTAAGCGCATTTGTTTAAAAGCTAAATCCTTCATCAGTTCTTGAATCCTTTAAGATCATAATTAAAAGGAAAACTTATTGGGTACGGGCTAAAGAAATATTTACTTGGTGTCCTTCTTTCGTGGATTCTACAGATAGCGATTACATATCTGAAGATGATTCCTCTAGCCAGAACTTGAATCGGGAAGAAGAGTTGTATGTCCATAGAGAAGGGGTTATAGGAGAGGAGGTACACAGTGACGAGGAGTAAATTCCTGAGACGGTATTTAGTTCCATAGGTTCGGATCAGAATCAAGATAAACAGGCCACCGTTGATCCTCTTTCAGAAGAACCTTCAGAAGCTCAGCAAAAACAATTAGGATCCAATCCTGATACATATTCAACTGATATTTTTGGGTTCTATGATTTATTGGAGAAACATAACAGTCCTTTAGGAGAGACAAAGGCAAATTCAAGTTCATCATCGATTCCTCATCCCCCAGGTTACACCCCGTATGGTTCTGAGGTCAAAGACAAGGGTAACTTAGGTAACGAAACAGTTAACGGTAACGTCAATACTGATGGTTCAAATCACTCTCCCAATGTTAATTTTCCAAATAACATGGTTCCGAATCAGTTCATTCATCTATTGAGAACAGTAACAAAGAGGCTAACAATAACAACGGATGATCAGTTTTAAAATTAATGGAGGATATTATTCAAGTAGGCCAAGCTATGGGATATACAATGGAGGGGTGCGAAAAGGATCTCAAAGGTATTATTAATCAACAAGGAGTAGGGAACGATATCAAATGAATGCATTATCAATCAACATTCAGGGTCTTGGTCACAAGACGAAAAAAGAATTGATGAAAAGGTTAGTGTACTCTTTTAAACTTAATTTTTAGGCGGTTCAAGAAACAAAAATGTCTTCAATTTCTTCGATGTTGGTTCGGTCTATATGAGGTAATCCGAATTATGATTTTGTTAGTGATGACTCGGTTGGAGCTTCTGGTGGTATTCTTTGTATTTGGGAAGCGTCTATTTTTAAAAAAGACAATGTGACAGCGTCAGACAACTTCGTAGCTATTTATGGTACTTGGCTTACTACTAACTCCAGAATCCTTTTCATAGTTGTGTATGCGCCTCAACAGGTTTCTCAAAATAAAATCCTCTGGGACTATATATTGTTGATTATAGGTCGTTGGAATGGTGATGTCATTATCATGGGTGACTTTAACGAGGTGCGTTTCGCTAATGAAAGAAGGGGCTCTTGTTTTAACTCGTACGACGCAAGACAATTTGATAACTTCATTATGGATTTTGGGTTAAATGAAATTGCTTTGGAGGGTTATTCTTTCACTTGGTCGCATCCCTCGGCAACAAAAATGAGTAAGCTCGATCGGTCAGATGGTATTTTCTCTTTATTTCCTTCTGTTACTGGTATTTGCCTGGATAGACATCGTTCTGACCATCGCCCAATTCTTTTACGAGAAGCTAATGTGGATTTCGGGCCAACGCCATTCAAATTCTATCATTCGTGGCTAGATTTAGATGGTTTTGATGTTATGGTTAAATCATCTTGGGACTCTCTATCTTTTTCAGATAGTAATCATATGATTCAGTTCAAGAAAAAATTGCAAGCGCTAAAAATCATCATTTGTGATTGGGTGAAAAGTAAAAATCAGGAAGCTTCTAGGGTAAATAATAACATTATCAACGAGCAAGGGCTAATTGATAAAGCTTTGGACAGCGGTGGTTCTGATGATTCGGCTGGTCTTCGTCGTCTTGACTTACTTAGACAGTTACAAAAAATTAATAACCTAGAATCCAAGGAGTTTATTCAAAAATCTAAGATTAAGTGGGCGATTGAGGGAGATGAAAACTCGAAGTTCTTCCACGGGATTATTAACAAGAGACGTACGCAGCTTGCCATTAGAGGAGTCTTTGTGAATGGAGTTTGGACGACTAATCCGAACTCTTTAAGACCGCGTTTTTTTCTCACTTTTCCAACAGATTCAAACAACCTTCTCAGGCACGATTCAAATTGAATTTTCAATTTCCAAAGCGGCTCCTCCAAAGTCAATCTGTCGAGCTAGATTCTCAAGTGTCTGATGATGAAATTAAGAGGGTGGTATGGAACTGTGGAGAAAACAAGACTCCGGGACCCGACGGCTTTACCTTTGAGTTCTTTAAGAAATATTGGGACTTAGTGGGTCAAGATTTTTGTAAAGCAGTAGGTTATTTCTTCATAAAAGGGAGTTTTGCCAAAGGTTGTAACTCATCCTTCATAACCCTTATCCCGAAAGTTATCGATGCTAAGTTTGTGAATGATTTCCGGCCTATTAACTTAATTGGCTGTTTATATAAGGTTGTTACTAAGGTCCTAGCCAATCGATTGGTCGCTGTGATTTCGGAGTTGGTGTCGGATAATCAAACAGCATTTGTTTCGGGGAGACAAATTTTGGATGGCACTTTATTATTAGATGAGATTCTTAATTGGTGTAAACGAAAAAGGCGTCAAGCTATGTTCTTCAAAGTAGATTTCGCTAAAGCATACGATTCGATTCGTTGGGATTATCTCCTCGACATCTTAGCCGCGTTTGGGTTTGGTCCTAGGGACTGATTTTTAAGGATAAGTATGATGATGTTGAGTTATTTTCAAAGTTGAGTGTCGGTCTAGTAACTGGAGAAAAATAAATGGTTTAAAAGACTATAAGAGTTGTTGACGTAAAACTGTCCGGTTTTATAGTTCAAAGATGTGTCGGGCAGGGAACTTTAAAAGTAAAATCTTTGGATGGGTTTTTAACAGGTCTTTCTATATCTAGTAAGTGAGGTCTCTGATTAGTATCATAAATATTTGATGTGTTTAAATGGGGTAAACGAGCTCGTCCATTTGGTATGTACTGGCATATTTTTATCGAAAGAATTAACTAATAGTAAACATATAGAATGAAGTAAAAGGTCACTTGTATTGTTTTTTGGGTTGGTTGTGATTTTATTATTTTGAGTTGATGTTAGTAAGTATGGATTTTATTCGAGTTTATTATTGATGAACGCGCCTTATTTGATAGGTTGCGGTTTTTGTGTTTATCGGGCATCAACTATCGTCGAAGATCGTCTTACTACTGCTATTACTCCAGGTGAGTCTATAGCCTCGCTCTTGTAATTTGTTTGAATGATTTTAAAACCCGGGAGGGGGATACATGCTATTTGAAAGTAAAATGAACACAAGTCATGATTGATTGTTTTGACCCGAATGTTTCCTTTGTAGCCTTTGCTGTTTTGAATTGTATAAGTACCTACATTGCAAAAGTCCCTAAATTCATGAGCCGTTAACTATCTTCTAACTTGATGTTGTGAGTTGGGAATAGCCGCTTATTCTAATAATAGTACTATTGGGCTGACGACCCTATCTGAGACTAGGGCTTTACGCTGAGTAACCCGCTGGGAAGGATAATTTTACGAGAATGAGAATTGGTATTCTTGCAATGGATACCCTAGTAGGGGCACTGGAATTTCATCTAGTCATGCCGGCTTTAGGCGTGGGTGACTAAGTTAAGGGGTCGGTGTCATGAGCTTAATACAATTCTATAGCTATTGCTATATGCCAGATTACCAGAATAATAGATTGTATACGTAGCAATTCTATTAAATGATCTTGATTGATTTTTCTCTTGTGTTCAATTGTTGATTTGGAAAACCTATAGACTCGCTCAACCGTTTTGTTGATGATTTTATGCATGTATTTCAGGTATTGAAGATGATGAATTGCGGAGCTTGCAGGAGAAGGATTGCGGGATTGCTTTTGTGGTGATTGGTCTAAAACAGATTTCTTTCCCTTTTGTTATAAAAATAATAATGGATGGTCAAGTACTTTGGTAAATTGTTGTTGATTTGATAAAGTCTTTGGGGGACCTAAATGTGACTCTGATATTTCAAAAATTGTTTTACTTAGGATCGAAAGTTTTAGACAATGGTTAAATTATGTCCTTCTATACTTCAAATTTATCATTTTGAGTTTGTTCAAAATGTCTTTAGTAACAATGTTTGTATTTAGCACCCAAATGTGTATTTCCGTTGCGCAATGTAATTTGGGGGTGTTAAACATAGTATTTCATACAATTTTACAAAACATTTGAACGGAAATTTTATTTCAATGCGGGCCATAAATTCTTGTCGTCTTCCTGAGAATTACCTTCAAGTACCGGAGATAAAACATGTTAAAAAGTCAGCGAAACGCCGAGTGAATTCATAGAGTTTAATAAAAATCATTAATATATCACCGGTATGTATATAATCATTACCAAAAATCATTTTGTACAATTCTTTGTCGTAGGCCATAAAATAGGCCAAAGACATTTTATACAAATATTTGTCGTAAATCATAATATAGGCTTGTGCCTTCAAAATCATTATACGAACCATTGTCGTAAAAACATCATACAATACGTTTTATAACGCTGTATAAAGTTTAATAAAAACTGTTATATGAAAATGGTTATGTAAAACCAAAACACGAACATAATATAATAATAAGACCCCGTCTTGCTAGTCAGGCAATATATATTATAATCAATTTGTATATCAGTATTTTCAATATTGGATTATTATAAGCAGCATGACATTGCTACCTTACTATAACAAACAACGTGTAGCTAACCCGTAATTCCTTTGCCCATCTAAAACAGAGTGTCGTCACAATAATCACGCTTATATCAATCTTCTCATACATAGATTTGCTTACCAATCAATGTGGCACGACGCGGATCAACCGTCAATGCGCGAACTTGGGTGATATTCCCCAAATAGTACTATTATATGCATAAGCGTATACCAAATCCCGGTAGTTCACATGAGTCATGCTAATGGGACTTTTAGTGACATAACCTAACTAATAATAATCCATTTCATTTCATTCATCGGGTCATATAATCATTCATTGGGTCATATAATCATTCGGGTCCATATCAATAAGCAAACAATCGGGACAACCGGTGTCCTATTTAATTAAAACTAACATGTTATCTCCCTCGCGGGTTTATAAAACATTTCATAAAACATTTAAAACAGTGCGAGGCTATGAACTCACGTAGATTGGGAAAGGCGGGTTATCGGCGATTTGGATGTACGGTATGTGCTTCAATCACGGAAACCTAGACAAATAAGACTCGTCTTAGACTCTTGTCCAATAAATTTATAAAAATAATGGCTATGTATATATATATATATATATATATATATATATATATATATATATATATATATATATATATATGATGATATTATAAGTATGATGATGATCAAGTGGGATTTTATCTCTTTATTCAACATTATAGTGTTATGTGTTAGTAAATTTTTAGACTAGTTATACTAGTTTTAACTTGTTTACATACTAAGGCCCAATAAGCCCATTAAAAGCCCAATACATTATATTAGTCCATTTATACTTTTAATACCAGGCCTATACTCATATGTTGGGTCCAAGTGGGTTAAGCCCATGAGTTAGTCCATTAGTGTTTAGCCAAACTAGTTGGGCTAATGGTCCAATATGGCTACCTTGGCCCGTTAATGTCCATATGTTATAAAGCTTGGGTTTTATCGGTTATTACTTGTAAAATATTCTTACATATCAGTAAATGAGTTATAAAAAGTTTACCTTAGACGGGTCCGAACGTCTAAGTTTTATTTGACGAAAACGTTAATCTTTCAGTTTTAGCCGAAAAGTCGTAAAACTTATGTATATATTATTATAACTTAGAAAATATATCAATTTGTAATTTTATAAAATGTTATACTTATTTATCTAGTATACAACTTATTTTATAAGTATTATCATAAGGGTTAGTGGGTTTGACATTTGTATTTTATAATAGTATTACTTGAGTGCTTATTTTATATTATATACTTTTATTTTCAAATCTGATTATCAAACTCACTTTCACCATTTTTGCCATATCTTGAGTTCTACAAGGAGATAGAAGCTCAAATTTGGGCAACACAAGCTAAATAATATGTGCTACAATTAACTCCATTTTAGGTACTTCTCAATCATCCTCTAAGTGTCCCTAATAATTCGTCCAAAGCAGACTATACATATTTGAACCTTAATAGTATTTTGATTATATCTTGCTCATTTTATTGATTCCATTGAGTGGTCAACTCCCAAACATGTAAAAATTCACACACCTTACTGTATATCAATAATCAAAGTCACTTTATCAAGTTATCATATGGTTACGTACTGTTTTATACATCCCATAATTTTAGTCAAGATTTTAACATCTTTTCATGTAGATTTTAGTCTTTTTAACCAAATCTATCAACACAAGATCCCTACATAATACTTTGATCATCATTTATCATCATATACATATACATTTATAAAGAAAATACAAATTTACATTTGCAAAATAACAAGGTAATGGAAGAAATGATCTTTTTACCAACCAAGATAGTGAAAGTTAAGAACAAGGCTTGGTTTTTGATAACCAATCTTGTGATAAACCAAGCCCACCTTCAAGATCACCCAACTATATGAACATCTTGAGAAAAATCAGCCCTAGACTCCAAGAAAACTTCTTTGTGGATGTTAGAATCACCTCCAATCAACAAGACTTCAAAAGGCTTTCATCTTGTGCAAGTTTAACACAAGATTCATGATTAAATTTTGATCAAATGGTGGTTTATGGTGGAGTATGGGACATCATATAGAGAGAGTTTGAGAGAGATTGTGTGAGATTGCATGTAACAAGAATGAGTAGCTAGTTTATGTTTAGTGGTTTTGAGGTGTTGGATGGTTTGATGTGTATGTAACGACAAGTGTCCTTAGTTAACATGCAACCTTGACACATATGAAGTGTGTTGGCTAAGCTTGGCCGCCCCTTAGTGGGGGTGGGGCAAGTGTTATCTTGTCTCATCCCCACTAATTTACGGGTACTCCTTGATTCTAGTTTCCTCGATTTATGTGCCCTCGGGTCGTTTTACAAAAAAAGTTTTTATAAATTATGAATCAACGGCGGAAAGGGAATCTAATAAAAATTGTCTCATCAAAAACGGAGTTCAAAAGCGTAAATAGGTAAACCTAGGGTTTCCGGTTTAATCGTAAAAGACGTTAGATTATGCACCTAGGTCCTAATTTCAACCCGTAAATTTGTGAGTTTATGAACCAACACAAATTAAAATTCCAAAATAGTATTCAAGAATAAATTTATTTCCTGAAATGTCGGACTGTCACCAAAACGGTGTATGTAAACGTAAGCACGTAACATAGAATTCTCCGGTTTAGACGTAGTCGATGCTACTTTAAGACGTAAACCCTTATTTCTTCCCAAAAGTGAGTGAGTTCATAAATTGACAATAAAATAATGATTTTAAATAATACTTGAGAATAAAATAATGACCTCAAATTGACGGATTGTCACACAAGCAGTCGTTCGCCCAATTGATCCCAGCAGACTGGGGCGCGACACTTTCTGCCATACAACATTTCAAAGGGAGCATACTTGATGCTAGCGTGCCAGCTGTTGTTGTATGAGAATTCTACTAGGAATATATGATCATCCCAGCTTCCTAACCATTCTAGAGCACACGATCGCAACATGTCCTCCAATGTCTGAATGGTACGCTCCGACTGTCTGTCGGTCTGAGGATGAAAGGCAGTGCTAAGATTAAGTCTGATGCCCCAAGCTTTCTGCTGACTCTGCCAGAAACGTGATGTGAAACGGGGATCTATGTCAGAGATGATTTCTGATGGAGTACCATGTAATCTCATGATCTCCCTCTGGAATGTGTCTGCTAATTTGCTGACCGGATGCTCGTTGCGAACCGACAGAAAATGAGCAGATTTAGTCAATCTATCTACGATGACCCAGATAACGTCATTCTTCTTTTGAGTGACTGGAAGACCAGTATAAAATTCATGGAGATTTTATCCCACTTCTATGCTGGAATATCTAATGTTTGTAGTAAACCACTAGCACACTGATGTTCGATCTTCACCTGTTGGCAGATCATACACTTAGAAACGAAGGTGGAAACATCCTGCTTCATAACACTCCACCAAAAGTGTTTCTTGATGTCGTGGTACATCTTGGTTGAACCAGGATGTATGGTAAATGGAGAACTGTGAGCTTCAGTCAACACAGCTTCCCTGAGAGTAGAGTCATCAGGAACCACTAGTCTAGTGCCCTGCCATAAGATATCATCGTCGTCAACACGAAACTCTGTCTGCTGATCAAGATTCTGAATGATAGCCCAAATATCACCATCGTCCTTCTGAGCTTCCTTTATCCTAGAATGTAAGTCTAGTTCCAATCTAAGATTAGCCCAGTAACCGTGCTGTCCTCTTACACAAAACTCAATATCAGTCATCTCGAGGTCACGGATGATCTCCTTCGCAATCCAAATGCCAACAATCATACCCGACCTTCTGCTTAGAGCATCTGCCACCACATTCGACTTACCAGGATGGTACTGAATGTTGGTGTCATAATCCTTCAATAGCTCTAACCATCTCCTTTGTCTCATGTTTAGTTCCTTCTGGGTGAAGATGTACTTGAGACTCTTGTGGTCGGTGAATATGTCACATGATTCACCATACAAATAATGTCTCCCGATATTCAACACGAAAACATATGCTGCAAGCTCTAAATCGTGAGTAAGATAGTTTTCTTCATAAGGTTTCAGCTGCCGTGATGCGTATGCAATAACCTTCCCATGTTGCATGAGAATGCAGCCTAATCCCTTTCCTGAAGCGTCACTATATATCTGAAATCCACCTGAGCCAGATGGGAGAGTAAGAATAGGTGCAGTCACTAACTTCTGCTTAAGATCTTCAAAGCTCTTCTCTCACTTTTCCGTCCAGACGAATTTCTCTCCTTTCCTCATCAGCTTAGTCAAAGGTAAGGCTAACCGTGAAAAGTTCTCTACAAACCTGCGGTAGTAGCCAACTAAACCCAGAAAACTTCTAACTTCTGTTGCAAATGTAGGTCTCGTCCATTTAGTGATAGCTTCAACCTTGGGAGGATCCATGGTGATCCCCTCTGCAAATACAATATGGCCCAGAAATGCCACCTTGGTTAACCAGAACTCACACTTAGAGAACTTGGCGTACAACTGCTTCTGACGAAGAATCTGTAAGACTGTACGAAGATGTTCCTCATGTTCCTCCTTGGATTTGGAGAATATTAGGATGTCATCAATGAACACAATAACGAACTTGTCCAGAAACTCATGGAAGACACGGTTTATCAAATCCATGAAGACAGCTGGAGCATTAGTGAGTCCGAATGGCATGACTACGAACTCGTAGTGCCCATAACGTGTACTGAAAGCAGTCTTGGATATATCCGGCTCTTTAACCCGTAACTAATGGTAGCTGGAGAAATGCATGGCGCCCTGAAGTTGATCGAATAGGTCTTCAATTCGCGGCAAAGGATAACGATACCTGATCGTGATCTTGTTCAGCTCACGATAGTCTATACATAAACGTATGCTACCGTCTTTCTTCTTCACGAACAGTACTGGTGCACCCCATGGTGATGCACTGGGACGGATGAAACCTCGTTCCAGAAGTTCCAGCAGCTGATCTTTTAGTTCCTTAAGTTGTATAGGAGCCATACGGTAAGGAGCTTTGGAAATTGGCTCTGCACCTGGTATGAGCTCGATTCCAAACTCGACTTCACGAACATGTGGTATGCCCAGAAGTTCATCTGGAAATACGTCAGTAAACTCTGACATAATAGGCTAATCTTGGATCGATGGGACTCGGTGGTAATGTCATGAATATTGTCTATGAAGCCCCGACAGCCGTGTGATAGCAATGCACGCGCCCCCATGGATGAAATAATCTGAACTGACCTCCCTGGAAGAAAACCATGGTGTATGTACTCCGGGGATTTAACATCACCGAAGATAACCCGATAAGTGTGGCAGTCAATCGTGGCCTGGTGTTTGGATAACCAGCCCATTCCCAAAATCAAGTCAAAATCGCACATGTCCAAAAGAAGTGCGTCAACCCTACGGATCTTGTCAACAAATTATAAGGGAAGATCTCTGTACACCTGAGTGATTCGTACAGAGTCCCTAAGTGGCGTGGAAATGCATAAGGCATTATCTAATGGCATCGGGGAAATCCTAACACGTACAGCAAAAGTAGTAGACACGACTGAATGCGTCGCTCCAGTTTCAAATAGAACACATGCTGCCAAACCATTCATAAAGAGATTTCCGGTGATGGTACCTGAGGTCTTATTCGCCTGATCTCGAGTAGTAGTGAACACGCAACCAGAAGTAGGAGGTGGCTTGGTGTCGGCGTGTCCAGAGGTGCCTTCTATCTCACCCTGGCAACAGTCCTTCTGCTGATGGACTTGTTGGACACACTTGAAGCAACCACCAGTACCTCGGCGACAAATACCCAAATGTCTGCGCGAACAAGTAGGACATATAGGATGCGTGAATCCTACAGCAAGCGTCCTAGTTATCTGAGAGCCTGTTTAAGGATTTAATGCATGAGACATGATCGTGGTACATAAACATGATTACATAGAAGGTGCAAAATTTACCAGATGAGGTAGAACGATTAGGTTGTGAACCCTTACGATCCTGATCCCCGTCGTTACCATTGTTCCTGATTTAAAATTTTTTGGAGTGTAAGAATATCATAACATAAAATAGTTGAACATGAAATAAGGTTAATGTAGGGACATGTTGTTGTTCGATTTGTTAGCGTTGTTACGGTAACTATCGTTGCCGCCACGCCTCTCAGAACCAGAACGGTCGTTAGTCTGACCGTTTCCCTTGGATGCTTGCTGCTGAGCGGCCGTAGGCTTACGATCTTCAGTCTTCTGCCTGGAATATATATATCGTTGACCAGAGGTTTATATGAAATGAATAATACTGATGGAAATGAATTGTTTATAATTGGTGATTGAAGATACCTCTTCACGGCTCTGTCATCACCGAACTCCTCTCGTTCATGAAGCATCTCAAGCTTACGGGCTGCATCGGCCACCTGTGCCACTGTAGTGAAAGTAGCACATACCAGGTTGTTGGCAACTGAAGTGCGAAGTGCCCAGCAAAACTTCTCAGCCTGCTCCGCAGCAGTTTCTGCGGCTGGACCCAGAAAACCTGCTAACCGGAGAAACCTTTGCATGAATTCATTGTTGTTTTCAGCAGCAATCTGCCGAATGTTGTGGTAGTCCCTCTTGAGCTTCTCTTTCTCAGCATATGGAAAGTACTGATTAAGGAAGAGCTCCTTAAACCGGTCCCATGTCAGCTGTGCAACCTAATTGTCACAACCGTTGGACTGCTTGACCGATTTCCACCACTGCAGCACATCACCTTCAAACTTATAGCAAGACAGTCTTGCCTTGTAAATACCATCACAACCAATTGCATAAAAAATCTTCTCGATGTGAGAAATCTAAGCTTCAGCCTCGTTGGGCTGTCAGTCTGCTCAAACGAACAGGGTCGCTGTTGGTTTAATCTCTCCACCCAAGTCATAAGAGTAACTGGTGGAGGAGGAGGAGGGTTGTTGTGATTACCATGAGCTTGGAATTCCACCTAAATTTCATCCTTGATTTCATTGCCAAGTTGGGTAAGTAGGGCTTGCAGAGCTACATTGACAGCTGCTGTCAAATCTGGAGTATTGAGATTGTTCACCGTTTGACAATTTAAAATAACAAAATGCAACATAAATTATAAATCTGAAATGAGTAACATAAGAATTCATGAACAATGTATACATCAAAGAAGCAGTTTATAATGCATGAAACAATGTATATAAATGCATGATGCAGTTTATAAAACTTGTATATGAACGAGAGTGAACGCCTATGGTCAGTTCACCCAAAACAAAAGACATGGTGCGGGGACGCCAATGGATCGGTCCCAAAGTTAAGAGTTTTGATAAAAGCATATGCGACTAAATAGGGTCAGTTCTGTACCAACCATTACTTAGTCATAAACCTGCTACAATGATATGGATGCATGAAATAAAATGAAAATGGATGAATGCATGAAAACCAACTGTCAGTTCTAGGAAGACACTGGTGACTACCCGTAAGTCACAGGTCATTTTTACAGAGCTAAAGGTCGAAACCTTGGGCTCTGATACCATAATTGTAACACCCCATTTAATAGGATAGAGTGCTACAATAAATTATGGCGTATCATCAAAGCATGCAAGGTAAATGTCTAAACATTCATGACCATAAATAGAAAACCGGAATTAAACATCGGTAGTCAAGTAACTCACAAACAAGCAATATAGCTACTGTAAATGGAAAGGACTAAACAATGTCCAAAAGATGTAAAGTATAATAAAGTAGGAATAAATGCATAAGGTAAAAGAGGCCGGATAGCTTCCAATCCGAATGCACATACTCTTGAGTTCCTACTTGCGTCCTTGGGTACCTGCCGTTTGGGAACATGGAACAGTAGACGGCTGAGCATAACGCTCAGTGCACGGATATACAATAAAGCATGGAAAACATAGAATACGGAGGCATATAAAGAGTATAAATCATGAATGGCAGCGGAAATGAATAAGTCCTGGAAAACCTAGTTGTCTGTCATGTTAACTGGTTTTAGTTCTGAAAACATAACTTATGTTACTTATGAAAATCTGTATTAGTTAATGTACCACAATAGCCAATATAGGTCTTGAGGTCAACAACGTGCATGAATACTTGGAGGGGAGACCTCATCATGCATTTAAAGGGGTTGCCTCTAATTAACTAGTCAATGGGTAGGAGGGATCAGCTCCTTGTGAAGGATGCAAGGCACACACCACATTCACTATGAAAATCCTAACTGAAACATGTAACTAGGATGCGTCCATACGACACACATGATAATATATTAATATAATGGCCAAATAACTGAAAAGGGACGCCACGAGCTACCACTCCACCGTGGTGAAGTCATAACACTAGTGCCTCTAGTGTTATGGTTATGGTACCTCCATAACTTGGTGAAACTGGCCATGCATGTATATAGCTAAGGTAACTAATAAACATAAGCATTTAATCTGTAACTACTGGGAAATCAGTTGGCTGCATACGGGAAATCCTAATGAAGGAAGATATTGTCCTTACTGAAGGTCGAGAAATCCTTACCTTATGTCCAGTAGAAGCTAACGGAAATGATGAAGACTAATCCGCCTTGACGGATAACACTACACAAGAAATATGGACGTGTATGCGTTGTCTGAATTACATGTGTTTTACTGGTTCTGTGTGTTATTATCTTGAAATACGTATTATGTCATGTTTTATTGTTTATTGTGTTAACTTTAGCTATCATGATGTTCTGTTGTGTATTATTCATGTATTTGGGTATTATAGTACTTGTATTGTAATACTAAGTAACTTTCTAAAAATAGCATGTTTCCATAAATAGTTTGTTTCCAAAAATAGAAAGTTTCCAAAAATAGAAAGTTCCCAAAAATAGTAAGTTTCCATAATTAGAATTAAGCTGAATTATAAATAATATGTGAAGTTAAATTAGTACAATACAAGTCATGGTTATAGTTAGTTAATTAAATAACTGGTTAATTTAATTAAATTATACGTTATATGATTTTAATTAAAATCAATGTTTAATTAAATAAGTAAGTATAAATACCTCAGGTTATTCATGAATTAATTAAATAAATAAATTAACCTAAAGTTTAATATGACATGTTTTATAAAAATAGTTTTTATAAAAACCCGAATCCGGATCCCGTGTTTTAATATAAGCCGAATCAAATAAGCTATAAACAAGTCCCACCGAGTCCTTGGAAAGAATCTCGGTTGACACTACTTAAACAACTAACATGTAACTATACCCCGACTCGAAGTCGGGGTCCCTTTTGTCTCGGGTACAAATAAACAAAACCAACCCAAACCTAAAACATAATTTAATTTAATCCTTAACATGTTTATGCATTTTTTCTTGAAGATTAAATTAAATGTTCATGAAATCATAAGAAAAGAAAATGAAAAGAAGGTTTTTGAATTTACTAATACGTGTAGAATAACGAGATGATCACAAATAAATAAAAAACACCAAAAATCGTCCGGGTTTGCCTTGTTTTGTGATGTGGCCGGCGGCAAGAGTGAACCAAGAGAGAGAGAAGACAAAATTTTGTAAAACCTAAAATATGAGAAAGATATGATCTCCTGATGTTTTATTAAATTTGGTTATGGGTCAAAAGGCCCACCTGGGTCCTTTTCTCTCTTGTTGCCGCGTCTATGGGGCCCACAATGGGTAACCTGTAGCTTTTCTCGAGTCTAATTATTTACCGAGTGTGTTCGTAACTTAATATTTGAGATTTTGGTGTTCGTGATCGTGTCACATTTATAATATTCATAATTCTTCGTTATTTATTGTCGTGACACGTGTATTAATATTATAAATGGAAAGTTTAATTTTACCGTGTTTTCGTAAGTTATTGTTCATGTGAACTGTTCATACGTTTTTAATGCGGGTTTTAAAGATTTGGTAACACGATCAACAATAACCCAGATGGTGTCATGTCCACTTAATGTCTTAGGTTATATAGTCACAAAATCCATCGTAATTCTTTCCCACTTCCATATTGGAAACTTTGGTTGTATCAATAGAATAGATGGTTTTTGATACTCTTCTTTAACTCTTGTACACGTTAAACACTTACTAACGTATTCTAGTATGATTGCCTTCATGTTAGGCCACCAATAGAGTTTCTTCAGATTTTGATACATCTTGTCGGAACCAAGATGTATAGAATACTTTGATTTATGAGACTCGTGCATAATCAAATCTCGTAAATTACCATCGGCAGGTAACCAACTACGATTTTTAATACAACGAATTCCATCTTGACGAACTCAAAATTCTTTATCCATTCCACTTCACTTCTCAGCTCCTACATTTTCTACCTTAAGTGCTTCTTCTTGCGCTTCGAGAATTTGGGTAGGTAACTTCGGTAAAAGAGTTATCATTAAGGATCTAACTCGTAACGGCTTAACACGCTCTTTTTGACTTTAAGCATCAGCTACTACGTTGGCTTTACCTGGGTGATAACGAATTTTACAAATCGTAATCAACAAGTAATTCTAACCAACGTCGCTGTCTCATATTCAATTCAATCTGACGAAGGATATATTGAAGACTTTTATGATCAGTAAATACTACACATTTCGTACCATAGAGGTAATGTCTCCATATTTTAAGAGCAAATATCACCGCTCCTAATTCTAGATCATGGGTAGTATAATTCTTATCATTAGGTTTAAGTTGCCTTGATGCATAAGCAATAACTTTATTCCTTTGCATAAGCACTGCTCCCATTCCTTAAATAGATGCATCACAGTAAATGATAAAGTTATCGGTACCTTCTGGTAATGCTAGGATAGGTGCATCACACAACTTTCTCTTCAATATATGAAAAGATGTCTCTTGACTATCTCCCCAGTCAAACGGTTTGTTTTTCTGATTCAATTCAGTCAAAACTTTAGCAAATTTTTGAAAAACCTTCGAAAAATCTTCGGTAATACCCAGCAAGTCCTAAAAATTGTCTTATTTCTGTAGGCGTACTAGGCTTACTCGAATTCTTTACCGCTTCAATCTTAGCACAATCCACACGAATACCTTTCCAATCAATGACATGTCCTAGGAATTGAACAACATCGATCCAAAATTCGCACTTCGAGAACTTAGCATACAACTTCTACTTCTTAAGTAATTAGAGAATTATACCAAGATGCTTGGCATGTTCTTCTCTATTACGAGAGTAGATAAGAATATCATCAATAAACACGATTATGAATTTATCCAAGTAAGGATTACACACTCTGTTCATGAGGTCCATGAAAACAACTGGTGCATTGGTTAAACCAAATGGCATCACTTGAAATTCATAATGTCCATACGGCGTCCTGAAAGCGGTTTTAGGAATACCATCTTCCTTAACTCTCAGTTGATGATAACCTGACCGTAAATCAATTTTCGAATATACGCTTGATCCTTGGAGTTGATCAAATAAATCATCGATTCTGGGTAATGGGTTACGATTCTTTATAGTAAGTTTGTTTAACTTACGATAATCGAGACACATCCTAAAAGATCTTTCTTTTTCACAAATAAGACTAGAGCTCCCCACGGCGATATTCTTGGTCTAATAAATCCTCTATCAGTTAGTTCTTGGATTTAACTTAACAATTCTTTCATTTCCGAAGGTGCTAATCGATAAGGCTCTTTAGCAACTGGTGTTTCTCCTGGTATAAAATCGATTCAAAGTTCAACTTGACGCTTAGGTGGCAAACCTGGTAATTCTTCGGGAAATACTTCGGGAAATTCTCTAACTATCAGAATATCTCTTAATCGCTTCTCTTCTTTCTCCTTCTCCGCTACTTGAACTAAGAAAACTAGACCACCTCAGGATACGTACTTATTTATCTTAAGGCACGATGTAAAACTCGCTCTAAAAATCCTTCGATCATTTAATACACAAAGTTACCGTTAAATTTAAAATTTATAATTAATTAATATACGCCATGTATCACGAACATTTAATACGAAAAATATATATATTAATTAATTATAAGAAGTATTATGTATGTAAACACGAGTATTAATATACGATATGTATGTACGTACGATATTAAGAAAAATACAAGAAACAAAGCACGATAATTAAATACGAATGAACACGATAAATATTAAACAAGAAAAGAAAACACCAAAAGTGTAAGGGGGTGTGTTGGCGTCTGTTTAGAAAGGAAGGAAAGGAAACCGGGCCTTGGCACATTTGTAATCCTAAACAAGTAAAACCACAGGGGTTTCATTATTATTTTTCAAATAAAAAACCAAAACCCTTCTTCTTCTTTTTTTTGCCGCCGGCGAACAAGACACAAAAAAGGGTTGTTTGTTGATTTTGATTTATAAATCTCACGCGTACGTGGTTGTGTTTCTATCACCAATTCATTCACGCGGTTTGTATCACCAAAACGTTTATCTATTATTATTCTTTTTATTTTACTTATGTTCATGTATATTAATCTTAGAATCATAAAAAAAAACAAGTGGTATTAAAACATAAAACAAGAAAAGGTTTTGGGTGGTGTTTGTTTAGGCAGACTCACGCAAACTGAGAGCTTGAATCTCTCGGTGGTTAAACCAAATCACCAGCCGACACCTATGTGGGTTCGGTGGTGCGTGGTTCTTGGACAACAAGCGACCAAGACCCCCACGGTGGGGATCTTGGCCGAACAGTGGGAACCCGGCCGCGACCGGGTGGGTTTTGCCGAACAGTGGAAACCGGCTTGAGCCGGTGTGAACCGCGGCGACCAGTGGTAAGCCACGGCCATAACCTAGGGCTGTTAGGCAGCCGACTAACACCACCAGCCGTCGGCTTTGTGGTGTTGGTTTGGCTTGTTGGTCCGGTTTGGGTGTTCTTCGAGTTATGGGCTCAAGAACTTGGCTTTTTCAGAAAATATATAATTAAACCAATTATGAAAATTAAGTTATGTGATGATTTAGTTAATTTAGATATTAATTATTTGGTTTAATTAAATAGAACTTATGTTATGTTTATTTAATTAAAACTATGATAAAATATAAATGTACATTTAATTAAATAAACTTAGGCTATAATAATTAATTGATTTAATTATTTATGATCATGAATTTAATTAATTAAACTTAGGTTAAATTAATTAATATCTTTTATGGTAAAGTTTAATAACATGTATTATGTAATATTATTAATTAATAATAAACTTATAATAACATGACATGATATTATTAATTAATAATAAGCTAAGTATTTATTAAATATTAAAATTTATATTATAATAATACATATAAACATATAATTAGTTATGGAAACATATTAAATATTGAATTGTATTATTTATGGCAACATGATAAATATGGTAATATGATATTTATGGTAATGTACTAAATATGGTAACATGGTATTTATGGTAATACGTTAAATATGGTAACATACTATTTATAGAAACATGGTAAATATGGAAACTTTCTATTTTTGGAAACTTACAAATTATGGAAATTTTATATTTTTAGAAACTTACTAGTTAAGGAAACTTACTTTTTTGGAAAGTTACTATATATGGAAACCTGCTATTTTTCGAAAGTTATTATATATATAAACCTGCTATTTTTAGAAGGTTACTCATTATGTTATAACAAGTATAATAACACTTAAAACATGAAACACATGAATAAAAAACACATGAAATTATAAGAAACACATGATTAAGACATGAAATATTAAGACAAGACAAGAACAAATATTATAAGTACGAACACATCAAGTAAACCAAATAACAAGTATGTAAAAGTAAGATCAAATCTTATTTATTCCCTTCATTATGTAGCTATTGTGAAGTCGGAGTGATCGTCAACGTCTGTTTCCATCTTCATTTACTAGACCTAGGGTACGGATATTCTGTCCTTCAGTAAGGACATCTTTCTTCCTTTATTAGGATTCCCCGTTTGTAGCCATCTATTTTTCCCAGTAGTTTAAGTGTCTTAAACACCAGTATATGTATGATTTTTTAAATTTCCTGAGCTATATACATGCATTCCAATTTCACCTAGTTATGGGGGTTCCATAACCATAGCACTGAAGGCACCGATGTTATGACTCTTTTGCGGTGAGAGTGATTACTCGCAGCGTCCCTTTACAGTTCTAGCCAGTATTATTATTATCATGTGGGGCGAATGGGTGCATCCTAGGATAAGTAGTACGATTTCATGGTAACTGTGGTGTGTGCCTTGCATCCGTTACAAGAGCTAATCCCTCCAATCACTTTATATATTAATTAGAGGCAACCCCTCTAATTGCATGACGAGGTCATGCACGTGGATATAACATGACCTATATGAGCTCTCGGCATATTTAAAATACATATTTTCAAGATAAACTAAACATAAGTCTATTCAGAAATATAAACCAGTATTATGAACTTAAACTAGGTTTTCCAGGACATATATTTATTCCGCTGCTATGTTATTCATTTTATTTCATTAGTTGCTTATGTTTATGCTTTACATTCTATGTTATATATCTGCACACTAAGCGTATTGCTCAGCCGTATTTCTCTTTCCATGTCCCAATACGGCAGGTACTAAAGGGCAAAGTTAGGAATCCAAGAGTACGTAATGAGGCGCCATCTTTCTTTCATTCTTTAATACGTTTACATAATTTTGATTTGTTGGACATTGTTTAGTCCGTTCCTTACATTCTATACTAATGCATTTCATGTATGGAGCTTATGTGGATTCGATGTTTGTTTCCAGATTCTTTTATGGTCATTCAATGTTTAGACATTACCTTGTATGCTTTGATGATATGCCATAATTATACTGTGATATTCCATTTATCAAAATAGGGTGTTACAATTATGGTTTCAGAGCCAAGGCTTCGACCTGTAGGCTCTTAAAATTGACATGTGACTAGTAGGTAGTCATCAGCGTCTTCCTAGAATTGACAGTTTGTTTTAATGCATTCATTTCATGTATCATTGTTGCATAAATTTTAACTAAGTAATGGTAGGTATAAGACTGGCCATATTTAGTCGCATGTGCTTTTAGTTGAATCATTTTGCTTGGTGAACCGACCCACAGGCGTTCACATTAGCTCATGTCATTTTTTTGATGAACCGACCCATAGGCATTCATCCTCGATATGTCAATTCTATTTTCATGTCATTGCATTTGGCTATGCCTTCATAAAATGTTTCATGCATCATTTCATTATGTTTACCACATGTTTCTAATAAGATTAATCATTTCATTTTCATTTTTAAACTATCAGATGGTAATGACACGCGAACAAGAGCTAGCAGTAGCTGTCCAAGCAGCGCTGCAAGCCGTGCTTCCCCAAATCAGGAACCAAATTCGGGCTGAAAACCAGGCCGCACCGAATCAGAACAACAATCCTCCTTCTCCTCCACCCGTTACTTTGCACACTTGGCTTAAGAGGTTTAACAAGCAGAAGCCAAGTTCTTTTAGCAAGGCTGAGACTTCATGCGATGCGGAAGACTGGATTTCTCATATGGAGAAGATTTTGATGTTGTGGGATGCGGTGGTATCTACAAGGCAAGGTTGGCTTGCTATAAGTTTGAGGGTGATGCCCTACATTTTTGGAGAGCTTACAAGTTAGCAAACAGAGGTGATGATTGGCTAGCTGCATTATCTTGGATTAGTTCAAGACTTTGTTTTATGTGCAGTTCTTTCTGACTTCTGAGCAGGAGGGACTCAAGAGGAACTATCACTCCATTTGTCAGAAGATTGGAGAGACTAGCACTGAGTTCATGCAGAGGTTTCTTAGGTTGGCTGGATTCTTAGGTGCGGCTGCGGGTACTACGGAAGAACAAGCAAAGCACTTTCGCTGGGCTCTGCACGCCTCTACAGCGGCTCGGTTATTTAGTGCTACATATGCTAATGTGGCACAAGTTAATGATGCAACACGTAGCTTAGAAATGCTACATGAGCATGATGACTACGAGGAACAAGCTCGTCTTGAGAAGAGGTATAAATTTCAGCCATCAAGCGTTATCATTTCATTTCACTATTTATGATTCATTTATACCTTTTCCTATCCAATTGTATCTTCAGGAAGAAGGGTGGAGACCGGTCCCAACCGGCCACTCAACAGAATGCCAACAAGGGCAACGTTCAATCTAACGACCGTTATGGATCTGACAAGGGGAACGGTAATGATAATTATCGTAACAACAACAGCCAGTCCAACAACAACAAGTCCCTAAATTCTTAAGCTTTTCTATGTTCAGATTGCTGTATGTTTTTACATACTAACATGTCCGCATCATAAAAAGGAACTCTGCGAGTGGAAGTGACCAAAATGCCAAGGGTCAGCAGTCCAACAACTCGTCCTCATCTAGTAAGGTATCATTTAACCTTCAGTGCAGTCATGTTTATGCCAAGTAATCATGTCTCACGCATATTTCTTACCAGGCTCTCAAGTAGCAAGGGTACCTCTAGTAGGTTACACCTACCCCGTTTGCACGACATGTAGTCGTAGACATCTCGGTACATGTCATAAGTCAGCCAATGTTTATTTCAAGTGTGGACTACCAGGACACATGTTGAAAGACTGCAATAACGGAGACACTGCCAGTACTTCTAGTGCTGCTCCTCCTAATCCACCAGCTTCAGGACGTGTCTACACTACCACACGGGACCAAGCTAATAAGTCCTCACGTACTATCGATGGCATCCTCTTTATGAACGGTCATGCTGCATGTGTTTTATTTGATACTGGTTCTACTCATTCAGATATATCCTCTACGTATGCCACTAGTATTAATAAAATCCCTACACCATTAGAGAATATTTTATGTATATCTACGCCTATGCGAGACTATCTGCGAATTACCCAAGTGTTCAGAGATCTTCTACTAAAATTCGATGACAAGATACACCCAATTGACGCACTTCCTTGGATATGTGTGAGTTTGATTTCATCTTAGGCATGGATTGGTTATCCAAGCATCATGCTACTATCGATTGTCATACCTGTCGGGTTATCTTCGGTGATGTTCAAGCACCAGAGTACGTTCACAATGGTTTTATTCCAGGAAATTTCCATCAATCCGATATCAACTAGTTGTTTCATAATTTCTCAATGTATTCCCAGAAGAACTTCCGGGTATACCACCTACTCGAAAAGTAGAGTTTAACATCGAGCTCATCCCAGGAGCTCAACCAATATCTAAGGTTCCTTATCGCATGGATCCTATAGAGCTCAAGGAGTTGAAATATCAGCTGCAGGAATTACTAGAGCGAGGTTTCATCCGACAGAGTGTATCACCATAGGGTGCACCAGTACTCTTTGTCAAGAATATGGATGGCAGTATGCGTTTATGCATTGACTAAAGTGAGCTGAATAAGATCACGATTAAGAACCTTTATTCATTACCAAGAATCGATGACATGTTTGACCAACTTCAGGGTGCCAAACATTTGTCCAAGATCGATCTAAGATCCGGTTATCATCGACTGTGAGTTAAAGAGCAGTATATTATCAAGACCGCTTTTCGCACCAAATATGGCCATTATGAGTTCGTTGTCATGCCTTTCGGACTCATTAATGATCCTGTGGTTTTCATGGACCTAATGAACCGCGTCTTCCACAAGTACTTAGACAAGTTTGTTATCTTTTTCATCGATGACATCCTCATCTTCTCTAAATCGAAGGAAGAACATGAAGAACATCTACGTATTGTGCTACAGATTCTTCGTCAAAAACAGTTGTATGCCAAATTTTCTAAGTGTGAATTTTGGCTAAACAAGGTGGCGTTCAAAGGCCACATTGTCTCCGCAGAAGGGATTACTATCGATCCTGCGAAGGTTGTTGCCATCACAAAATGGCCGAGACCGACGTCTGCAACTGAGGTTCGTAGTTCCTAGGCTTAGCTGGCAGATTGGCAGATATATTCCTTAAGGATATCATACGACTATATGGAACTCCTTCAGACATCATATCAGACAGAGATCCTTATTTCACGTCAAAATTCTGCAAGGGTACGCATAAACCTTGCGGAACTAAACTTAATCTTAGCCCTGGCTTTCATCCTCAGACCAATGATAAATCAGAGCGTACGATTCAGACCTTAGAAGACATGTTACGGGCTTGTACACTAGAATGGTCAGGAAGTTAGGACGACAACATATGTTTGGTAGAGTTTGCCTACAACAATAGTTGGCATGCAAGTGTTCAGTGTGCACCATTTGAGATGCTTTATGGTAGAAAGTGTCGTGCTCCAATCTGTTGGGATCAAGTTGGAGAACGAATCCTCGAAGGACCAAAAATGATAGAGGTGACCAATGAAAAGGTTGTTATCACGAAGGCGAAGCTACAAGAGGCTCTTGCTCGAAAAAAGAGCTATGCTGATAAACATCGTAGGAATATATCCTTTAATATCAGTGACCATGTTTTCCTTAAAGTATCACCATAACATGGTGTCAAGCGTTTTGGACTCAAGGGTAAGCTCAGTCTATGTTTAATCAGACCGTTTGAAATCCTTGAACGTGTCGATGAAGTATCATATCTTCTAGCTTTACCTCCTCAGCTATCTCATGTACACGATGTATTCCATGTATCCTTACTTAGAGGATACAACTACCATCCATTGCATAAGGTTACTTATCCATTCGAATATATTCGAGAGGCTTTATCATATATCGAGGAACCCGAGAAAATTCTCGATCGCCAAGAACAAGTCATGAGGAGAAAGACGATTCCATTTGTTAAAATCCTCTGGAGGAATCATACCGAGTTGGAAGCCACTTGGGAAACGGATGAGTCGATCCGGACTTCTTACCCTCATTTCCAGTTTTGACTCGGACATGTTATTTTAGCTTACACGTCTTTCCAGCTTTTATGTCATTTCAACATTTAGCATCTTATCAACTTATCGTATCTCTAATTCGAGGACGAATAGTTCTTTTAGAGGGAAAGAGTTGTAAAACCCCCTCTAAAAATCCTACGATCATTTAATACACGAAGTTACTATTAAATTAAAATATATAATTAATTAATATACACCATGTATCATAAACATTTTATACGACCAATATATATATATATTAATTAATTATAATAAGTATTATGTACGCAAACACGAATATTAATATACGATATGTATGTACATACGGTATTAAGAAAACATACAAGAAACAACGCACGATAATTAAATACGAATGAACAGGATAAATATTAAACAAGAAAAGAAACACACCAAAAGTGTAAAGGGGTGTGTTGGTGTCGGTTTAGAATGGAATAAAGGAAACCAGGCCTTGGCCTATTTGTAATCCTAAACATTTAAAACCACAGGGGTTTCATTCGTTATTATTTTTCAAGAAAAAAACAAAACCCTTCTTCTTCTTTTTCTTTGGCCACCGGCGAACAAGACACAAAAAAGGGGTGTTTGTTGATTTTGATTTATAAATCTCACGCGTACGTGTTCGTGTTTCTATCACCAATTCATTCACGCGGTTTGTATCACCAAAACCTTTATCTATTATTATTCTTTTGATTTTACTTATGTTCATGTATATTAAAACATAAAACAAGAAAAGGTTTTGGGTGGTGTTTGTTTGGGCCGACGCACACAAACCGAGAGCTTGAAGCTCTCGGTTGTTAAACAAAACCACCAGTCGACACCCATGTGGGTTCGATGGTGCGTGGTTCTCGGACAGCAAGCGACCAAGACCCCCACGGTGGGGATCTTGGCCGAACAGTGGGAACCCGACTGCGATATGGGTGGATTTTGCCGAACAATGGAAATCGGCATATTTAAAATACATATTTTAAAATACATATTTTCAAGATAAACTAAACATAAGTCTTTTCAGAAATATAAACCAGTATTTGAACTTAAACCAGGTTTTCCAGGACATACATTTATTCCGCTGCTATGTTATTCATTTTATTTCATTAGTTGCTTATGTTTATGCTTTACATTCTATGTTATATATCCGCACATTGAGCGTATTCTTAAGCCGTATTTCTCTTTCCATGTCCCAATACGGTAGGTACTAAAGGGTAAAGTTAGGAATCCAAGAATACGTGCATGGAATGAGGCGCCAGCTTTCTTTCATTCTTTAATGCATTTACATACTTTTGCTTTGCTGGACATTGTTTAGTCATTTCCTTCCATTCTATACTTATGCATTTCGTGTGTGGAGCTTATGTGGATCTCATGTTTGTTTCCGGATTCATTTATGGTCATTTAATGTTTAGACATTAGACATTACCTTATATGCTTTGATGATATGCCATAATTATCCTGTGATATTCCATTTATCAAAATAGGATGTTACACACGATATGAGATTTAGTTGAGTCTTACTTCGCTCACCATAGACAATCAAAACTTCACCATTAATAGGAATATGAACGGCTTTCTCGTCACATAAAATTTTGGCGTGGTATTTTGATAACCACTCCATTCCAATGACTACATCAACTAGCGAGCTTAATGGGTATAAGATCGATTTCAAAGGATTGACGTAATAAAGTAATGATACATCCTCGAATAACGGTATTAGTTCTAACTTTTTTTCTGTCGTCCATTTCTATATCATACTTAGTATTCAAAGAAACAATTGGAATATCCAACTTAGCAGCAATTTTAACATATATGAAACTTCTATCAGCTCCTGAGTCAAATATTACTTTAACCAGACGTTGATTTAGATGAAACATACCCGTAACCGTATTCTGATCTTGTTGAGTATCGTTTAGCAAATAAGCTTTTCCTTGGCTATTGCTCTCTTAACGGCACTCATTCATTAGATGCCCTTTTTCTCTGCAGTTTTGACAAACTTTAGTTACAGGAATTTGGTTACATCTAGTAGCTAATCATTTACTTCTGTAGAATCTTATCTGATGTCCTATTTTTTCCACGGTTCTGACACTTGATAGTGCAAAATCTTGTGTGATGTAGAGAACACCTCTGACAAAGGGGTTGTCTTCCACTATAAACATTGCTCGAAACTATAGCATAAACTTTAAAAACGTCATTTCTTTTGTTCTGTTGTTGACGATTATTGCCTTGATTATAGTTGCGAAAATTATTCTTCTGGAAATTACGATTAACAGGAAAACTCTTCCTATCATCAAACTTCCTCTTATTATTAACTGCCACTTGTACATGAGCATACCTTATCACTGGATCCCATTAATCTTTTAGTAATGGTGATAACTTCCACTAAAGTTTGGGGTTTAGAGGAATAACGTTCCCTTCTATACTTCTAGTCAATCCTCCAATAAAATCTTTCATCAACTTTTTAGTATTAGGCACCATATTAGGACATAATAATGCCAATTCCTGAAATCTTCGGATGTAAACTTCGAGATTATTTTCCTTTACAACTAAATTATAGAATTCTTCCTCCATTTTCCTAATCTCACTGCGAGGATAATACTTCTTGACTAGCATATTCTTAAAATCATTCCAGGAAGTCTGATAAGCTTGTTCTATCCCAATGGGTTGTACATAAGCATTCCACCAAGACAAAGCTTCTCTTATCAGCGTACCCGTAGCAAATTTCACTTTACAATCTTCAGAATAGTCACTGCGAACAAATACTGATTCAGTTCTCCCGAACCAGCGAATAAGTCCAACAGCTCCTTCAGATCCTTTATAGGTAAAAGGATGACAGTTCATGAAATCTTTGTAAGTACATCTTTTCTCTATCGGGACTTCTCTCATAGCAGCACTTCCATTACTTGTACTAGCTACATTAACGGCTTGTGCTTGTAAAGCTGCAGTCACACTCTCAGCAACCAATTTCCTTATTTCTTCATGTGTCATATTTACTGTCACAGATGTTGATGCTCTCGTATGAGCCATCATACCAACATAATAATACTCGATAAGAATGATTTTTATTTTAAATTTTCATATGTGGAGTATGGAATTTATTTATTCATCATCGAGTATTCTTAATATCATTTCATATGTGAGGATTCATAATATGAATGACGATAAAATTTTCTAATTCATTTAACTTCTTACTTGTCCTCAAGTAAGGTAAAAATATATTTTTAATAAGTGTCAAAGAATAGATAAAGCCAACAATTTGTTTATTAAAAAGCTGTTAACATGAGTTATAAGTTATGTTTTTTTAATAAAAGTGTTACGTATATTGGTTGTTGATTGTAAAATTAACATGTAAAATAAGTTAAAAATATATTTTTAAATAAATTATAATATGGTTGGAGGGTATATCAGTAATTTATAACTTTAACAGATCTTAATAATTTATAATGCTTTATAAATCAACTTTTTATTTAAAAGCTACTTGTTTAAAATAAAAAGCTAACAGTTCAAAAAAATTGTTATGCCAAATAAAACTATTAGAATATTTTATAATAAAAAAAGCTATCAGTTTTAAAAAAGCTTCAAAACAACTGTTATCAAACATAATTTTAAACACAACAAAGACTTACTACGACCACAAGTCTTCTGGCCACCTTAGTTTTTTACAACGACCTTCATGCGATTTGTTTTCACAACAAGGCGACCAAGTTTAATGTTTTTTATTTTTTATTCAAATAAAATAAAAATTGGGAAAATATTAGCTACAATCCGAGAGACAGCTAACTGGTTACAATTTGCACGAAAAATGTAGGACCTACGATTTTTTAAGTGAGTTCACGATTTCTTTTTAGTGTTTTTTAGAAAGAAATTGTAGGCAGCTGGCTACAGTAATTATACCCAAGTTAAACCCATAAAATCAACAATAATAAGTATACAAAAATATTTTAAAAAAATGATTAAATAAAGCTTAATTAGTGATTAAAATATATAAAATAAGACTAGTTCTAAAAATTATCAAATTAATATATGTTGTGAGAAATTAAACAAAACTTTATATATTAAAATTTAAGAACTTATTACCAATTTTATCGAGTAAAATATAATTAAAATTAATCTAATCTGATTGAAAAGAATAAAAAATAAGAATAAAATAAAAAAGGTATAAACAGTTATTTTCAGTTGGGTCATGTATACGATTTTGTAGAGCCGACCAAATGACTCGATTATCGCAATACGGTCGATTGAGTTCGAAACCGGTCGATCGAGTGACAAACAAAACCTGCATATATACATAACACAGTAAATACGTCATGTATGTACAACTTAAAAACCAAACATGGTTTTTTTATAACTTACCTTGTTCGCAGTTGTAGTTGCAGTGTCCAAATTCTTGTTCGCAATAGCAGTTGCCTTAGACTTTGGAATTATCACACCTTTCGGAACTCCACCACCACCTATCGACGTCCTTTGCTCCTTATTAGGTATCGTATTTAATGTATTAGTTTCCAGTGGTAATACCTGCAATATATAAGTATGTTAATTGTTATTGGCATTATAGACTAAAAATCATCATCTCAAATTTAGAAAACTAGTCTTACATTTGACTGATTTGGCGTTAACTCTTCTATATTATCCCCATGTGCAGACATAACTTTCAACATTTTATTAAGAACTTCCTGTGTTTGTGACATCTGGGTGGTTAATTGAGTGACTGTAATCTCTTTATCTTTACGCGCCTGTCTCTTCTTATCAAGTGCAGTTTCAAGCATCGTAATCTTTACATCAGTTCCTTGTTTCCTTCTAGGAAGATCAAAGAACTTCCTGCACGTAACTCTGCCTCCCACTCCTCTTGCATACCCTCCCTTGTCCTTTCCTAATACAGGTGATAATGAATCTGTGCCACTAGCAACCGTCAAGGTTGCATCTCTGATATGTTCCTCTTCTTTCATTTGCACAAAAAAAATGGTAAATAATTTATTATACGAATATAAACATAATATACAAAAATTTGCAATAACACTTACAATCTTAATGCCCACTTTGATTGTTTCATCATCTAAAACTTTTTCGTCTTTTCTAACCCTTCTGTTAAACCACAATACACCAAGGGGGGGGGGGGGGGGGGGGGTTCTTGATCTGGTTCAATTTCTTATTTTTTGATCTTCCAAACATCAAATACATAAAGATGAAAAGTTAAACCAACATAGACAACAGTGTTAGGATATTACACCAATATATGCTTACCATTTTCTCTTTTACTTATACATAACCACCACGTCCCATTGTATGCTGATAAAGAGACTTGGAACGCGCCAATTTATTTGCAGCTGATTTCATTAAAAAAATAGATTATTGGATGAGAAGTTGCTAGTATGTTATGTTTTTTATAATAATGTCAAAGCTTCTAATATGAATGATGTATGTAAAAGAGCGTGTTTGTCATACGGAATTTCCAAACAATGCATATATAGTGTGTTCAGAATTGTAAAACGAAATAGAAATTAACAACCTTAAATTCTTCTTTGGCCGTTTGGTTTACAAAAGCAAACCATTATTCGGCATTGACGATTGCTCTATAAGTCTTTGGAACTTCATTTAGTTTTGCAGGTGTATCTAGGTTGGGAACTATGTGCTTTGCTGCCTTTTTAATTATGAAATTTCTTAGAAGTTTATCTAGCTTATTCATAACCAACTTTTTGAAGGACACATCAACTTCAAAGTATTGTTGCACATATTAACACAATGTTAAAGTAAATGCAGGAATAAGACCAATAGTTAGGTAATAATTGTTTTATGCGTACCGTTCAGCCTAAAGTTTTTCTCTTGCTTCCTTTTTCTCATCTTTCCACGATAGAATCTTCAATCCAATATGCTCCCGAACCATGTTTGCTAAAAAACTGATAAACAATGATCTGTTTGGACCTGATATTCTATTTCGTGTATCAAATTTTACATTTATATTCATGACACCTGCTTTTCCATATTTTGTCCAAAAGTTTTCTCTTGCTTCCTCTTTCTCATATTTCCATGATAGAAACTTCAATCCAATTTTACATTTATAACCCTCCTATCTACAACCTTCTGTTTACTAATGTCTTCATCCTCATCTGATTGATCACCTTAATCCTCTAATTCATAATATCCTGTATTATGGTGATTTACATCATGATTATTAACCAAAGAATTTTCATTTAAATCATCATCATTAACCAAATTCTCTTGATCATCGTTTATAGTGTTCATGATTATTGATCACAGATCGATGTGTAAAAGAACAATAAGTGGAAATGGTATGAAACTAATGAAAACTGAGTTTTGTATATTTTGTTATTTTGGAGAAAAGTCAGGGTTTGAGATGGAGATGAGTTCTAAAATTATGGAAATTTCATATGCATTAACTTAGCATGGTAATTCAAAATTTTTGTGAAAATTTTGGCTCCAAACACAAAAATTAAACAACCAAATATTTTGAACTCTAGTTTTATTCCAAAGCTTCCAGTTTCCTCCAAATTAGGTAAACTTTCCCTTTCAGTTTCTTGGTAAAACTAAAGTTTGAACAAATTATACTAATTTACACATTTTAACATTCAACCAAAAACCTTTAGTTTACACTGCATAAAAAATTGAACTCATATATTATAAGAAAATGGATGTAACAGATAGTGAATTGTACATGGAATTAAAATACTTATATTAACTAGTTAACAGATAACTGATAATTGTTTCATAATGCTAGTAATGCATACAAATCTATTAAATTGTTGCAACTTGTAGGTTGAAAATACAACAAGTGCCCAGCAATAGCAGACCAACAAAACATAAAAAATATATTCATATTAAACAGGGAGAATTGACATCATGCAACCTTCATTTTGCCTTTGCTGTTGCTCCCCTCTGTAGCATTCCTTGACCGAACCTTTTTCTCAGCAATTTCTTTCCAAGTTTTTTTATTGACCGAACATTTGACTTGGAACTTTAGCTTGAGAATATTAAGCTTTGGGAGTGTGCTTGGATCTAAGAGTGTGCTTTCGTCTTGGAGCGTGAGCTTGAGCAACTAATTCTTCATCGCTAGAGTCAAAGAAAGGGCTCATTCTAATCCAATCTTTGTTTTCCCATTCCTCCTGATATTTGACCACATCATGTGTTTAAAACAATTAATCGATGGTATAAAGGTATACAACTTTATGCATAAACACATAACAACTTAACTATACCTTGTTTGAAATTTTCTTATATCCTTTGGAGCAAGGAGTCGACTTTGACTTTGAACCTGACATAGCATTAAGTTGAATAAAGTTAAAAATTCACACTGCTGTACATTCAACCATAAAATTTAGTTTAAAGAGCTTTACCTTTAGAATTTCTATTCTTCTTAAGTTCTAACTCATAATCCTCATCACTCGTTTCTCTCTCCTCATCTCTTGTATCTTCCTCCTCATCACTAGAATCTACCTCAGCATCATTAGTATCTTCCTCCTCATCAGATGAATCTGATTCATCCTCTGAAGTAGGTTTGAATACAATAGGAGTTTCAAAACTGGGAGGACGAATAGAGGAAGGACAAACTTTTTTGGAAGAACTCGTAGCATTAGGTATGCCTAAAATTTGAGTTTGAAGCAAAGGAGGACGAACTCGAGAGGACGAACTTGTGGCATTAGGAGTTTGAAACAAGGAAGGACGAATAGATGAAGAACTTGTGACATTATGTATGCCTACAATAGGAGTTTGAAACAGTAGAGGATGAAAACCGGGAGTACTTGAAGAACTTTTGTTCAAACTACAAACCGGACTTGTATTGCTAGGGGGTGGGCGAAATTTAGCACTTTCAGAAGTAGATGATGAAGTGTCTAATTCAATATGAATAACTTCTGCAAACATGTACATATTAATGTTAGTTATATGTCGATGAACGGAGTGTTTGGCAGTATGTATAGCATGGTTGTGGATGCCCTAATAACATTTGGATTTGGTTATGCATATGCTTGTATAGCGGACATATCCAACTGATTTCAAAACACCTAAAACAAAATCTTACCATAAAAACCTGAAACTATAATAAACAATGGGACTATATCTAGACACATTAACAAAACCCATAACATAGGCTGAAACATAGACCATATAAACACATTAAAAAGGGGTTAATCCTATAAATTGAATCACGTTAATTAAAAATGACATAGGTCCACATACATACATTAAAAATTAGTGTAAACCTTAATACCATAACAAACTTACACTATTCGCATGAACCCTAATATTTAAATTAAACAATACTAATTGTTGCATTACCTTTTTCCTGATGCTTCATGTCGTTAATGATTTTGTAGATTGACGACTAGTGTGTATGAGGTTTTATTTTTTTGATCGTTTATTGGATGAAGATTTAGGGTTCGTTCTTCTGGTGTGTAGTGTGTGATTGTGAAAATGATGACGGTTACAAGATGGTTATCGTATATTATGTGTGTTTAATGAAAATATAAATATTAAATTTACTTAATAATAAAATTATAATTAACATTTAATTATTAAAAGTTAATAATAAATAAATAATAAGTAAATAAAAAAGCATATACGTTATTTTTATTAAAAAAATTTGTCAAAATTAACTAACTTTAAAAAGTTTATAATAATAAACATAAAATTAAAATATTACTTTAATGTTATATGTGTGACAAAAGTTATTTTGCATACTTGTTTTTTGTTGGAAACCAAGGGAAAATCCTCACCCTTCATTTATTTTTCATTTAATAGTGGAGATTAACTAAGATTTAAAAAATAACACGGAAGGACTATTTTTGCCAAAATGACCAAAAGTTGAAAAAATGGGCGGAGGTACCAAAGTAAATATGACGGAGTAATGATTTATCACTAGAGATATTTCACTAGCGAAAATCAATGAAATATCAGAGTTGATAAAACAATGAAATACCACTGGGATATTACGCAGTAACTATGTTAATGAAATATCACTAGTGATGTTTCATTGATTTATCTCTAGTGACATTTCATTGTTTTTATCAGTAACGAGATAACCGATTTTTGTCATATTTACAATTTAGATTATTACGCAGTAACTATGTTAATGAAATATTTATCTCTAGTGATATTTCATTGTTATTGTTTTTATCAGTAACGAATATCACATGTGATAACCGATTTTCGTCATATTTACAATTTAATCATTCCGCGGCTTTTTTGAAAATTTTGTACATTTTAGCAAAAATGGTTCCTCCATGTTTTTTTTAATCTTATGGCTAAGATTTGTCCCTTAGATTCCACTAAAAAACAAATTTCCAAAATAACCTGCATATTTCACGAAGAAAAACTACGTACCATCAGCTAATACGTTGTAGTTGTTGTTGTCGTTGTTGTTATCATACACGGCTAAAGCGTTGTGGTTGTTGTTGTCGTTGTTGTTCTCATACACGGCAAAAGAAAGAGGGTAACAATGTTCGGACATCATCCGTGAATCTTGTGGCATATCCCTGAGATTGTAAACAACATCAACGAACAGTCATTAAGTAATCAAAGAGTTCAAATAGTACATATATATCTAAACCAAATTCACTAAAATTAAAATAACTAGATTATGAAACTAACTCTGAGGTTGAAGAAGCTGATGTGGGTGAGGTCGATGCTGCTGCAACAAGATCCCTCAGACTACGATACTTTCTCGGCTTCCTACGTATGGGAGCCATTGTTTTCGTAATGTAGAATAACCCTAAAAGCGACTTATGAAGGAAAAAGATCTAGCGATAGTAACTCAATTGTATAATGTGTTATTATGCATTATATATATGCGTGGTTATTATATAGGAAGGCAATACGTGTTGGTAAAGTATGTGGATTTATAGTAAAAAATCTTGTTGATGGTATTTATCTCATAAAGGAAACTATAAGATATACCCTAATAAAAATCGTCGGTAATTATAGATGGGACCTATAAGATATACCTTAATAAAAATTGAGGGTAATTATAGATGGGATCTATACTTACCATCTAAAATTTGATGATGACAGTTAAAAGTATAGTAAGTAGCACTTTATCTAGAACTTACGATTAATGGTTCCATGATTGAAGGTTAGAGATATACTTCTAGTTTTTTTAACGCCAATCTACAATTTAATAATGTTGTTAGTTAACTTGATAAACTATTGCTGTAATTTGTAACGAGTTTTAATACCCGTGATGCACGCGTGTTTTTCTAATTCTTTTATAAAGTATTAGTATATTTGAAAAACAATCTTATGTGTTTTTTTTTAAACTGACGTTCAAAATGAGCAGAAAATAGATAGTATGAATTTCATATCAACATGCGTTAGTACATTAATCAGAAAGTTACTTCAAAATGTGTATAGTTTGATGACACATATGGTTACTTAATGTGACAATTTGCTTCACATTAGCCTACATCATAATTAGATTGTGATCGTTGTAGTTCTACATCTAGCTTCTCGTTCTCTTTCTTGACAACCTCCTTGAAAGGTAAGCTCCGGTAGCTACATGAAAGTGTTTTCTTCAAAACAGCAATATCGGTATGTGACGGGTCCGAGTTCATAAGAACATTTTACACCTTTCTGTTTAATCATCCAATTTGATTCACGTTGGTCCATTTCAATACATTCCACTCTTTCCTTCTTATAGTAGAACTTTTTATAAGAAGACGGAATTACAGAATAAGGAGAACATCAGATGGATCCCCAAGTCTTACAAATTTAGTTAGACAGTCAATGAAGAGTACCATCCTACATAGTCCATCTTACATACTGTGTAGCAAACATATGCTGCATATGGAAGACATCAGAATCAACATGTGGGTGTATCGTGCGTATGTCACAACTTGTAGTAAATCCCTGTATGTCTTACTGTGTCCTTGAAAGATCTAGCAGCCAAAAAAGAACGTTAGTTCATAAAAACTGCCACATAATCTGAAGGAAAAGAAGTCTATCATATTTCACATACATTTTAAAGTTGTAGAACATGTGCAAGTGTTGTGCACCTGGCTGGTTTGAACAGAAATGGATCAAGAATCAGTCGAAATCCATGGCCTTATATTCCGGCAGGAGTAATTTGGTTGCATCTGTGGAAAGCCTAAGTTGTGCTCTGGCTGAGCATTTCCGATAGCATAGTTTAAAGAAGTTCCATCTGTACAGCCAATAAAATGCAACAATATTAAAGAAACATTGGAAAAATCATAAGCAATACAACAGTACAACAATACAGAAATCGCACGAACAATCAATCCAATATTAGAAATGCACGACTAACAATGGTAAGTTTAGCATTAAAAAATACATTTCAATATGTAAGGATAATCTACCACATTCCACATTCTACATTTTCCACATATGAGATTCCATCTCTTGTAGCCTATCAATTTATAGGCAAGCAACCATTTCTTTACTTCATTAATATCAAAATGATAAATTTTACATTACTTTGCCTTATATTACAGTGGGCCAGGATGCCATAGAAACCATCAAACGGTTGCAGCTAAACCACAGTGCGTACAATAGCCACACATGAACTAATCTCATAAGCACACAAAGTACTAAGACACACTCAATGATGAACAAAGCACTGTAAGCATCAGCCATTGACGCCAAAGCATTGCAAAAAACCACAATGTGATAGTTGTGTTTTGATTATTTGCTTTTCTTTCCAATTTTTTTCTATGGTTAGTGTCATGTAAAGGTCAAAGTACGCGAGCATATTATATGTTTTGAGCTTATTATGTGTTTGAAGACATTAAAATCGCAACACCTTCAGTTCAAACTCAAATGACTTAAGAAAAAAAAGAACTTTCATATTCAAATTCAAACATATAAAGGGAGAAATGTTATGAAGGCTTACATGATGGTCATAATGAGATGCCTCTTAAGTGGTTGCATCAAAGATTTGGGATCGCAGTGCACGTGTCTTCATGGCCATCTCTAAACACATTTACATGCAAAAACAGATTCCCACCTTGAGGGTCCCATGCTCGTTAAATCTTGCCACTGCAATTCACAAACCACCACTACAACAATTTTGCACCCTAGGGACGACTTATTCGTCCCTAGGGAGTCACTTTTTCGACCCTAAACCCCTAGGGACGACTAAGTCAACCCAAGGGGGTTGTGCCCAAAAAATCGTCTCTAGATTTCTAGGGTCGACTACCCCTTTGAAACCTAGGGACGACTATGTGGGTCCCACAACCCACTACGTTGAAAATATTGACTACCCTAGGGACGACTCTCTTTTGAAACTTAGGATCAAAAAAGTCGTCCCTAGGTTTTTAATAAAAATAACCTTTTTTAAATTTTTAATAAAAATTCTTTTTTTAATTATTTTTAATAAAATCTTTTTTTTACAAATTAATAAAATCATTTTCAAAAAAAATGGTAAATATGACTTAGTCGTCCCTAGGTTTTTTAAAGTTACCCAGGTATTAAACCTTTCGTCCCTAGGTTTAATACATGGGTAACTTTGACACCTAGGGACGACTTAGATTAATACCTGAGCGAATATTGGCAAGTTTAGGTATGAATAAGTCGTCCCTAGATGTACCTGGGGGTAAAAAATATCTAGGCTTTTTTTGCAGTTTCAAGATTTTTTCCGGAACTTTTTCAGACAAAATTTACAATTCAAAATGACAGAAATCGACAAATACACAATAATAACAAATCAATAAACGTTACAATACCATATTAAGATAAATTATCCGACGTCACGATACAATATTCATCAATTACACTTATGCATCCTAAATCAAATGTTTCAAACGCTACAAGTCTCAAACTTTATTAGACATGCATAATAAGAAATAAGAAATAATACTACCACAACCTGTACTCCTCCTCCCCATCCTCGTTAGATGAAAAGTCACCTTTCTCATCGTCATCCCATCGCCTGATAAGTCTTCACCACTGTTTTGTAGATCCCTATCTCGACCCAACTCGTCAACGGACCGGTAATCGTGCTGATGAGGATTTATGATTACACAAGAACCTCTGGGTAGGGATTGTGAAGTAGAGCCGATCTCATGAGTTGAGTTTGTGGTGGGACGATAACAACGGTTAAAGGTGTTGTTGGTGACGGAAGTAATAGGATAAGTGTCGGTATAGGGAGGTTGGAGTGGTTGGAGATTGTCGGGACAAGATTATCGGTATGGGTCGATGGAAGGAGGTTTCAATGGTTGTGCCCAAGGATAGGGGGTTGAACTAAGTGAGCCCAATCAGGAGCTAGGGAGCATAAAAAAGGGTCGGGGCGGGGGTACTAAAGTAGGAGGGTTAATTGGGTGATCAGTATTTGATGAGTTGCAGTTCTGGAAAAACTCACCCAATTGACTCTGATATTGCGTCATATGCTGGTACGACGTCTGACTATATTGTTTCGCCGCATCTGCCTTTAACGCTGCCAAGTAAGCCCGTTGCTGCGCCTCCTGAATCTCTTTCCTCATCAGCTCCATCTGTTGCTCATGTCGTTCCATCATTTGCTGAATTTCATCACGAGAGGGAAATTCCGGTCGAGCTGGAGCACCGCGCCTGCGATAAGTTACAACAACAATTTTTCATTATATACAACAAGACATAAATATGAACAGTTGATTTACATTTTGTTTTATTGAGGATATATAACTTGCGAGAAGTGTTATTGGCACCACCCGGTAACTTCCTGCCTTGTCCCGACACATTTTGCTTATTTTGACTAGGCATGATTTGAGCCACTATTTCTTTATCAGACATGGGGGGATGATCTTGTCTATGACTTGGTCTTGGAGGGCTTTCATCTTCAGCTGGGAAAGAAAAAAAATGGTTTAAAACAAATAAAATTAGTTACCAAGGCATGTAAAGAGTTATATATTACTTACATATCTTTCCTCGTTTTCTTTACTTTTAAACGTGCCATTACTTTTGTTCAAAAAAAAAACGTGCCATTACTTGAGTGCCCTTTCCTACATGTTTCAACCAGGTCCTCGTATTTCCCTTCCTTGACTTTCTGTAAAATATCAAATAAATTATTAACGAGCTATAATAAATAAATAATATAAACGCTTTTAATAAAATCACAAAAATTATAAAGAATCTTATGTATTCATTCCTTCCTCGGGCGAATGGTTTTTTTTCTTGAGTGGTCGGTACCGTGTATTTGGAACGATTAACAGTACTAATCTCACTTCTTGCCACCCTACTTGGATGTGACCACCACTCAACCAGGTCAGCCCCAGTCAGCTTTGGTTCTACGGTCCCACTCACTCTCCGGCGGTACATGTTCTTCTGCCTGTGTGGGCGTCTCATATTTCGAATAATAATTTTTCTTGATCCTGTTTTTTGTGTTTTCTATACAGAAACCTCAGTTGGAGTTCCAACGCAAGCTTAACCCGAGTCGACACCTCATACACACCACTGCCACACACCACCTGAGTACGATCATTGTACCATCACTGGAGGTCGAAATATGTCTACATAAAAACATATGAATTTAAATAAACAAACAAATTAAACATAACACACATATCTAAATGTCGATAACAATAACAATATAAGTAAAATAAACAATTTTGACCTCAAGTGTAGGATAAATATGAGCTTTATCAGAGTTTGGAATTTCGTCCCATTCGCAGTTCAGGGGAAGTATCCAGACTAATTCCCCCATAAGATGAGACAACAGGGATGCCTAATCGCCAATAGGATGGAAGGTTTGCATATCCTTAAATTCAAAGCCAATTGCCAAAGGTTTTTCGTGATTTGCTCTGTACGCCTTCCTTAATTTTGCTAGGTTGGTCTCAAAACGTTGATTTGAACCTACAAAAGATATGTTATTTACTCCTAAAAATTCAAGTGACATAAATTATAAATATTAGTGTTATAAAAAAATATAACGATTTCTTACGTTGACACTGGGCCGGTACAGGACGTGTGGGTCGTCTGAGTGGACTACCACTAGCATCCCCACCGTGTGATCTAGGAGCTACACACGCCATCTGTAAATAACAAGTTCATAAAAGTATACACATTTTATCAATATACACATTTTAACATATAAAAACATTTTCATTAAAAAACAAAATTACACACAATTTAATTAACAAATTAATACTAATACACAAATTCATATCAATATACACATTTTAACATATAAAAACATTTTCATTAAAATACAAATTTACACATTTAAACAAATAAAAACAACTCATCATCATTTAAGCGTATAAGAATTTAATCATTCAAACTACAACTTAAGCATATAACAATCGTTTACAAATAAAAAATTACACATTAAAGCATATAGCAATTGTTTCATTCACTACAACTTAGTATCAATTGTCATCTTTAGAATCATCGCTAGATAAAACTTCTTGAACATCATTATTAGGGTTCACTTCATCATCATCCGACACTAAATCATCATCACCATCATCAACATCATCATCAACATCATCAATGACGTGTGCAACTACCTCATCTTCAATATTAATAATATCATCATCAACCGGTGGGGCATCCACTTCCGTTGGTTGAGTATTTACACTCAAATCCGTAAGACCCAAATTAGGCAAAGCAACAGACAGTGTAACATCTGATGAACTGCTACCATGTATAACATCTTCACGGACTCTACCACATCTCGATGATAAACCTGTTCGACGACCTTCCAATGAATCGGTCGTCTAGCAAGGTCTTCAAGGTAGAATACTTGTGTTGCTTGTATCGGGAAAATGTATGGGTTATTTTGGTGAAATAACCTATCAGTCAAAATATGATGTATGCCTTGCTCAGTGTAAGAACGTCTGTTGCGTTTGGTGCAATTGGTACGGTTAATTGTGTCAAACCATTTACATCGAAACAACAAAACCTTGCGGTTGCCGATATAAGTGAGCTCCATAATTTCTTCGAGTTGACCATAATACATCTCTCCATCAACCCCGGGTGTTGAAACTCCGCTGCATTGAGTGGTACGAAGTATATCGCGTTCACATACCACAAACTTCACACCGTTCACTACGCAAGAGGGGTATGTACATGAACTAATAGGTCCACATGTCAAAGAGAATAACTCATCACTACAACCCACACTCACTTTTTTTTCACGAGTCTACAAAAAAGAGATACAAAAAGGTTTATTAGATGAGGAATAACTCCAAGGTAATATATCTAATGTATTTACCTTGTTATTAAACAACACAGGAAAACTCGTTTTCACATTATCAGGCGCTTCTCTGCAAAGGTTCATTATATTAGCAAAAGTCATCGAGAAAGAAGAAGTTTCAAAATTATAAAATAAAAAAAAGGAAGAAACATACTCGTTGTAAGCCGAGATGTCTGCTTCGACTTCAGGACTGTTGTTAAGTATAAACCACGTAACTGCCTGCATGTCCTAGTTAGTCATATGAGTTTGTTTGATTCCACCCGTCGGTGTGCATACGGTCTGGAACACCTCAAATTTATCTGGTTGTCCAGGAAAATCGTCTTCATTTCTGCTAAGGCGGTTAAATCTTGTCTCAACATCCTCAAGGTAACGCGAACACAAAGTTAATGCCTCTTCTGCAGCATATCCCTCAGCAATAGAACCTTCAGGCTTTGCTTTATTTTGTACATAATTCTTAAGCTTTTTCATGTATCTTTCAAATCGATACATCCACCTGTCGCGAGTAACGGAGCCTAGAATAGCCTCATCGGGTAGATGTATAACCAAATGAGTCATTATGTCGAAAAAAGAAGGAGGAAAGATTTGCTCTAAATTAACCATCATAATGATCATCTTGTTTTTAACTTCTTTCATGTCCTGCACAGTCAAACTTCGAGCACAAAGCTGCTTAAAGAATAAGCAAATCTCGATTATAGGTTTTGCAACGTATTTGGGCAAGTATTGTTACACTCCATAAGGAAGTAACCGATGCATCATTATATGACAATCATGAGATTTCAGGTTCGTTATATTGTCATCATCAGCGGTCACTTTTTTCTTGAAGTTGGATCCAAAGCCATCAGGTAGTCTGACTCCTTTGATGAATTTACAAAAAAGTTTTCTTTTTTCTGGAGTGAAAGAGAACTTTGGATGAGGCTTATCGAACTTCCCGTTATCTTTTTTAACTAACCACAACTCCTTTCGAACTCCCATTTTTTCTAGTCTAGCCTTGCCTTTGGCGTGTCTTTGGATTTGTCGTTCTGTAACAGGGTATTCAGTAAAGCCTCAAGGAAATTCTTTTTGATGTGCATGACATCGTAACAGTGTTTTAGTAGAAGAAAGGGCCAATACTCAAGATCCCAAAAGATAGAACGCTTACTCCAGTTTAATTCAACATCTCGATTTTTGGGGAGGTTCTCTTTGAGAATTGTTTTATGTTTCCCCCGTTTACGTTTAAAGACTTCACTAATATGCAATTGGATATCAAGTTCTGAAAACTTTCTTGGTTTAAGCTTATTTTTGGGAGAACCGTAGAATTCCTTAGATTTTTTCCTTTCTGGATGATTTGTTCTTAACCATCTTCTGTAACCAACATGAACGATTTTGCTGTTGATACGCATCGATGGAGTGTCCACATTACAAGTAGGGCATGCGTGGTACCTGATGAGACTACTTTTATACATAGTCTCATCGTCCAAAAGGGCTTTAAATGCATTAAATGTCATCAAAAATGCCAAATATATGCTTGTGTTTGTTACTTGTGTATTTTAGGTACGGATATTGAGAAAATGACAAAAGATCACAAGAAACATGCAAAAACGAACACGGGAAACGAAGCCGCACAATAAACCAAGCCCTAATGAAGATTTTCCAAGAAAAACCCTTGAAGATATGAAGATTGTACAAGAAGGGTCCTCCAATATTGAAGAATTGACACTTTAAACCCTTGTATATTCATAATTACAAGATTTGTCCTTAAAGTTTGTCAAATTTACAAAAAGGGCCCTCCACTTTGAAATATTGGCAAGAATGGTCCCTCAACAATCATGACTTTTTAATATTAGTCCTCCAAAAATTCAATCAAACAAGTCAAGACCATCATCTTTGAAGAAATGCCAAAACAACCCTTCAAGAATCAACAATGGCAAGAATTACCCCTGAAAATACTTTGGAAAAGTATTTGTGACCAACGTGGGAAAAATGAAACTTTATTAACAAAGGAAAACGAGTTTGGCCTGTTTAAACTTCATGTGACAAACAAGAAATAAAAGAGGGACTAAACCTGGCCGACAAGAGAACTTACCTTAACCAACCACGCCTTGACACCTGCCCCACTCACCAAAACCCACCAATCACAGCCCTCCCTGCTTCCACCTCACCAACCCACTCACCAGACTTAACTAACTTAATTTATTAAGTTAGATTAAGGTGCCTAACACATGTTTAAATAACAAAATGGATCAAATGGCTGTTCTTGATGTTCATAAGCTAAATTGGGCATTCCTTAATTACTTGTAATTAAGCCATAACCTTTTCCAGATTTATGATTAACGGTGTCCTATTCATAAGCCAATCCTTAAACAAGCCACCTCATCACTCACAAGGTCACATGAAAGGTGCCCTGCACACGGTTTTGGGGGAAATGCCAAATTTTGCCAGGAAATCAACACACCTTGCTTAGCTTTGTTCCTAAGCATCAATCTGGACCCTTGGATGCAATTGTAACCTGCCAACTCATACAAGAAGCCAAAAATCAGTCACATGATTCTAAGATATTCAAAATCAACAAGGGCAAAATGGGGACTTCATTAACTAGGGTTTTAGGTTTTTATGCATTGTAGTAGTTCACTTGTAGCCTATATAAGGCATAGAAGCTGCATCATAGCAGCTTGCTCTTGATTTTTCCTAGTTCACTTTTCTGTAAATCCTTGTTCATTGTTTAATGAAAAGAGTTAGAATTTGTGAAGAAAAGTCAAGTGCCAATCTTTATATCTGCTTGTTATTGTTTAATGTTAACTAATCTTGAATCTCAAAACTTGTTTTCAAACCTTGTGCAAGAAATTGTACAAGAGTTAAAAATCTGATATTTTTCCTAGGCTTGGTTTAAACCTTGGAATTCTGGGGCTATAAGTGATCTATACACCCTGATAAGGAGCTTATCAAGGTGTTGTGAGCTTATAGTTTGGGGATAATCAAGTGTGGGAACAAGGTTGCATTAATCAGATTTATTTTGCCATTTTTCCCTTTTTCTGTTTTATATTATTGCTTCTAACCTTGTTCAATCTTAGCAGCTTGTTTGTGGAAGCTTGTGCTTGTTCTTGCTAGCACATCAGCTCAAACATTCGTGGGTGTGGATGTACATCCATGAGGTTTGAACCTCTTTCTCAAAAATCTGTGAAAGTACTTGAAATTTGTGATTTTTAGTTCTCCTTATGTTCTTGTTGAATTTGTGGCTTGATCTTGCTTGATACTGCATAATACATCTGTTATTGTGTTTGATTGGGCTTGGGTAACATTGAATCACACTTATACTTGTTTAATCTTGATTTAAAAAAGATAAGGGGTGTTTGGGTTAACCTGTTTGAGTGCATAGATTGTTATTGTGTTGTTGAAAGTTGTTTATTTGAGTTGGTATCTCCTATTCACTTAGTTGTGTGCTTAAACTTGCATGTTTTCAGCTTTGTAACCTCAATTTAAAGATTGTGCTATATCTCACTTGATTTGACTGTTTTTGACCTATGATTTTGGAAACACCTAGAGTGTATGCATTTTTAGGGCTAAAAGGTGTTAAATCAATGTTTGTGTAACCTAATTGGAAGATTTGAATGTTTAAATATGGCCTTGTGGTCAATTATATGAGCAAGTGTTCATAACTGCATGTTCTTAGTTCATCAGTAACTTTTTTGTGCTTGAATCTTGATCTAGACCTTGAATTAGTGCATGAAACCTATTTAGATTTGTTCATTTGAATTAATTATAGCTTGTGTATGCATTTGGTGAAGTTTGGCTGGCTGATTTTTGCTAAAAGTGCTTATTGAACCATAACTGCTTATTGTTTATATCTGGTGCTTATCTGGTGATAAATTGAATTAACTGCACTGATTGGCTGATTGGAAGTGTGATATTTTTGTTGTTCTTGACTTCTTGTGATCCACTGATTACAAGGGTGCCTTGTTTGTAACTTGAATCCAACAAAAAGTCATATAAGACAAAAAGTCAAAAAGGTCAAGCAGGGGGAAAAGTTCCCACTGCTCAACCACCAAAACTAGCCCCTACTAGTGTAAATTACCATTCAGCTTATTCATAAGCCAAATTGTCTTATCCAGACTTGCAACAACTTATTTTTTATAATAGATCTTCCTCATTTGACCCATTTATTTGATCTGGAGCTTATTAGACTTTGACTTTGATTTTTTACTAGAAAACTCATTAAGTTGACTTTTAAACAAGTGCTTATCTGCTTATTCTAGCTTATTGCTTGTGCTTATTTGAAAACGTTTTTCTTATTTTGCTTAGTTAAGTCAGTTATAAGCTTTTGAAAGTTGAATCAGCACTTGAGGTGGTCTAGAACTAAAAAACGACTATTTTTTCGTTTTGTGAAGAGAGTCTTGTCTTATTTCAGGCTTATTTCTTGTGCTTTTTCCAATTTTCTTTTTATAGATCTCTTAAGTAACTCAAAAGAAGCTTGTGTGTCAAATTTTAGCTTATGTCATCAGCTTATAGCTTAATGGGCCAAAAAGCCCGTTAAGAATAAGTTGCTTTGAAATAAGCTAGCTTAAACACATTTTCAGCTTTTGGGCCTTCAGAGTTTTGTTCTTAAAATCATATTTTAAGTCAGATAGGAGCTATTGGGCTTATTTGGACAACATTTTTCTTATTGGACCTATTTGAGCCCACTAAGGGACTGTTTGGACCTTTAGCCCATTTCTAGGCCCAATAGGGGTATTTTGTAATTTCAACTTCATTTCTGTATTAATTAGGTTAAAATAAACTAGTTTGCAACTTTTTAGAATTTTTATAAATTTTGGATTTTTATTAATATTTTATTATTATTTTAGCATTAAAAATTAAAATTTAGATTTTTCAAAGTTTTTCATTTTTCTTAGAGAACCTTGTGAATAATAATCTAGTTTCAAGATTCGTCTAACGTCGATTGTATTGTAATGATGTCTTTTATAAATGAGAAATGAAAGAAGTAATCTAACATAAACATGTTCAAATGAAGTACTAAGTTTGTAACGATAATAATAATAATCATTGTCTACGCACTCGTACATCGCACTCATACATTGGCGATCATAGATAAACCATTTATGACACCAAGTACTTGGGGTGTAATCGAGTCTAGTCGAGCTCAAGCTTAGTAGGGCTTGAGCTTGGCTTGATATTAAAATTGTAGGCTTGAGCTTGGCTTGATAGCTTGTCAAATTTTACCAATTTAGGCTTGAGTTTGTCTTGATAAGGTTTGATAAAAGCTTTAGTTTGGCTTGAAAAACTTGAATGTGTTAATTTTTTTATAATAAAACTCATCAATAAACATATGTATAAAATAAAAAAACAAAAATCATTACTTAAAACAAATTTAATTTATTTAAAATTAATAGAATCAATAACAAAAATCATCGTACAATCTTGGTTTCAAAATATGTTTTACACTGCTAAACGATTAAGGTCCCAAAGGCCATTGCATGATGTAATCCGAGCACAATTTAGACACGTTGCGTTTAGTATTAAAAAGAGTACAAAAAATATTTATACACATATTATATTTCACCAAGTACCGAGTAAATACAATAATTAAATTTACAAAAATAAAGAATCATTTAAAATATAAAGAACTAAAATATAAATGTAATTAGAGTTAAAAGTCCTTCTAAAATATATTATTTATTTATAAATTAGCCTTTAATATTAGGTTAATACTCAAATTAACAATTAGTTACTTATATAAATTCATCATAAAAACATATTTTTGATAGAGCTTGAAAAAGCTTGATAAGAACTCGAGTCGAGCTATCAAAAGCTTGAGCTTGAGTTTGATATAGTTTCGTGCTATTTTTTGAGCTTGAGCTTGATAAAAGTTTAGCTTGATTGAGCCAAGCTCAAGCTCAAGCTCGAGTTGCTTGATAAAAGTTTGGCTTACACCCTTATGACCAACTATGCCAATCTCAATTGGTTGCCTCTATTTTGTGTGTTTAAAGTGAGGCCAGATAGGTACTTTTAATGGGTTATTCTTGACTTATGAAGAAATAGTGTCTTGCTATAATTTTAGTTACATTCTATTGTCGCCGGTCCTCTAATTCTATCAATTATTTACAACCGTTGAATATCATGTTTACTTTCGATTATAGCCATTCAAATTCGTCCTTTTGAAACGGATTGTTAGGTAGATAATTGTGACATGTGATAAGATAATAAGCATAAATATCTTGTATATTAGATGCATGTGCTATGTATCTAAGAAACATCCTTATCTTTAATCTTTAAATTCACATGAATGCAGTATCTATTCCATTCACTATATTTCAAACTGGTGACTTAAATCTTGCATAAAGAAAAAATTAATGTGCTCAGTAGCAATCTCATTAAAGAATTCAAGACTTTTGCTTTTTCATAGTACTATGTATCAACATCTTATCTGGCGAATTTTATATTTTTATGAAGATCTAACGTTTTCTTCTATTTGTCTTTAAATAGCAAATTGGTTTGAATGTCGTTGTGGGTATTCATGCGTTGTTGACGAGGTAAGATTGTATTATTTTTATATTTTTTATTTTGAGTCTATTCATATACGTATGAAGAGTAATATAGTCGTTCTTTCTTGGAACAACCCAACCACAAAGGGTGAATTGGATACCCATTCATCGTTTGATGAGATGATTTTTTTACTACTATGCTTTTCTTCATTGTCACTCATTTTATATCTCGTGCACTAAAAGTTAATTATTTGTTTTAGTAGAATCACATCTCTAAGAAAAAGGCATAAAGGAGCTAAAGGTCACGACATGAAAATGAGACATTATTTGACTTGGAAGATGGAATGATATTTCCAATGATATTACAAAGAAGATAGGAAATTGGTAAACAATGGAAATATTATTTACTTTAAATCAAATTTACCTAGATATGAGTCTGGTGGTCGACTATTCTTATTCAGGTAGATGATGTTTTTCGAAGGCAAATACCGAAAAATAAACCATGTTTTCATAATCTATATCACACACTTGAAACAAGGGTATTAATATAGTTTGTAAACTATTTCATTTTTCGACCCGAGTGACGGGCTCTTGTGGCGTCAAGGCGTACTCAAGGAGTGAGTCGTGGTTCCTACGTTAAGAAATTGACCTTGATGTTTGAGTGTGGCGTTGGATATGCATGAAAAAGCGAGCAAAATCTTAAGAAATTTTTAAATATTGTAGAATTGTTGCATTTATTTACTATTATTTTTAATTTAAGCTTCGATTTACTAATGTTTATAACTATATATAAACCTATAAATATACGTAATATTGTTATTTTTACTTTAGTTGTTTTGTTTGACATGGTTTTAACATCATTTTCTTACCGACAAACTTTAACATCACTTGAGACACTTATGTGCGTGAAATTTGTCATAATGCTTACATTTCATCATAAGCACATTCCTATGTTTACATGATCATGATGCATAACACATTTTGTCAATTTAGGTACAAATGTACAATAGGTTTAAAAAAAATTGGTTATCGTTTTTTGTTTAATCATTTAAAAACTACACTTCATATCTACGGGATAACTTTTTAAAACGACAATCGTTGTCTTATATCTCAAAGCTAACTGACTACGATTTGGTTTTAGTTAATTAAATGATCAAAATTGTAAAACTTAACTTAAATATTGATATCTTGCTTTTACTAGGTTCAATTGTTGTTCTCGGTATCTTAACGAATTGATCTTAGCTCTCTATGTGTGACTTAGTTGATCTTTAGTGAAAAAGAATATTTTTGGGTGATTTTAAATTTAAATGCAAAGACTTAAAAGTAAAAATGCTCTTAAAGTAAATCTAAGTCTAATTAAAGTGAAGTGCGAGTATTTTAAAACGTGACTAAAATTAAAGGGCACTAAAGTAAAATGACGTAAACTTCTATCTAAGGCAAACTTAAAGTGCAACTAAAACTAAGGCAAATAATCTAAAAGTGCAATTAAATAAAAAGGCAAGTAAAATAAAGCTTGAAGATAAAAATTAAAGATAAAAGCTAATAAGAATCTGAATACAGCTCATTCGGAATAAACCTTCGTTTGGAACAATCACTCGTCCTAAATGTCACCTTTGGTTGAAATGATTCTTCTTCACTTGGAATATTACCAAAATTCTTGATCCGGAACAAACTTGTCTGAATATGTCACTTATCCAAAACAATCTTTCATTCGGAACTTGCTGATTCGGAATCTTGTAAATCTTGCCTTGATTCGGAAGTTTTGGTCACCCCTTGATTCGGAACTTTCCGGATGCAGCTCCCTTATTCGGAACTTTTGAAGTTCCGAATGAAGGCTCTTGGTTCGGAACTGTTGGAATTGGTTCGGAAGTTACTGACTCGGAAGGTTCCGAATGAAGAATCCTGGTTCGGAAGTTTTGACTTCCGAATGAACAAGTTTGGTTCGGAACTTTTGAAGTTCCGAATGAGGTTCCTTTATTCGGAACTTTTGAAGTTCCGAATGAGTTTCCTTGATTCGGAACTTTTTGAGTTCCGAATGAACAACCTTGGTTCGGAAGTTTCAGACTTCCGAATGAAGCCTCAATCCTTTCCTTGGTCCGGAACTAAATCTGGGAAGATCAGAAACAAGCAAAACTCTTCCGAAGAACAAGGAAGATGAGTACCAGCAGATATAAACAAAAAGTAAGCTAAATCAAACACACGAATTAATAAAAACAGTAACGATCAAACAAATAAGCATCAACAAACAATCAAAAACATGAAATTAAACAACTTTAACCATAATAATCAAAAACACTTTGGATCAAAATAAAAGCATGAATATGAACATAAGCACCACAAATCAAAGAATAAGAAAGGTAGATAAGAGATTGACAAGATAAAGTAAAGATTAACAATAATTAAAAGGAAACTTACTTGAAATTAAATGAATTTAAGGTGCAAGACAAGGTAATTAAATTGACAATTAATGTAAATGACAAGTATTTAAAATGGTGGAAGAGCTAATTGTCACACTTAGCCAACAAGAGTGAAATGATAACTATCCTAATCTATATATAGGGGAGGATTAAGGAAGCTTCCTCCCCTCTTTCCTTTCTTCTTAATTACAAGTTTAAGTCCCTCCTTTTATTAATCTTCATTAATTGCATCATTAGTCCTTTTCTTCTAATCTTCTTTAAACTTGGACTTAAGGGACTTTTGACTTCGGGATTTCTTTTGAACTCGGCTTTAAATTCTTCAATAAAATAGACTTGAATTCTTCGGCTTTTGATAAACTTCCGTCTTTTGACTTTTTCTTCGATAAATATTCAGAATTGGTCGTGGACTTCCGTTCTTTTTGCACTCTTGACTTCTTGACTTCGTCTTTTATCCTTATCTTCAATAAAAGTCCATAAATGCCTGTGAATGTCCGTGTTTTATCCATTTTTCACCTTTTCATCCTAAATCACAACAAAAACACAAACCACGCATAATTCCGACATAAAAGACATAAAATACACGTTTTGGTCCGGTTATTATTGTAGTTAAGTGGTAGAAAAGATGGGTGTTTACACACCTATCAAATCCCCTACACTTGACCATTGCAATGTCCTCATGCAATGCATTAGTTTCAAAGCAAGATTACACTTTTCATCATAATCAATCCACGTTGGCCTTAATTAAAGAGATAGAAAATTAAAAACATACAAGATAAAGAAATCAAAAGCATACTTTGGGTTTTGAAAATGTTATGAATAATCATCATCCTCAAGTTTTCACTTTCTCCAAACCAAGCTTAAAAACGAGATCATTGTTATTATAAGTTAGTAAACTAACACGAACTCATGTGGGCCAATTACTCACTTAGACTCCCTTATTCCTAGGTGTATCTCTTATATTTTATTATTTGTCTTGAATGATCATGAAGATGCATTGTTTGACTTATTTCGATAGTTATTTAGTCTGAAAATAAAGTGCACGATTTAATCAATAGTTAGCTAAAGGACCAAATCTTTTAAAACTGCTTCTCGGGATATCAGAAAGTTCATGTCTTGGCATAACTTGGTTCGCGATTTGAGACCTTTCTCGGGCCGATATTTGGCAGCGACTTCATACTTCAAATCTTGAGAGACGTTCATGAAATAATGGTCTTCTCTTCATAATTGGAATTTCTTCACTTGAAATTTGAGAGATTCATACTTGGACCACGACTTCTTCATTTTTCTCCAATCTTTATTTTGGACTTTGATATACAACGATCCGCCTCCTTTTATGACTTGGATCTATTTATCCTCATGCCTTGTTAGGGTCTTTTCGGATACACTTCTCCATGACTTTTGGGGAGTTTTGCTTTACGTCGTGTGTCTCGATCCTTCATATTGATTTTCGATAAATGATTCTTCACATCACTTGGGATCTTTAGCAACAAAACATAGCCCTCATGCCTTGTTAGGGCCTTTTCGGACTCGCCAATCTTCGCGCCCCGCTTCATAAGTTATGCCTTGGCTATGAACTCTCGTCATTACCGAGCAACTTTTAAACGATCTGGGGCTAGAAGCTAAGTAACTTTTCAAATCGTACAACCTTATTTATTAGCAAATAAATTATTAGCAAGCGATGGGAGAATAGGCTCATAATTAACTCACATAAATTCATGAAAGAATACCGAACTTATAATTGGCTCTATCATCTCTCGTTCTCCACAGTTTAAAATCTTAAGTAATGAGATTCGTGGATACTTAGCCTATTAAATCAAAGTTTTGGGTTTTCGAGTCGCCTATAGGATCTTGCAAATTCTTAGACTCTTTCAAGTTTAGAAATCGCATTTTAAAGTTCCCTTGATAAACGACTCTCTAGGATCAATTATAGGAACTTGCGAAAAGTTCTTGTTCTTAACTCGTGAAAGTTAAGACTTTCGCGTTTTATAGCTCCCTATATAAAAGCCTAGCAAAACTTGACTTAAACACGTTAAGGATACTAGCTAGAGTAAACTCGGATTGAGTCAAAAGATTCACAACGTTTGAAAATTAAAACCACTTATTAAACATTTATTCTAGCAAAGAAAGAAAATAACTATACAAAGATAACAACTAATAGGCCAAAATAGATCAAAAATTTTGAAAAATGTCGAAAAATTAATTTTCCAGTGAAAATGAGGACAAATACAAGGAAAAGACCACTTAACTTCGATAGAAGTCCCCCCTACACTTAAGATAAACATTGTCCTCAATGTTTAAGCATGTGGGAGTAAGCTCCCCTACACTTAGAACATTGTGCACGTTGTTTAAATCTCGCTAAGGAAAAGACAACTAAAGAGATTCCTATTTTAATATTGAGAAAATATAAAATAGTGTATCGAAAAGAGTTTAGGATAGAACCGGGAAGAAGTAGAACACGGAATCACGGGTTGTCAAGAATCATCAAGAGTGGATCATTGAAGCTCAAATCCCTGATTAAGAAGTGAGGAGAGGAAATAGCAATCCAAAGGGTCCCCCCTACACTTATGGTAAAGAAAGCGAAAAGATAGGTGCATGGGTTGCCTCCCAAGAAGCGCTTGATTTTTGTTAACCGAGTCGTGAGCCTGACTCGACCTTGATCATCAACGGAAGTAGCATGAAACAAATCCACCAGGATCAAAGACATAGTTTTCATCCATCAATAAGCAAGAGCTTAAGGCGAACAAGGCAAGCCAAAAGAGAAGTGGCAAGGTTCCCTTAAGCAGTGATGGAGCACAGTAGAAGCAAGGATGGTGCGGTGCAAGCATGTCTTCAATGGGTCCAAAGATATTTCCTTTTATTTCATCAGGTGGATACTGAGATGGCTTAAAGACTTCAATACCGGGATCGAACACCTTTTCCTTTAGGGGAAAATAGCACTCAGGCTCAGCCGAGTGTGAAGAAGATCCGCAAAGAAGCACAACCTCGTCCTCAGAAGTGGGACAAAGAGGTGTCAAATCATAAGTGCAACGGATTTCGGTGTCGACCGGTTTCTTCTCCTTTGACAAAATGCTCTTCAAATCCAAGGTAGGATCAAGACGATAATCTTCAAAGTCCAAAGGAGGAGCATCACTCTCATGAGGGAAATATGTGTTGAGAAATTCAGAGAAATCTTCCTCGAATGAGTAATCGTCCAAAGTAGGATCGAGTGATGGTGGAGGATCTTCATCATGTGAAGAATCGCTCGAGAGAGTATCAGCCTCATCGAAATCATCGAAAGTGGGCAGCTCGGGATACTCAGAAGTACAGTCAAAATCATCCGAATCTGAGCTAGAATCATCATCATCATAAGCATCGAAGACCGGTGGAGAATCAAAATTGAGAGAAGTGTCCAAAGTAGGTAGAGAATCATCCACATCATTTTGAAAAAGTGGATTATCGATGCAAGAGTCGAATAGAGGATTGTCGTAGACGGTAAAGTCATCGAGCACGTTTATCATATTCACTGATTCTCGGCCTCCAAAGGATTTGTTTGTAGGCGTTCCCATTTTGAAATTTTGTGAGGCATTCCCGACTCTTAAGATTAACTCTCCTTCGGCCACATCTACTAAAGCACGTCCGGATCTCAAAAATGGCCGACCAAGTATTAAAGTAATACGAGGGTCCATTTTATAATCAACTACGACAAAATCGACCGGGAAAGTAAATGCGCCAACTTGAATGAATACGTCTTCAGCTATACCAACGGGGTAAGCGAGAGTGCGATTAGCAAGTTCGAGAGTCATCTTTGTTGGAATAAGATCGGGTAATGATAGTGTTTTCCAAACACTCAAAGGCATAAGATTTATACTAGCCCCGAGATCAGCAAGGGCAGTAAATTCTTCAGTTTTGTTGAACACGCAAGGCAACACAAAACGACCGGGATCCCCTAGTTTTTCCGGAAGTTCTTTAAGAATAACTGCAGAGCAGTTTTCATTTAAGCGTGTGTTGGTGAGTTCAATCAGCTTCTCCTTTTTGTTAAGCAAGTCCTTAAATGCTTTGGCAAATTTGGGCATGTGGACAAGTGCTTCAAGAAAACTAATGCTGAATCCCATTTGAGAAATCATACTGATATATTTTGTTATTTGAGAGTCATTCTTGGTTAGCTCGTTGGTCTTTCCTATGCGAGAAGGGTATGGGATTCTAGGTTGATAAGGGTTAGGGGAAGGTGTAGTTGGTGAAGGTTGTGATGTTGAAGGGTCCTTCCGAGATACATCGTCATGACGAGGCGGAGACGGTAATGGTGCACTACTACTAGGTGTAGGTGGAGTAGGGATACATAGTGGTGGAGGAGGTGTGGATGATGGTGGTGGAATAGGTGGATCGATAATGGTAAGTCCACTACGCGTAGTTATAGCACTCACATTAGCTCGCGGATTGGGGACGGTGTTTGAAGGTAGAGAACCCGAGGAAGAAGAAGGTTGAGCTTCGGGCAAGAAACTAGCCAATAGATTCTTTAATTCAGTTGTTTGAGTGATGAAGGAGGATTGAAGGTTTTCACGAACCTCATTTCTGATGTCATTACCTTGCTTTAAGATATCGCCTTTCAGATTGATAATTTGGCTCTGTAGATTCTTGATTTGCTCACCTTGAGTTCTCATGATTGTGTCAACATCGGGGTTAATGGGTGGGTGTTGTTGGGAGGGTGGTTGATAAGGGTTAGAAGCACGAGTTGGGATTTGGTTGCTTCTATTGTAGTTGTTGGCGGGGTTTTGGTTTTGAGGAGAAAAACCGGGTGAAAGGTAATTGTTTGAACGGTAGCTCAGCAGATTTCTATCCCCTTGTTGTCTAGCTTGGTAATTTTCCGGTGAATAATTACCGTAAGCTGCATACACATTTTCCGGATTTCCTTGTGTCGAAGGACAATCGGTGTATGAGTGAGGACCGCCACATGTTTCACAAGGATTAGCAACCGCTTTAACTTGATGTTGTTGTTGGTTTGAAGCGAGAAGCGTAATACTTTTGCTCATTTCAGCCATCATGCGGGTGAGTTCGGTCATCTCAGGGTTTGCTGAGGTAGAGGAAACATTGACTCTCGTGTTGTTTCTAGAAGAAGCAGAAGAATCCCAGTTCTTATGATGAGTAGTCATGTTCTCTATTAACTCTCTACACTCCTCGGGTCTCCTTTTCATGAATGTGCCACCGGCGGCTGCATTAATCGTATCACGATCTCGAAAAGTCAATCCGTTGTAGAAAGTATCGATCAAAGTGACCGGAAGCATGTTGTGGTTTGGACATCGGTCGATCAAGACATTATATCTCTCCCATGCATCAAAAAGAGATTCATCGGGATCTTGCATGAAACCGCTGATCTGATTGCGAAGGCTTGTGACCATGGATGGTGGAAAGTAGCGCGAAAGAAAGCGTTGAGTCATATCATCCCAAGTGTGAATAGAATTCTTCGGGAGACGATCAAACCATTTCTCGGCATGATGCGATAAAGTATGTGGGAAGAGTTGTAGGCGGAGTACATCCATTGTGGCCCCAGGCAACTTCATGCTTTGGGTGATTGTAATGAACTTGTCGAGGTGTTTGTTGGCATCATCATCAGGCAATCCTCTAAATGGGTTTGTTTGTACTTGCTGAATCATGTGGTGCTTCAACGAAAACTCAGGAGCGTTGATTTGCATTGGCGCAATCGGTCCTCCTCGTCCAAACATGGTTGGTTGACAAAGTTCCTCCATGGTCCGAAGATCGGGTTGTGGAAGAGCATTGTTGTTATTATTATTATTGTTGAGGTGCGGTAGTTGATTATTGTTGTTAACACCTGCCATATCTAAATCTTCTTGAGGCTCGGGCTCTTGGTAGTTAGAAGATCTAGTACGCATACACCTGAAAATGCAAAAGAAAAAGAAACCAAACGCAAAGACAATATATATACACAATAAAAATCTTTTTGGATTTTTGAAATTTTTAATTTTTTGTGCTTTTGGTTTTGAATTTTTAAGGCAAGAAAAATAACGTTCACAAGTAAACGGATCCCAAAAATGCAACGTGTCTAACACAGAAAACTGTTGATCTTAACGAAAAGAGCCGGCAGCGGCGCCATTTGATATCTTGCTTTTACTAGGTTCAATTGTTGTTCTCGGTATCTTAACGAATTGATCTTAGCTCTCTATGTGTGACTTAGTTGATCTTTAGTGAAAAAGAATATTTTTGGGTGATTTTAAATTTAAATGCAAAGACTTAAAAGTAAAAATGCTCTTAAAGTAAATCTAAGTCTAATTAAAGTGAAGTGCGAGTATTTTAAAACGTGACTAAAATTAAAGGGCACTAAAGTAAAATGACGTAAACTTCTATCTAAGGCAAACTTAAAGTGCAACTAAAACTAAGGCAAATAATCTAAAAGTGCAATTAAATAAAAAGGCAAGTAAAATAAAGCTTGAAGATAAAAATTAAAGATAAAAGCTAATAAGAATCTGAATACAGCTCATTCGGAATAAACCTTCGTTTGGAACAATCACTCGTCCTAAATGTCACCTTTGGTTGAAATGATTCTTCTTCACTTAGAATATTACCAAAATTCTTGATCCGGAACAAACTTGTCTGAATATGTCACTTATCCAAAACAATCTTTCATTCGGAACTTGCTGATTCGGAATCTTGTAAATCTTGCCTTGATTCGGAAGTTTTGGTCACCCCTTGATTCGGAACTTTCCGGATGAAGCTCCCTTATTCGGAACTTTTGAAGTTCCGAATGAAGGCTCTTGGTTCGGAACTGTTGGAATTGGTTCGGAAGTTACTGACTCGGAAGGTTCCGAATGAAGAATCCTGGTTCGGAAGTTTTGACTTCCGAATGAACAAGTTTGGTTCGGAACTTTTGAAGTTCCGAATGAGGTTCCTTTATTCGGAACTTTTGAAGTTCCGAATGAGTTTCCTTGATTCGGAACTTTTTGAGTTCCGAATGAACAACCTTGGTTCGGAAGTTTCAGACTTCCGAATGAAGCCTCAATCCTTTCCTTGGTCCGGAACTAAATCTGGGAAGATCAGAAACAAGCAAAACTCTTCCGAAGAACAAGGAAGATGAGTACCAGCAGATATAAACAAAAAGTAAGCTAAATCAAACACACGAATTAATAAAAACAGTAACGATCAAACAAATAAGCATCAACAAACAATCAAAAACATGAAATTAAACAACTTTAACCATAATAATCAAAAACACTTTGGATCAAAATAAAAGCATGAATATGAACATAAGCACCACAAATCAAAGAATAAGAAAGGTAGATAAGAGATTGACAAGATAAAGTAAAGATTAACAATAATTAAAAGGAAACTTACTTGAAATTAAATGAATTTAAGGTGCAAGACAAGGTAATTAAATTGACAATTAATGTAAATGACAAGTATTTAAAATGGTGGAAGAGCTAATTGTCACACTTAGCCAACAAGAGTGAAATGATAACTATCCTAATCTATATATAGGGGAGGATTAAGGAAGCTTCCTCCCCTCTTTCCTTTCTTCTTAATTACAAGTTTAAGTCCCTCCTTTTATTAATCTTCATTAATTGCATCATTAGTCCTTTTCTTCTAATCTTCTTTAAACTTGGACTTAAGGGACTTTTGACTTCGGGATTTCTTTTGAACTCGTCTTTAAATTCTTCAATAAAATAGACCTGAATTCTTCGGCTTTTGATAAACTTCCGTCTTTTGACTTTTTCTTCGATAAATCTTCAGAATTGGTCGTGGACTTCCGTTCTTTTTGCACTCTTGACTTCTTGACTTCGTATTTTATCCTTATCTTCAATAAAAGTCCATAAATGCCTGTGAATGTCCGTGTTTTATCCATTTTTCACCTTTTCATCCTAAATCACAACAAAAACACAAACCACGCATAATTCCGACATAAAAGACATAAAATACACGTTTTGGTCCGGTTATTATTGTAGTTAAGTGGTAGAAAAGATGGGTGTTTACACACCTATCAAATATATATATATATATATATATATATATATATATATATATATATATATATATATATATATATATATATATATATATATATATATATATATATATATATATATAGTGGAGTGCTATTTGTAGAACCTTGTTTTTGGTACAGAACCTACAGAACCATCTTTTTTACACTTTTAGTTGCATGGTGTACATCACATTAATGCAAGATGGCAACTTTGTAATTATCTAGTATTCATTTTAGAAAGAAAAAAAAGAAAAAGGGTAAATAAGGAATTTAACAAATTTCTTATACACTCTTTTCCTCCAAACTACTGTCTCTTATTTCTTTTTCAAATCTATCCAAAACTACACATATACACCTTCTTCCTCTCAAATCTCAAAAACATAACCACCACAATAAAAAATACTATGGTAACCATCCGGCCGCCGGTGTCAATAAAACATTCATCTCCCAACACTCTTATAGATCCTACGTCAATTGCCCACTATTTTCTCCTTTTCGAAATCAGTTTATAGATCCCAGTCAATTACCCATCGTCGCCTCTCTTTTCCATTTAAATCCATTTATTCGACCTTTCGTCATCCTTCAGATCTAGCAAGCAAAACGGGTACGAGAGAACTCGATGTTCCTAAAAAAGAATGACGCCTTCATATGTTAGATCTCAAAGTCGCCGGAAAGATTAGCCAACACCGTAATTATTCATCTTTATATTTTTTTCTTGGAATGAGGATCTGTATTGTTAAGCAAGAAGGAATAATCAAAAGGTAATATTGATTTTTTTATTTCTAATAAGCTTCGTGATTTGTTATGCCACTAAAAATTAGATTTTCATTTCGTTTTATATTAAATGAAAAAGACAGAAAATATAAGATTTAAATTTCGTTTTGTATGTGATAATTTTGATGTGTGAGTTTTTAATAATGAAGGCATGGGCAAAAGAAATACTATACTACTCTACATAAAAAAAGTAGGCTTAGGTTTTGACTCGTCAGATTTATCCAATCAAGAGGAGATAAGCTGGGGACTTTACAACTACTATGCCTATTCATTAAATTGCTTTTTGCTATTTAACCCACAAGTAATGTGTTGATGTAAAAAATCTATGGATTTATGTTTCAAGTTGGGCGTACTTCTGTTTAAAAAAACATGTTGGGCATACTTATTAATTACTGTATTTGTCTTGCTCTCAACTTATAAAATCATATGCGTACAAGAAATACGGTTAGTGTTTTCTTTGGACTTTAAACCGGTTTGACCCGGTGGTTCAGACGGTTAAACCGTTAACCCGGTAAACCGTTAACGTGACCGAGTCAACTAAAAACCCGGGTTTTAAAACATTAGTGTAAGGTTTGCTAATTATTAATGGTGATAGACTAATAGTAGTAGCAAACTAAAAGGGGTATACACCAACTAATAAATAAATGAACAATGTATTATTCTGAAGAAAACTTTCATGAATAATGAACAATGTAGTAGTAACAATGTATTATTCTGTTACTCCAACTAATAATTAACTGTTTGATTTTTGTTTTTAAATGAAACAGGGTTCGTGTTTCGGTCCTCTAATGAAGCTTACGTAGAGCGCAGACATACATGTTTTTAGACCGTGAACATGCATGTTTTTGGACCGCGGACATACATGTTTTTGGACCGCGAACATTCATGTTTTTGCAAAGCAACTTCACACAACAAGAAAGCGTAGCAAACATAAATGTTTTCATCTGAAACATGCACGTTTCTAGAAGGCGTACATATATGTTTTTGAAAAACATACATGTTTTTGGAAAACATACATGTTTTTGGAAGGCTTACATAAGTATTTTTAGAAGACATACATATGTATTTTGGGAGGTGTGCGCATATGTCCAAATGATGCCGACAAGAAAAAGAAAAATACATACATATTTTTAAATGACGTGTAGATTTTTGTTTAACAAGATATTTGTACATGTATTGTTCTTAATTGACATCAAAGTTTGTATATGATATTTATGTTTTTCTTTGTTAGTCTAGAGATCTCATTTTGTATGCTTATGTTTTTTTGATAGATTTTCAAGATAATGTACAATAAAAACATATATGCAATTACCATTAAAAAACATGTTTAATGACCAAACAATAAAATAAATACAAATGTAAATATAAAATATGTAAAAAACACACATGTATTTTTCAAAAACATGTATGTTTGAGAAAAATAAAAAGTAAAAAGTAAATTTTTTTAAAATTCCGAAAATTAAGAGCCATAAAAAAGTATTTAATAAAAAAAATCAAAAAAATGTAAAAAAGTATTTTACTAATATGCCCTTTTCATTTAAATAAAAATATTTAATAATACTAATTTCTGATTGGTTTAAAGTGGTTCTGTACCAAAAAAGAGGTTCTGCAAATAGCGCGCCCCATATATATATATATATATATATATATATATATATATATATATATATATATATATATATATATATATATATATATATATATATATATATATATATATATATATATATATATATATATATATATATATATATATATATATATATATATATATATATATATATATATATATATATCTATATATATATATATATATATATATATATATATATATATATATATATATATATATATATATATATATATATATATTCGAGGATATAAGAATGATTATGGATTTTTAGACGTGTGTTAATTAAAGTCTTTTCTTTATATAACATACCAAAAATGAATTTAGAATTTTTTATTCTAGTAAATCGTTATACCCGGGAAACAATATTGTACTAGTTTTTATTGTTGCCGTAAATTGTACCTGTCACTGGTTGAAATTACCAAAAAAACTAATTGCTCAAAAAGTAAATTGCGCAATTTTTCAAGATTACTTAGAAGACAAAACCGTATATATATCCAACACATACTAACGAATGTTGACAAGTGGGAAGTTCTGTTTCTTGCGTAATTTTTGAAAATTGCTTAAAAGACAAAACCGTATATATATCCGACACATACTAATGAATGTTGACAAGTGACGAGTTCTGTTTCTGTTGTCCTTGTTGCCCAAAAACCTGGACTTTTTTGATAATTTTCCTAATTATATATATATGGTAAACTTTCTTTAGTTTCCACAATAAAGTCCATAATAAAAATACTAAAAGTCGTGACTATACTTTCTTTAATTAGCACCGTCTTCATTCAACTACGTTTTGTTGGTCAAATTCACCGTTCTAATCCTCTATAAATACTCACATGTTACTAATTTTTCGTAGATTGTTTAAAAGTTGATATTGCGAATAAACAACAATGGGTGTTCATCATGGCCATGGTAGCCAGGATTCACAAGTCGCTTATGCTGAGACCAGGAAAAATATATACACGTACCATCCGAGTTTACCATTTAAGAAAAGGTTCATATATAGACTAGACTCGCTTATGATGACAAAAAAATTTGCCACATCGAAAGATAGGCAGGAGTTTTATAATCAAAAGATTCAAGAATTCTTTCACGACGGGTCTTTCCCTAGTGATTTGTTACCCCGTGTTCGTGCAGACGCTCCTGTAACAAATTCTTCGTTCAGTAATCCGCCAAGAGTTCCGGATAAGAAACACCTCTAGAGATTGGCACCAAAGCCATTGCTAGATCCACCACCAAGGGACAAACATCCACGTAGCCCAACGATGGAGGAGGAGGCTAGTTATTTTAGGAAGTTGCCTACATTTTTGAAGAAGAAAATGAAAAGTTTGCTCGTCGTGATATCTCAACCGCGCGACCAAAATATCTACAAAAGAAGAAGAGGAAGTTAACAAGCGAGTCTGGAGTGGTGGTGCATAACGGGTTAACCGGCACCTGTGATTCAACCTTACTATTGTGGACAGACTCAAACCCTTCGCGACTAAAAGATTCAAAAAACAAGAAGAGGAAGTTAAGAAATGTGTCTGGAGTGCTGTGAATAACGGGTCAATCGACACCTATGATTTAACGTTACGATTGTGGACAGGCTCAAACCCTTTATAGAAGTCGACATAGAAATAATCATATTCTGTTATATGTACTTTCGCTTGATCTACATGTGCTTGTACATTTAGATCTCGATTATTGATTTGTTGTAACTGAGTTGGGAGCTTGGGGTTAATATGCATGTATTTGTCTCGAAAAAGAGATTATGGGAAAAACTGGTATTTACAGATTTAGCTATATATATAAATTTACAGTCTGCTTAAACTTGTGTTTAATTTGTTATATTTCAACTAGTTTTAGCAATGAGTTCTTATTTTATATGTTTGTTTCTACTCACGAGGGACTAATTAATTTAGACGCTCATTTTATTGATTAAAAACCAAGATTTAAGATTATAGGGTTGTTTGTTTTAGCTTACTTAATGTAAGTTTATTTTGGCTTATGTAAAATAAGCTTCAATTTTATGACTTACTGGAAATTTATGATCTCATAATAAACTTATATAAGCTCAAAAGTCTCCAAATAAGCTCATAAAATTGGTATTTATGAAATATAAGTCAAAATATGCCTTATTTTCGGCTTATATAATACAAGTTTCAATTTTATGGCTTATTTCGAGACTTAGAGGTTTATATTGTAAGAAGGAAAATGTGTCTTGTTTATTACTGATCATGGAATCCCAATATATAGTGTACAATGAGAGAATGAGATAAGGATTGAGAACATGCTCATCCATAAGCTAAATATTAGGAAAGATAACCAATAACAACTAATCACAACTATATTAGGTAAACATACACCTAATCAATGTGATATGAACCAATCACAGCTAATACTCCCCCGCAGTTTCAATGGATCGACGGACAAACTGAATCATATGATGAAAGCCTCTTCTTTAATCAATTTCTTTGTTTGTTGAGACATAAAAGTAATTGTGTTTAACGGCATAGTTGCTACTGCTTGCGGCTTCCTCCTTTTCTTGGCGTTTTTTTACGCCATGGCTTGCTTTACCTTTAGGTAGGAGTCACATTTTTTTGTCCAACTAATTTCGAAAAATGACAATGATTTTCGGCAGTAAAACAAGAATAATGATGATGAGACAATGATGTTGGGGTTTATTTGGAATAAAAGGCTACTTATGAATAATAATAAAGCGGAAGAAAAATAAGCGGGATCCTTCCGAATCATTGGCAAGAAACAGATGACCGGATGATAACTCTTTTGTGGTGGGTTATGTACCTAGAGCTCTAAATAACTCTCTGATACCATGTAAGAAGGAAAATGTGTCTTGTTTATTACTGACTATGGAATCCCAATATATAGTGTACAATGAGAGAATGATATAAGGATTGAGCACATCTACAGCTCATCCATTAGCAACATATTAGGAAAGATAACCAATAACAACTAATCACAATTATATTAGGTAAACATACACCTAGTCAATGTGATATGAATCAATCACAGCTAATATATATATAAGTTTATTTGATATGATAAACTTATGTAAGCACATATGTCTCCAAATAAGCCACGAACTGAGGCTTACGCTATATAAACCAAAACAAGCTTACATTATATAAGCCGAAACAAACAACCTTTAAAAATATGAACACACAAAATTATACATTTACGAAAAATCTAAAGATTTGTTTGTTTTCTTTAAAAACTTTTGACCAAGCTATTACGTTTTTAGTGGGTTTACTTTAGTTCGATTCAATTTTTTACAATTCAACCTTAATCTGAATACAAAATTGAAATTGATGGGTAAAAAGCGTAATATTTGTTCGCCTCATAAATCGTCATTAAGTACCCGTTGTTGCATTCCACGGGTACCATGTTAGTATAAATATAACTAGTTTAAAAACCCATCTAACATAGGGTTTAGCTAAATGAGTAGTTTTTGTAATAAATAATAAATAGACATTGATATTAAAAGAAAGTAAACGGGTTCCGTTAATAAATGAAAATAATTAATAAAAATACATGAATTATTCGGTAAACATTTAATTTCGTAACATTAAAAATAATAGAGTTTCATGTATTTTGGTATTCAACCTTGCAATATGTGAGAGCGATTAAAGTCAATAGTCAATGTTCATTTTGTGAACACCTATAGTTGAACGAAAAAGTAATTATAAGAAAATTGTGAACAATAATCTCGATGTATCTAAATTATAAGAAAATTACAAAATATTAAAAAAAAGCATTATATGCGCACAATTAGAACCTTATAAACAATAATTTAGTTTAAAGATTCTTCTAACGCCGATTGTATTTTAGTAATGTTTTTTGTAAGTGAGAAATGAAAAAATGTATAATATGAGCTTATTTAGCTACGGCTTTTTAAATAAGCCCAAAACCAATAAGCCCTTAAGTAATTAAACTGGTAAAGTGTTACCAGTAAAAGTCCCAAGGGCAATTGGTTATCACTTGGTGCTGTTGAGCGAGAGGTCACGGGTTCGAGGTTGCAGAATCCCAAAAAAAAATTTAAACACTTTTTTTTTAAATTTCTTTTACCACTTGTGTTTAACAGTATTCCCAATTACCTGAAATGCAACACAATCGAATTACACTCAAGTACAGCTCTAATCTTGTGTTCAAACACCCAAATCTCACTTTATCTAACTTCTTGTTCTTTGGTCTTGCTCACAGCTACACACACAATTCCAAAAACAAACTCAAACGAGAATTACACTTAACTTAAGCTCAAATTTGAATGTTTAATCCACCAAATTCTCTGCTTACTTTTTCTATTTATGTCTCTTCGTGATTCTTGCTTAAAGTTACCCAACCAACTCAGAAAATACAAATTTAACACTATGAAACTAACTGACTACTCAATTGTGATTAATCGAGCTTGATTTAAACAAGCACCCTTTAACTTTCTTTCGATTATATTTCCTGAGGGCCACTGTATTATGGAACAAGGGGGGGGGGGGGGCACCCTCACTTGCGTTCTGCAAGTGAGGAGTCAAAACAGTCACAAACACAACAAAATATACACACGGAACAAGAGAACACGAATCAGAGTGCACAAGAAACCAAATCAGACAATTACCCCTATATCCTAAGCAGGTTTAGGCAGCAGGCACACAAATCTGTCTTAATACACAGGAGTAATACTTACTTAGTTTCTATTACAGGTGGTATGATATATACTGGTTACGCAGGTTAACCAAACACTCCCACACCAAGTAAAAACTCCACTAATCACGATACAGAAACCAAAAGCAGCCGAGCCCAAATCACGCAGCAGTTGCACAAATCTAACTGATAGTGGGTACGCTAAATCAGCAGGCACACAAATCTAAGCCCTCATTATCAGAAATTATTGAGCATCTACCATTAAACTTATATTACTAGCATGAGCACGAATAACGACTGTTTATCAAATATCAATGAAAATCATACGATCACCACTAAGAATCCATTTTATCTAAAAGGCACTAAACAAGCAGAAAAAGAAATCTAAATAGGCAACCCTATTTTCTGAAGAAAACGAGAGTGTATGACAGTTTAAGAACTACACCAATTTCTACTACTTTAATGCTACGATTATTGTTAGGTGATTTTAGTTCAAACTAGCAGTATCAACTAACAAAAACAACAATGTCATAACCATTAATTTTAGACAGAAAACTGAAAACTTTGAAAACCAAGTGACCCAGATTAAGCAGTGAATCAAATAGCATAAAAATCAAGCAAACAAACACGAAACATCATCAAGCAAGCTTAAGCAGTTAAAACCTAAATCACACTTAAAGTAGAAAGGAGAGAGCTCGAACCTACCCCCAACAACATCCTATGGGGGTCAGCTATGCTCCCCTCAACTCGACCAACTACTAGGTTCGAGGCAGGGGTGTCTTGGACAGGAAGAATGGCGAGGATGTTCGTTGGGGTTCAAAAGCTGAACCGAACACCACGGGTACACAAGATATCACTGCTAAGATAAAAAGAGGTTCAAACTTAAAAGCTTGTGACCAAAAGCTTGATGAAGAGCTTTTGGTTCGAAGATTTTAAGTAGTGAGTTCACAAGTTAAACTGAATAATATTAAAAACCAGACAAGTAACAAACCAAGTCTTATGCAAGACTCAAGGTCCTACACTCTATGCAATATTCTATCACGGTTTCACTACCCCTTGATCAACAAGATCAGTTGGTTATGATCAACTATGAAGCCTATTACTTAGCCTATTAGAACTCTAGGTACTTAGCAAAAGGACTTAGGAATATTTGAAACCAAAATCAGTAGCTTAAATAGAAAAAGGAAAGATTTTACTGGAACACAAACTCCCAACAGATTATAACAAACTGAAAGTAAAATGGAACTTGTTTTCTTCACAAACACTAAACCATATTTTTTCATTCATTGAAAATAAATAGGATTTACAAGGGAGTGAACCAGGAAAACAAGAACAGAAAAAACAGCTAATGCCTACCACCCTTTTTATAGGGGTTACAAGATGGTTCTAGAAAATAAAATACATCTAACCCTAATTTAATGAATTTCCAATCATACCCTCTTGTTTGAACTCGAATCTTTGTCTTGTGACTTCTGCCAGGTATCATGTGGGATGCCAGCAAGGTTGAATGCATCCTAGACGTTGGTTTTCATTTGGGGAACACGAAATCCTCATGAAGTGTTGATTATCTGCTGTCTCTTTGTCTTCTTGCCAATGGGGGGGGGGGGGGAGGGGGGGTTTGGGGACCAGGGAGTGACTCGGATTGAGTTTTGAGTGTGAAAAGGTGTTGAGTGGTTTATGAATCAAGTACCTGGACGGTTCTAAGGCTTAATTCAAATTAATTTAGTTGATTTTAGGATTAGGGTTAGTGTGTTCTTGGTGAAAATAAAAGAGGGGTTTAGATCTTCTTTTCCCAAACAGTGAAGGATTAGCGTCTGTTTAAATTAAATAACATTTCTCAAAAAGTTATTAATAAAACAGAAAAGGGTTTGGGTGCTGAGTGGGTATGGGTCGATTTTTGGGTAAAGGGGTCGGGTTTGATGAGGTGTAGGGTGGTGATTGGTGCTGAGTAACATGGGTGGGTAATTAATGGTTGTTTGTTTATTTTGGTTAAGTATGTTTTAGATGTTGGCACATTTAGTCCCTCCATCTAACAGCCTTTCTTCAATAGTTTTGCAAATAAGGTCCTTTGTCATTTCATAGTTAATCCTTTTGCCATTGCATGGTTAGTCCTATATAACATTGGAGGACTTAAATTGTCCTTTTTCAAACTTCAAGGGCTAGACTTGCAATGTTATCACAATTTAGGGACCCCACAGTATTTTTTTTGAGATTCTTAGGGGTATAAAGTGACAATTTTCATTTGTTGAGGGACCATACTTGTACAATTCTCAAACTTGAGGGTCTTCTTGGAAAATTCAACAATCGGGTCCGGTTCATTGTGCGGCTTCTTTTCCCGTGTTCATTTTTTCATGATTCTTGTGATCTTTATCATTTTCTTAATATCCGTACCTAAAATACACAAGCAACAAACACAAGCATATATTTGGGTATTTTCATGATAATTTATGCATTTTAAGCCCTTTTTGGATGATGAGACTATGTATAAAATCAGTCTCATCATTTTCGTTTCGGTAAAGGAGATTGAATAAAGGAATTATTCATATAGTGGAAAATCAATATGAAGGGAATGTTGCTGCTATTACAGCTTATATTTTGGAAATGCTGATAAGATTTGAGATTTAGATGCAGTAATTTGTGTATTCTTATCTGGTAATCATTGAGTTAGAATTTTATTAAATTCTGAAGGTGTTATTGAGGATATATTGAGATCTGAAGATGTTAGATTTTAGCTGACCCGAGGACGAGAAGTCAACGAGAATTTGCGATTGGTTGAAATGAGAAATTCACCGACGGAAGAAAAATTATATATATATTAAGGTAATATTTTCTGAGCTTATGGAATTAAGAAGTATAGCGCAATTAACTGAATAGAGTTGTGAGAAAGTTAACCAGGATAAGGATGAATATCATAGGTATGATAAATAAATGTGGAAAGAAGTAAATTGGAATGTTGTTGAGAATTGAGTACTGATTTCAGGAAGTAATCAGTGGAATTTCTATTTGACGATTTTATTGGTCAAAGATGAGAAGGTATGTAGGAGGAAATTATAATAAGTCGAATTTTCTATGCGCTTTATTAGTAGTAGTCGAAAAGAATGAGAATATGAGTTAGTACTTGAGGGTATTATGTGATTGTTCTACGGAATTGTAGAGTTCACTGTCGTCTTAGGAAAAAGGAAGCATTGTGTTAGCTTAGTGATAGGAGTTATGCAATCTGATTGTATATTTTGTTAAATGGCATTATCAGGAAATTGAGGATGGTGATATGATTGATTGTAGGATTGGCAGATGAGACAATAAGGATAATCTGATTTGACTGGAAGGGTAAGTCATCAGAGAAGTAATAATGTAAGGAAGTAAAGAAGCTAGATGTTTTGTGAATAAAATGATTGCTGTGAGCTTGAACAAACTGAGCACCAGAAATCGGTATCCCTTGCTGATTGTGACTGTTTAGTGTGATGAATAGATGATTGAAGGAAAGAAAAGTATTCCCTAACAATTGGAAAATTGTTATTAAAAAGAGGAATGGTGTGTAAAATTCTTTGGATAAGAATTTTAGCTGGAGTAATATAGATGTTTTAGAATATGCGATCTATAGCTGAAGTGATCATGAAAATCTGACTAGATTGAAACGATTGAGGCTTTGTCGATACCGACGAAACCGACTGAAGCTTGTCAATTCCTTTGTGTAAGCTGAGTATTATCGGAGGTTATCAGGAGGTTTTCACTGATTGTTGAACCAATGATAAAGCTGACAAAGAAGAACTAAATGTGTGAAATCCATTCATATATCTATGTTATGGTTTTGAGAGATGATTTTTGTAATTGAGGAAGTTGTTTATGAACGCTGAGGATAGATTGAAGTTATGTGCCTGTATAGTTAGTATTGGAGAAATCTGAAGGAATTATAGAGCTGCGATGATGATATTTGGATAATATCAAGTGGAAAGGAAATGTAATAGTAGTGTGTTGACTTGAACAAAGAAGTATAACGGGGTTTATATGGTCATTATATTTGACATTGTGGTATTTGTTTTGGGATGGTAAAGTATTACTTGTATGGAATCAAGTATGAAGAAAATAAGAATAAGAATGACTTGTTTATAAATGCCATTCGGGGATTTTAAAAGGAAGGAGTTAAGGATTACCTAATGATGACTGGGAAATAATAATCAGTAAATTATAGATGGGATATGTTATAGTTCTGTATTACGAAGTGTGTTTCAGATTATGAAGGATTGATACTTTCACTATCAACTAGTGAGTATTTAGTAAGGAGCAGAAGGAGAAAGGGTTTATAAGATAAAGTAATTGAGAATTGACTCTTGAGTCTTGAGTTTTTGGAATATTGGTAACAACAAGCAGAATGGATAGGATGGAAAGAAAGTTAGAATTGAGTTGATAAACTAATAAAAAAGGAATATCAAAGAAAGAAAGTCAACAGATTGTCGGAATGTTTGAAATAGAATGGTAATAGAAATGAGAGAGTTGAGATGTATGTTTTTGTGGGACAAAAACGGTTATTGTAATTATCTAATTTTTCTTCTATTAGATCAGAGAGTGTGTTAAGAATGCAAGGACCAGTGGTGAATGAATTGTTCAGATCAAAAAGAGAATTTAATTATTCTTAGAGTGCTGAGAGTGTCGCATGTAGTATTGAAGGGATTTTACAGGTTGAAGTATTGATACAGTATGGTTGGAGTAAACTGTATTAGAAATCAGACTATAAGTTATAGAACTTGGGGTAAAAAAATAAAATGCATTACGATATCAGGAAGTGATTTGACCATTATACATTTCAGATTTGAATATATGAGACTAATGGAGTTAGTTAAACATTATATGATATGAGGAAGATGTAATAATGTACTATGGAAGGTACAGTAATTCAGTGATCTAGCAAGCACTACACTCGGGACATAAAGATTGTTAGAATGAATGAAAGTGGAAAATGAGTATGGAAAGTATATAAGTGACTGGTTAGAATTATAGATAATCTCATTGTAATTAGTTCGAGTGTAACCTCAGGACATAGGGGCGGAGTAATTTTTGAATACTGGAAATCGCTGTAATAAAGTATGAGTATTGATTAAGGATGAACATATTATATGTAACCCAGAGATTGAGATTGACTTTTGGATATTAGAGATTTTTATAGAAGGTGTGAAGAATTGAGTTAAGAAGGAATATTGCGTATTTTCGGAAAGCAATGGACAGAGTGAAAGGATGAATTGAACAATGGTAATTGAATTTGGTATCAATCACATCAACATATAATTGAAACTTGGGATGATGATATCTTAATATTTCACTATGAGGACTAATGGAAACTAGTGAAGATGAAATCTTTATACGGTGATAATTTTCATATCAGTAGTTAAGAGGTGTAATTTGAGAATTTACCTAGTCGTGGGTCAAGTTGTCAGAGTATCGGAGCAGGAATGAAACTGAGAAAGTGATGTAGAAAGAGTATGAATGATGAAGGAATATTAGCATAATGGAAGATGAAATTGAAAGTTGAAGTGTAGTAATAGTTGTGGATATGGTGATATCATAAGAATTGAGTTAGACTGGTGTGAAAGACGTGAGTATCTCTTGAGGATAAGAGCTCACGTTGACTCTAAAAGTGAGGAAGTACGAATGTGAGGCGGGTTGAGTGCCGGGACGTCGTTCTCTTTTAGGAGGGTAGGATATAACAACCCAAAACCGTGGTCATTATTTAATTATATTTTTACGTATATTTTTGAAATTTTTGACGAGGTTGATTGTCATGACGATTGGTGATTTGATTTGGATGATGTTGAAAATTTTATTTTTACGCTTTGACGAGTCGCGAGGATTATTAGTGATGACGATATCGACGGTTGCCCGAGAAATTTTACGTTTTATTTTAAACATGTCGATGTTTAATATTTTGACGTTTTTATTTTAATGTCGTATTAAGTCGTGCCGGGACTATATAATATCATATTTTTTGTGCGTTTTAAGTTTTGAAAACCATTTTTATGAAACCCGAGACCCGTAAATATTTTCAAAAGTGACTAATAGTCATTTCCCGCTTTTTAACAAAGTATTTGCATTTTGGTCCTCAAGAATCATAATTGGCAAAAACTACCCTAAACTTCCACCATATAAATCAAAAATTTATACACAAATAAACACACAAACACCACTTCACCATCAAAAACTCTCTCTCCCTCCTCTCACCCTAAACAATCCATCACCCCCACCCTTACAAAACCATAGATTTTTAAAAATCTAGCTTGATTCATTAAAAAGCAATTGAAGTCCCATTCCTATCTTTTGATTCTCCATCTTTTGGTTTAAAAATTTCTTACATGCATGAACATTTTTGAAAAACCCATTTTTGGATGAAAATCTTGTGATTTGATCTTGAATTCTTGTTGTATATAGGTGTTATTGTTGATATATATTAGTTTTTATGATTGCATGTTGAAATTTTTGAATTGGGTTTTTATGATTTGATCATCTCGGATGATTTTTAGTGTTATGATTGAAAGTAGTAATAGTAGGATGATTATAGTGGTAAAAATAGTGTTAAAATATGGTGAAAATTGATTTTGAATGATATTTAAATATATATTTTATAACAGATTATTAAAGTTAATTTTCTGAAAATATGAGTTTGAGTTTGAGATGAACTAACTAGATATTGTTGTAGAGGATGTTTTTAGCTTCGTTTTGGTATAAGATAGAGCTTCTAGCTCCAAACGAGCGAAAAGTTACGTTAGTTTGAATATTCGTGTACCGGGAGACGAGTATCGTCACAATATATAATTGTTGTCTATATTTGGATCGAATCTCGGGGACTATAAAAAGGATTCTGAAATGTGTCAAGTACTCATTTTTAATGTTAAGTATTATGATGTTGAGTTATTCTCAAAGTTGAGTGTCGGTTTTATAAACGAGAAAAATAAATGTGTTAAAAGACTATATGAATTGTTGACGTAAAACTGTCCGGTTTTTGTAGTTCAAAGATGTGTCGGGCAGGGATCTTTAAATGTAAAATCTTTTGATGAGTTTTTAACAGGCCTTTCTATATATAGTAAGTGAATTTTCTGATTAGTATCATAAAAATTTGACGTGTTTAAGTGGGGTAAATGAGCTTGTACATTTGGTGTGTACCGACAAATTTTTATCGAAAGAATTAACTAATAGAATAAACATATAGAATGGAGTAAAAAGGTCACTTATATTGTTTTCATTTTGGGTTGGTTGTGATTTTATGATTTTGAGTTTGATGTTACTAAGTATGGATTTTACTCGAGTTTATTATTGACGAACGTGCCTTATTTGATAGGTTGCGGTTTTTGTGTTTATCGGGCATCAACTATCGTCGAAGATTGTCTTACTACTGCTGTTACTACAGGTGAGTCTATAGCCTCGCTTTTGTAATTGTTTTGAATGATTTTAAAATCCACGATGGGGATACATGCTATTTGAAAGTAAAATGATCACAATTCATGATTGATTGTCTGGACCCGAATGTTGCCTTTGTTGCCTTTGTTGTTTGAATTGTATAAGTACCTAAATTGCAAAAGTCCCTTAATTCATGAGCCGTTAACTATCTTCTGACTTCATGTTGTGAGTTGGGAATAGCCGCTTATTCTAATAATAGTACTATTGGGCTGACGACCCTATCTGAGACCAGGGCTTTACGCTGAGTAACCCACTGGGAAGGATAATTTTACGAGAATGAGAATTGGTATTCTTGCAATTGATACCCTAGTAGGGGCACTGGAATTCATCTAGTGATGTCGGCTTTAGGCGTGGGTGACTAAGTTAAGGGGTCGGTGTCATGAGCTTAATACAATTCAATAGCTATTGCTATATACCAGATTGCCAGAATAATAGATTGTATACGTAGCAAATTTATTAAATGATCTTGATTGATTTTTCTCTTGTGTTCAAATGTTGATTTGGAAAACCTATAGACTCGCTCAACCGTTGGGTTGATGATTTTAAGCATGTATTTCAGGTATTGAAGTGGATTGCTGCTGGAGCTTGCTGGAGAAGGATTGTGGATTGCTTTTGTAGTAATTTGGTCGAAAACAAAACTCTTTCCCTATTGTCATAAACATACAGTTTATGGCCAAATATTTTGGTAAAAGGTTTGTTGTTTTGATTAAGATCCTAGGAGAACCTGTACGCTACTCTGATATATTTTAAACTGATTTTACTTGGGATTCAAGGTTTTAGACATTGATTTAAACTATTTCCATATTTATTTCTAAATATACTGTTTTTGGGTCGTTTAAAGAGTTGTGAAATGAATCTTGTGAATAACACCCAATTGTGTATTTTCCGCTGCGCAATGTAAATTGGGGGTGTTATATCTTCTATGTCTCGTGCACTCACAACTACCAAAAATACTAACCGACTAACCTTTACACCAGGTAAAACACAACCAAACCTAAACAACAATACATTCAATATGTGTTTTAATCATCCTAAATAGTTTAAATTCCTTTTGCCCGGATTCTAGGTGGTTTATATGCACTAGAATTATAATTTAAGTTGTTTTCTTGGTTTGGTTGACGGAGGCCAGTTTCGGCACTTTTGGCTGTTTTTATTCGTTTGATCTGTTTTCGACCGTTGTTAGTTCCTTTTGACCAAGGTTTTCCTAGATAAAATGTACTCCTTTTTTCAAGCTTCAATTTGCTTAGTCGTGCTCTTGAAACGGAGTCATGTAGCACATGTTATGTCATTTTTATTTCAGCCTATGTTTTTTGATAATTTCAATCTAAATGTGTTTTTGTATATTATTCCTCTTTGTAAGCTTCACAACGATAAAAATATAATTTTTGTCTTGAACAAAGAATGCAATGTGTTGTTATATCACACTCATATCTAGAGCATTCTATTATTGTGTGCGGTGGAGATGTTCTATGTCTCGTGCATTCATAACTACCAAAAATACTAATCGACTAACCTTTACACCAGGTAAAACACAACCAAACCTAAATAACAATAACCTCAATATGTGTTTTAATCATCCAAAATCCGTTCATATTCCTTTTGCCCGGATTCAAGGTGGTTTATATGCACTAGAGTTATAATTTAAGGTGTTTTCTTTGTTTGGTTGATGGTGGCCAGTTTCGGCACTTTTGGCTGTTTTTATTCGTTTGATCTTTTTTCGACCGGTGTTATTTCCTTTTGACCAAGGTTTTCCTAGATAAAAGGTACTCCGTTTTTCAAGCTTCAATTTTCTTATTCGTGCTCTTGAAACGGAGTCATGTAGCACATGTTATGGCATTTTTATTGCACCCCATGTTTTTAGATAATTTCAATCTAAATGTGTTTTTGTATATTATTCCTCTGTGTAAGCTTCACATGGATAAAAATAACATTGTTTTCTTGAACAAAGAATGCAATGTGTTGTTATATCACACTCATATCTCGACCATTCTATTATTATGTGCGGTGGAGATGTTCTATGTCTCGTGCATTCACAATTACCTCATATACCTCTGGAAAATCACAGATAATAGGTACATTTTCTAATCGTTTCTCCTTAGACTCATTCCCGGTCACTTGAGCTAAGAATAGATCGCAACCGTTCCTGAAGTACTTTTGGACTTTAATACATGAAACGATTTTCAAACGGGATTCACCTCGATTTCCATCAATTACTAACGTCCTATTCCTAAGAGGAATCTTAACCTTTTTTTCTCCACATAAAATAGTAGCATTATTCAACGATAACCAATCCATACCAATAATAATATCAAAACTACCTAGTTCTATCAACATCAAATCAATCGGAAAGGAATAGTTTAAGAGATTTAGAGAGCATCCTTTTAACAGCTTATTAGTTTTCACTAATTTACCATCAGCCAATTCCACATCGTAACTGCTATTTATCTCAACAGGTTCAATGTCAATAAGGGCACTAAATTTAGTGGATTCAAAGCTCCTATCAGCATCTGAATCAGATAAAGCAACAGCATAATGATTTTTGAGTAAAAACATACCAGTAACGACATTCAGATCCTCTTTCTTAACCTCAACCGTTTAAGATGATAAGCACCACCCTGGGGGTTTCTTCCTGGTCCAATCGCTTTCAACTTAGGGCAATCCGATTTCTTATGACCCTCTTCATTACAGTTGAAGCAAATAACTCCCCTCTTATACTTTTCCACTTTGTGTCCAAGCTTTCCGCAATTTCGGCACTTCCAGCAGTCGCCAGCATGCCTCTTATTGCCACACTTAGGACACTTTTCATCATTGCGCGGTGTGTTGTTGGTAAGAGAATTTGCATTCCCCTTTCTCTGGTTTTGATGGCGATTGAAATTCTACCTATTATCACCTGGACCTCCACGATCGCCATCACCCTTTCTTTTCTCACCACCATGTGCTTCATCCTCCCTATCCTGACTTATTTGCCCAATGAGTTGGTAAGCCATTCGAACAACATCATCAATGGTCAATGGTTTTGATGATGTCACATCCCCTCGGATATTCTTGGTCAACCCTTTAATGTATTGTTCAATTCGGATCTCTTCATGTTCCACCAATCGAGGACACAACAAAGCCAACTCATGGAATCGGTTTGTGTAGCTATCAATGTCCACACCTTTCATTCTCAAATGAATCAACTCTTGTTCCAGCCGTATAATCACACTACGAGGACATAACTCCAGAGTCATCCACTTTTTTATTTCAGCCCAAGGAGTAGCATTAGCAACATCAATACCCATGAAAGCTGTAACAATCGAGAACTTTAAATTACTTGATTAACGTGAAACGCGCTGTGTACGGGTTAGACTTGTGTGTCTATTGAAAGCCCCGATTGTTTCCGCGTAAAACGTGTACAAATCAAAAATTTATATTGAGGGATCACTGTTTTCAAGGAACCAATTTTCTTAGTAAATTCTATTATTTATACATATATGTTAAAGTGGAATTTGCGACCTCAAATGTGCCTCTTGACAACCTAGAAAAATTCGCGCCAATAAAATAATTATAGTTTACATGAAATGCTTATTATAGCTTGAACTATTTTTATCTTCATCTTAATGTCAACACAAATTTAATTAAGATCGAAAACTTATTCCGTGTATTTCGGATATCACCCCGTCAACAATCTGACACTAGATAATTAATGCCAATTTATTTTAGTAGCGACTTAATAATATCACCCCGTCATATAAACTATTTCATAGAGCCGTTGAATAAAACATGTAACTATATAAAAATATATGTAACATATTACATACCTGATACCCGAATAAATAAACTAGCACCTTTATACATTGATAATACATGTTTTCCACTACGGCTCTCATTGACTTTGTATAACAGCTGAAACTAGTACCCTTCCACCATAAAAGTTTGACACGCATCCCTTGTACTTACTTAAGAAATTAAAACTTGTACTCGGTATCAAACAAGGATGACCATAAACTCTAAAGTCATCCATACATTTTGTCCAAGAAACTCTCCTAGAAAAACCAAAAAGTGTCGACATTTTGATACTTTGTATTTCCCCAAACCCACGTGACCTACTATCAATCAATGTACTATTTGTCTCCCTCAACTCATTTATCCCAACTAATGATGGTCACAAAGGAACTAAGATAAACTAACTGGATAGTTACCTCTCTTTTTCTTCTATAAATGCCTTCTCTTTCTCTTTGTGTTTCCACCAAAAACAAGCACAAAACACAGTATATCCCTCTACTTTATGGACGCGCCTTCGCACAAAAAACGGCACCAACACCGAATTCCTTTGTTCTTTGGTCGACGATAACGAGCAGGAACAACGTCGTCTTTTCATTCTTGGTGATGCTCACACGGATAGTCAAGAATCGACAGTGAATCCGAGTTCACTATGGTTATATTGGGCCTTCAAAGTAGTGTATGGATTTGTGTTCGTTAGGGGTATGGAAGAAAAGTAGTTAGATTCGGTTTACGTGATGCATACAAACCCCACTGTGAGTTGAACGTCTTTCTCTTTTCAAGTCCATATTGAGTCAAACACAAACTGTTCTTTTCAATATGCATTCGTCCCTTATAAGTCTTGTGCTTGAGACCTGTTTAAACACACGTTTATACTTCTCCCTTGGTGCCTTTACTGTACCAACCATAACAGAAAGATGTAAACATGTAATACTATGTTAACGCTTAAAACGAATTTGGATTATGGGATGTATATATGGTCATGCATGGGATCACGTGTAATAGCAAAAGATAAAGCTAATCGGTAAACATATGATGAGTTTACAAGTGTAATATGCAAACGGAAAATGTTGATTTCTTTCTGCTTGAAACATAACTAGAAAACAATACAAGCTTGTTTCCTTTATATAATAACTTTGGTTAGAACAAAGTAACGTATGGCTACATATTGATTATGAACGTGCGGCTCGGTTAAACGACAGCCTATAATCTATATCAAAGCACGGGTTCATTCTCTAAAAACATAAAATTGTTAATCCGTTTGTAAAGATGCAAAAACTACGTGTGAAACGGTCATTGTATTTTCGGACAAAACTGCCATTATCGAGCTTAAATATAAGACAGCGCGGTGAGATATGAGGCGAGACTGATAGCTCGTAACATAGCCACTAGTTTAGAGTTTGAAATGCAAAAAGAATTACTCAAAATGGTTAAGTATTGACCTCGAGGTGAACTTTTGAAAACAGTTGCAAACCGACATTTTACGACCCACTTTTGACCCTCGAAACAACTTTGCCCCGAGACGATTAAACAACAAAAGTTGTAGACGGCCATGCCGTCTACTCGAGCATACTTTTGGTTCGATCCAAAAGTCGATATCGAGAACCGTAAGTGAGATCGAAAATGACTCGTTAAACTCTTTTCTTTTAAATTGTTCCACGACCCTTACTTCAAACACGATTTTGACCCATCAAACGACTTCGGTTTATAAAACTAAAAATACCTATTTATCGACCACCCGGCTAGCTAGCCAATGGTACTTGCGGTTTACTCCGCAAGCTATTATCAAGGTCGCTATTATTTGCTAAAAATAGAGAAAAACCACTACTATGTCCAAACGATTAAACAGTTTGACGTACTTCCTAGATTCATTTCATTTCTAAACTCTAATTGGTGTCTCATGTCGGGGGACATGAGACATGGGTTATTTATTAAACTTTTTTTTTAATAAACTAAAAATAAATATATTTATTAGTTTAATTAGTTATTATTTAAAATATATTTTTAATAAAAATATAAAGTGTGTTTAGGATATTTGACCCGTTAAATGGCTCCGCTAAATAAACTGCTCCGACAACCGAATTTTAAATATTGTTAAATATATCACGATTATATGACCACACTTTTATTAAAATGTTAAACTCTCGCAAGTGTTAAAGACTATCGATTTGTTTAAATAACTCAAGCACATACTAAGGGACTAAATGCTACGTTTATTTCCGTGTTGCATGCATAGTAATACGCACTTTATTTAATATAGACTGCGGATTGTTCGAGCTATTATTTCTCCATGTGTACGTTGTGCTATTAAACCGTTGCTATTGCTTCGAGGTGAGTTTCATAGCCCCACTCTTTACTTGTTTTTAAATGCTTTCGGGGTGAGAACATTGCTTATTTTTACGGATGAACATAAGTGCTAAAACTTGATACGTTTGCCTACTTGATGTCTAAGTCCCGGATATCCTAGTTGCCTTTAGCCCACTATCATGAACCGTTAATTACTTGTGTGTAAGCGCAAATGTTATGGATAGATCTATTGGGACTGACCTCCCTATCTAATTGTGACTGTGTGGTCAAATTAGATACACTTACATTTGAATCCTCACAGATGCTCCAGGATAGGTATCTGCTTTGGGCTCTTATTATATTGTTGGTTAACGCTTCGGTGTCATGAGCTTAGGCGTAGGAATACAAACGTATACTATCTTGATTATAGCCATGGTTGGTTATATGCCGGTTTCCTGATTAAATCTTATGGTTCATCACACTTATTTTGTAACTAAACCTATGAACTCACCAACCTTTGTGTTGACACTTTAGCAATGTTTTTCTCAGGTATCAAGACGGAGGAGTGACGTGGTTGGGCTATGGAGATAAATAATTAGTCGTGACTATCTTTTGAGAATTTGAACACCTATGTTATCTCTTTAAAAATTGGTTTATTTTGTAATGTTGTATCAAATGCTTCCGTACACTTTTACTTATATTTAATGTATTAAAATGACTTTTTAACGTTGTCCTTTATATCTATGTCTCGTGATAGTCATGACCGTCGCACCCTATTGTGTTCCCTTACTCTGATAAATTGGGGGTGTGACAGATTGGTAGCAGAGCCGTGGTTATAGAGAACTAGGTTGCTTTTATAAAAATCATTTTTACAAATGTTTTGGTCAAAAATGAAATTTTGGGAAAAGAGTAATACTAGACTATAACCGTTTCTCTATCTCCATGGACCACTTCACTCCACGTCTTCGATACAAGTAAGTTGTGACTTGAAATAGTTCATGAGTTTTGCCATGCTAAGTTTTGAACTTGAATGCTACGTGTTATTAGCATTAAGTATTCCCTTTCCTTGTTTGAATGATCCCTATGAACGATATACTTATAGGAATGTGAAAACGATTTTTATGTTGAAATAAAATACCCCACATCCTTGTTTGGATTATTATACTACTTAAATGGTTTGTGCCATTTTTATTTGGTTTGTGCCATTTTTATTTGGTTTGTGCCATATTCAAATGGTTTGTGCCATACTTATTTTGTTTGTGCCATAAATATATAGTTTGTGCCATATGTATATTTTGAGATTAAACATACGCATATTTATGGCTCACATAATTTTAAATAGTCCGCGGGACGATTATCAACTATCAAAACGTTTGTGTGTTTCATATCACTATACGCCGAATTAAAAATATCTCCACGATTCCTAGAACGAAAAGCTATATGAATATATTTATTTACCATATGTTTGGTAGTATGTTACTTTGTAGTAATACTTGAATCAAGCGGTGCTATTATAAAAGTCGAGAGGAGCAACTATTTATTGGGTCCGGTAAATTGTTACTCCACTAAACATTTATAATAGACTCGGTTGAGGAAAGTGACCTACATTAATTAACGGTTTGGAAAGTGAGATTGAATACGTAAATTATCGTATCTAATTGCTCATTTTGAGCAAGACGAAGGAACGTTGACGCCGTCACTATTTTTAAGACGACATATGACGATAAAACACTTTATACAAGTATTACACTTGTCTTACTTCAAAAAAAAAGTACTACAATTCAAAGAACGAATAATATTTCGCAATACATGAACTATCCATAAATACACCGACACGTGAGTCGAACGATTACCAAAGAAAAGATTTTATTTGAAATAAATTATGCAAAGACGAATCAAAATTCTTTTAGTCTATTGATTGCGACTAAGTAATCATGAAACCACTATAAATTACAAAGTTATGATCTAGTTAAAAGGATTGTGCCAATTACTACATCAAAGGGACTATCGCGCGTCGCGAAGTTGAGAACCCTATATTTGAAATGTGGCCATCTCTTGGAGATTTTAATTTTGGGATTGTTAATGATAAGTCGTGAATAAACCCAAAACCAGGACAAATCATCAAAAATTCTAAGAGGTAGGACGACGCTTAGCAAGGTCTCAAGGCTGTTCTTGTTTGATTTGGTTGCGAGACTAAGTTAAGTGTCAGTCGTTACACAACTTTAGGTTTCTGATGAGTTTTCTTGAAGATGGGTAAGACTCATGAATTTAGTGTTGCATGATATGTTTGACCCTTAAGTTATAACAGAAATGACAAGTTATGTGTGGGTTTAAATCGACGTTAAATTATGTAAGTAATACATAAATACAAGTAAAACGCAAGACAAGAACAAAATAACCGAAACCTTTGAGACATAATCAAAACTCAGAAAATTTCTTGTGATAGAATTGAGTAATTGATCGGATTGAACAAATTTCAAATTAAAACAAATGGAACAATTCTTTTGATGAAATTTTTGTGATAAAAATTTAGTGCTTGAGTCGTTTAAATCGATTTAACAATTTTTCAGTGGGTAAAAAAAAAATTGTTGGAAGTATACGAACTAGAAACACTAAGTTAAGGAAAGACTAAAGAATGACCACAAAGAACTAGTAACGGCTATGGTATGGTCATCGTTTGACTGAAATTCAAAGACATACTTACTCATACGAGTTAAAAGTAGTATACAATTAGCAACATAAATTGCCACGAATAAATATTGGAGAACATCTCATTCGATTAAGGATAATTGTATTTATCTGACCCTGATTTATTACCACTAAGTGAAAGTACAAGAATGAGTATGTGGAAGAGCATGTTAGAAGACTCTAACATTCCACGATCGCTTATGATTTTCAATTTAAGGGCTACTTGGACCTTTAAGTAGGCCTACGGGACGATTGTACAAGAACTTATTCTGAATAATAGAATACTTGCAAGACATCATACTGCTATTGCTCGTTAAAGAACCTATGAAACAACATACTTTATCTCTGCCTACCTAACAACCGTTATCCTCCATTGGCGACGGGTGAATTTTAAAATTGCCTCTCATCTCGTTTGTCAGGTTACCATCCGGATATGACAAGGGAATTACCCTCATCCGGGGAGTAATTACGACCGTTCGGATGCCGAGCAAGAATTCACCAGTTATGACACTAAATGTCACAACGGAAAAACCTTAAGAAATTAGGAGTATCCCCTCTATTTCCATGCCATTTATCTTACTCATATACCGCTACAATTACCCAAAACGACCAGAATAAGAAATCGAATATTTTCACAGCCACAAAATCCTAACACTACTACTCATTCAGATAAGGGACTACTCAAGAGAACAACTAAGCATCATGCAAAAGTTGTGATAGACCGGCTAGAGGATGTAGGATGTGAAGTGTATTCCCTTAGTGTAAATGATGGGGATAAGGATATAGTGATAGCAGAATATCGGAAGCCTCTTTAAGTTGTGGAGACCATGATTTCTATAAAAGCGGATGATGCTAAAGCCAGGAAGGCTGCAGATCGAGCTCAAATTCAGGAAATCCTACGCCATCCAGACCTCTTGGATGTAGCACCCTTCTAATAAAAATGTGATGTTTTGTAATAAAATCTTGACGTTTTGTCGATACTAAAATAAGTCATTCATTGGTTTGAATGAGAACTTTGTACTCTAAGTCTCGAAACTATGAATGGAACATAATTCAAGGATTAAATGTATGACTTTTCATAACATGATCTCTCGATAATTGTATTACAATAAATGTGAGGAAAGCTTTGTGGATTTGGAATAAACGTTAATTTGATCACCATGAAAGAACTAAATAAGGATTTGTATATCCAAAGAATTTAAAATGTCACCGGTAATGCAAAGACTAAACCGCGAAAATATTAAGGAAATAATTCACCATTATTATAAAAACGCCATTAAGGTATATGATTTTTTTGATGTTAGTATTAGTACGAACAATCAAACCGTGAGCATGTGCTCAAGAATTTAGGAAACAAGAGTTACTCCAGATTAACACTCTTGGACCTCCGAAAATCTTTTCGAAAACCAAGCGGATTTGCGTTGGTTGCGAAAGAAAAGAACCCTACGAGAAGAAATAACCCCTTGTCGAGAAGCAATCCAATGTTGGACTTAGTAAGGCAGATTGACGGGAGGATTATCCCTCACCATCCGACTAGACCAAAGAACCTACCCTGGCTAGCACCGTCTGATAACCAAAGGAAGGTTTTCAACCACCGTTTTGCCATAAGTGAGAGTACTATCGCAAATGTTCTTGTTTGAACCACGGTAGACACCGTGATGAGTTTGTGGATTAGGGATAAGACTTCTCCATTGTTAGGACACAGGGGAAGTATGTGGAAAAAAAAAAACAAATGTTACCTAGGGTAATGCCTAATAAAGCAAGATCTAATCCATAACGGAAAATAAATTTCTAAAGGGTGGAAGCTCATATATGAAGAGCGTGAAATACCTCGCAAAATCATGTATCGTGTATCCCTTGGGGAGAGAACCCCAACAACCTATAAGTATCAACCGAAGGACTTTTACCCCCGTCGTATGTGAAATTCAGAAATTTTGTAGAATATAAAATAATTTATTTATATACAAATCAGGTAACGAGACATCCATCTTTGTTACCGCCAACAAAATCTAATTATGTAATCGTACCTTAAATTTTTATTTAGTTGTTTTCAATTGCTTTTAAAAGTTCCTATATCTTGTAAAGCTTCTACTTAAGAAAAAGAGTTTTATCCTACAAAATTTTTATATATGCCGAAAAAAAAAATAATAAAAAAAAAAAATTGTCAAATACATTTTGAAGAAGAGTTTTATTAAATACTTTTGGAAAAAAAAAACATTGCGAAAAACTTTTTACTTTAAAGGAACCATTACCGAGAACTTTATTAGTAAGAATGTCAAAAAAAAATTGATAAAAAGTTTTTGTAAAATCAGTAAAGGTATTACTGATAAAACGTCACGATTGATGTGAAATTTTTTTTGGTAAAGACTATCATGCAAAGTTTTGAGAAAAATCTAGTTTTACGAACAACGTTATGTGGAAAACACAAACTATTGATAAACTCGACGAGAACAACTACGAATGATTGTGAGAATTATATTGTTAATTGTGGAGGTGAACAATGGTAACAAATGAAATGAACTATGGACTATTTTGTCGATCATGGAAATAAACAACGACAACGGATGAAATGAACTATGAATTATTTTTTTTTAATCGTGAAAGTGAACAATGGTAACATATGAAGAAACTATGAACTACCAATACATAAATTACAACCTCGAAGAGATAATTGTTGATGAAAAGGAGGATGCAACCGTTGAACCCGAGACGTACGTAGCCTGATCAACTACGTATGATCGTGGTCGAACGCGAGTATGCTCACAGTAGTCATCATAGAAATGAAATATATTACTGATATTAGAAAACTTCTAAATTCGCTTTACTCGTAAAAGAAAATTTTTTTTGTACTATGAACAACAAATATTCCTATACCATCGTTTAAGTAAGAGCGCCAAGTACGCAATGCGAGTAAACCTATTACGATTTTCTTTTTCGCCACTATGATGTTCGAAGCCGTGTAAGACGCAAGACACATTCAGTACAAAATTCCTACAACAACTATAAAGATGCGAGTTGGAAGAAGCCTAAGATAATGAAAAAAAAAAATCTTTTAAAAAAACAATGTGAAGAACTAGACGCCGTTAGAGTAAAACTCAAATTTAACGGATATTGTAGCATTACCATATAATAATTGAAGAGCAATAAAACAAATTGGTTGTGAAAGCGATGAGACGCCCAAATAAGAAAAACTTAATTTAACGAATATCGAGACCTCGTCGTACTTGACCAATGTTAAGGGACAAGTAGGTCGAGATAAGCGTGCTCTTGTACATAAGAAAATGGATACCGAGACGACTCGGACAAAAATCTATTTTGCTTAAATTTGAGCAAAATATCATACTCATAAAACTAAGAAAGATTTAAACTATTGTATCTACAAAATATGAACCCTCACGGTTCACAACTTAATTTAACCTTGCATAACTCACCCGTTTTCACCTCCATGAACAAGAGATAAACGAGGAAGGGCGCGAACTAAATTAACTGAATTACAAAATCATCTAAAAATGAAGAAATGTCTTAACCATCATGTGTTAGGACGATCATTCATTCTAGATTTTTGGAAAACCGATTCAAGAGACCTTGACGCATACACTACTTATCGCTACCAAGTAGACGGTCAAGGTGAACCGAATTAACCAATCAATGTGGAACGACTTTTAAATGTGCGATGTTATCCTTAGGATTAGTTGGGTGAAATACTCAAGACTAATATTTGCACAACTATAAGCATCTATGCGAAAGATGACCACAGGCGATGCTTTAAGGTGGAAGTAATACGCGAGGCGACGCGAAAACTATTAATGAGAAAACTCACTTAACAAAACCAATATCATCGAGGAAATCCGACATACAAGAAAAGATTTACTACTATAAGCATTAAGGAACACTATAAGATCATGTACAAACCGAAAGAAGTTTTCATTTGTTCTAATCCTAATAAGACTATAGAAACGTTAATCTTAGCAAGAAACTAAGGAAAAACGAAGGCGAGGAACGCCAAGAGAAGTAGATAGAACTTTGGGTTACCTCTTGTTTTGGTAAAGACATCGACATGCGAGTTTTTGAGGACAAAAACTCAATTTAACGGATATCGAATGTAACAATCGAGAACTTTAAATTACTTGATTAACGTGAAACGCGCTGTGTACGGGTTAGACTTGTGTGTCTATTGAAAGCCCCGATTGTTTCCGCGTAAAACGTGTACAAATCAAAAATTTATATTGAGGGATCACTGTTTTCAAGGAACCAATTTTCTTAGTAAATTCTATTATTTATACATATATGTTAAAGTGGAATTTGCGACCTCAAATGTGCCTCTTGACAACCTAGAAAAATTCGCGCCAATAAAATAATTATAGTTTACATGAAATGCTTATTATAGCTTGAACTATTTTTATCTTCATCTTAATGTCAACACAAATTTAATTAAGATCGAAAACTTATTCCGTGTATTTCGGATATCACCCCGTCAACAATCTGACACTAGATAATTAATGCCAATTTATTTTAGTAGCGACTTAATAATATCACCCCGTCATATAAACTATTTCATAGAGCCGTTGAATAAAACATGTAACTATATAAAAATATATGTAACATATTACATACCTGATACCCGAATAAATAAACTAGCACCTTTATACATTGATAATACATGTTTTCCACTACGGCTCTCATTGACTTTGTATAACAGCTGAAACTAGTACCCTTCCACCATAAAAGTTTGACACGCATCCCTTGTACTTACTTAAGAAATTAAAACTTGTACTCGGTATCAAACAAGGATGACCATAAACTCTAAAGTCATCCATACATTTGGTCCAAGAAACTCTCCTAGAAAAACCAAAAAGTGTCGACATTTTGATACTTTGTATTTCCCCAAACCCACGTGACCTACTATCAATCAATGTACTATTTGTCTCCCTCAACTCATTTATCCCAACTAATGATGGTCACAAAGGAACTAAGATAAACTAACTGGATAGTTACCTCTCTTTTTCTTCTATAAATGCCTTCTCTTTCTCTTTGTGTTTCCACCAAAAACAAGCACAAAACACAGTATATCCCTCTACTTTATGGACGCGCCTTCGCACAAAAAACGGCACCAACACCGAATTCCTTTGTTCTTTGGTCGACGATAACGAGCAGGAACAACGTCGTCTTTTCATTCTTGGTGATGCTCACACGGATAGTCAAGAATCGACAGTGAATCCGAGTTCACTATGGTTATATTGGGCCTTCAAAGTAGTGTATGGATTTGTGTTCGTTAGGGGTATGGAAGAAAAGTAGTTAGATTCGGTTTACGTGATGCATACAAACCCCACTGTGAGTTGAACGTCTTTCTCTTTTCAAGTCCATATTGAGTCAAACACAAACTGTTCTTTTCAATATGCATTCGTCCCTTATAAGTCTTGTGCTTGAGACCTGTTTAAACACACGTTTATACTTCTCCCTTGGTGCCTTTACTGTACCAACCATAACAGAAAGATGTAAACATGTAATACTATGTTAACGCTTAAAACGAATTTGGATTATGGGATGTATATATGGTCATGCATGGGATCACGTGTAATAGCAAAAGATAAAGCTAATCGGTAAACATATGATGAGTTTACAAGTGTAATATGCAAACGGAAAATGTTGATTTCTTTCTGCTTGAAACATAACTAGAAAACAATACAAGCTTGTTTCCTTTATATAATAACTTTGGTTAGAACAAAGTAACGTATGGCTACATATTGATTATGAACGTGCGGCTCGGTTAAACGACAGCCTATAATCTATATCAAAGCACGGGTTCATTCTCTAAAAACATAAAATTGTTAATCCGTTTGTAAAGATGCAAAAACTACGTGTGAAACGGTCATTGTATTTTCGGACAAAACTGCCATTATCGAGCTTAAATATAAGACAGCGCGGTGAGATATGAGGCGAGACTGATAGCTCGTAACATAGCCACTAGTTTAGAGTTTGAAATGCAAAAAGAATTACTCAAAATGGTTAAGTATTGACCTCGAGGTGAACTTTTGAAAACAGTTGCAAACCGACATTTTACGACCCACTTTTGACCCTCGAAACAACTTTGCCCCGAGACGATTAAACAACAAAAGTTGTAGACGGCCATGCCGTCTACTCGAGCATACTTTTGGTTCGATCCAAAAGTCGATATCGAGAACCGTAAGTGAGATCGAAAATGACTCGTTAAACTCTTTTCTTTTAAATTGTTCCACGACCCTTACTTCAAACACGATTTTGACCCATCAAACGACTTCGGTTTATAAAACTAAAAATACCTATTTATCGACCACCCGGCTAGCTAGCCAATGGTACTTGCGGTTTACTCCGCAAGCTATTATCAAGGTCGCTATTATTTGCTAAAAATAGAGAAAAACCACTACTATGTCCAAACGATTAAACAGTTTGACGTACTTCCTAGATTCATTTCATTTCTAAACTCTAATTGGTGTCTCATGTCGGGGGACATGAGACATGGGTTATTTATTAAACTTTTTTTTTAATAAACTAAAAATAAATATATTTATTAGTTTAATTAGTTATTATTTAAAATATATTTTTAATAAAAATATAAAGTGTGTTTAGGATATTTGACCCGTTAAATGGCTCCGCTAAATAAACTGCTCCGACAACCGAATTTTAAATATTGTTAAATATATCACGATTATATGACCACACTTTTATTAAAATGTTAAACTCTCGCAAGTGTTAAAGACTATCGATTTGTTTAAATAACTCAAGCACATACTAAGGGACTAAATGCTACGTTTATTTCCGTGTTGCATGCATAGTAATACGCACTTTATTTAATATAGACTGCGGATTGTTCGAGCTATTATTTCTCCATGTGTACGTTGTGCTATTAAACCGTTGCTATTGCTTCGAGGTGAGTTTCATAGCCCCACTCTTTACTTGTTTTTAAATGCTTTCGGGGTGAGAACATTGCTTATTTTTACGGATGAACATAAGTGCTAAAACTTGATACGTTTGCCTACTTGATGTCTAAGTCCCGGATATCCTAGTTGCCTTTAGCCCACTATCATGAACCGTTAATTACTTGTGTGTAAGCGCAAATGTTATGGATAGATCTATTGGGACTGACCTCCCTATCTAATTGTGACTGTGTGGTCAAATTAGATACACTTACATTTGAATCCTCACAGATGCTCCAGGATAGGTATCTGCTTTGGGCTCTTATTATATTGTTGGTTAACGCTTCGGTGTCATGAGCTTAGGCGTAGGAATACAAACGTATACTATCTTGATTATAGCCATGGTTGGTTATATGCCGGTTTCCTGATTAAATCTTATGGTTCATCACACTTATTTTGTAACTAAACCTATGAACTCACCAACCTTTGTGTTGACACTTTAGCAATGTTTTTCTCAGGTATCAAGACGGAGGAGTGACGTGGTTGGGCTATGGAGATAAATAATTAGTCGTGACTATCTTTTGAGAATTTGAACACCTATGTTATCTCTTTAAAAATTGGTTTATTTTGTAATGTTGTATCAAATGCTTCCGTACACTTTTACTTATATTTAATGTATTAAAATGACTTTTTAACGTTGTCCTTTATATCTATGTCTCGTGATAGTCATGACCGTCGCACCCTATTGTGTTCCCTTACTCTGATAAATTGGGGGTGTGACAAAAGCAATTCTCCCATTCCACCAAGTCAACGCACGACCTTTAAGAGTATCCATAGCAAAAGTCACCTTATCTTCCTCCTTACACTTACTAATCTGAAACACCGACTCAATCTTCTCAATCTTCTCAATCCACTGGCTTAATCCTACAGCACCTTCAGTTCCATTAAAAGGTAGAGGTTCACACTTCATGAACGTCACATAAGTACAACCACCAACTTCAGGCGCATTAGGTCCAAGTCCTCCTACATTTCCTCCAGCATTAGCATTGACATTATTAGCATTCACATTCACATTAGTACCACCAATTCCACTACCGCCAGCTCCACTACCGCCAGCTCCACTACCGCCAGCTCCACTACCGGCAGCTCCACTACCGCCAGCTCCACTACTGCCAGCTCCATTTCGGGCATTTGCCATAAATTCAGTCATAGATGCGGCAACTTGCTCCGCAATGATCCTACGTACATCATCCTTAGTCAAAGCTTTCTTGGGCGACATGGTTCTATAATTTCACAATTTTAAAGTATATTAAGCATTCACCCAACAAGGGATTCATATAAGATGGATTGAATTCATAATCAAGATACAAATAAGGCACGATATGGAATTCAAGACAAAGATACATATTTCATTGGATTAGAAACAACCACATTGTCTTAATTACATTCTACATCAAAGTTTCTAGCACTATACAGGCCCAAAATTTGTGCCAGATCTACTAACTAATAAGTCGGTTTAGCCAAAGTTGCAAAAGATACAAAATATAACTACTAAAGATAGATTGGTCTACTGAGAACTGCTAGATGGTCCATCATCCATCGTCTTCGGTATCTTCTTCAGACGATCACAAGACACATCTTCAGCTGGGCGCTTACGAATCACTCCTTTGTCAACCATTTCAGTATAAAACCTACTGTTCCAACCAACAGATATATTCAACTCTTTCTCAGCCTTCTCGCGCATCGCACGAGCTACACTCAACTGAATCTCCATAGTATTCACCTTTTTCTTCATTTCAGCATACTCACCACTTTCTAACACAGATAATCTCCTAAACGCCTCATCATCATCATCAACCTCATCATCTATACCTACCTCCTCCTCTACATCCTCGTTGTCATCCTCATTACCTACATCATCTATACCAATCTCATCATCATTCTCAATACCAACATTATCATTATCATTCTCTACAACATCAACTTGAGGGGCAATCTGATTTCCTAGTCCTATCTCAGGCTCGGGATCCTCAAATGGTTCCTCCTCTTCATCATCCATATCCTCATCTATATTATAATCCAGTAAGTCTAAATAAGGGCTATCATATACATTAGGTTCGGGAATAGCATGGTTCTCTACAGGAATATTAGGGTCAGCCATGACAATCTGCATTTATAATATATCTCGTATTAGCATAAAATAATTATTAAACAGTTACATAATGTATTTAAGATATATACATATATATAAATTAAATTATATATATCAAAATATATATCTTCTCCATAAGGCTTGTTGGTAACGTCGGAGATCTTTGGCACCGTTATAGTCAAAAGATTTTTCAAACATTTTAAGAAAATGTTTATGGTTAAAAGATTTTGAAATTTTTTATTCAAAACCTTGGTTTTTAAAATCTTTCATTCTCTACAACGAGATCTCTGGTACCAAACTGTAACACTCTCAAATTTCGTATCGGGTCAGCGGAAGAGTCAATAGAGTGTTACGGGATAGCACAATAACTCCAATCATAGACAACGCATAGAAATGGTTGCACAAGGTTTAACATACACTCATTCGAATAAAAGTTTTAAGTTTATAGCAGGGCCCCAAATTACACAGTCATAAGTTTACAAAACATAGATTGAATGAATAATTTTTATTATGTGGGCCATCAGAGTCGATCTCCATCCAAGTTACCTTCAAGCACCTGAGATAAAACATGCAAAAATTTTATCAGCGAATGCCGAGTGAATTCATAGAGTTTAATAAAACCGTTACATAAAATAGTGATAGAAATCAGAACACAAGTATAATATCAGAAGTAAGTCCTCGTATTGCTAGTCAGGGAATATATAAATCAAATCATACATCTCAAACCGTCCATGAAACCGTAGTTTCAGTATTATCGTTATATACATCGCATTATTTGGATTACATTGGATTATATTGTTGGATTATTACTAGCTGCATGACATTGTAACCTTACTATAACAAACAACGGGTCGCGAACCCGATAAACAATTTGTCCATCTAAATTAGCGTGTCGTCACAAAAATCACGCTATGTAAATCTTCTCATACATAAATTCGCTTACCAATCAATGTGGCACGACGGGGATCAGCCGTCAAGGCGCGAACTGGGGTGACTTCCCCAAATAGTACTATTATATGCATAAGCATCTACCAAATCCCGATAGTTCACAATTCATGCTAATGGGACTTTAAGTGACATAACCTAACTATAATAATCATTTACATCCCATTCATTGGGTCATAGCATCATTCGGGTCCATATCATTAAGCATACCATCGGAACTACTTGTGTTCTATTTTTAACAAAAACTAGCATGTTATCTCCCTCGCGGGTTTATAAAACATTTAAAAGAGTGGGAGGCTATGAACTCACGTTGATTAAGAAAGGCGGGTTATCGGTGACGGGCGTGCTTCGATCACGGAAACCTATATAAATAATACTCGGTCTTAGACTTTTGTCCAATGACTTTATAAAAATAATGGCTATGTATATATATGATGATTTTATAAGTATGATGATGATCAAGTGGGATTTTATATCTTTGTTCAACATTTTAGTGTTATGTGTTGGTAAATTTTTAGACTAGTTACACTAGTTTTAACTTGTTTATACATTGAGGCCCAATAAGCCCATTATAAGCCCAATACATTATATTATTCAAATTACACTTTTAATATCAGGCCTATACTCACATGTTCGGCCCAGGTGGGTTGAGCCCAATGACTAAGTCCATTAGTGTTTAGCCAAATTAGTGGGGTTAATAGTCCAATAAGGCTATTTTGCCCCGTTAATGTCCATAAGTTATAAAGCTCGGGTTTTATCGGTTTTTACTTGTAAAATGTACTTATACATCCGTAGATAAGTTATAAAAAGTTTACATTAGACGGGTCCGACCGTCTAAGTTTTAATTGACGAAAACGTTAATCTTTCGATTTTAGCCGAAAAGACGTAAAACTTATGTATATAGTTTTATAACTTATAAAACATATCAATTTGCAATTTTATAATATTTCACATTTACTTATCAAAGTGTATAACTTATTTATAAGTATTATATAAGTTAGTGGGTTTTAGGTATGTATTTTATATTAGTTTTACTTGAGTGCAACTTTTATAATATATACTTTTATTTTCCAAATCTGATTATGAAACTCACTTTCACCATTTTTACCATATCTTGAGTTCTACAAGAAGATAGAAGCTCAATTTTGGGCAGTACAAACTACATATATGTGCTACAATTAAATCCTTAGCTACTGCTCATTCATCCTCTAAGTGTCTCTAATAATTCGTCCAAGACAGACTATACAGATTTGAACCTTAATAATGTTTGATCATATCTTACTCATTTTATGGATTCCATTGAGTGGACAACTCTCACATATGTAAAAGTCATATACCTTACTGTATATTAAATAATCCATGTCATTTTAACAAGTTATCATATGGTTTTTTACTGTTTTATACAGCCTACAACTTTAGTCATGATTTTAACATCTTTTAATCATTTTAACAAAATTTATCAACACAAGATCCCCACATAATACTTTGATCATCATATATCATCATATACATATACATTTAGAAAGAAAATACAAAATTACATTTACAAAATAACAAGGTAATGAGAGAAATGATCTTGTTACCAACCAAGATAGTGAAAGTTATGATCAAGGCTTGGTTTTTGATGACAAATCTTGTGATAAACCAAGATAAACTTCAAGATCACCCAACTATATGAACACCTTGTGGAAAATCATCCCTAGACACCAAGGAAACTCCTTTGTGGATGTTATGATCACCTCCAATCAACAAGACTTCAAGAGGACATCATCTTATGCAAGTTTAACATAAGATTTATGGTTGCAATTAGATCAAATGGGGGTGTTTTTGGTAGAGAGTGGACGGCAAGGAGGGAGAGAGTGAGAGAGATTTGTGTGTTTTGCATGTAGAAAAATGAAGTAGCTAGTTTGATGGTTAGTGGTTTTGTTAAGTTGAATGGTTTGGTGGCAAAACTAAGACAAGTGTCTTAGTTTGCTTAACAAGTTGACACCTCAAAGGGGTGTTAGCTAAGCTTTGTCGTCCCATTGCAGGGATGGGGCAAGAGTTATCTTGTATCATCCCCATTTATTTACGGGTACTCCTCGATTCTAGTTTCCTCGATTTGCGTGCCCTCGGGTCGTTTTACGAAAAATGTTTTTATAAATTATGAATCAACGAAACAAAACGAATCTAATAAAAATTGTCTCATCAAAAACGGAGTTCAAAAACGTAAATACGTAATCCTAGGGTTTCCGGTTTAGTCGTAAATGACGTTAAATTATGCACGTAAGCCCAAATTTCAACCCGTAAATTGTGAGTTCATCAACGAACACAAAAATAAGTTTCAAAATAATATACGAGAAAATAATTTACTACCTGAAAACGTTAGATTGTCACACTAAATCTGTGCAAATTCATTTTGCCCGAGTTCTAAGTGGTTTATATGGACTTGAAATGTAATTTAAGGTGTTTTCTTGGTTTGGTTGATGGAAGCCAGTTTCGGCATTTTTGGCTGTTTTTATTCGTTTGATCTGTTTTCGACCGGTGATAGTTCCTTTTGATCAAGGTTTTCCTAGATAAAATGTACTGCTTTTTTCAAACTTCAATTTTCTTAGTCGTTCTCTTGAAACGGAGTCATGTAGCACATGTTATGGCATTTTTATTGCAGCCCATGTTTTCTATTAATAATCTCAATCTAAATGTGTTTTTGTATATTATTCCTCTTTGTAAGCTTCACAAGGATAAAAATATAATTTTTGTCTTGAACAAAGAATGCAATGTGTTGTTATATTACACTCATATGTCGATCATTCTATTATTGTGTGCGGTGGAGATGTTCTATGTCTCGTGCATTCACAACTACCTCAAATACTAACCGACTAACCTTTACACCAGGTAAAACACGACCAAACCTAAACAAAAGTAACCTCAATATGTGTTTTGATCATCCAAAATCCGTGCAAATTACTTTTGCCCAGATTCAGGGTGGTTTATATGCACTAGAAATGTAATTTAAGGTGTTTTCTTGGTTTGATTGATGGAGGCGAGTTTCGGTATTATTTGGCTGTTTTTATTCGTTTGATATGTTTTCGATCGGTGTTAGTTCCTTTTGACCAAGGTTTTGCTAGATAAAAGCTACTTCTTTTGACCAAGGTTTTGCTTTTTTCAACCTTCAATTTGCTTAGTCGTGCTCTTGAAACAGAGTCATGTAGCTCATGTTATGGTATTTTTATTACAGCCCATGTTTTCAGATAATTTCAATCTAAATGTGATTTTGTATATTATTCCTCTGTGTAAGCTTCACAAGGATAAAAATAACATTGTTTTCTTGAATAAAGAATGCAATGTGTTGTTATATAACACTCATATCTCGACCATTCTATTATTGTGTGCGGTGGAGATGTTCTATGTCTCGTGCATTCACAACTACCTCAAATATTAACCGACTAACCTCTAAACTAGGTAAAACACGACCAAAAATAAACACAAATAACCTCAAAATATGTTCTGATCATGGACTGGAAATGTGATTTAAAGTGTTTTCTTGGTTTGGTTGATGGAGGCCAGTTTATGCATTTTTGGCTGTTTTTATTCGTTTTATATGTTTTCGACCGGTATTAGTTCCTTTTGACCAAGGTTTTCCTAGATAAAATGTACTCATTTTTAAGCTTCAATTTGCTTAGTCGTGGTCTTAAAACGGAGTCATGTAGCATATGTTATGACATTTTTATTGCAGCCCATGTTTTTAGATAATTTCAATCTAAATGTATTTTTGTATATTATTCTTCTTTGTAAGATTCACAAGGATAAAAATATCATTGTTGTCTTGAACATATAATGCAATGTGTTGATATATCACAATCTATCTGGACCATTCTATTATTGTGTGCGGTGGAGATGTTCTATGTCTTGTGCATTCACAACTACCTCAAATACTAACCGACTAACCTTTACACCAGGTAAAACACGACCAAACCTAAACAAAAATAACCTCAAAATATGTTTTAATCATCTTAAATCCGTGTAAATTTATTTTGCCCGGATTCTTGGTGGTTTTTATGGATTGGAAATGTAATTTAAGGTGTTTTCTTGGTTTGGTTGATGGAGGCTAGTTTCGGCATTTTTGGTTGTTTTTATTTGTTTGATCTGTTTTCGACCGGTATTAATTCCTTTTGACCACGGTTTTCCTAGATAAAATTTACTCCTTTTTTCAAACTTCAATTTGCTTAGTCGTGTTTTTGAAACGGAGTCATGTAGCACATGTTATGACATTTTTATTGCAACCCATGTTTTCAGATAATTTCAATCTAAATGTGTTTTTCTATATTATTCCTCTTTGTAAGCTTCACAAGGATAAAAATATCATTGGTGTCTTGAATAAATAATGCAATGTGTTGATATATCACAATCATATCTCGACTATTCTATTATTGTGTGCGGTGGAGATGTTCTATGTTTCGTGCATTCACAACTACCTCAAATACTAACTGACTAACCTTTACACCAGGTAAAACACGACCAAACCTAAACGAAAATAACCTCAAAATGTGTTTTAATCATCCAAAATCCGTGCAAATTCATTTTTCCTGGATTCTAGGTGGTTTATATGGACTTGAAATGTAACTTAAGGTGTTTTCTTGGTTTGGTTGATGGAAGCCAGTTTCGGCATTTTTGGCTGTTTTTATTCGTATGATCTGTTTTCGGCCGGTGTTAGTTCCTTTTGATCAAGTTTTTCCTAGATAAAATGAACTCCTTCTTTCAACCTTCAATTTGCTTAGTCGTGGTCTTGAAACAGATTCATGTAGCACATGTTATGGCATTCTTATTGCAGCCCACGTTTTCAGATAATTTCAATTTAAATGTGTTTTTGTATATTATTCCTCTTTGTAATCTTTAAAAGGATAAAAATATCATTACTGTCTTGAACAAATAATGCAATGTGTTGATACATCACAATCATAACTCGACCATTCTATTATTGTGTGCGGTGGAGATGTTTTATGTCTCGTGCATTCACAACTACCTCAAATACTAACCGATTAACCTTTACACCAAGTAAAACACGACCAAACCTAAATGATAGTAACCTCAAAATATGTTTTAATCGTTCTAAAGGTTCTTTTCATTGACTCCAGCCTACTACCCTTCGTTAATTCGTACAAAAAAAGAACATGTCGTCCTTCCATCGATCCATGTGATTGATTCAAGAACGAGCTTCTTTATGTGTTTTCAATCCGAAGCCATAAGGGTCAGATTTCTTTGATTAGATTTTCAGTCATTATTGGCTCTCCTAACCTGTTAATTAACGTGCTCTTTTGTTGATCATCACTCTCTATTATAATGATGATTCTCTACTCGGTAACAATTGATTTCCTCTTTTGTTGAGTGGGTTCGACGTAGTTTCAAATCTTAGGGTTAATTCATTGAATTAATTCTTAGATGGTGTAATATTCATCCATTCTTCCTCTCGAGTGCTCAAGTGTGATCTGATCTAGATTCATTTTTATTTTAGCAGATATGCATTCACCTAACGCTTGTTAATTTAGGGTTTTTCTTTTCTAGGGTTTGTTTTTTTTAATGTTTGGTTCTATATTTTATTGGAGGTGGTTCAACTTTAGGGTTTCTCGTTCTTCCAATGGCTGCTTCATTTGAGGATCAGAATCATAAGATTTCACACTCAATTTATGTCACTAATTTTTCTGATTACATCTCCTCCAAAGATCTTTGGAAATCGTGTAGCACGTACGGGATGGTAGTAGATGTCTTTATTCCCTATAAGAAATTGAAAGCTGGAAAAAGATTTGCATTCGTTCGGTTTATTAAGTTTCCCAACCTTACTTGACTAGTTGATAATATGTGTACCTTGTGGATTGGCAGTTTTCACTTATTTGCTACTGAGGCCCGTTTCGATCGCCCTCTCAAGCATACTGGGTATCCACCTCTTGCTCCCTTTAAGCATGAAAGGTCCAATACTCATGTTCTTCCTAAGCACCAAGCGGGTTCTTATGCTAAAGTCGTTATGAACAATCATACTAAGCAATCGGCTGATTCCTCAGCTGCTATACTTTTAGATGATTCTTGTTTATCATTACAAGACTTCTCCAATTTTGTAATGGGTAAGGTCAAAGCATTTCCATCAACTAATAATCTTCCAGTTATTTTGAAGGACGAGGGTTTTGTTGATATTAAGTTGTCATATCTTGGGGGTTTGTGGATCCTGATTGAATGTGCTAATGAGATTACTAGAGATAATTTGCTAAAACACCAAGGTGTGAAGTCGTGGTTCGACGTTATTCGTAATGCGTCTAGCGACTTTGTTAGTGAGGAAAGAATAGTGTGGGTGGATGTAGAAGGTGTACCAGTGAGGGCCTGGACTGACGCATCCTTCAGGAAGATTAGCAACAAATGGAGAGTACGCATGGAGGTTGATGATAGTTCTTGGTCCAATTTTGGTTGTAAGCGCATTTCTTTAAAAGCGAAATCCTTCATCAGTTCTTGAATCCTTTAAGATCATAATTAAAAGGAAAACTTACTGGGTACAGGCTAAAGAATTATTTACTTGGTGTCCTTCTTTCGTGGATTGTACAGATAGCGATTACATATCTGAAGATGATTCCTCTAGCCAGAACTTGAATCGGGAAGAAGAGTTGTATGTCCATAGATAAGGGGTTATAAGAGAGGAGGTACACAGTGACGAGGAGGAAATTCCTGAGACGGTATTTTGTTCCATAGGTTTGGATCAGAATCAAGATAAACAGGCCACCGTTGATCCTCTTTCAGAGGAACCTTTAGAAGCTCAGCAAAAACAATTAGGATCCAATCCTGATACACATTCAACTGATATTTTTGGGTCCTATGATTTACTGGAGAAACATAACAGACCTTTAGGAGAGACAAAGGCAAATTCAAGTTCATTGATTCCTCATCCCCCAGGTTACACCCCGGATGGTTCTGAGGTCAAAGACAAGGGTAACTTAGGTAATGAAACAGTTAACGGTAACGTCAATACTGATGGTTCAAATCACTCTCCCAATGTTAAGTTTCCAAAGAACAAGGTTCCGAATCAGTTCATTCATCTAATGAGAACAGTAACAAAGAGGCTAACAATAACAACGGATGATCAGTTTTAAAATTAATGGAGGATATTATTCAAGTAGGCCAAGCTATGGGATATACAATGGAGGGGTGCGAAAAGGATCTCAAAGGTATTATTAATCAACAAGGAGTGGGGAACGGTATCAAATGAATGCATTATCAATGAACGTTCAGGGTCTTGGTCACAAGACGAAAAAAGAATTGATGAAAAGGTTAGCGTACTTTTTTAAACTTAATTTTTTGGCGGTTCAAGAAACAAGAATGTCTTCAATTTCTTCGATGTTGGTTCGGTCTATATGGGGTAATTCGAATTATGGTTTTGTTAGTGGTGACTCGGTTGGAGCTTCTGGTGGTATTCTTTGTATTTGGGAAGCGTCTATTTTTAAAAAAGACAATGTGACACTGTCGGACAACTTCGTAGCTTTTTATGGTACTTGGCTTACTACTAACTCCAGAATCCTTTTCATAGTTGTGTATGCGCCTCGACAGGTTTCTCAAAAGAAAATCCTCTGGGACTATATATTGTTGATTATAGGTCGTTGGAATGGTTGTCATTATCATGGGTGACTTTAACGAGGTGCGTTTCGCTAATGAAAGAAGGGGCTCTTGTTTTAACTCGTACGACATAAGACAATTTGATAACTTCAATATGGATTATGGGTTAAATGATATTGATTTAGAGGGTTATTCTTTCACTTGGTCGCATCCCTCGGCAACAAAAATGAGTAAGCTCGATCGGTTCTTGGTTTCAAATGGTATTTTCTCTTTATTTCCTTCTGTTACTGGTATTTGCCTGGATAGACTTCTTCTGACCATCGCCCAATTCTTTTACGGGAAGCTAATGTGGATTTCGGGCCAACGTCGTTCAAATTCTATCATTCGTAGTTGGATTTAGATGGTTTTGATGTTATGATTAAATCATCTTGGCTCTATCTTTTTCAGATAGTAATTGATTGTGGTAAAAATACGTCCTTTAGGAAAAGGAGCGTAAAAGCGGTAAGTATTAAGTGAACGTTTAGGAAAACGTAAACACTAATGACCCTTATGAAGTTCGTTTCCTAAGGAGGTATATGTGTGTGAAAAACTCGTTAAATGTTTGTGATTAATGATTGGTTTAGAAGGGGATGAGAAAAGAAGATGACGAAGACGTAAAAATTACTACTAGAAAGTTAAAACGTAAGACCTTAAAAACTACAAAAATAAAAATTAATTCTAAAAATTACCAAAAATTCACCAAAAATCAAAATTAATAAACTAAGAGTTTACCAACGATCAAAACTTTTTCAAAACTTTTAAATAATTAAATATTAAATTTTTAAATGCTAATTAAAGCCCTAAAAATCAAATAAATTAATAAAAAGCCCAAATAAATATTTTTCAATTGGTAAACCTCTAAAATGACCTAAAAAGATTAAAACTATTTTTAGAAATTTTTAAACTAATAAAAACTATTTAAAATGATTTAAAAACTATTAAAACTTAAAATAATTATAAAAATTAATCTAAAAGAGATAAAGTTATTCTAAAAGTTGCTAAATTCCTATTTTAATGTATTAAAGCTAAGAAAAATGTAAAAAGTTGGAAAATGTGAAATTTGAAAAATAATAATAAAATAATATTAAAATAATATTAAAAATCCAAAAATTATAAAAATTATAAAAACTTGCAAACTAGTTTATTTTAACCTAAATAATCAGAAAATCAAAGTGAAATGACCAGAATACCCCTATTGGGCCCTCAAATGGGCCAAAACCAAAAACAGTCAACCTTAATGGGCTTTTGGGCCCAAAAAGTCAGACTTGGCCCAATTGACTTGGAAAAGCCCTATCTGACTCAAAATTTAATTCTAAGAACAAAACTCTAAGGCCCAAAAGCTGAATGTGAGCTTATCACAGCTTAATAAGCAGGAAGCTTATTCTTATTGGGCTTTTCAGCCCATTAAGCAATAAGCCAATGTCATAAGCTCTAATTTGACACACAACCTTCTTTTGGGATGCTTATGAGATCTGTAAAAAGAAATTTTGAAAAAGCACACTCAATAAGCCAGAAATAAGCAAAGTATTATTTCACTAAAAGACAAAATAGTCGGGTTTGAGATTTAGGGCACCTCAGAAGCTCTAGTTTGTTGCAAAAGCTCACAAATAGCTTAACTAAGAATAATCAATCAAGAAAATCACAAAAAGCCAAGTAGAATAAGCTGTAAGAACAAATAAGCTGGCTGAAAAAGCCAAATAAGCTAGTTTTCTAGCAAAAGCTTAACCAAAAGACTTGAAACCTTCCAGACTTGATATTAAGCTGAAAAAAATGAGTTCTATTACAAAAACTAAGTTGTTGCATGTACCAATAAGCAAAACAGATTCAATAAGCCTTGAAACCAAGTTTGACCAAAAGTCATACGCTGATAAGTTGAAATCAAACGCTGACAGGAACAAAGTGGACGTTGACAGACTTAATGAAGTGTATGGACTTGTTTTTCACCCTGCTGGTCAAGGTTTGAGTGCAAACCTTGTGAATCAAAGCTTACCAGTTGGGTAAACTTGATGTGTTTTGGCACAAATAAGCCAATAAGCCAGTGGGCTTATAAGCTATGAACAAAACAAACCAAATAGCCAAATAATCTCACAAGCAGCACACAAATAGGATCCAAGCAACAAAACAGCAATCCTTAAACTAGAAATCAAAATGCAACACCAAATGAGGTGGTCACATTGCTGATGCAAATGACCACTTCAGCAAACTTTGATAAGCTATAGCAATCGCAATAAGCCACCAAATTCAACAACCAGATAACCAATAGATAGCTTATCACCTAAACTATTCCCAAACCTGATTTCAGACCTTAGATCCAACAAACATAGAATTTATTAGATCTGATGTGTTTGACCAATTCCAAAACAACTTTTATCAGATTTTTTCAAAACTTCAAATCTCTTTTCCAAACTTTCAGAAAGTAAACCAATGACTAAAACTTGTATATTAGGACTTGTTTAGACCTCCCAAACCCTAAGAACCAAGGGCACAAGGCCACAAGGCCTTATGAACCAGTAATCCCAAAAACCCTTAATCAACCACTTTTCAAACAAACTTCTGATTTTTAAACACAACATATTGATTTTAATGATCAAATAGCTACACTAGGTGACAACTAACAGATAACAGCCATAAAACTCAAAGCACAAACACAAGAACTCCAAATCATATACCAAAGTACAAAATAAGCAGAAACATGAAATTTTGAGAGGAATCTTAACAAGAGGTTATACCTGCCTTCCACAACATCCTAGGAAGGCCAGCTATGCTCCTTGGACCTTGTTCAACAGCTAGAACAAGACCAAGGTACTTCAATAAGAAAGATGATGAATGCCTTGGTTGATGTTTCAAAGCAGAAACTCAAGGACTTGATGTCTTCAACACAAGCAGCAAACAACTCAACCAAGGGCTCTAATCCCTTCACAAGCTTGGTGTCAACAAGCTTACAAGAGCTTATAGCTTATGGTTAAGGGTTTGTACACAAAAATAAGCAAAATCAGAACCTTCTTTCAAGCTTTTTCAAACTTGAAAAACCTTACCAAGCATAAACGTCCTTGATCCAAAAGGTTCAAGCACACTTATAAGAATCAATGGAACTCAGAATCACCCTTTAAACAACACCAACTTTAAAAAACATAAAAAGGAATTACAATTTTCTCAAAATACCAACTTTTATAAATTTTAAAAAGGAATTACAAGTTTAAAAGGTAAAGACTGGAACAAAGGGACTCTCACATGTTGAGGTCTCCTTTAATAGGCAAATGCCAGGCTACACTATTCACAAACCCTAGAAGTGGATTCTCTAAAATGCCCTTAAGTTCTTGAGGCAGTTTATTGTTGATGAGTTGTCCAAAGTGATCCCAAACGTTCATTTTAGCTTTGTGATGAAGCAAAGGCTCTCAGCTGTTGATCTTGACATGTGGCATGACTTGGAGGGCAAGTAGTCACATGATAGGTGAACGGGTATTTGGGGGTGGGGTCCATTGTGAGTGGGAGTGAGGGTTTTGAGGTTGGGATGGGATTTAGAGTGTGTGAATCAAACGTGTGTCAAGGTAATTTAGATTTATCCTTTGTTTAAGTTGATGTAAAATCTGGGTGTGAAAAGGTGAATAGTGGTGATTTTGATCCGAAAATGGGGGAAGGGTAAGTTGTTTGGCGCAATTTGTATATTTGAATGTTTGAGTGTACACATTTGGCCCTTGTATTTCTTCTTTCCTTCCATTTGTGTTTTAAAACGTGTCAGCGCCCATTTCCTTTGTAACAACTTTCAGACTTTGGTAATTTTGGCACAAAACTTTTCAATAAGGTTTATAAGGATTATTTTTGCCATTTTGAGATATTTCAAGGGCTGATCTTGGACATTCTTGATCTTCAAAGGTCTTCAATGTATCTTTGGCATCATGAGGGACCATAATTGGCAATTTTGAATAGTTGAGGGACTAAACTTGCCATTTCTTCAAAGTTGAAGGACCATTTGTGTAATTTTGACAAACTTAAGGGACCAAACTTGTAATTATAAATATACAAGGGTTTTAAGTGTCATTTCTTCAATAAATGAGGATCAATCTTGTATGTCTTCAAGTCTTCAAGGGTATTTGTTGAATATTCCATGATTTAGGGCCCGGTTCTTTGTGCGGCTTCGTTTCTCGTGTCCGTTTTTCCTTGTATCTTGTGATCTTTTGTCTTTTTCACGATATCCATACCTAAAATACACAAGTAAACAAACACAAGAATATATATGGTATATTATGACATTTTTATGCATTAAAAGCCCGAAAAGAACGATGAGATCATGTATAAATGCCATCTCATCACTCCCCCATACTAAGCCATTGCTGTGCCCTCACGCAATGCTAGAATAAAGTATTTAAGCATCACCAAAGTTCAATTTTATTAACCTTTATTGAAGAGTAAGAGACTTGCAACATACTACGAAGATGTGTAAAGACATAATATATAATTTTCATCACGAAAGTGACTTTTAGGGTCAAAGAATAGAAACAAGCAAATGTCCCTTAGAGTAAACTTCGTCATCCTCGATTGTCATACATTCCATGCTAAGTGCAAAAACGAGATCATTGTTGGTACAAGTCACAATGCTAACACTACTCATACGTCCAAATTGTGTAATACTTTTTCTCCCCGCAATCCTAGTTATTATAAAAGGAAATGGGTTACTAGCATTTTTTTATCTATTTGTCATGGATCACAAGTGATTCATATTGACTTATTTGAGTAGTTATTAGTCCGAAAGCAAAGTAGCACGATTTGATCAATAGTTAGCCGAAGGACAAAATCTTTTAAAACGGCTTCTCGTGTATCTCCTTAAGTTCATATCTTGGCATAACTCGTTTCACGATTTGAGACCTTTCTCGGACGATATTTGGCATGTACTTCATACTTCAAATCTTGGGAAGACGTTCTCGAAATTATGGTCTTCTCTTCATATATTTGGAATTTCTTCACTTGACGTTTTTGAGAGATTCTTCATATTAGGACCACGACTTCATCATTTTATTCAATATTTACTTTGGATTTTGATATACAACGATCCGCCTCCTTTTCGGACTTGGATATATTTATCCTCATACCTTGTAAGGGTCTTTTTGGATAGACTTTCTCCATGATCTTTAGGGGAGTAATTGCTTTTCGTCGTGTGTCTCGATCCTTCATATTGATTTAGGAATAGTGATACTTCACATCATCTTGGATCTTTAGCAAAAAATAGAGCTCCTCATGCCTTGTTAGGGCCTTTTTAGATAATTGCCAATCTTCGCGTCCTGATTCAATAAGTTATGCCTTGGCTATGAACTCTATTCAACCCCGAGCAACTTTTAAACAATCTTGCGCTAGAGGCTAAGTAACCTTTCAAATCGTACGACCTTACTTATTGCAATTATGATTTATTCCTAATACATTGATCTTATGGGAAGAAAAAGCCACAATTAAAAACATATGAGTTTTTGAAAGAACACTTTCATGTTCTACGTTTAGCATGATCACTTGTCTAACTCTATCATTTCTCGTTCTTCACTATATAAAGACCTCTAATTAAAGAGACTCGTGAATACTTAGCCATGTAAGTCAAAATTAAGCTAAATTTGGATTAGCTTTCATTAAGACTACATCAAATCGAAGTTTTGGGTTTTCAAGCAACCTATAGGATCTTGCACTTTCTTGGACTTTTTCAAGCTTAGAGAATGCGTTTTATAGTTCCCTTGATAAGTGACTTTCTAGGATCAATTATAGGAACTTGTGAAAAGTTCTTGTTCTTAACCCGAATGAGCTAAGACTTTCACGTTTTAAAGCTCCCTATATAAAAGTCTAGCAAAACTTGAATTGAGCGGGTTAAGGAATGTAAATGGCTCCAAATGCCCATCAAGTCAAATTAACTCTTATTCTACCCACCAGAAAATATACATTCGTGTCTTAAAAACACTTATGAAAACTAAGAAATTTTTTAAAATTTGGCCATTTTTTGCCTTATTTGTAATCAAAACAAAACATTGAAAGTCAGAAAGCGTGAGGGCGTAGCAAAGCAAGTACCTATTCACCCCCCCATACTAAAAGTAAACATTGTCCTCAATGTTTCGAGTCTAAAGGTGGAGCACCCCCATACTAGAGACGAAGAGTCGAATTCTTAGGATCTATCATGGAAAGGGTGATCAACAATATATCTAAAGTCGTTTATTAAGTATGCTAAAAGATAATTGTTAGAACAATAAAGGATATGTCATGGATTCGTGAAAAACTTCTTCAAGCAAACGATGGAGGCTCACGTAAACGAACACGAGAGTCTTCAATCGTAGATGATGATGATGATCTAGATAACACAATCACAAACAACCACGAGACAACGAGTTGAAAGGGTACAAGTCCCCTTATTAGTGAATAGTAAGCATAAAGGATAAGCATGGGATCTCCCCCACGAGGCACCTCGTTTTTGATTACCGAGTCATGAGCTCGACTCGATCCCCTCAAAATGTGAACATTTAGGGAAAATCATGGTATGGTCAATTTTTGGTGGGGCTTACATGATAAACAAGGCCCAAAAAGCAACCGGTATTAAGGACTAAGTCCTTTGATGGTGCAAAATACCGGGATCGAAGATGGCGTTCTCGTTTTCATTGGAAAAACAAATTAACGCCACTTCAACATGTGCCATAAACTCAAAGAGTTTGCAGAAAAGAGATGAGAAGTAGAAGGGTGGGACAATGGGTATGACAAACTTTTGAGCTACTCGAGGTAGACTCGCACCAATCAAATAGAAAGATTTTCCATTTATTGCATCGGTGGAAGACCGAGATTTCCCTTTACATGAAATTACGGGATCGAATATCTCGTCCTCGGTGGACAAGGATGAGGGAACATAAGGGGCTTCCCTCATACTAAAACCACACAAAGCATCGTCAAAAGGAGTAGACGAGCTTGTAGCACTCAAAACACGTGGTGATGACGGAGTTAGATTTGTAGAAAAATCAATTAAATCACATTTAAAATCTTTTCCTTTTTTATCTTTTAAACTCTCCTTATGAAAACCCTTTTTGATTATGTCGAAACTATTTGGTGTTTCTAAGACGATGTTAGTCACACTAAAAATTCTCACATTTGAAAACCGTTTTGGTTTTGGTGGTGGCAAGTTCTCAAAACGTTTATCGACAAGGAAAACCTCCCCATCGGGGTCTACATATTCGTCATCCGAAAGATCTTTCGTAGAAACCGAAAACTTATCAACACTTTTCAATAATGAGTGTTCGAGGTGAGGCGAAGGATTTTTCGATTCAAGTGTTGACGGTTTCTTCTTTGTAGGCTTTACACTCATAACCTCCACCGGCGGAGGAAATGGTAAATTGTTTTTGGCGACATTTCCTAAAACTCTTGGTGAAAATTCTTTGCGAACGACATTGGTTGAATTACCATGGTTTACAGTTGCAATAGAATACACATGAGAAAGATTGGAGTTTTGTGTTTCATTGATGACAAGTTCTTCCTCATTGAAACGAAGGGTGATTTTTCGAGCATGAACATCGATAAGTGCTCTTGATGTATCCAAAAATGAACGACCCAAAATGAGAGGAACTTTTCGATCAATAGGAATGTCTACAACGATAAAGTCAACGGGATAGTAAAACTTTCCGACTTTAACGAAAACGTCCTCGGCTACTCCACATGTTAAAATCGTAGAATGATCGGCCATCTCGATAGACATGTGCGAAGGAGTAAGAGCCGGAAGCGAAAGCGATTTGAAAATCTCAAGAGGCATTAAATTAATACTAGCACCAAGATCGGCCAAGGCGTAGCATTCCTCCATATCTTGAATTGCACACGGAATCAAAAATTTACCGGGATCACCGACTTTTTGTGGTATGCGGCTAAGAAAAACCGATGAACAACTAGACGATTGTTGTAACTTCTCTTTGTTGTTTAGCATACTTTTGAAGTTTGCGGCGAATCGAGGCATCATGATAAGAGCGTCGGCAAAACTTATGTTAAAATGTATATCACGAAACATTTTCATAAATAGCTCAAATTGATAATTATTCCGTTCTCGTGCCTTTTCCTTGTCACGTCTCGAAGGGCAGGGTAAAGGTGGTGTGGGTTGGACATTAGGCAACGGCCTTGGAATCTCGGGTTCCATAATTGGTATTGGTTCAACCGTAGGTGTGGTATGAGCGGTACTTTGTGGGCTTGTAATGTGCTCCTTTTCGACCATCACCTCGGGTTCTTTCTCGATTTCCTTCTCCGTAGAAGTACTTGGACGAGAGATTGGTTCCTTGAAAGTTTTACCACTTCGTGTAGTAATAACCTTCATTTCTCCCTTCGGGTTTGCAATGGTATCACTAGGAAGACCACCCGAGGAAGAGGGTTTACACATGATTGCTTCAAACATCTTAGCCATTCGGTCATCAAATTTTGATTGCCTAGCATCCGCTATTAATAACTCTTGCTTAATCTCATGTTGTCCTAATTCCATCTTTTGTTGATTTTGTTGAAGACGTTGGACATTTCCTTCCATTTTATTTGCATGAGTTTTAAGTTCATTAGCAAGTTTATTTTTAAGCTCGTTTTTCAACTCGGATCTTAAGTTAATCATCTCACGTTGCATGTTATCAAACTTAGCATCATTTGCTTTAGCATAATCCAAAAATTCTCCTTGCAAATTTTTAGTGTGAGCATTTTGAAAACCTTGTGTAGTGTTTTGAAAATCACGGTTTTGGTTTTGATTAGTGACTTGTCCATTCCCATTTTGATAATTCCCCTTGTTGTAGTTACGTGAATTGCCTTGGTAATTACCAACTTGGTTGTTGTTTCGATAATTATTAACATTTTGATTTGGTGGAGCTTGATTTTGGCGGGAACCTTGACCGTTTTGGTTGTAAGTTCCCGTTGCTACATAAGCACTCGAAGTGTTACCATCCCTGGCAGCGGCGCCAAAATGATTGTGGTAAAAATACGTCCTTTAGGAAAAGGAGCGTAAAAGCGGTAAGTATTAAGTGAACGTTTAGGAAAACGTAAACACTAATGACCCTTATGAAGTTCGTTTCCCAAGGAGGTATATGTGTGTGAAAAACTCGTTAAATGTTTGTGATTAATGATTGGTTTAGAAGGGGATGAGAAAAGAAGATGACCAAGACGTAAAAATTACTACTAGAAAGTTAAAACGTAAGACCTTAAAAACTACAAAAATAAAAATTAATTCTAAAAATTACCAAAAATTCACCAAAAATCTAAATTAATAAACTAAGAGTTTACCAATGATCAAAACTTTTTCAAACCTTTTAAATAATTAAATATTCAATTTTTAAATGCTAATTAAAGCCCTAAAAATCAAATAAATTATTAAAAAGCCCAAATAAAGATTTTTCAATTGGTAAACCTCTAAAATGACCTAAAAAGATTAAAAACTATTTTTAGAAATTTTTAAACTAATAAAAACTATTTAAAATGATTTAAAAACTATTAAAACTTAAAATAATTATAAAAATTAATCTAAAAGAGATAAAATTATTCTAAAAGTTGCTAAATTCCTATTTTAATGTATTAAAGCTAAGAAAAATGTAAAAAGTTGGAAAATGTGAAATTTGAAAAATAATAATAAAATAATATTAAAATAATATTAAAAATCCAAAAATTATAAAAAATTCTAAAAACTTGCAAACTAGTTTATTTTAACCTAAATAATCAGAAAATCAAAGTGAAATGACCAGAATACCCCTATTGGGCCCTCAAATGGGCCAAAACCAAAAACAGTCAACCTTAATGGGCTTTTGGGCCCAAAAAGTCAAACATGACCCAATTGACTTGGAAAAGCCCTATCTGACTCAAAATTTAATTCTAAGAACAAAACTCTAAAGGCCCAAAAGCTGAATGTGAGCTTATCACAGCTTAATAAGCAGGCAGCTTATTCTTATTGGGCTTTTCAGCCCATTAAGCAATAAGCCAATGCCATAAGCTCTAATTTGACACACAACCTTCTTTTGGGATGCTTATGAGATCTGTAAAAAGAAATTTTGAAAAAGCACACTCAATAAGCCAGAAATAAGCAAAGTATTATTTCACTAAAAGACAAAATAGTCGGGTTTGAGATTTAGGGCACCTCAGAAGCTCTAGTTTGTTGCAAAAGCTCACAAATAGCTTAACTAAGAATAATCAATCAATAAAATAACAAAAAGCCAAGTAGAATAAGTTGTAAGAACAAATAAGCTGGCTGAAAAAGCCAAATAAGCTAGTTTTCTAGCAAAAGCTTAACCAAAAGACTTGTAACCTTCCAGACTTGATATTAAGCTGAGAAAAATGAGTTCTATTACGAAAACTAAGTTGTTGCATGTACCAATAAGCAAAACAGATTCAATAAGCTTTGAAACCAAGTTTGACCAAAAGTCAAACGCTGATAATTTGAAATCAAACGCTGACAGGAACAAAGTGGACGTTGACAGACTTAATGAAGTGTATGGACTTTCTCCTTGGATACTAATCAAGATGTTACGGTGGCTGCGAAGCTTACTGGTTCTCTTGTTGACTCGTTCCGTAGACAACCTCGTGGAGGAGCTAAGCAGACCCAACTTGCTGCGTTAAAATTAATATTGGAATCGATTTCTCTCTCTCAATGTAACGATAGGTGGGTTTGTGATTTATCAGGAGATGGTTGTTTTAAAGTTAAAGATGCCCGGCTTTTCATAGACAACTTGTTTCTTCCCCATGGACCTCAGACATATGGTCTAAGACGGTCCCTTCTAAGGTGAATATTTTTGCTTGGCGTGCATGTATGGACTGTCTACCGACTAGGGTTAACCTGCAGAAAAAAACGTTCTGATTGATTCTGTTTTTTGTCCAGTTTTTAACATTGCTGAAGAAGATAATTCACACGTTTTTTCGGATGTCAAATGGTTATGAATTTACTTCATAAAGTTTGTCACTAGTGAGAATTGGATCCTCAGAGTTGGTCGTCGTTTTCATAGTGGAAATTTGGGTTTGAAATTGTCCGAATGGCTCCCAGACTGAAGATCATATTGGAGGGCATTTTTTTAGTTACATGGTGGCTCGTGTGTTGTTTTCGTAATCGGCTCTTGTTCGATGAAAAAAGTCCTCATCGCTCGGAGATCTTCGATGACATTGTCCTTAGTTCTTTTAATTGGTGTAAATGGCGATGTCACCTTCTTTTTCTTGGTTAGATTGGTTAAAAAAACCTAATTTAATTTATTTGTAATCATTTCTAGCTTCTTGCTAGTCTTTTAATGAAATAGTTGCCGTTAAAAAAAAATCGTCCTAAATCTGTGCAAATTTATTTTGCCCGGATTCTAAGTGGTTTATGGACTTGAAATGTAATTTAAGGTGTTTTCTTGGTTAGGTTGATGGAAGCCAGTTTCGGCATTTTTGGCCGTTTTTATTCGTTTGATTTGTTTTCGACCGGTGTTAGTTCCTTTTGATCAAGGTTTTCGTAAATAAAATGTACTCCTTTTTTCAACCTTCAATTTACTTAGTCGTGCTCTTGAAACGGAGTCATGTAGCACATGTTATGGCATTTTTTTTGCAGCCCATGTTTTCAGATAATTTGAATCTAAATGTGAATTTGTATATTATTCCTCTGTGTAAGCTTCCCAAGGATAAAAATAACATTGTTTTCTTGAACAAAGAATGCAATGTGTTTTTATATCACACTCATATCTCGAGCATTCTATTATTGTGTGTGGTAGAGATGTTCTATGTCTCGTGCTTTCGTAACTACCTCAAATACTAACCGACTAACTATTACACCAGGTGAAACACGACCAAACCTAAAAAAAATAACCTCAATATGTGTTTTAATCATCCTAAATTCGTGCAAATTCCTTTGGCTCAGATTCCCGGGTGGTTTATATGCACTAGAAATGTAATTTAAGGTGTTTTCTTGGTTTGGTTGATGAAGGCCAGTTTCGGCATTCTTGGTTGTTTTTATTCGTTTGATCTGTTTTCGAATGGTGTTAGTTACTTTTTCCCAAGGTTTTCCTAGATAAAAGGTACTCCTTTTTTCAAACTTCAATTTGCTTAGTCGTGCTCTTGAAACGGAGTCATGTAGCACATGTTATGGCATTTTTATTGCAGCCCATGTTTTCAGATAATTTTAATCTAAATGTGTTTTTGTATATTATTCCTCTGTGTAAGCTTCACAAGGATAAAAATAACATTTTTTTCTTGAATAAAGAATGCAATGTGTTGTTATATCACACTCATATCTCGACCATTCTATTATTGTGTGCGGTGGAGATGTTCTATGTCTCGTGCATTCACAACTACCTCAAACATTAACCGACTAACCTCTACACCAGGTAAAACACGACCAAACCTAAACAAAAATAACTTCAAAATGTGTTCTAATAATACTAAATCCGTGCAAATTTATTTTGCCCGGATTATAGTTGGTATAAATGGACTGGAAATATAAATTAAGGTGTTTTCTTGGTTTTGTTGATTGAGGCGAGTTTCGGCATTTATGGCTGTTTTTATTCGTTTGATATGTTTTCGACCGGTGTTAGTTTCTTTTGACCAAGGTTTTCCTAGATAAAATGTACTCATTTTTAAGCATCAATTTGCTTAGTCGTAGTCTTGAAACGGAGTCATGTAGCACATGTTATGGCATTTTTATTGCAGCCCATGTTTTCAGATAATTTCAATCTAAAAGTGTTTTTGTATATTATTCTTCTTTGTAAGCTTCACAAGAATAAAAATATCATTGTTGAATTGAAGAAATAAAGTAATGTGTTGATATATCACAATCATATCTCGACTATTCTATTATTGTGTGCGGTGGAGATGTTCGATGTCTCGTGCATTTACAACTACCTCAAATACTAACCGACTAACCTTTACACCAGGTAAAACACGAACAAACCTTAACCAACATAACCTTAAAATGTGTTTTAATCTTTCTAGATCCGTGCAAATTCACTTTGCCCGGATTCAGGGTGGTTTATATTGATTGGAAATGGAATTATAGTGTTTATTGGTTTGGTTGATGTAGGCCAGTTTCGGCTGTTTTTATTCGATTGATTTTTTTTACCGGTTTTATTTCCTTTTGACCAAGTTTTTCCTATATAAAATGTACTCCTTTTTTCAAGCTTCAATTTGCTTAGTCGTGCTCTTGTAACGGAGTCATGTAGCTCATGTTATGGCATTTTTATTTCAGCCTATGTTTTTTGATAATTTCAATCTAAATGTATTTTTGTATATTATTCCTCTTTGTAAGCTTCACAAGGATAAAAATATAATTGTTGTCTCGAACAAAGAATGCAATGTGTTGTTATATCACACTCATATCTCGAGCATTCTATTATTGTGTGCGGTGGAGATGTTCTATGTCTCGTGCATTTACAACTACCTCAAAGACTAACCGACTAACCTTTACACCAGGTAAAATACGACCAAACCTAAACAAAAAAAACCTCAATATGTGTTTTAATCATCCAAAATCCGTTCAAATTCCTTTTTCCCGGATTCTAAGTAGTTTATATGCACTAGAAATTTAATTTAAGGTGTTTTCTTGGTTTGGTTGATGGAGGCCAGTTTCGGCACTTTTGGCTGTTTTTATTCGTTTGATCTGTTTTCGACCGGTGTTAGTTCCTTTTGACCAAGTTTTTCCTAGATAAAATTTACTCCTTTTTTCAGGCTTCAATTTGCTTAGTCGTGCTCTTCAAACGGAGTCATGTAGCACATGTTATGTCATTTTTATTTCAGCCTATGTTTTTCTATAATTTTAATCTAAATGTGTTTTTGTATATTATTCCTCTTTGTAAGTTTCACAAGGATAAAAATATAATTGTTGTCTTGAACAAAGAATGCAATGTGTTGTTATATCACACTCATATCTAGAGCATTCTATTATTGTGTGCGGTGCAGATGTTCTATGTCTCGTGCATTCACAACTACCAAAAATACTAACCGACTAACCTTTACATCAGGTAAAACATGACCAAACCTAAACAACAATAACCTCAATATGTGTTTTAATCATCCTAAATCCTTACAAATTCCTTTTGCCCTGGTTCTAGGTGGTTTATATGCACTAGAATTATAATTTAAGGTGTTTTCTTGGTTTGGTTGATGGAGGCCAGTTTCGGCACTTTTGGCTGTTTTTATTCGTTTGATCTATTTTTGACCGGTGTTAGTTCCTTTTGACCAAGGTTTTACTAGATAAAAGGTACTCTTTTTTTCAAGCTTCAATTTGCTTTGTAGTGCTCTTGAAACGGAGTCATATAGCACATGTTATGTCATTTTTATTTCAGCCTATGTTTTTCGATAATTTCAATCTAAATGTGTTTTTGTATATTATTACTCTTTGTAAGCTTCACAAGGATAAAAATATAATTGTTGTCTTGAACAAAGAATGCATTGTGTTGTTATATCACACTCATATCTAGAGCATTCTATTATTGTGTGCGGTGCAGATGTTCTATGTCTCGTGCATTCACAACTACAAAAAATACTAACCGACTAACCTTTACACCAGGTAAAACACGACCAAACCTAAACAACAATAACCTCAATATGTGTTTTAATCATACAAAATCCATTAAAATTCATTTTGCCCGAATTATAGGTGGCTTATATGCAATATAATTATAATTTAAGGTGTTTTCTTGGTTTGGTTGATGGAGGCCAGTTTCGACACTTTTGGCTGTTTTTATTCGTTTGATCTGTTTTCGACCGGTTTTAGTTCCTTTTGACCAAGGTTTTCCTAGATAAGATGTACTCCTTTTTTCAAGCTTCAATTTGTTTAGTCGTGCTCTTGAAACGGAGTCATGTAGCACATGTTATGTCATTTTTATTTCAGCCTATGTTTTTTGATAATTTCAATCTAAATGTGTTTTTGCATATTATTCCTCTTTGTAAGCTTCACAAGGATAAAAATATAATTGTTGTCTTCAACAAAGAATGCAATGTGTTGTTATATCACACTCATATCTTGAGCATTCTATTATTGTGTGCGGTGGAGATGTTCTATGTCTCGTGCATTCACAACTACCAAAAATACTAACCGACTAACTTTTACACTAGGTAAAACACGACCAAACCAAAACAACAATAACCTCAATATGTGTTTTAATCATCCTAAATCCGTTCAAATTCCTTTTGCCCGGATTCTAGGTGTATTATATGCACTAGGGTTATAATTTAAGGTGTTTTCTTGGTTTGGTTAATGGAGGGAAGTTTCGGCACTTTTGGCTGTTTTTATTCGTTTGTTCTTTTTTTGACCGATGTTAGTTCCTTTTTAACAAGGTCTTCCTAGATAAAATGTACTCCTTTTTTCAAGCTTCAATTTTCTTAGTCGTGCTCTTGAAACGGAGTCACGTAGCACATCTTATGGCATTTTTATTTTAGCCTATGTTTTTCGATAATTTCAATCTAAATGTGTTTTTGAATATTATACCTCTTTGTAAGTTTCACAAGGATAAAAATATAATTGTTGTCTTGAACAAAGAATTCAATGTGTTGTTATATCACACTCTTTTCTCGAGCATTCTATTATTGTGTGCGGTGGAGATGTTCTATGTCTCGTGCATTCACAACTACCTCAAATACTAACCGACTAACCTTTACACTAGGTAAAACACGACCAAACCTAAACAAAAAAACCTCAATATGTGTTTTAATCATTTCTAATCCGTGCAAATTACTTTTGCCCGGATTATTAGTTGTTTATATGCACTAGAGTTTTAATTTAAGGTGCTTTATTGGTTTGGTTGATGGAGGCCAGTTTCGGCACTTTTGGCTGTTTTTATTCGTTTGATCTGTTTTCGACCTGTGTTAGTTCCTTTTGATCAAGTGTTTCCTAGATAAAATGTACTCCTTTTTTCAAGCTTCAATTTTCTTAGTCGTGCTCTTAAAACGGAGTCATGTAGCACATGTTATGTCATTTTTATTTCAGCCTATGTTTTTCGATAATTTCAGTCTAAATGTGTTTTTGTATATTATTCCTCTTTGTAAGCTACACAACGATAAAAATATAATTTTTGTCTTGAACAAAGAATGGAATGTGTTGTTATATCACACTCATATCTAGAGCATTCTATTATTATGTGCGGTGGAGATGTTCTATGTCTCGTGCATTCACAACTACCAAAAATACTAATCGACTAACCTTTACACCAGGTAAAACACGACCAAACCTAAATAACAATAACCTCAATATGTGTTTTAATCATCCAAAATCCGTTCATATTCCTTTTGCCCGGATTCTAGGTGGTTTATATGCACTAGAGTTATAATTTAAGGTGTTTTCTTGGTTTGGTTGATGGAGGCCAGTTTCGGCACTTTTGGCTGTTTTTATTCGTTTGATCTGTTTTTGACCGGTGTTAGTTCCTTTTGACCAAGGTTTTCCTAGATAAAGATACTCCTTTTTTCAAGCTTCAATTTGCTTAGTCGTGCTCTTAAAACGAAGTCGTGTAGCACATGTTATGTCATTTTTATTTCAGCCTATGTTTTTCCATAATTTCAATCTAAATGTGTTTTTGTATATTATTCCTCTTTGTAAGATTCACAAGGATAAAAATACAATTGTTGTCTTGAACAAAGAATGCAATGTGTTGTTATATCACACTCATATCTAGAGCATTCTATTATTGTGTGCGGTGGAGATGTTCTATGTCTCGTGCATTCACAATTACCTCATATACTAACCGACTAACCTTTACACCAGGTAAAACACGACCAAACCTAAACAACAATAACCTCAATATGTATTTTAATCATCCTAAATCCGTTCATATTCTTTTTGCCCGGATTCTAGGTGGTTTATATGCACTAGAATTATAATTTACGGTGTTTTCTTGGTTTGGTTGATGGAGGCTAGTTTCGGCATTTTTGGTTGTTTTTATTCGTTTGATCTGTTTTTGACGGGTGTTAGTTCCTTTTGACCAAGGTTTTCCTAGGTAAAAGGTACTCCGTTTTTCAAGCTTCAATTTGCTTAGTCGTGCTCTTGACCTCAACCAGTAACGACATTCGGATCCTCTTTCTTAACCTCAACCGTTCCAAGAAGATAAGCAACACCCTGGGGGTTTCTTCCAGGTCCAATCGCTTTCAACTTAGGGCAATCCGATTTCTTATGACCCTCTTCATTACAGTTGAAGCAAATAAATCCCCTCTTATACTTTTCCACTTTGTGTCCAAGCTTTCCGCAATTTCGGCACTTCCAGCAGTCGCCAGCATGCCTCTTATTGCCACACTTAGGACACTTTTCATCATTGCGCGGTGTGTTGTTGGTAAGAGCATTTGCATTCCCCTTTCTCTGGTTTTGACGGCGATTGAAAATCTACCTATTATCACCTGGACCTCCACGATCGCCATCAACCTTTCTTTTCTCACCAGCATGTGCTTCATCCTCCCTATCCTGAATTATTTTCCCAATGAGTTGGTAAGCCATTCGAACAGCATCATCAATGGTCAATGGTTTTGATGATGTCACATCCCCTCAGATATTCTTGGTCAAACCTTTAGTGTATTGTTAAATTCGGATCTCTTCGGGTTCCATCAATCGAGGACACAGCAAAGCCAACTCATGGAATCGGTTTGTGTAGCTATCAATGTCCACACCTTTCATTCTCAAATGAATCAACTCTTGTTACAGCCGTATAATCACACTACGAGGACATAACTCCAGAGTCATCCACTTTTTAATTTCAGCCCAAGGAGTAGCATTAGCAACATCAATACCCATGAACGCATTTCTCCCATTCCACCAAGTCAACGCACGACCTTTAAGAGTATCCATAGCAAAAGTCACCTTATCTTCCTCCTTACACTTACTAATCTGAAACACCGACTCAATCTTCTCAATCCACTGGCTTAATACTACAGCACCTTCAGTTCCATTAAAAGGTAGAGGTTCACACTTCATGAACGTCACATAAGTACAACCACTAACTTCAGGCGCATTAGGTCCAAGTCCTCCTACATTTCCTTCAGCATTAGCATTGATATTATTAGCATTCACATTCACATTAGTACCACCAATTCCACTACCGCCAGCTCCACTACCACCAGCTCCACTACCGCCAGCTCCACTACCGCCAGCTCCACTACTGCCATCTCCATTTCGGGCATTTGCCATAAATTCAGTCATAAATGCGGCAACTTGTTCCGCAATGATCCTACGTACATCATCCTTAGTCAAATATTTCTTGGGCGGCATGGTTCTATAATTTCACAATTTCAAAGTATATTAAGCATTCACCCAACAAGGGATTCATATAAGATGGATTGAATTCATAATCAAGATACAAATAAGGCACGATATGGAATTCAAGACAACGATACATATTTCATTGGATTAGAAACAACCACATTGTCTTAATTACATTCTACATGAAAGTTTCTAGCACTATACAGGCCCAAAATTCGTGCCAGATCTACTAACTAATAAGTCGGTTTAGCCAAAGTTGCAAAAGATACAAAAGATAACTACTAAAGATAGACTGGTCTACTGAGAACTGCTAGATGGTCCATCATCAATCGTCTTCGGTATCTTCTTCGGACGATCACAAGACACATGCTGGGCGCTTACGAATCACTCCTTTCTCAACCATTTCAGTATAAAACCTACTGTTCCAACCAACAGATATATTCAACTCTTTCTCAGACTTCTCACGCATCGCACGAGCTACACTCAACTGAATCTCCAGAGTATTCACCTTTTTCTTCATTTCAGCATACTCACCACTTTCTAACACAAATAATCTCCTAAACGCCTCATCATCATCATCAACCTCGTCATCTATACCTACCTCCTCCTCTACATCCTCGTCGTCATCCTCATTACCTACATCATCTATACCAATCTCATCATCATTCTCAATACCAACATTATCATTATCATTCTCTACAACATCAACCTGAGGGGCAATCTGATTTCCTAGTCCTATATCGGGCTCAGGATCCTCAAATGGTTCCTCCTCTTCATCATCCATATCCTCATCTACATTATAATCCACTAAGTCTAAATAAGGGCTATCATATACATTAGGTTCGGGAATAGCATGGTTCTCTACAGGAATATTAGGGTCAACCATGACAATCTGCATTTATAATATATCTCGTATTAGCATAAAATAATTATTAAACAGTTACATACTGTATTTAAGATATATACATATATATAAATTAAATTATATATATCAAAATTTATATCTTCTCAATAAGGCTTGTTGGTAACGTTGGAGATCTTTGGCACCGTTATAGTCAAAAGATTTTTCAAATGTTTTATTCAAAGCCTTGGTTTTTAAAATCTTTCATTCTCTATAACGAGAGCTCTGGTACCAAACTGTAACACTCTCAAATTTCGTATCGGGTCAGGGGAAGAGTCAATAGAGTGTTACGGGATAGCACAATAACTCCAATCATAGACAACACATAAAAATGGTTGCACAAGGTTTAACATACACTCATTCGAATAAAAGTTTTAAGTTTATAGCAGGTCCCCAAATTACACAGTCATAAGTTTACAAAACATAGATCGAATGAAATTTTTTTATTATGTGGGCCATCAGAGTCGATCTCCATCCAAGTTACCTTCAATCACCTGAGATAAAACATGCAAAAACTTTATTAGCGAATGTCGAGTGAATTCATAGAGTTTAACAGAACCGTTACATAAAACAGTAGAACACAAGTATAATATCAGAAGTAAGTCCTCGTATTGCTAGTCAGGCAATATATAAATCAAATCATACATCTCAAACCGTCCATGAAACCGTAGTTTTAGTATTATCGTTATATACATCGCATTATTTGGATTACATTGGATTATATTGTTGGATTATTACTAGCTGCATGACATTGTTACCTTACTATAACAAACAACGGGCCGCGAACCCGACAAACTATTTGTCCATCTAAATTAGCATGTCGTCACAAAAATCACGCTATGTAAATCTTCTCATACATAAATTCGCTTACCAATCATTGTGGCACGACGGGGATCAGCCGTCAAGGCGCGAACTGGGGTGATCTTCCCCAAATAGTACTATTATATGCATAAGCGTCTACCAAATCCCGGTAGTTTACAATTCATGCTAATGGGACTTTAAGTGACATAACCTAACTAAAATAATCATTTACATCTCATTCATTGGGTCATAGCATTATTCGGGCCCATATCATTAAGCATACCATCAAGACTACTTGTGTTCTATTTTTAACAAAAACTAGCATGTTATCTCCCTCGCGCTCGCGGGTTTATAAAACATTTAAAAGAGTGCGAGGCTATGAACTCACGTTGATTAAGAAAGGCGGGTTATCGGTTACGGGCGTGCTTCTATCACGGAAACATATATAAATAATACTCGGTCTTAGACTTTTGTCCAATTACTTTATAAAAATAATGGCTATGTATATATATGATGATTTTATAAGTATGATGATGATCAAGTGGGATTTTATATCTTTATTCAACATTTTAGTGTTATGTGTTGGTAAATTTTTAGACTAGTTACACTAGTTTTAACTTGTTTATACATCAAGGCCCAATAAGCCCATTATAAGCCCAATACATTATATTATTCCAATTACACTTTTAATATCAGACCTATACTCACATGTTCGGCCCAAGTGGGTTAAGCCCAATGAGTAAGTCCATTAATGTTTAGCCAAATTAGTTGGGTTAATAGTCCAATAAGGCTACTTTGCCCCGTTAATGTCCATAAGTTATAAAGCTCGGGTTTTATCGGTTTTTACTTGTAAAATGTACTTATACATCAGTAGATAAGTTATAAAAAGTTTGCATTAGACGGGTCCGACCGTCTAAGTTTTAATTGACGAAAACGTTAATCCTTCGGTTTTAGCCGAAAAGACGTAAAACTTATGTATATAGTTTTATAACTTATAAAACATATCAATTTGCAATTTTATAAAATTTCACATTTACTTATCAAAGTATATAACTTATTTATAAGTATTATATAAGTTAGTGGGTTTTAGATATGTATTTTATATTAGTTTTACTTGAGTGCTAATTTTATAATATATACTTTTATTTTCCAAATCTGATTATTAAACTCACTTTTACCATTTTTACCATATCTTGAGTTCTACAAGAAGATAGAAGCTCAATTTTGGGCAGCACAAACTACATAATATGTGCTACAATTAAATCCTTAGCTACTGCTCATTCATCGTCTAAGTGTCTCTAATAATTCGTCCAAGACAGACTATATAGATTGGAACCTTAATAATGTTTTGATCATATCTTACTCATTTTATGGATTCCATTGAGTGGACAACTCTCACATATGTAAAATTCATATACCTTACTGTATATTAAATAATCCATGTCATTTTAAAAAGTTATCATATGGTTCTTTACTGTTTTATACAACCTACAATTTTAGTCATGATTTTAACATCTTTTAATGTAGCTTTTAATCATTTTAACAAAATTTATCAACACAAGATCCCCACATAATACTTTGATCATCATATATCATCATATACATATACATTTAGAAAGAAAATACAAAATTACATTTACAAAATAACAAGGTAATGAGAGAAATGATCTTGTTACCAACCAAGATAGTGAAAGTTATGATCAAGGCTTGGTTTTTGATGACAAATCTTGTGATAAACCAAGATAAACTTCAAGATCACCCAACTATATGAACACCTTGTGGAAAATCATCCCTAGACACCAAGGAAACTCCTTTGTGGATGCTATGATCACCTCCAATCAACAAGACTTCAAGAGGACATCATCTTATGCAAGTTTAACATAAGATTTATGGTTGCAATTAGATCAAATGGGGGTGTTTTTGGTAGAGAGTGGACGACAAGGAGGGAGAGAGTGAGAGAGATTTGTGTGTTTTACATGTAGAAAAATGAAGTAGCTAGTTTGATGGTTAGTGGTTTTGTTAAGTTGAATGGTTTGGTGGCAAAACTAAGACAAGTGTCTTAGTTTGCTTAACAAGTTGACACCTCAAAGGGGTGTTAGCTAAGCTTTGTCGTCCCATTGCGGGGGTGGGGCAAGAGTTATCTTGTATCATCCCCATTTATTTACGGGTACTCCTCGATTCTAGTTTCCTCGATTTGCGTGCCCTCGGGTCGTTTTACGAAAAACGTTTTTATAAATTATGAATCAACGACACAAAACGAATCTAATAAAAATTGTCTCATCAAAAACGGAGTTAAAAACGTAAATACGTAATCCTAGGGTTTCTGGTTTAGTCGTAAAGGACGTTAAATTATGCACGTAAGCGCAAATTTCAACTCGTAAATTGTGAGTTCATTAACCAACACAAAAATAAGTTTCAAAATAATATACGAGAAAATAATTTACTACCTGAAAACGTTAGATTGTCACACTAAATCTGTGCAAATTCATTTTTCTCGGGTTCTAAGTGGTTTATATGGACTTGAAATGTAATTTAAGATGTTTTCTTGGTTTGGTTGATGGAAGCAAGTTTCGGCATTTTTGGCTGTTTTTATTCGTTTGATCTGTTTTCGACCGGTGTTAGTTCCTTTTGATCAAGGTTTTCCTAGATAAAATGTGCTGCTTTTTTCAACCTTCAATTTGCTTAGTCGTGCTCTTGAAACGGAGTCATGTAGCACATGTTATGGCATTTTTATTGCAGCCCATGTTTTCTATTAATAATCTCAATCTAAATGTGTTTTTGTATATTATTCCACTTTGTAAGCTTCAAAAGGATAAAAATATAATTTTTGTCTTGAACAAAGAATGCAATGTGTTGTTATATCACACTCATATGTCGATCATTCTATTATTGTGTGCGGTGGAGATGTTATATGTCTCGTGCATTCACAACTACCTCAATACTAACCGACTAACCTTTACACCAGGTAAAACACGACCAAACCTAAACAAAAGTAACCTCAATATGTGTTTCAATCATCCTAAATCCGTGTAAATTACTTTTGCCCGGATTCAGGGTGGTTTATATGCACTAGAAATGTAATTTAAGGTGTTTTATTGGTTTGATTGATGGAGGCCAGTTTCGGTATTTTTTGGCTGTTTTTACTCGTTTGATATGTTTTCGATCGGTGTTAGTTCCTTTTGACCAAGGTTTTGCTAGATAAAAGGTACTCCTTTTGACCAAGGTTTTCTTTTTTCAACCTTCAATTTGCTTAGTCGTGCTCTTGAAACGGAGTCATGTAGCACATGTTATGGCATTTTTATTGCAGCCCATGTTTTCAAATAATTTCAATCTAAATGTGATTTTGTATATTATTCGTCTGTGTAAGCTTCACAAGGATAAAAATAACATTGTTTTCTTGAACAGAGAATGGAATGTGTTGTTATATCACACTCATATCTCGACCATTCTATTATTGTGTGCGGTGGAGATGTTCTATGTCTCGTGCATTCACAACTACCTCAAATATTAACCGACTAACCACTACACTAGGTAAAACACGACCAAACCTAAACAAAAATAACCTCAAAATGTGTTCTGATCATATGATATCCGTGCAAATTAATTTTGCCCGGATTCCGATTGGTTTATATGGACTGGAAATGTGATTTAAAGTGTTCTCGTGGTTTGGTTGATGGAGGCAGTTTCTACATTTTTTGCTGTTTTTATTCGTTTAATATGTTTTCGACCGGTATTAGTTCCTTTTGACCAAGGTTTTCCTAGATAAAAAGTACTCATTTTTAAGCTTCAATTTGCTTAGTCGTGGTCTTAAAACGGAGTCATGTAGCATATGTTATGACATTTTTATTGCAGCCCATGTTTTCAGATAATTTCAATCTAAATGTATTTTTTTATATTATTCTTCTTTGTAAGCTTCACAAGGATAAAAATATCATTGTTGTCTTGAACATATAATGCAATGTGTTGATATATCACAATCTATCTCGACCATTCTATTATTGTGTGCGGTGGAGATGTTCTATGTCTTGTGCATTCACAACTACCTCAAATACTAACCGACTAACATTTACACCAGGTAAAACACGACCAAACCTAAACAAAAATAACCTCAAAATATGTTTTAATCATCTTAAATACGTGTAAATTCATTTTGCCTGGATTCTTGGTGGTGTATATGGATTGGAAATGTAATTTAAAGTGTTTTCTTGGTTTGGTTGATGGAGGCCAGTTTCGGCATTTTTTGTTGTTTTTATTTGTTTGATCTGTTTTCGACCGGTATTAGTTCCTTTTGACCAAGGTTTTCCTAGATAAAATTTACTCCTTCAAACTTCAATTTGCTTAGTCGTGTTTTTGAAACGGAGTCATGTAACACATGTTATGACATTTTTATTGCAACCCATATTTTCAGATAATTTCAATCTAAATGTGTTTTTATATATTATTCCTCTTTGTAAGCTTCACAAGGATAAAAATATCATTGGTGTCTTGAACAAATAATGCAATGTGTTGATATATCACAATCATATCTCGACCATTCTATTATTGTCTGCGGTGGAGATGTTCTATGTCTCGTGCATTCACAACTGCCTCAAATACTAACCGACTAACCATTACACCAGGTAAAACACGACCAAACCTAAATGAAAATAACCTCAAAATGTGTTTTAATCATCCTAAATCCGTGAAAATTCATTTTTCCTGGATTCTAGGTGGTTTATATGGACTTGAAATGTAACTTAAGGTGTTTTCTTGTTTTGGTTGATGGAAGGCAGTTTCGGCATTTTTGGTTGTTTTTATTCGTATGATATGTTTTCGACCGGTGTTAGTTCCTTTTGATCAAGTTTTTCCTAGATAAAATGAACTCATTTTTTCAACCTTCAATTTGCTTAGTCGTGGACTTGAAACGGATTCATGTAGCACATGTTATGGCATTCTTATTGCAGCCCATGTTTTCAGATAATTTCAATCTAAATGTGTTTTTGTATATTATTCCTCTTTGTAATCTTTAAAATGATAAAAATATCATTATTGTCTTAAACAAATAATGCAATGTGTTGATATATCACAATCATAACTCGACCATTCTATTATTGTGTGCGGTGGAGATGTTCTATGTCTCGTGCATTCACAACTACCTCAAATATTAACCGACTAACCTTTACACCAGGTAAAACATGACCAAACCTAAACAAAAATAACCTCAATATGTGTTTCAATTATCCAAAATCCGTGCAAATTAGTTTTGCCCGGATTCAGGGTGGTTCATATGCACTAGAAATGTAATTTAAGGTGTTTTCTTGGTTTGATTAATGGAGGCCAGTTTCGGTATTTTTTGGCTGTTTTTATTCGTTTGATATGTTTTCGATCGGTGTTAGTTCCTTCTGATCAAGGTTTTGCTAGATAAAAGGTACTCCTTTTGACCAAGGTTTTGCTTTTTTCAACCTTCAATTTGCTTAGTCGTGCTCTTGAAACGGAGTCATGTAGCACATGTTATGATATTTTTATTGCAGACCGGATGAATTCGCGAAGCATGACGATACGTGGAGCAAGGATTTGTACGCGTACGAGGACGACAAAGAAAGGCGATCGCTTATACATTGCAGGAACTGATGATTTGGAAGAACTAGATGGACTTAGTTAGTGGGACTGGATTGTTATATCTGCCTAGAATGCTAGAGGCATTTGGTGTACGAGACGTGGAGAATGATCTATACGGATCATGAACGTCTCCAACATATATTCAATCATCTTGATTGAACTTTTGGCAAAGGTGATGGGTGGAGTTAAGTGATGAAAGAAAATTGCAAGGCCAAGTACCATCTGGGAAAGGCAAGTATGGTTGATGAGACATAGAATAAAGTGAAGTAGAGACGAACAGGAACAACATGGATGACGTATTAGGGTGATTTGGATGAAGGGTGTAGGTTGCACGAGTTGAGTTGTCTAAAGCAGAGAACGCGTCAACCTGTAAGTTGCGTGGCTTGGATAATCATATGGGGAAAAGGGACGTAGACTATACTTCCTACATAGATAGGAGTAGCTTAGAAAGGGCGATGTAAGGACGAAGTTGGTGAAAGGGATACATAATACGGTGGAGGAATAAGTACGACGAGAGTTGGGTGATAGACGATAGACTAACTAATTCATCTCATATTTCAAGAGGAATGAAAAGTCACTTAGTTGAGAAGTTGGAAGGATTGCGTACGGATGTGATGGAATAGAGGATTTTGCGTAAAAGTTAGCCTAATATGTATGGAATGCCTTATGAAGGATTATGGCAAGGGAAGAAACGATGGGAAGCATCACATCGTGATGTATGGTAGGAGTTGAAGAAGAAGAAGGAAGTGTGTATAGAAGCGAAGCATGAATGAAATAGGTCGAGATAGGAACCGAAGGTAAAACTTTGGTAGAGCTTAATGAGTAGAATAAAGCACAAGCAGGCTAATACTGTCGTAGTGTGGAAAAGGAAATGGCACTGACCTATACTGATTGATTTAGAGGTAGTTAGGAAACTCGTTAGCGATGGCTGAGTTTTCATATAATGATAGTTATCATACTAGAAGTCGATAAATGCCATTTGAGGCGCTATATGAAAGGATATGGTGAGTTGTCCCTATTGTGGACTAGAATTGGTAAAAGAGGCTACCAATGTGGTAATGATGGTTGTGGAAAGGATGAGAGCAACAAGGGATGCTATGTAGAAAAGGAGGAAACCACTAGAGTTAGTGACAAAGTTATGTAGGGAGTTTCACCCATAGTAACGGGTGGTATGTTTTGGTAAAATGGAAGAATTGATGTAGAGTTTTGTAGGTCCATTTATGATCTTTAGAAAGATCGGACCATTAGCTTATGAGCATAGAATTTCCTGGGGGAAATGAGTTGTATACATGATACATTTCATGTATTGAGATTGGTAAAGGTTATTTACGAATGCATTTTGCATGTACGGTTATTCGGGACTTGTGTTAATGAGAGTCTTTGTTTTATCAAAGAGTCATCTAGGAGATTTATTGACTGTGAGGTCAAGAGTTTGGCAATGAGTTTAATTGTTTTTGGTTTGTATATGTGGTATTTTGAAACTTGAACTAAAGTTCACGTGGAAATGAGATGAGTTCTTTTAGAACAAGTATCCTCGTGTGATTTGTTGTCTGTGTGTTTGATCCTAAAGAGTAAATCTCGGGACGAGATTTCTATTAGGAGGGAGTGATGTGACAACCCTGGTTTTGAGGTTCGTCACTTAGTTTTATTTTGTGCTAGTTGCGTGTCTTTACGTGTTTATGTGCTTATTGGTGTGTATAGATTGTGGTTTGGATATCGTTTCCGGTAAGAGGTACATTGTGAATGAAACGATGTGTGATGATTTCATGTTCATTAGTTCACATGGTAGTGACTATGAAGTGAGATGGTGTTATTTGGTGGTTCTAAGTATACGTATATGTATTATAGAAAATCGTATTTTTACGATTTATGATTTAGCATTTAGAGGTCGCGGATGAGGTAATTAGTCATATGAATATTTTTCGGGATGGTTTTAAGTCATTTAGGACTTAGTTATAAAGTTTATTGCAAAATTTGAGATTTTTTTAAAAGTGTATATTTTACGTCTTTTACGGTAAAACGCGTAAATTTGACTAGTTTTACGGTTTTGTGGTTTTGGAAGCTTTAGGAGCTGAAAAAAATTAAGGAAAATTAAAGTAATATTAATAACATAATATTAAATAATAAAAAAAAACGAATTTAGGGGTGTTTGGGTCGGTTTAGACGCACCAAAGAAGAAAGAAAGAAGGGAAAAGCCCAAAACAGGCCCAATGGACTTGTAATGGGATTAGGGGGCCTTTAGGACTTAACCAAACCCAACTCATAACCATAATAATCAGGTTTTTAACTTCCATAACATCTCCTAGCCGAAATTCATCAATGATGGCCAATTAGGGTTCTTCAAAAATTAGGTTTTCTTCATCTTCTATTAATTCAAAGGTAAAACCTTCTTAACCCTTTTCATATTAAATGTTTTTAATGTTTCTATGATCATATGATGGATTAGATTAGGGTTTAACTAAAAACAGTATATTAATCATATTTTAATGATTAAATAAATTAGGGCTTGTAATTAGAGGGATTAGGGTTAATTAATGAGGTTGATTTTGTTAAACCCGTTTTTAAAAACTGGGCAGAATTTTGAGTCAATTATTTTGATCATATCTGGAGTTCTAGGAACATTCAAGATGCGTTCAAACTAGCCCTGAAAAGGTATTTGAAGTGGCTTTCCAATTCAAGAAACTGAAACTAAATTGGAGGTAGGGAAGTGGGTCAAAAATATGTTACAACAGTCGGAGGTCAAAGCAGTTTTGAATTCAGCCTGTTTTATTTTTAAGTTTTGGGTTGTTTGGGGTACTTAGGGTTGCATTGGGATCTTCTCACGAACATGAGAGATGGTTTATATATTGTAGTGAGTATCTGCACTTGGGCTAAGATTGTGGTTTAGGGTAAGACCCTCTAATGGTAATGAACTTTTCATACGTTTAAAATCAGTGAATTCTAGATAGGTAGAAATATATACACATATATCAGGGACTTAACAGTAGCTTTAAGGTTAGGGCAAGTGGGTGGTTTTAACTAACATGTATAAAAGTGTGAATATTCCTTTTACAGAAACCATGGGTATATTTAAGTGGACGTTTGACTTAAAGTTTTGAGACCTAAAACTGAGACTGTTTTGTGTAAATTTATGAACGGGATAACTATTAAACTTAACCAAGTTAGGGACTTGTTAAGGAAGGTTAATGGGGTGATTAGAACTTAACAATGAGGTAATTATATGGTAATAGGCTAGATGTCCATCATAGGTTGATGAGACATCTTGGTGATTGGTTCGGGTATTGATTGTGTGTTTTTGTTTTGTTAGCTCGTTGCTAGTGCGAGGACTTGTGAAGAAGCTATCAGGTGAGTTTCATAGTCCCATGTTTACTTTTGATTTTGACTTCCAGATGGGATGGAAGAGACACTGTGTTGAGTTGTTTATAAATTGATGCTGTGAATGTTTTTAAGGTTGAGATGGACTTGTGTGTACATTATGTGATTAACTGCTTTGTGAATCTTGTTTGTGTATGATCTAGATTGGAAAGGTACATAGGTGTATGGGCGCCTATGGGACCAATGGTTAATGACAAGGTAGTGGCCTTGGGATAGGTACATAGCGTGATCGTCTATGGGACCAATGGTTAATGACAAAGTAGTTGCCTTGGGATAGGTACATAGTGTGATCATCTATGGTACCATGATGTTTGGTAAGGCTGAGGGCCTTGGATTTGGTTTGAAATGTTTGATCTTGAATTTTTAGTTGTTAATGCATACTTGTAGCACATTGTCCATATGTTATTGTATTGGTGTTTGTTATTCACAGCTTGTAACTGATTTAGCGTTAGAGTCTAAACCTATGACTCTCACCAAATTTATGTTGACGTGTTTTAGTGTCTCTTTCAGGTGATAACGTGGTTAAGCGTGAGAACTTATGTGGCTAGGATTTGGAGAGTGTAGGAATGCATATAGAAGGATATCCCCGTTTCCTTCTTACTTTACCTTTATGTTTTTTTTATAAGTGATGCATGTTGGCACCTATATTTTTGATATGTTTGTGTTATTTGTTTGTCTCTGGTAAATGGTAGTACTGTTACCTATTTACCTAGACTCATGCATGTTGAGATATTGTCATGACATTTGTGTCGCCATTTATGACATTTCTTGTTTCATTTAGTTATCTCTATAGACACGCCATATTGTGATGATATCCATACGTCGCGCCCCATATTCCGCCATGGTGGGGTGTGACAGAATGGTATCAGAGACAATGGTTATAGAGAATTAGGTTTCCTAGTCGCGTAGCCTAGTCTATAGCTTAAGGGTCCCTGCAGATAGGCGTCATAGGAGTATGTGTGCATTTTATTATAATTGATGTGTTTGAATGTTATTTATTGTTATGTTTTGACTAGTATGAATTGAACCATAGTAAGTTCATACTTAGCCACATGTTATTTTCTTTTTTGGTTGTGACTAGTGCGGGTTGAACCATAATCGTCCACACTAGTCATTGTCGTATTTTGCTTAAATTGTACATTATAGTACATAATTTGGTACATGGTAGTTCTATCTTTTGTTGGGTTATTTTATGTACCTGAGGTACAGTATTTTTCTTTTGATCTTTAAGTCATGTTCCCTAAGAATCGTGTGGTGGTTCGAGTTACTAGGAGTACATGGGTAGGAAGGATTTTAAGCCGTTTCCACTCTTATGGGCGACATGACTTATAACTGATTATGTTTTCGTTTTGGATTTAGTCTAGGCTGTTTTAGCTAGACTATGGATTTCTGTATTCCAAGAGTTTTATTATGTTATTTTAATAGATGGAGTTTTGGATCTTATTGGTTATGTGGTTATGAGCTTGTGTGAGTAGATGGATTTATGTGTTATATGTTGTATTGATTCTTATAAGTGTCATCATAGGAGGGAGTGCATTGGGGAAAGGGTAATTGTATAAGTATGGTGGCCAACATAGTTATACAAGTACCACAACTTCAATGGATTCCCAAGTATGGTTGCATGAAAGAGGGTTAGTACATGCTTGTATATGATGAGATGTAGAATTTGGGTATACGTATTATATATGAGTTTATGTAATTGCTACCTACGATATTGCTATTGTTCTTTTTGTGTTATATGTTTTGGGTTATAGTTGTGTTGTGTGATTTTGGGGTCACACGATATGGTTTGGTTTTGGAGGTGGGCTTTATGCCTTGTTGTGGCACGGTGAAATGGTGATTACTCGTATGGAAAAACGAGCGTATAAAGCGATTGATTGACTTACGTGTATGAAAACAAGTATGTTTGGGGGATTCAATAGGTACACATATGCGGATGTATATATACTACTATGTGTTAAGTTATGGTATATGGTCGTTCACTAGTTATTATAACTTGAACGTACCTTGTGTTTGTTCGTGTTTTATGGTGCTGGAATTTGGTGGAGTTTCAACGACGTTTTGAATCTTTTGAACTGTGTCTTGTAGCGTATTCTTTGAATTTCGTATTTCACGTGTACGTTTTAAAACGGTGTTCTTGGTTTTAAGTCTATTGAAATAACCTGGGATTTCTTTTGAGATAATGAAATCTTTTGTGTTGAGTCTTACATTTCTTTTGGTTGGTATATGGAAAAAGGGGACTTGGAAATCTAGTATAGGGTTAGATAGTTGGTCGTATTTGGTAAAATAAGGGTAAGGTGTTGGGGTCGTGTTTGAAACAAGATGTAACATAAGATTTCTTTTTAGTCAACACTTATTTATTTCAAATTCTAAAAGACTTTCTTTAAAATAAAGCGAAGTAAAATTTCTTTCTACTTACATAGTTTATATAATTGGGTTTAACCGATTCACGTCATTTATAATTATTAATTCAAGGTTAAATTGAGTTTATGAAGATTTCACAAACAATTTTATCTTTCATTAATATAAAACTGTTTCGGTCATAACTTGTTCGTTTTTAGAGCCTTTTGAGTGATTCAAAAGCCAAAAATTATGTACTCGGAACGTACTTTTCAAATATTCAGAAAGTATAGTCATGGGAGGTCAGTGGACTGGTCGGAATTGTTGTACAAGTGTCGGGTTCAAGGTTGAGTTTTGAATAGTAGTTTATTTTTATTTGGGGTGCACGGGATACCTAGTCCTTGGGTTGAGTTTTGAGATCGCCTAGAAGGTTGTTTGTAGATGGTTTGAGTCAAATAGATGTGGGGATGTAAAAAATAATAATAATAAAAAATAAGAGTATATTCTTTTGGAAAGGTCGGTCTTTTGCACGGTTTAAATAATATGTTGCGGGGCGTAATATGTTTTGGTTGCCATTGGGTGTTTCTTGGATTATTTTTCGTTGTCATGGGTCATTTTGAATTGATACATGTTCTGGGTTTGAGTTTCCTTTTGAGTCTCGTGGTTTTTGACTTGTTTTAATTGGTGCACGTGAAATGTTGTTAGTTATCTGTTGGTTTGATTCGTTGATCGTATCTGATGGATTCAGGATGTAGTTTTGGTTTCGTATTGTTCGGGAGCGTTGAGGTAGTCGTACGAAAGACTTGATCGCGCCTACACGCTTAAGTAGGTGACCATGAGAGAACGGTCAGAATACCCTTGGTGGGGAGGAAAGAAGTTCGCAGACGAACTAGTGTGGTCATGAGGTCTCTTAGGAGTACCAAGGAGATGAATAGAGATTTGTGGGATATTAGCACAAGTAACGCGCCATAGAGAGTGTTGGAAGGGGAAGTAATACCTCAAAGGTATTTATGATTGTTCGTAGGGCATGTAAGTTTTCCGAAATTTCCTGAAATTTAGTAGGTTTGCCTATTACTGTGAGGTAGAACCATAAATAGAGCAAGTAGGAGAAGTGAGAGGAGTTGTAGTTAGTGCCCTTCTAAGGCAAATCGTTGATGGAGTGATTTAAAAACAAGAGCTGTTAGAGATTGCAAGGAATTCCGGATAAAAGTTGAGTTGCTTAGTAGTAGATTGGATGTGGAAAGAGGTTGAGTGGTCTGATTAGAGGAAGTACCGGTCTTTTAAGATGCGTGTAGAATTTTGCAAGTAGAACAAGGTAGGAATTTATTCGTATTACCGCTAAGAGAGGGTGCAAGGAGGACATAATTGAAACTGCTAAGGATGTTGTATGAACGCTTTGGGTTTACGGTTATGTATTTGGCTTCACCAAAGCACTAGTAGTTTTTATGGTGTCAATGAACCAAGTGTGCATGAACGTGTATAAACGAGTTGTCATCGGGAGCGTCGACGACATCTTGAACTACTCAAATCTGAGAAGGAGAGTGAGGCGAATTATGTGTTTGTTTTGGAGTGGAGTTATACGTGAGATTTTCGAGTGTGAGTTTTTAGTATTAAGTTTACCATGATGAGTAGTTAGAGATGATAGCGTATCATGGAACCAGCAAGGGGCGAAGTGAAGAAGGATGAGGAAGCGTTTTGGAGGCTGAAGAGGTGGATTGGATAATGAGCCGATCTTGGCATTATCGGAAGGACCAGATGAATTCGCGAAACATGACGATACGTGGAGCAAGGATTTGTACGCGTACGAGGACAACAAAGAAAGGCGATCGCTTATACGTTGTAGGAACTGAAGATTTGGAAGAACTAGATGGACTTAGTTAGTGGGGCTGGATTGTTATATCTGCCTAGAATGCTAGAGGCATTTGGTGTACCAGACGTAGAGAATGATCTATACGGATCATGAACGTCTCCAACACATATTCAATCATCTTGATTGTACTTTTGGCAAAGGTGATGGGTGGAGTTAAGTGATGAAAGAAAATTGCAAGGCCAAGTACCATCTGGGAAAGGCAAGTATGGTTGATGAGACATGGAATAAGAAGAATAAAGTGAAGTAGAGACGAACTGGAACAATATGGATGACGTATTAGGGTGATTTGGATGAAGGGTGTAGGTTGCACGAGTTGAGTTGTCTAAAGCGGACAACGCGTCAACCTGTAAATTGTGTGGCTTGGATAATCATATGGGGAAAAGGGACGTAGACTGTACTTCCTACATAGATAGGAGTAGCTTAGAAAGGGCGATGTAAGGACGAAGTTGGTGAAAGGGATACATAATGCGGTGGAGGAATAAGTACGACGAGAGGTGGGTGATAGACGATAGACTAACTAATTCATCTCATATTTCAAGAGGAATGAAAAGTCACTTAGTTGAGAAGTTGGAAGGATTGCGTACGGATATGATGGAATAGAGGATTTTGCGTAAAAGTTAGCCTAATATGTATGGAATGCCTTATGAAGGATTATGGCAAGGGAAGAAACGATGGGAAGCATCACATCGTGATGTATGGTAGGAGTTGAAGAAGAAGAAGGAAGTGTGTATAGAAGCGAAGCATGAATGAAATAGGTCGAGATAGGAACCGAAGGTAAAACTTTGGTAGAGCTTAATGAGTAGAATAAAGCACAAGCAGGCTAATACTGTCGTAGTGTGGAAAAGGAAATGGCACTGACCTATACTGATTGATTTAGAGGTAGTTAGGAAACTCGTTAGCGATGGCTGAGTTTTCATATAATGATAGTTATCATACTAGAAGTCGATAAATGCCATTTGAGGCGCTATATGAAAGGATATGGTGAGTTGTCCCTATTGTGGACTAGAATTGGTAAAAGAGGCTACTAATGTGGTAATGATGGTTGTGGAGAGGATGAGAGCAACAAGGGATGCTATGTAGAAAAGGAGGAAACCACTAGAGTTAGTGACAAAGTTATGTAGGGAGTTTCACCCATAGTAACGGGTGGTATGTTTTGATAAAATGGAAGAATTGATGTAGAGTTTTGTAGGTCCATTTATGATCTTTAGAAAGATCGGACAATTAGCTTATGAGCATAGAATTTCATGGGGGAAATGAGTTGTATACATGATACATTTCATGTATTGAGATTGGTAAAGGTTATTTGAGAATGCATTTTGCATGTACATTTATTCGGGACTTGTGTTAATGAGAGTCTTTGTTTTATCAAAGAGTCATCTAGGAGATTTATTGACTGTGAGGTCAAGAGTTTGGCAATTAGTTTAATTGTTTTTGGTTTGTATATGTGGTATTTTGAAACTTGAACTAAAGTTCACGTGGAAATGAGAGGAGTTCTTTTAGAACAAGTATCCTCGTGTGATATGTTGTCTGTTTGTTTGATCCTAAAGAGTAAATCTCGGGACGAGATTTCTATTAGGATGGAGTGATGTGACAACCCTGGTTTTGAGGTTCGTCACTTAGTTTTATTTTGTGCTAGTTGCGTGTCTTTACGTGTTTATGTGCTTATTGGTGTGTATAGATTGTGGTTTGGATATCGTTTCCGGTACGGGGTACCTTGTGAATGAAACGATGTGTGATGATTTCATGTTCATGAGTTCACATGGTAGTGACTATGAAGTGAGATGGTGTTATTTGGTGGTTCTAAGTATACGTATATGTATTATAGAAAATCGTATTTTTACGATTTACGGTTTAGCATTTAGAGGTCGCGGATGAGGTAATTAGTCATAAGAATATTTTTCGGGATGGTTTTAAGTCATTTAGGACTTAGTTATAAAGTTTATTGCAAAATTTGAGATTTTTTTTAAAAGTGTATATTTTACGTCTTTTACGGTAAAACGCGTAAATTTGACTAGTTTTACGGTTTTGTGGTTTTGGAAGCTTTAGGAGCTGAAATAAATTAAGGAAAATTAAAGTAATACTAATAACATAATATTAAATAATAAATAAAAAAAACGAATTTAGGGGTGTTTGGGTCGGTTTAGACGCACCAAAGAAGAAAGAAAGAAGGGAAAAGCCCAAAACAGGCCCAATGGACTTGTAATGGGATTAGGGGGCCTTTAGGACTTAACCAAACCCAACTCATAACCATAATAATTAGGGTTCTTCAAAAATTAGGTTTTCTTCATCTTCTATTAATTCAAAGGTAAAACCTTCTTAACCCTTTTACTATTAAATGTTTTTAATGTTTCTATGATCATATGATGGATTAGATTAGGGTTTAATTAAAAACAGTATATTAATCATATTTTAATGATTAAATAAATTAGCGCTTGTAATTAGAGGGATTAGGGTTAATTAATGAGGTTGATTTTGTTAAACCTGTTTTTAAAAACTAGGCAGAATTTTGAGTCAATTGTTTTGATCATATCTGGAGTTCTAGGAACATTCAAGATGCGATCAAACTAGCCCTGAAAAGGTATTTGAAGTGGCTTTCCAATGCAAGAAACTGGAACTAAATTAAAGGTCAGGAAGTTGGTCAAAAACAGGTTACAACTGTCAGAGGTCAAAGTAGTTTTGAATTCAGCCTGTTTTTTTTTTAAGTTTTGGGTTGTTTTGGGTACTTAGGGTTACATTGGGATCTTCTCACGAACATGAGAGATGGTTTATATATTTTAGTGAGTATCTGCACTTGGGCTAATATTGTGGTTTAGGGTAAGACCCTCTAATGGTAATGAACTTTTCATACGTTTAAAATTAGTGAATTCTGGATAGGTAGAAATATATACACATATATCGGGGCCTTAACAGTAGCTTTAAGGTTAGAGCAAGTGGGTGGTTTTAACTAACATGTATAAAAGTGTGAATATTCCTTTTACAGAAACCATGGGTATATTTAAGTGGACGTTTGACTTAAAGTTTTGAGACCTAAAACTGGGACTGTTTTGTGTAAAATTATGAACGGAATAGCTATTAAACTTAACCAAATTAGGGACTTGTTAAGGAAGGTTAATGGGGTGATTAGAACTTAACAATGAGGTATATATATGGGAATAGGCTAGATGTCCATCATAGGTTGATGATCCATCTTGGTGATTGGTTCGGGTATTGATTGTGTGTTTTTGGTTTGTTAGCTCGTTGCTTGTGCGAGGACTTGTGAAGAAGCTATCAGGTGAGTTTCATAGTCCCATGTTTACTTTTGATTTTGACTTCCAGCTGGGATGGAAGAGACACTATGTTGAGTTGTTTATAAATTGATGTTGTGAATGTTTTTATGGTTGAGATGGACTTATGTGTACATTATGTGATTAACTGCTATGTGAATCTTGTTTGTGTATGATCTGGATTGGAAAGGTACATAGGTGTATGGGCGCCTATGGGACCAATGGTTAATGACAAGGTAGTGGCCTTGGGATAGGTACATAGCGTGATCGTCTATGGGAACAATGGTTAATGACAAGGTAGTGGCCTTGGGATAGGTACATAGTGTGATCATCTATGGTACCATGATGTTTGGTAAGGCTGAGGGCCTTGGATTTGGTTTGAAATGTTTGATCTTGAATTTTTAGTTGTTAATGCATACTTGTAGCACATTGTCCATATGTTATTGTATTGGTGTTTGTTATTCACAGCTTGTAACTGATTTAGCGTTAGAGTTTAAACCTATGACTCTCACCAACTTTATGTTGACGTGTTTTAGTGTCTCTTTCAGGTGATAACGTGGTTAAGCGTGATAACTTATGTGGCTACGATTTGGAGAGCGTAGGAATGCATATAGAAGGATATCCCCGTTTCCTTCTTAGTTTACCTTTATGTTTTTTTATAAGTGATGCATGTTGGCACCTATATGTTTGATATGTTTGTGTTATTTGTTTGTCTCGGGTAAATGGTAGTACTGTTACCTATTTACCTAGACTCCTGCATGTTGAGATATTGTCATGACATTTGTGTCGCCATTTATGATATTTCTTATTTCATTTAGTTATCTCTATAGACACGCCATATTGTGATGATATCCATACGTCGCGCCCCATATTCCGCCATGGTGGGGTGTGACATTATTCCTCTGTGTAAGCTTCACAAGGATAAAAATAACATTGTTTTCTTGAACAAAGAATGGAATGTGTTGTTATATCACACTCATATCTCGACCATTCTATTATTGTGTGCGGTGGAGATGTTCTATGTCTCGTGCATTCACTACTACCTCAAATATTAACCGACTAACCACTACACTAGGTAAAACACGACCAAACCTAAACAAACATAACCTCAAAATGTGTTATGATCATATTAAATCCGTTCAAATTCATTTTGCCCGGATTCTGGTTGGTTTATATGGACTGTAAATGTGATTTAAAGTGTTTTCTTGTTTTGGTTGATGGAGGCCAGTTTCTGCATTTTTGGCTGTTTTTATTCGTTTAATATGTTTTCGACCGGTATTAGTTCCTTTTGACCAAGGTTTTCTTAGATAAAATGTACTCATTTTTAAGCTTCAATTTGCTTAGTCGTGGTCTTAAAACGAAGTCATGTAGCATATGTTATGACATTTTTATTGCAGCCCATGTTTTCAGATAATTTCAATCTAAATGTATTTTTGTATATTATTCTTCTTTGTAAGCTTCACAGGGATAAAAATATCATTGTTGTCTTGAACATATAATGCAATGTGTTGATATATCACAATCTATCTCGACCATTCTATTATTGTGTGCGGTGGAGATGTTCTATGTCTTGTGCATTCACAACTACCTCAAATACTAACCAACTAACCTTTACACCAGGTAAAACATGACCAAACCTAAACAAAAATAACCTCAAAATATGTTTTAATCATCTTAAATCCGTGAAAATGCATTTTGCCCGGATTCCTGGTGGTTTATAGGGATTGGAAATGTAATTTAAGGTGTTTTCTTGGTTTGGTTGATGGAGGCCAGTTTTGGCATTTTTGGTTGTTTTTATTTGTTTGATCTGTTTTCGACCGGTATTAGTTCCTTTTTACCAAGGTTTTCCTAGATAAAATTTACTCCTTTTTCAAACTTCAATTTGCTTAGTCGTGTTTTTGAAACGGAGTCATGTAACACATGTTATGACATTTTTATTGCAACCCATGTTTTCAGATAATTTCAATCTAAATGTGTTTTTGTATATTATTCCTCTTTGTAAGCTTCACAAGGATAAAAATATCATTGGTGTCTTGAACAAATAATGCAATGTGTTGATATATCACAATCATATCTCGACCATTCTATTATTGTGTGCGGTGGAGATGTTCTATGTCTCGTGCATTCACAACTACCTCAAATACTAACCAACTAACCTTTACACCAGGTAAAACACGTCCAAACCTAAACGAAAATAACCTCAAAATGTGTTTTAATCATCCTAAATCCGTGAAAATTCATTTTTCCTGGATTCTAGGTGGTTTATATAGACTTGAAATGTAACTTAAGGTGTTTTCTTGGTTTGGTTGATGGAAGCCAGTTTCGGCATTTTGGATGTTTTTATTCGTATGATCTGTTTTTTACCGGTGTTTGTTCCTTTTGATCAAGTTTTTCCTAGATAAAATGAACTCCTTTTTTCAACCTTCAATTTTCTTAGTCGTGGTCTTGAAACGGATTCATGTAGCACATGTTATGGCATTCTTATTGCAGCCCATGTTTTAAGATAATTTCAATCTAAATGTGTTTTTGTATATTATTCCTCTTTGTAATCTTTAAAAGGATAAAAATATCATTATTGTCTTGAACAAATAATGCAATGTGTTGATATATCACAATCATAAGTCGACCATTCTATTATTGTGTGCGGTGGAGATGTTCTATGTCTCGTGCATTCACAACTACCTCAAATACTAACCGACTAACCTTTACACCAGGTAAAACACTACCAAACCTAAACGATAGTAACCTCAAAATGTGTTTTAATCGTTCTAAAGGTTCTTTTCATTGACTCCAGCCTACTACCCTTCGTTAATTCGTACACAAAAAGAACATGTCGTCCTTCCATCGATCCATGTGATTGATTCAAGAACGAGCTTCTTTATGTGTTTGCAATCCGAAGCCATAGGGGTCGGTTTTCTTTGATTAGATTTTCAATCGTTATTGGCTCTCCTAACCTGTTAATTAACGTGCTCTTTTGTTGATCATCACTCTCTATTATAACGATGATTCTCTACTCGGTAACCATTGATTTCCTCTTTTGTTGAGTGGGTTTGACGTAGTTGCAGATCTTAGGGTTAATTCGTTGAATTAATTCTTAGATGGTGTGATATTCATCCATTCTTCCTCTCGAGTGCTCAAGTGTGACCTGATCTAGATTCATTTTTATTTTAGCAGATATGCATTAACCTAAGGCTTGTTAAGTTAGGGTTTTTCTTTTCTAGGGTTTGTTTTTTTTAATGTTTGGTTCTATATTTTATTGGAGGTGGTTCAACTTTTATGGTTTCTGGTTCGTCCAATGGCTGCTTCGTTTGAGGATCAGAATCATAGGATTTCACACTCAATTTATGTCACTAATTTTTCTGATTACATCTCCTCCAAAGATCTTTGGAAATCGTGTAGCACGTACGGGATGGTAGTAGATTTCTTTATTCCCTATAAGAAATTGAAAGCTGGAAAAAGATTTGCATTCGTTCGGTTTATTAAGTTTCCTAACCTTACTCGACTAGTTGATAATCTATGTACCTTGTGGATTGGCAGTTTTCGCTTATTTGCTACTGAGGCCCGTTTCGATCGCCCTCTCAAGCATACTGGGTATCCACCTCTTGCTCCCTCTAAGCATGAAAGGTCCAATACTCATGTTCTTCCTAAGCACCAAGCGGGTTCTTATGCTAAAGTCGTTCTGAACAATCATACTAGGCAACCGGCTGATTCCTCACCTGCTATACTTTTAGATGATTCTTGTTTATCATTACAAGACTTCTCCAATTTTGTAATGGGTAAGGTCAAAGCATTTCCATCAACTAATAATCTTCCAGTTATTTTGTAGGATGAGGGTTTTGTTGATGTTAAGTTGTCTAATCTTGGGGGTTTGTGGATCCTGATTGAATGTGCTAATGAGATTACTAGAGATAATTTGCTAAAACACCAAGGTGTGAAGTCGTGGTTCGATGTTATTCGTAATGCGTCTAGCGACTTTGTTAGTGAGGAAAGAATAGTGTGGGTGGATGTAGAAGGTGTACCAGTGAGGGCCTGGACTGACGCATCCTTCAGGAAGATTAGCAACAAATGGAGAGTACGTATGGAGGTTGATGATAGTTCTGGGTCCAATTTTGGTCGTAGGCGCATTTGTTTAAAAGCGAAATCCTTCATCAGTTCTTGAATCCTTTAAGATCATAATTAAAAGGAAAACTTACTGGGTACAGGCTAAAGAATTATTTACTTGGTGTCCTTCTTTCGTGGATTGTACAGATAGCGATTACATATCTGAAGATGATTCCTCTAGCCAGAACTTGAATCGGGAAGAAGAGTTGTATGTCCATAGAGATGGGGTTATAGGAGAGGAGGTACACAGCGACGAGGAGGAAATTCCTGAGATGGTATTTAGTTCCATAGGTTCGGATCATAATCAAGATAAACAGGCCACCGTTGATCCTCTTTCATAGGAACCTTTAGAAGCTCAGCAAAAACAATTAGGATCCAATCCTGATACACATTCAACTGATATTTTTGGGTTCTATGATTTACTGGAGAAACATAACAGACCTTTAGGAGAGACAAAGGCAAATTCAAGTTCATCGATTCCTCATCCCCAGGTTACACCCCGGATGGTTCTGAGGTCAAAGACAAGGGTAACTTAGGTAACGAAACAGTTAACGGTAACGTCAATACTGATGGTTCAACTCACTCTCCCAATGTTAAGTTTCCAAAGAACAAGGTTCCGAATCAGTTCATTCATCTAATGAGAACAGTAACAAAGAGGCTAACAATAACAACGGATGATCAGTTTTAAAATTAATGGAGGATATTATTAAAGTAGGCCAAGCTATGGGATATACAATGGAGGGGTGCGAAAAGGATCTCAAAGGTATTATTAATCAACAAGGAGTGGGGAAGGGTATCAAATGAATGCATTATCAATCAACGTTCAGGGTCTTGGTCATAAGACGAAAAAAGAATTGATGAAAAGGATAGCGTACCTTTTTAAACTTAATTTTTTGGCGGTTCAAGAAACAAAAATGTCTTCAGTTTCTTCGATGTTGGTTCGGTCTATATGGGGTAATTAGAATTATGATTTTGTTAGTGGTGACTCGGTTGGAGCTTCTGGTGGTATTATTTGTATTTGGGAAGCGTCTATTTTTAGAAAAAGACAATGTGATAGTGTCGTACAACTTCGTAGCTATTTATGGTACTTGGCTTACTACTAACTCCAGAATCCTTTTCATAGTTGTGTATGCGCCTCAACAGGTTTCTCAAAACAAAATCCTCTGGGACTATATATTGTTGATTATAGGTCGTTGGAATGGTGATGTCATTATCATGGGTGACTTTAACGAGGTGCGTTTCGCTAATGAAAGAAGGGGCTCTTGTTTTAACTCGTGCGGCACAAGACAATTTGATAACTTCAATATGGATTCTGGGTTAAATGATATTGATTTGGAGGGTTATTCTTTCACTTGGTCGCATCCCTCGGCAACAAAAATGAGTAAGCTCGATCGGTTTTTGGTTTCAGATGGTATTTTCTCTTTATTTCTTTCTGTTACTGGTATTTGCCTGGATAGACATCTTTCTGACCATCGCCCAATTCTTTTACGGGAAGCTAATGTGGATTTCGGGCCAAAATCGTTCAAATTCTATCATTCATGGCTGGATTTAAATGGTTTTGATGTTATGATTAAATCATCTTGGCTCTATCTTTTTCAGATAGTAATCATATGATTCGGTTCAAGAAAAAATTACAAGCGCTAAAAATCATCATTCGTGATTGGGTGAAAAGCAAAAAACCGGAAGCTTCTAGGGTAAAAAATAACATTATCAACGAGCAAGGGCTAATTGATAAAGCTTTGGACAGCGGTGGTTCTGATGATTCAGGTGGTCTTCGTCGTCTTGACTTACTTAGACAGTTACAAGAAATTAATAACTTAGAATCCAAGGAGTTTATTCAAAAATCTAAGATTAAATGGGCGATTGAGGGAGATGAAAACTCGAAGTTCTTCCGCGGGATTATTAACAAGAGACGTACGCAGCTTGTCATTAGAGGAGTCTTTGTGAATGGAGTTTGGACCACTAATCCGAACTCTGTTAAGACCGCGTTTTTTTCTCACTTTTCCAACAGATTCAAACAACCTTCTCAGGCACGATTCAAATTGAATTTTCAATTTCCAAAGCGGCTACACCAAAGTCAATCTGTCAAGCTAGATTCTCAAGTGTCTGATGATGAAATTAAGAGGGTGGTATGGAACTGTGGAGAAAACAAGACTCTGGGACCCGACGGCTTTACCTTTGAGTTCTTTAAAAAATATTGGGACTTAGTGGGTCAAGATTTCTGTAAATCAGTAGGTTATTTCTTCATAAAATGGAGTTTTTCCAAAGGTTGTAACTCATCCTTCATAACCCTTATCCCGAAAGTTATCGATGTTAATTTTGTGGATGATTTCCGGCCTATTAACTTAATTGGCTGTTTATATAAGATTGTTACTAAGGTCCTAGCCAATCGATTGGTCGCTGTGATTTTGGAGTTGGGGTCGGATACTCAAACAACATTTGTTTCGGGGAGACAAATTTTGGATGACACTTTTATATTAGATGAGATTCTTAATTTGTGTAAACGAAAAAGGCGTCAAGCTATGTTCTTCAAAGTAGATTTCGCTAAATCATACGATTCGGTTCGTTGGGATTATCTCCTCGACATCTTAGCTACATTTGGGTTTGGTCCTAGGTGGTGCAATTGGATCAAGGGTACATTGTTGTCGGCCAAATCTTCTGTCCTCAATAACGGAAGCCCCACCAATGAATTTAAATGCTTTCAAGGTCTCAAAAAAGGGGATCCATTAGCTCCTTATCTGTTTATTCTTGTCATGGAAGCGTTCCATTTATCCTTTAACAGGGCAGTCGAAGAGAAGTATTTTAAAGGAATTTCTCTTCTGGATTCTTTGTCGAATTCTCATCTTTTTTATGCGGATGATGTAATGTTCGTTGGGGAATGGTCGCAAACTAATCTTACAGGTATTTTACATATCTTGAAAAGTTTTTATCTTGCTTCGGGTCTCCAGATAAATGTCCAAAAGAGACAAATTTTAGGTGTGGGTGTTGGCAATTCTGAAGTATCTTCCGCTGCGTTATCTATAGGGTGCTCACTTATGAGCAACCCTTTTAGATATCTTGGGGTTACTATTGGTCAGTCTTCAAATCGATTAGAAGCTTGGGAGGATACTTTGTCTAAAATGCGCAGCCGGTTATCCAAATGGAAGTTGAAAACTCTTTCAAGCGGTGGTCGTCTTATCCTGTTTAAATCAGTTCTTGGTTCATCTCCAATCTACAATTTGTCTCTTTTTAAGGTTCCAATTGGGGTTCTCAACAATATGGAGGGAATTAGGAGGCGGTTTTTAATGGTATGGATAGTTCGGACAAGAAGATCACATGGGCAGCTTGGAATAAAGTTTTATCTTCCAAAAAAATGGCGGGTTGGGGGTTTCCAGTTTCTTTTCACTTAATCAGGCTCTCTTGCTAAAATGGGTGTGGCGATTTCTTATGGAAGATGGTTCTCTTCAGGGAAAACTCATTCATTCTTTATATGGTTCTTGCATTGATCTTCATGATGATAAAATATCTTCCATTTGGGGGAGCATTTTAACGGAACTTCGTCAGCTTAAAAACAAAGGGTTTGATTCATGGGCTCACTTTAAAGAAAGATTGGTAACGGTAATAATATTCGGTTTTGGCTTGATTTAGGGTAGGCGACCTTCCTTTATATGTTTAGTTTCCTAGGATTTTCTCCTTGGATACTAATCAAGATGTTACAGTGGATGTGAAGGTTACTGGTTCTCTTGTTGACTCGTTCCGTACACAACCTCGTGGAGGAGCTAAGCAGACCCAACTTGCTGCGTTAAAATTAATATTGGAATCGGTTTCTCTCTCTCAATGTAACGATAGGTGGGTTTGTGATTTATTAGGAGATGGTTGTTTTAAAGTTAAAGATGCCCGACTTTTCATGGACAACTTGTTTCTTCCCCATGGACCTTAGACAGAATGGTCTAAGACGGTCCCTTCTAAGGTGAATATTTTTTCTTGGCGTGCACGTATGGACTGTCTTCCGACTAGGGTTAACCTGCTGAAAAAAAACGTTCTGATTTATTCTGTTTTTTGTCCAGTTTGTAACATTGCTTAAGAAGATAATTCACACGTTTTTTCGGATGTCAAATGGTTATGAATTTAATTCATAAAGTTTGTCACTAGTGGGAATTGGATCCTCAGAGTTGGTATTCGTTTTCAGAGTGGAAATATGGGTTTGAATTTGTCTGAATGGCTCCCAGATTGAAGATCATATTGGAGGGCATTTTTTTAGTTACATGGTGGCTCGTGTGTTTTTTTCGTAATCGGCTCTTGTTCGATAAATAAATTCCTCATCGCTCGGAGATCTTCGATGACATTGTCCTTAGTTCTTTTAATTGGTGTAAATGGCGATGTCGCCTTTCTTTTTCTTGGTTAGATTGGTTAAAAAAACCCTAATTTAATTTATTTGTAATCATTTCTAGCTTCTTGCTAGTCTTTTAATGAAATAGTTTCCGTTAAAAAAAATCGTCCTAAATCTGTGCAAATTTATTTTGCCCGGATTCTAAGTGGTTTATGGACTTGAAATGTAATTTAAGATGTTTTCTTGGTTAGGTTGATGGAAGCCAGTTTCGGCATTTTTGGCCGTTTTTATTCGTTTGATTTTTTTCGACCGATGTTAGTTCCTTTTGATCATGGTTTTCCTAAATAAAATGTACTCCTTTTTTCAACCTTCAATTTGCTTAGTCGTGCTCTTGAAACGGAGTCATGTAGCACATGTTATGGTATTTTTATTGCAGCCCATGTTTTCTATTAATAATCTCAATCTAAATGTGTTTTTGTATATTATTCCTCTTTGTAAGCTTCACAAGGATAAAAATATAATTGTGGTCTTGAACAAAGAAATATCACACTCATATCTCGAGAATTCTATTATTGTGTGTGGTAGAGATGTTCTATGTCTCGTGCATTCATAACTACCTCAAATACTAACCGACTAACCATTACACCAGGTAAAACACGACCAAACCTAAAACAATAACCTCAATATGTGTTTTAATCATCCTAAATCCGTGCAAATTCCTTTTGCTCGGATTCCTGGGTGGTTTATATGCACTAGAAATGTAATTTAAGGTGTTTTCTTGGTTTGGTTTATGAAGGCCAGTTTCGGCATTTTTTGCTGTTTTTATTCGTTTGATCTGTTTTTGTTTTCGACTGGTGTTAATTCCTTTTGACCAAGGTTTTCCTAGATAAAAGGTACTCCTTTTTTCAAGCTTCAATTTGCTTAGTCATGCTCTTGAAACGGAGTCATGTAGCACATGTTATGGCATTTTTATTGCAGCCCATGTTTTCAGATAATTTCAATCTAAATGTGTTTTTGTATATTATTCCTCGGTGTAAGCTTCACAAGGATAAAAATAACATTTTTTCTTGAACAAAGAATGCAATGTGTTGTTATATCACACTCATATCTCGGCCATTCTATTATTGTGTACGGTGGAGATGTTCTATGTCTCATGCATTCACAACTACCTCAAATATTAACCGACTAACCTCTACACCAGGTAAAACACGACCAAACCTAAACAAAAATAACCTCAAAATGTGTTCTAATCATATTAAATCCGTGCAAATTTATTTTTCCCGGGTTCTAGTTGGTTTACATGGACTGGAAATGTAACTGAAGGTGTTTTCTTGGTTTGGTTGATAGAGGCCAATTTCGGTATTTTTGGCTGTTTTTATTCGTTTGATATATTTCGACCGGTATTAGTTCCTTTTGACCAAGGTTTTCCTAGATAAAATGTACTCATTTTTAAGCTTCAATTTGCTTAGTCGTAGTCTTGAAACGGAGTCATGTAGCACATGTTATGACATTTTTATTGCAGCCCATGTTTTCAGATAATTTCAATCTGAATGTGTTTTTGTATATTATTCTTCTTTGTAAACTTCCCAAGAATAAAAATAGCATTGTTGAATTGAAGAAATAAAGCAGTGTGTTGATATATCACAATCATATCTCGACCATTCTATTATTGTGTGCGGTGGAGATGTTCTATGTCTCGTTCATTTATAACTACCTCAAATACTAACCGACTAACCTTTACACCAGGTAAAACACGAACAAACCTTAACAAACATAACCTTAAAATGTGTTTTAATCTTTCTAAATCCATTCAAATTCACTTTGCCCGGATTCTGGGTGGTTTATATTGATTGGAAATGGAATTTAGGTGTTTTCTTGGTTTGGTTGATGTAGGCCAGTTTCGGCATTTTGGGCTGTTTTTATTCTTTTGATTTTATTTACCGGTTTTATTTCCTTTTGACCAAGGTTTTCCTATATAAAATGTACTCCTTTTTTCAAGCTTCAGTTTGCTTAGTCGTGCTCTTGTAACGGAGTCATGTAGCTCATGTTATGGCATTTTTATTTCAGCCTATGTTTTTCAATAATTTCAATCTAAATGTATTTTTGTATATTATTCCTCTTTGTAAGCTTCACAAGGATAAAAATATAATTGTTGTCTCGAACAAAGAATGCAATGTGTTGTTATATCACACTCATATCTCGAGCATTCTATTATTGTGTGCGGTGGAGATATTCTATGTCACGTGCATTCACAACTACCTCAAATACTAACCGACTAACCTTTACACCAGGTAAAACACGACCAAACCTAAACAAAAATAACCTCAATATGTGTTTAATCATCCTAAATCCGTGCAAATTCCTTTTTCCCGGATTCTAAGTGGTTTATATGCACTAGAAATTTAATTTAAGGTGTTTTCTTGGTTTGGTTAATGGAGGCCAGTTTCGGCACTTTTGGCTGTTTTTATTCATTTGATCTATTTTCGACCGGTGTTAGTTCCTTTTGACCAAGTTTTTCCTAGATAAAATGTACTCCTTATTTCAGGCTTCAATTTGCTTAGTCGTGCTCTTCAAACGGAGTCATGTAGCACATGTTATGTCATTTTTATTTCAGCCTATGTTTTTCTATAATTTCAATCTAAATGTGTTTTTGTATATTATTCCTCTTTGTAAGCTTCACAAGGATAAAAATATAGTTGTTGTCTTGAACAAAGAATGCAATATGTTGTTATATCACACTCATATCTAGAGCATTCTATTATTGTGTGCGGTGGAGATATTCTATGTCTCATGCATTCACAACTACCTCAAATACTAACCGACTAACCTTTACATCACGTAAAACACGACCAAACCTAAACAACAATAACCTCAATATGTGTTTTAATTATCCTAAATCCTTATAAATTCCTTTTTCCCGGGTTCTAGGTGGTTTATATGCACTAGAATTATAATTTAAGGTGTTTTCTTGGTTTGGTTGATGGAGGCCAGTTTCGGCATTTTTGGCTGCTTTTATTCGTTTGATCTATTTTCGACCGGTGTTAGTTCCTTTTGACCAAGGTTTTACTAGATAAAAGGTACTCCTTTTTTCAAGCTTCAATTTGCTTAGTCGTGCTCTTGAAACGAAGTCATATAGCACATGTTATGTCATTTTTATTTCAGCCTATGTTTTTCGATAATTTCAATCTAAATGTGTTTTTGTATATTATTCCTCTTTGTAAGCTTCATAAGGATAAAAATATAATTTTTGTCTTGAACAAAGAATGCATTGTGTTGTTATATCACACTCATATCTAGAGCATTTTATTATTGTGTGCGGTGTAGATGTTCTAGGTCTCGTGCATTCACAACTACCAAAAATACTAACCGACTAACCTTTACACCAGGTAAAACACGACCAAACCTAAACAACAATAACCTCAATATGTGTTTTAATCATCCTAAATCCGTTCAAATTACTTTTGCCCGGATTCTAGGTGGTTTATTTGCACTAAAATTATAATTTAAGGTGTTTTCTTGGTTTGGTTGATGGAGGACAGTTTCGGCACTTTTGGCTGTTTTTATTCATTTGATCTGTTTTCGACCGGTGTTAGTTCCTTTTGACCAAGGTTTTCCTAGATAAAATGTACTCCTTTTTTCAAGCTTCAATTTGCTTAGTCGTGCTCTTGAAACGGAGTCATGTAGCACATGTTATGTCATTTTTATTTCAACCTTTGTTTTTTGATAATTTCAATCTAAATGTGTTTTTGTATATTATTTCTCTTTGTAAGCTTCACAAGGATAAAAATATAATTGTTGTCTTGAACAAAGAATGCAATGTGTTGTTATATCACACTCATATCTAGAGCATTCTATTATTGTGTGCGGTGGAGATGTTCTATGTCTCGTGCATTCACAACTACCAAAAATACTAACCGACTAACTTTTACACTAGGTAAAACACGACCAAACCAAAGCAACAATAACCTCAATATGTGTTTTAATCATCCTAAATCCGTTCAAATTCCTTTTTCCCGGATTCTAGGTGTTTTATATGCACTTGGGTTATAATTTAATGTGTTTTCTTGGTTTGGTTAATGGAGGCCAGTTTCGGCACTTTTGGCTGTTTTTATTCGTTTGATCTTTTTTTGACCGGTGTTAGTTCCTTTTGACCAAGGTCTTCCTAGATAAAATGTACTCCTTTTTTCAAGCTTCAATTTTCTTAGTCGGTGCTCTTGAAACGGAGTCACGTAGCACATGTTATGCCATTTTTATTTCAGCCTATGTTTTTCGATAATTTCAATCTAAATGTGTTTTTGAATATTATACCTCTTTGTAAGTTTCACAAGGATAAAAATATAATTGTTGTCTTGAACAAAAAATGCAATGTGTTGTTATATCACACTCTTTTCTCGAGCATTCTATTATTGTGTGCGGTGGAGATGTTCTATGTCTCGTGCATTCACAACTACCTTAAATACTAACCGACTAACCTTTACACCAGGTAAAACACGACCAAACCTAAACAAAAAAACCTCAATATGTGTTAGAATCATCCTAAATCCGTGCAAATTCCTTTTGCCCGGATTCGTAGAGGTTTATATGCACTAGAAATTTAATTTAAGGTGCTCTCTTGGTTTGGTTGATGGAGGCCAGTTTCGGCACTTTTGGCTGTTTTTATTCGTTTGATCTGTTTTCGACCTGTGTTAGTTCCTTTTGACTAAGTTTTTCCTAGATAAAATGTACTTCTTTTTTCAATCTTCGATTTGCTTAGTCGTGCTCTTAAAACGGAGTCATGTAGCACATGTTATGTCATTTTTATTTCAGCCTATGTTTTTCGATAAATTCAGTCTAAATGTGTTTTTGTATATTATTCCTCTTTGTAAGCTTCACAAGGATAAAAATATAATTTTTGTCTTGAACAAATAATGCAATGTGTTGTTATATCACACTCATATATAGAGCATTCTATTTATGTGTGCGGTGGAGATGTTCTATGTCTCGTGCATTCACAACTACCTCAAATACTAACCGACTAACCTTTACACCAGGTAAAACACGACCAAACCTAAACAAAAATAACCTCAATATGTGTTTAATCATCCTAAATCCGTTCAAATTCCTTTTTCCCGGATTCTAGGTGCTTTATATGCACTAGAATTATAATTTAAGGTGTTTTCTTGGTTTGGTTGATGGAGGCCAGTTTCGGAATTTTTGGCTGTTTTTATTTGTTTGATCTGTTTTCGACCAGTGTTAGTTCCTTTTGACCAAGGTTTTCCTAGATAAAAGGTACTCCTTTTTCAAGTCCCATTACTATCTTTTGATTCTCCATCTTTTGGTATAAAATTTTTTTACATGCATGAACATTTTTGAAAAACCCATTTTTGGATGAAAATCTTGTGATTTGATCTTTAATTCTTGTTGTATGTAGGTGTTATTGTTGATATATATTAGTTTTTATGATTTGTTGAAATTTTTGAATTGTGTTTTTATGATTTGATCATCTAGGATGATTTTGAGTGTTATGATTGAAAGTAGTAATACTAGGATGATTATAGTGGTAAAAATAGTGTTAAAATATGGTGAAAAATTGATTTTGAATGATATTTAAATATATATTTTATAACAGATTATTAAAGTTAATTTTTTGAAAATATGAGTTTGAGTTTGAGATGAACTAACTAGATATTGTTATAGAGGATGTTTTTAGCTTCGTTTTGGTATAAGATAGAGCTTCTAGCTCCAAACGAGCGAAAAGTAACGTTAGTTTGAATATTCGTGTACCGGGAGACGAGTATCGTCACAATATATGATTGTTGTCGATATTTGGATCGAATCTCGGGGAGTATAAAAAGGATTTTGAAATGTGTCAAGTACTTATTTTGAATGGTAAGTATGATGATGTTGAGTTATTTTCAAAGTTGAGTGTCGGATTTATAGACGGAGAAAACTAAATGTGTCAAAAGACTATATGAATTGTTGACGTAAAACTGTCCGGTTTTTATAGTTCAAAGATGTGTCGGGCAGGGAACTTTAAATGTAGAATCTTTTGATGAGTTTTTAACAGGACTTTCTATATATAGTAAGTGAAGTTTCTGATTAGTATCATAAAAATTTGACGTTTTTAAGTGGGGTAAATGAGCTTGTACATTTGGTGTGTACCGGCCGATTTTTATCGAAAGAATTAACTAATAGAATAAACATATAGAATGGAGTAAAAAGGTCACTTGTATTGTTTTCATTTTGGGTTGGTTTTGATTTTATGATTTTGATTTTGATGTTACTAAGTATGGATTTTACTCGAGTTTATTATTGACGAACGCGCCTTATTTGATAGGTTGCGGTTTTTGTGTTTATTGGGCATCAACTATCGTCGAAGATTGTCTTACTACTGCTATTACTCCAGGTGAGTTTATAGCCTCGCTTTTGTAATTGTTTTGAATGATATTAAAACCTGCGAGGGGGATACATGCTATTTGAAAGTAAAATGAACACAAGTCATGATTGATTTTTTGGACCCAAATGTTGCCTTTGTTGTTTGAATTGTATAAGTACCTAAATTGCAAAAGTCCCTAAATTCATGAGCCGTTAACTATCTTCTGACTTGATGTTGTGAGTTGGGAATAGCCGCTTATTCTAATTATAGTACTATTGGGCTGACGACCCTATCTGAGACCAGGGCCCTACGCTGAGTAACCCGCTGGGAAGGATAATTTTACGAGAATGAGAATTGATATTCTTGCAATTGATACCCTAGTAGGGGCACTGGAATTCATCTAGTCATGCCGGCTTTAGGCGTGGGTGACTAAGTTAAGGGGTCGGTGTCATGAGCTTAATACAATTCAATAGCTATTGCTATATACCAGATTGCAAGAATAATAGATTGTATACGTAGCAATTCTATTAAATGATCTTGATTGATTTTTCTCTTATATTCAAATGTTGATTTGGAAAACCTATAGACTCGCTCAACCGTTGGGTTGATGATTTTAAGCATGTATTTCAGGTATCAAAGTGGATTGCTGCTGGAGCTTGCTGGAAAAGGATTGCGGATTGTTTTTGTAGTAATTTGGTCTAAAACAGAACTCTTTCCCTATTGTCATAAACATACAGTAAATGGCCAAATATTTTGGTAAAAGGTTTGTTGTTTTGATCAAGATCCTAAGGGAACCTGTACGCTACTCTGATATATTTTAAAGTGATTTCACTTGGGATTGAAGGTTTTAGACATTGATTTAAATTATTTCCATATTTATTTCTAAATATACTGTTTTTGGGTCGTTTAAAGAGTTGTGAAATGAAGTTTGTGAATAACACCCAATTGTGTATTTTCCGCTGCGCAATGTAAATTGGGGGTGTTATAGATTGGTAACCAGAGCTTTTTAGTTATAGCGAATTAGGTTGATTTTTTTAGAAAATGTCCTAAACTATAACTTTGGTGTCAAAAGTATTTTATAAAAGCAACGCAACTTCTCTGCAAGGCTCCGGTAAGATTATTTATTTTGTTATGTTTTGTTATTATAGATGTATCCCTTAAAATTGTTGTGAATTCTTGAGTATTTATTAAGTAAATACTGTGATGAGGTATTGGTATTAATGAAAGGACGTGGAGTGCTTTCATCATAATTTCATCATAATTACATTTTTATGAGTATTGTATAATTATCATTTGCATTGCATCTCATATATATATATTTTGCATACGTAATTTATTTGCATTTGCATGACTATGCATTGCATATATATTTTTGAATAATGACCTTATGTACATTTAAATTTTCTGTGATTTCAGAAAATGTCTGACATACCATATTAGGTCAAGAATGGGGGATTTGTTATAGGTCAATGGAATTTGCAGAATCAGCAAGTAGGTGATCATAAGATTTCAGGTGGATGGTTATATTATGAGAATGATACGAATGATATGAAAAACGTTGTCGAATCTGATAGTGATAATTATATGACTGAGAGTGAAGTTGGAAGAACTGAGGTTAGAGCTGAAGTGAGAAGTTATGGGACTGATTTTGAGAAGTATCATAAAGAGATAGATAGGCTTCGCAGGTTAAGTGAATATGTAGCTCATCTTGGGCCGTATCTTGAACCACATTGGAAGTTTCAGGATAGTGAGGTGTATGCTGATTCTCATTATATGATAGATCCGTCGTGTCAAGGAGGGCATTTGAGGTATGGATTTAAGAATCCACCATGTTTAGATCTAAAAGGGATGTGCTGCAAGTTAGGACCAGATGAAGATGAAGCAGGGACGAGCCAAGTTGGAGAAAGTGATAGACCACATCGTATGGGGTGATGTAGTGATGGATTTTTGTTGTATTTTAGTTTATGTATTATTGTGTTGTATTTGGATTATCTAGGTGTTGTAAGGTAGTATTGTGATGGATTATTATTGTTGTTGTTTAGGATGGTAAGGGTAAGTGACATTAGTGACAAGATTTTGTTGCGATTTTCTCGGATTTATGGATGGAATCTACTATTACCCTTTAGTATTTTGATGTGTCTTTGTTATTCTCTCTTTTATGAGATGATTGTGGAATTCAGATAGTAATGTGTTGTTGGCGCATGCAGTATTCATGTTATATCTTGATGAAAAGATCCTATTCTTTCTATCTCGATGTGTATACTTAACAAGTTTCTTTTTACTGTTATCACATAGAAAGAGTTGAGTGAGATATGTTTCTGTCATTAGCAGGGATTCATGTGTGACTGTGTATCTTGAAATATGTCTCCAAAGGTTGTTAACCATTATGGTAGATTGTATGATTGTGGGAATAGTTGTTAGATTGTTTGAAACTGATAGTGCTGAGAAGAGACGAGATGCTGCTGAGATTAAAGATGTTGATCTTCCAGTTGGAGATGCTGCTGTCATTCTTCAAGATTTTAAAAGGATTTCTGTGTGTTAGATTCCTAGTAATGAGAAGAGATGTGGTGAAGAGCGTTGTACGGATATTGATGGTAATTGGAAATGTGCAATTATATGGACAAGATCGAGTAACTGATGGATGTTTGATATATCAATAGTCATTTGGGAATGTTCAAATAGACGAAAAGAGATAGTAATTTAAAGATTGATTCTGATTCGAAATTAAGTGTGGCAGAAAAAGGGTAAAGGAACGGTATTGTTGCGAATGACAATAAAGAATAGGAATTTATTTCCTCTAATAGAAGGTAAACTTGGAATTTAATAAGTCTAAGATAAGAAGAGATGGTATTCAAGCAGTTACTATAAATCGGGTAAGCATGAGGAAGTATGATGTGTAGATGACATATATTTTATACCACTTAAGTAATTATCTATTTACTTGATGTAAGTACGGACTAGTTGGAGGTCGAGCTGCTGAAGGAATAACAAGGATTGTGGTATAAAAATTGGTATTCTTGTGGTAATGAAATGTTTTCATTTCGGTAAAGGAGATTGAATAAAGGAATTATTCATATAGTGGAAAATCAATATGAAGGGAATGTTGCTGCTATTACAACTTATATTTTGGAAATGCTTATAAAATTTGAGATTTAGATGCAGTAATTTGTCTATTCTTATCTGGTAATCATTGAGTTAGAAATTTATTAAATTTTTAAGGTGTTATTGAGGATATATTGAGATTTGAAGATGTTAGATTTTAGCTGACCTGAGGACGAGAAGTCAACGAGAGTTTGCGATTGGTTGAAATGAGAAATTCACCGACGGAAGAAAAATTATATATATATTAAGGTAATATTTTCTGAGCTTATGGAATTAAGAAGTATAGCGCAATTAACTGAACTAGAGATGTGAGAAAGTTAACCAGGATAAGGATGAATATCATAGGATATGGTAAATAAAAGTGGAAAGAATTAAATTGGAATGTTGTTGAGCATTGAGTACTGATTTCAGGAAGTAATCAGTGGAATTTCTATTTGACGATTTTATTGGTCAATGATGAGAAGGTATGTAGGAGGAAATTATAATAAGTCGAATTTTTTGTGCGCTTTATTAGTAGTAGTCGAAAAGAATGAGAAGATGAGTTAGTAATTGAGGGTATTATGTGATTGTTCTACGGAATTGTAGAGTTCACTGTCGTCTTGGGAAAAAGGAAGCATTGTGTTAGCTTAGTGATAGGAGTTATGCAATCTGATTGTAAATTTTGTTATATGGCATTATCAGGAAATTGAGGATGGTAATATGATTGATTGTAGGATTGGCAGATGAGACAATAAGGATAATCTGATTTGACTGGAAGGGTAAGTCATCAGAGAAGTAATAATGTAAGGAAGTAAAGAAGCTGGATGTTTTGTGAATAAAATGATTGCTGTGAGGTTGAACAAACTGAGCACCAGAAATCGGTATCCCTTACTGATTGTGACTGTTTAGTGTGATGAATAGATGGTTGGAGGAAAGGAAAGTATTCCCTAACAATTGGAAAATTGTTATTAAAAAGAGGAATGGTGTGTAAAATTCTTTGGATAAGAATTTTAGCTGGAGTAATATAGATGTTTTAGAATGTGCGATCTATGGCTGAAGTAATCATGAAAATCTGACTAGATTGAAACGATTGAGGCTTTGTCGATACCGACGAAACCGACTGAAGCTTGTCAATTCCTTTGTGTAAGCTGAGTATTATCGGAGGTTATCAGGAGGTTTTCACTGATTGTTGAACCAATGATAAAGCTGACAAAGAAGAACTAAATGTTTCAAATCCATTCATATATCTAAGTTATGGTTTTGAGAGCTGATTTTTGTAATTGAGGAAGTTGTTTATGAACGCTGAGGATAGATTGAAGTTCTGTGCCTGTATAGTTAGTATTGGAGAAATCTGAAGGAATTATAGAGCTGCGATGATGATATTTGGATAATATCAAGTGGAAAGGAAATGTAATAGTAGTGTGTTGACTTGAACAAAGAAGTTAACGGGGTTTATATGGTCATAAGATTTGACATTGTGGTATTTGTTTTGGGATGGTAAAGTATTACTTGTATGGAATCAAGTATAAAGAAAATAAGAATAAGAAGGACTTGTTTATAAATGCCATTCAGGGATTTTAAAAGGAAGGAGTTAAGGATTACCTAATGATGACTGGGAAATAATAATCAGTAAATTATAGATGGGATATGTTATAGTTCTGTATTACGAAGTGTGTTTCAGATTATGAAGGATGAGTGTGGATACTTTCACTATCAACTAGTGAGTATTTAATAAGGAGTAGAAGGAGAAAGGTGAAGCCAGATCCTCCAAAACCTAGTTCGGACCTTATCCCACCTAGGGGTTCGGATGAAGTGATTCATACTAAGAAGGGGATTAGGATTCGAAACAAGGAAACAGGTTTATTTGTTGGGAATACGCAATTGAAACAGGTATCTAAACCCTCTCATGCTAGTTTTAAAAAGGGGGTTAATAAGAATTATGGGGGAAAGGATATAGAAGGGTTTGTTTTTTTTATGGTAATAGTGATGTTGGGGATTACAGAGATGATGAGTCTGTGGCGTGTTCAGAGACTCTGAGTGTTGAGGCTAGGAGTATTGATGAATCTGCTTATGATGGAGAGGCTCAAAATGTTATTACTTTTTCTTCAGTTGTAAGTGAGGGTATTAGTGGTAAGAATGATAGTAACCTAGGACCTATGCCTGTACCTGTTTGTGATAATCCTGTATTAAATAGGATTGTTGTTGATGAAGGTCCTAGGATTCTTAATAGAGGTGGGGAGTTAGTTGAGGGTGGAAATAAAGCTAGTACTGTATTCTCGTTCAATAATGTCGAGAAGTGGCCTAGGTTGGTTAAGAATGGGAGTAGTGTTAAGAATGGGGAGGGAGTGATTTCAAAGGGTGATGTTGTTATGGAGGATACTGTTAACACAAATTTATCAAATGCGTTTATTAAGGATGTTCAGGGTATGATGAATAATGATAGTAGAAAACTTAAGGCATACCCTGTAGACAGAAATGAAAAAGGTGAGATAAGCGCTAATTTGGACCCTGTGATTGAAAATGGGTGTAAAAGGTGGGGATTGACTTTGGTTGGTTATTTTGTTGGTATTAAGATGAATTATAGAGAAATTGTGGGTCATCTAAGAAGAATGTGGAGAGGGCAGGATTTTGCTGAAGTTATAGCTATTGAGTGTGGGTTATATTATTTTAAGTTTAGGTCGGAGGAAGGAATGCAATATATACTAGAAAATAGGCCTTGGCTGGTTGATGGTTTATCGTTGTTTTTACAGAAATGGGAACCGGGTTTATGTATGGTGAAGCCAGAACCTACTAAGGTTCCATTATGGGTTAAAATTTGGAATGTTCCACTTGAGGCATGGAATAGTGAAGGCATTGGTAGACTTGCTAGCTGCATAGGCAATCTTATTATCATGGATAAGGTTACGACTTCCATGTGTGATCAAGCTCATGGTAGAGCAAGCTTTGCCAGAGTGTTAATTGAAGTTGAAGCTAGTGGTGGGTTGCCTGAAAGTGTTCATGCTACATATCAGAGTCTTGGTAAATCTATGGAACTGAGATTGGAGTATCCATGGAGGCCTCCCGTTTGCTCTCGTTGCAAAGTTGTTGGTCATTACTATGCTAGTTGTCCTAAGAGTAATATTAATGATGCTATTAAGAATCCTAAACCTGTTAATAAGGGGAAGGCTGTGGTGACTGATGAGAATAAAAATGAAGAAGAAGGGGAGTGGAAGACTGTGGGGACTAGGAAGGGCTTTATTAATCAGGAGAGTACCTCTTATGGTTCTAGGAATAGGATGGTTGATAGTGAAAATATAGGTGGATATTGTAGTAGAGAAAGGGGTGGTATGGGTAGAGGGGGAAGAAATGGTGGTGACCAGAGGTCCTATAGGGAGATTGATGATCAGCGTAATGGGATTAAGAAGGCCAATGTGGCTGTAAATGCTAATAAGGAAAATATTGATCCTATAATGAATGGAGTAAATGTTATGGAGGTCGATTCTGGAAATAAGGTTGTACCTAAGGAAAAATTAGTGGCGAAAAGTAATGGTGGTAAGAAAGATAGTGTAATGAAGGAAAACAAGACTAATAGGTTTGCTAGTTTAATAGATGGAGAGAGTTTGGATAAGGTTTTGGAGTGGGAAGTGATGAAGAGTAAAATCGATATGGCTTGTGAGAAGGGGATCCACATTACTGCTATTGAAAAGGGCTAGTGGGATGAAGAGCTTAGGAGCAACTTCATTAAAAAGATGCAAGATGTTACTAAGAAGGATTTTGTCAATGAACTTAAATCCAAATATAGTGTTCTTGGTAAGCAGATTGCCTATAGTGATAAGATGATTGCTGTGGAAGCTAAGCACATTGCTGATCAAAAGTTTAGGACAGTAATGGTCGATAAGAGTCTTACAGAGAATGAGGCTTATCAACAAGTGTATGAGGAATGTTATAATGATGAAAATGATAGGATTAATGAGTTGAAGTTAAGACGGGAGTTTGCTGAGGTAGAGTTGTTTGTTAAGACCAAGCAGATGTTTACTAGTAAGGAGTTGGACAAATGGTCTGTAGACAAAATTAACTTCTATAAGGCGTCTATTGGAAATAAGACTTTTGATATTATCATGGAAGCTATGAAGAATGAGAATCAGGATGTTATTAATGAGGATGTTGCTGCTGATTTGAGTGCTTCTGCTCAATTTGCTGCTAGCAATGTACCTGCAAATGTGATGGAGTCTTATACTAGCTGGATGCAAGGTATGAAAGCACATGTTCCACCTGTATAGTTATGTGTATTATTATTGTGTGTTGGATAAGCTGGTCCTTTGGTGGGACTAGTTATTTTGGTGTTGCAATAGGTGCTGGATACAGGTTTTGTATCCTTTGTGGATGAATTTCAAAGTTTATGTTTTGGGTATTGTTCTCTCCTGGTGGTATATGATAAATTTGGTAATTCTATTGTTGGGCAAGTGGATTGGTCTTATTCTGTTGGTTTAGTTTCTGCCATTTTGTACTTCTAATATTTTAAATGTATTTTGCTTTTGCATTTGTCATACTTGCTGTTTAAGGAGTATGTTTTTTAGAATTTTCTCTTGTATTTGTTGGTTGGTCATTGAGTATGGGGATTGTCCATGCCAATGTTTTTTTTACAAAAGCTTGAGTAAGTTAGGGACGTGTCCTAACTACTTTATAAAAGCTTTGAGTTTTTGTTTGTACTTTGCCTTGTGGCTTGCCTTTGTGGCTCCTTTTCTTAATAAAATTACCATTAAGAAAAAATAAGAAAAAAAAGGAGAAAGGGTTTATAAGATTTCTAAAGTAATTGAGAATTGACTCTTGAGTCTTGAGATTTTTGGAATATTAGAAATAACAAGCAGAATGGATAGGATGGAAAGAAAGTTAGAATTGAGTTGATAAACTAATGAAAAAGGAATATCAAAGAAAGAAGGTCAACAGATTGTCGGAAAGTTTGAAATAGAATGGTAATAGAAATGAGAGAGTTGAGATGTATGTTTTTGACAAAAACGGTTATTGTGATTATCTAATTTTTCTTCTATTAGATCAGAGAGTGTGTTAAGAATGCTTGGACCAGTGGTGAATGAATTGTTCAGATCAAAAAGAGAATTTAGTTATTCTTAGAGTGCTGAGAGTGTCTCATGTAGTATTGAAGGTATTTTAAAAGTTCAAGTATTGATAAAGTATGGTTGGAGTAAACTGTATTAGAAATCAGACTATAACTTATAGAACTTGGGGTAAAAAAATGCATTACTATATCAGGAAGTGATTTGACCATTATACACTTCAGATTTGAATATATGAGACTACGGAGTTAGTTAAACATTATATGATATGAGGAAGATGTAATAATGTACTATGGAAGGTATAGTAATTCAGTGATCTAGCAAGCACTACACTCGGGACATAAAGATTGTTAGAATGAATGAAAGTGGAAAATGAGTATGGAAAGTATATAAGTAACTGGTTAGAATTATAGATAATCTCATTGTAATTAGTTTAAGTGTAACCTCAGGACATAGGGGAAAAGTAATTTTTGAATACTGGAAATCGCTGTAATAAAGTATGAGTATTGATTAAGGATGAACATATTATATGTAACCTAGAGATTGAGATTGACTTTTGGATATTAGAGATTTTTAAAGAAGGTGTGAAGAATTGAGTTAAGAAGGAATATTGCATATTTTCGGAAAGCAATGGACAGAGTGAAAGGATGAATTGAACAATGGTAATTGAATTTGGTATCAATCACATTAATAAGTGTGAAAACACTTATCCTTTTACCACTTATTTCCAATAATAACATGACCAAAACGTGTATTTTATGTCGTAAAAGTCGGAATTATGCGTGGGTTGTGTTTTTATTGTGTTTTAGGACCAAAAGATGAAAAAGGAAGAAAACACGGGCTTTCACGGGCTTTTATCGAAGAAAACGAGAAAAGACGAAGTCAAGAGATCAAAAGTGCTTAAAGAACGGATGTCCAAGACCTATTCTGAAGATTTATCAAAGAAAAAGTCTAAAGACAGAACTTTAATGAAGTCGAAGAACTCAAGTCTAAATTAAAGAAGAAAATTATTAAGACAAGTTCAAATCCCGAGACGACGTCGAGAAAAGACAAAGAATTAAATCGAGTAGAGAAGAAAAGAAAGAAGAAAAGACAAAGATTTAGTTTTTCATATTTTCCTTTCTAGTTTTTAGAGAGAGAAAGTTCTAAACTTTCTCTCACTAAGTTTTTCATCTTTTCTTTCTTTTAATCTTACAAGTTTAAGCTTTCATTAATCTTTGTATTTGAGTTTCTTTAATCAAAAGTTTAAGTTTAAGTTTGTGTTCTTTAATCTCTTTCCACATTTCTTGATTTAATTTTGATTTTGATCCGAAATTCATAATCCATACGGATTGATTTTATTTGATGCTTAAGTGGTTCAAAGGTTAATCTTTTTACTACTTATTAAACTTTTATTTGGTTTAGGCTATAAGCTCTTTATGCTTATTGGCTTATTTCATGTTTTAGCTTATTACTTTTCGGATTATTAAAAAGGTTTTGTCTTTTTAAAGCTTCTTTTATAAAGTTTATGATTTTATGTTTTTAAAAGTTGTCAAATTTAAGCTTATTGAGTTGTTTAAGGTCGGTTATAGTAGCTTACTGTATGTGCTTATTGAGCTTTCAGCTTGCCACCAATTTCGGATTACTACTGCTTGTGTTCATCGTAATATTGGGTATTGCACATTCAGATTGGACCTTGGTTTCTATCGCAATAACCCATTGAGGGTTCTACTTTGCGATAGCTTTGCATTTCCCCCTTATTCTGATCTGGGATTGCGATCGCTCATTGCGATCGCATATTCCGACGGAGTTTAAGGTCTTTTTATGTCGAAACTCTGCCCAATTTTAGTTTGATACATTCCGATAGCTCATCATTCCGATAGGATCAAATTGCGACAGAAACATTTCGATACCTTGTATTCCGATCTAGACTTTGCGATAGACATACATTGCGATAGAATTGATGTTGTTACATTCCGATGGATACTCATATGGATTATTCCGATGACTTGTTTTAGTTATATTCCGATGGTTTTGACTTTGGTGCATTCCGATGGAAAAGAGTAGTTACATTCTGATAGACTAAGTTTTTAAGTTTTAAAGTTTTACAAAGTTTTATGTTTTAAGTGTTTTTCTAAATAATTTTCTAGTTTAATTTTTAAACGCTTTTTAATTTTACTCAACGACATTTTCATACTTGCTTTTAGTTTTATTAGATAACCAAACCAAACCATCCTCTTGTTCACCAAAAGACAATTGAGTCGCCTAATTAACGGTAATCAATTCGAAAAGATCGGAAAATAATATTTTATACATAGCCAAAAGTTCGTATTACACATCAACATATAATTGAAACTTAGAATGATGATATCTTAATATTTCACTATGAGGACTAATGGAAACTAGTGAAGATGAAATCTTTATACGGTGATAATTGTCATATCAGTAGTTAAGAGGTGTAATTTGAGAGTTTACCTAGTCATGGGTCAAGTTGTCAGAGTATCGGGGCAGGAATGAAACTGAGAAAGTGATGCAGAAAGAGTATGAATGATGAAGGAATATTAGCATAATGGAAGATGAAATTGAAAGTTGAAGTGTAGTAATAGTTGTGGATATGGTGATATCATAAGAATTGAGTTGGACTGGTGTGAAAGACATGAGTATCTCTTGAGGATAAGAGGTCACGTTGACTCTAGAAGTGAAGAAGTACGAATGTGAGGCGGGTTAAGCGCCGGGACGTCGCTCTCTTTTAGGAGGGTAGGATGTAACAACCCAAAACCGTGGTCATTATTTAATTATATTTTTACATATATTTTGAAATTTTTGACGAGGTTGATTGTCATGACGATTGGTGATTTGATTTGGATGATGTTGAAAATTTTATTTTTACGTTTTGACGAGTTGCAAGGATTATTAGTGATGACGATATCGACGGATGCCCGAGAAATTTTACGTTTTATTTTAAACATGTCGATGTTTAATATTTTGACGTTTTTATTTTAATGTCGTATTAAGTCGTGTCGAGACTATTTAATATCATATTTTGTGTGCGTTTTAAGTTTGAGAAACATTTTTATGAAACACGAGACCCGTAAATATTTTCAAAAGTGACTAATAGTCATTTCCCGCTTTTTAACAAAGTATTTGCATTTTGGTCCACAAGACTCACAATTGGCAAAAACTACCCTAAACTTCCACCATATAAATTGAAAATTTATACACAAATAAACACACAAACAACACTTCACCATCAAAAACTCTCTCTCCCTCCTCTCACCCTAAACAATCCGTCGCCCCCCACCCTTACAAAACCATAGATTTTTAAAAATCTAGCTTGATTCATTAAAACGCAATTGAAGTCCCATTCCTATCTTTTGATTCTCCATCTTTTGGTATAAAAATTTATTACATGCATGAACATTTTTTAAAAACCTATTTTTAGATGAAAATCTTGTGATTTGATCTTGAATACTTGTTGTATGTAGGTGTTATTGTTGATATATATTAGTTTTTATGATTGCATGTTGAAATTTTTGAATTGGGTTTTTATGATTTGATCATCTAGGATGATTTTGATTGTTATGATTGAAAGTAGTAATAGTAGGATGATTATAGTGGTAAAAATAGTGTTAAAATGTGGTGAAATATTGATTTTGAATGATATTTAAATATATATTTTATAACAGATTATTAAAGTTAATTTTCTTAAAATATGAGTTTGAGTTTGAGATGAACTAACTAGATATTGTTGTAGATGATGTTTTTAGCTTCGTTTTGGTATAAGATAGAGCTTCTAGCTCCAAACGAGCGAAAAGTTACGTTAGTTTGAACATTTGTGTACCGGAAGACGAGTATCGTCACAATATGTAATTGTTGTCGATATTTGGATCGAATCTCGGGGACTATAAAAGGATTTTGAAATGTGTCAAGTACTGATTCTGAATGGTAAGTATGATGATGTTGAGTTATTTTCAAAGTTGAGTGTCGGTTTTATAAACGGAGAAAAATAAATGTGTTAAAAGACTATATGAATTGTTGACGTAAAACTGTCCGGTTTTTGTAGTTCAAAGATGTGTCGGGCAGGGAACTTTAAATGTAAAATATTTTGATGAGTTTTTAACAGGCCTTTCTATATATATTAAGTGAAGTTTCTGATTAGTATCATAAAAATTTGACGTGTTTAAGTGGGGTAAATGAGCTTGTACATTAGGTGTGTACCGGCAGATTTTTATCGAAAGAATTAACTAATATAATAAACATATAGAATGGAGTAAAAAGGTCACTTGTATTGTTTTCATTTTGGGTTGGTTGTGATTTTATGATTTTGTGTTTGATGTTACTAAGTATGGATTTTACTCGAGTTTATTATTGACGAACGCGCCTTATTTGATAGGTTGCGGTTTTTGTGTTTATCGGGCATCAACTATCGTCGAAGATTGTCTTACTACTGTTGTTACTCCAGGTGAGTCTATAGCCTCGCTTTTGTAATTTTTTTGAATGACAATTGAGTCGCACTAATTAACGCTTTAATTTTACTCAACGACATTTTCATACTTGCTTTTAGTTTTATTAGATAACCAAACCAAACCATCATCTTGTTCACCAAAAGACAATTGAGGCGCACTAATTAACGGTAATCAATTCGAAAAGATCGGACGATAATATTTTATAGATAACCAAAAGTTCGTATTAAATGGCGTCGGCGCCGACTCTCTTTTCGTTAAGATTAACGGTTTTTAGTGAGAGACGCATTGAATTTTGGGGATCCGTTCTTTTAGGAATGTTATTTTCCTTGCCTAAAAAATTTTCAAAAATCCATAAAAATTATAAAACTTTCAAAAATACAAAAACATTAAAAAAAATCATAAAAAGCATTTCTTTTCCAAAGGTTTTGCACCAAAAAGATATATATATATATATATATATATATATATATATATATATATATATATATATATATATATATATATATATATATATTCTCTGTTTCTTTGGCATCTTTTTCTTCTGCAGGTGTATGCGTACTAGATCTTCAAATTATTCTGAGCCCGAGACTCATGAAGATTTAGATATGGCTGGTGTGTATAACAACAATAACAACCCACCTCTACCCAATTTGAATAACAATAACAAAAACAACAATGTTCCCCTACCTGATTTACGAACAATGGAGGAACTGTGTCAACCCACCATGAACGGACGGGGAGGACCGATTGCGCCGATGCAAATCACGGCTCCTGAATTTTCGTTGAAGCATCACATGATCCAGCAAGTTCAAAACGCTTGCCCGTTTAGCGGATTACCGGGTGATGATGCCAACAAACATCTTGACAAGTTCATTACCGGCACCCAAAGCATGAAACTTCCCGGTGCTTCCATGGATTTTCTTCGCCTTCACCTTTTTTCATACACTTTATCCGATCATGCTGAGAAATTGTTTGATCGTCTTCCCAAAAACTCAATTCATACATGGAATGACATGACTCAACGCTTTTTGTCGCGCTACTTTCCACCATCCATGGTCACTAGTCTTCGCAACCAAATCAGTGGATTTACTCAAGAACCTGATGAGTCGCTTTTCGATTCTTGGGAACGTTATAATGTCTTGATAGACTGTTCTCCGAACCACAACATGCTCCCCGTTACATTGATTGATACCTTCTACAATGGGTTAACCTTTCGTGATCGTGATACGATTAGTGTTACCGTCCGTGGTACATTCATGAAGAGAAGACCTAAGGAGTGTCGAGAGCTGATTGAGAACATGACCACTCACCATAAAAATTGGGATTCATCCGCATCATCAAGATCAAATCAGAGAGTCAATGTTCTTCTACTTCTTCAAACCCTGATATTACCGAAATGTCCCACGCAATAGTCTAAATGAGCAAAAAGATTGAATTTTTAGCCACTAACCAATTTCCACAAGATAAAGCTGTAGCCACATCTTGTGAGATTTGCGGGGATTCTCATTCATACACCGATTTTCCTTATACTCAAGACAATCCAGAAAATGTGTATGCCGCCAACGGTAACTTTTCTATGGGAGGCTATCAAGTACGTCCTCAAGGTGACCGCAATTTGCTTAGTTATCGTTCGAATAACTTTCTTTCACCACCCGGTTTTCAATCCCTTAATAGACCACCACCACCTCAATTGAACAACACACAATACCCACCAAGGAACCAAGGCCAAAGAAGTAACTACCAAGGGAATTCTTCTAATAATCAAAGGAATTATAACTCAAATCAAGGAAATTTTAATAGTCAAAATCAAGGGGCTTTTAATGGGCAAAACCAAGGGTTTCAAAATAACAACTTTAACCAAGGTTTTAATAATAACAATGCTTCTCAACAACAATATCCAAACCAAGGTTTTCAAAATCAAGGGCAAAACACGAATTCCCCTTCAGTGGACTTGGCTCTACAAAAATTGACTGATAAGTTGAGTGAACATGAGAAAATCATGACTGCTATGCAAGAATCGAGTGATAAGAAATTTATGCTAATGTTTCAAGCCATTAATCCCCAAGGCCCAACCCAAGGTACTCTTCCTTCTAACACCGTGACCAATCCTAGGGCCAACGTTAATGCCATCACTACTAGGAGCAGTACGATCATCGTTGAACCTTCTTCTTCACCAACTAGCCAAGGACCCGAGATTCCTTCTACTTGTGATATACCACCCGTTATGCCTTCGTCTACACCTTATGTCCCACCGATACCTCAAGTTTATACCATACCTTCGGTTCCAAAACTGGTCCCTCCACCTTCTACTTCCACCCCTCCACCACCTAAGGATGTAAGTGAGAATTCAATTCCAAATCCTTCATCTCAACCCAATATACCTTATCCCTCAAGGTTGAGGAAAGAGAAATTGAAGAACAAGGATGATATCCAGGTTCTAACTTTCTCAAAATGTTTAAACAACTAAATTTTAAGATCTCCTTTGTTGAGGCTCTCGCTCACATGCCTAAATATGCTAAGATGTTTAAGGATCTTTTAAGTGATAAGGAAAAATTGCTCGACATCGCCAATACCCAACTAAATGAGAATTGTTATGCTGTTCTTTTGGGAAAAGTTCCAGTTAAGTTAGGAGATCCTGGTCGTTTTCTCATTCTTTGCAACTTCCCCGGGGTAGAGAACTGTATGGCCCTAGCCGATCTAGGTGCTAGTATCAACCTAATACCTTTAAGCGTTTGTAAACAATTATCTCTACTCGTGCTAGTCCCCACACGAATGACTTTGGAATTAGCTTACCGTATGGTCGCTTATCCAGTGGGGATAGCCGAAGACGTCTTCGTTCGCGTCGAAAAATTCACCTTTCCGGCGGATTTTGTTGTCGTTGACTACGAGATGGACCCCTGCGTTCCATTAATCGTTGGACGTCCATTCCTGAGGACCAGTCACACTCTCATTGATGTAGCCGCTGGCAAATTAATCATGAGAGTTGGTGACAATAAAATCGTTTTCAACATGGTTAACTTTCTAAGCAGCCTTCTGAAAATGTCATTGACGTTCTTGATGAGGCTTGTGAAGAACATTTCAAAGACGCTTGTAAAAGTGGTTCTTCTTCTCTACCCACTGTTGAGACCGTTGCCTCTATTGCTCCATCACTAACTCTATTTGGAGAAAGTGATTTCATCTTGAAAGAATTTGAAGCAACTTTAGGAGATGAGGATTTACAATATGACGATTCTCCCTCCAATTGGGATGAAGACATTCGTACCATTGAGAAACTTCTCAATGAGGACCATATTTCTCCACAGTCTCCTAAGGCTATCTCTACCGATGATCCGAATCTGACTACGCCGTCCATCGAAAATCCTCCGGATTTAGAGCTTAAGGATCTTCCGTCTCATCTCGAGTACGTTTTCCTAGAAGACAACAAGAAGTTACTGGTCATCATCGCAAAGGACCTGAAAGAAGAAGAAAAATCCCGACTTATCGCCGTGCTGAAGAATCATAAGAAAGCGATTGCTTGGAAAATCTCCGATATTCGTGGAATTGATCCTCACTTTTACACACATAAAATTCTCATGGAGGACGACTTTAAACCCACTATTCAAAGCCAAAGAAGGGTGAATCCCAAGATCCATGACATTATCAAAAAAGAGGTTATCAAACTTCTTGATGCAGGCATGATCTATCCTATCTCGGATTCACCATGGGTTAGTCCCGTCCATTGTGTGCCTAAGAAAGGCGGAATCACCGTTGTACCCAACGAAAACAACGAGTTGATTCCTACTCGTCTCGTTACAGGGTGGAGAGTTTGTATAGACTATCGCAAACTCAATGATGCTACGAGAAAGGATCATTTTCCCCTTCCTTTCATGGACCAAATGCTTGAACGTCTAGCGGGTAATGACTATTACTACTTTTTAGACGGTTTCTCGGGTTATTTTCAAATACCCATCGATCCCCAAGACCAAGAGAAAACCACATTCACTTGTCCCTACGGCACATTTGCTTACAAAAGAATGCCTTTCGGCTAATGCAATGCTCCTGGGACATTCCAAAGGTGTATGATGGCTATCTTCCGTGACATGGTTGAAGAAACTATGGAAGTCTTCATGGATGATTTCTCGGTCTATGGTGATTCCTTCTCTACTTGCCTTGCCAATTTGGAACGCATGCTTAAGCGGTGTGAAGACACTCGCCTTGTTCTGAATTGGGAAAAATGCCATTTCATGGTGAAAGAAGGCATTGTGCTGGGACATAAAATCTCTAAAGCCGGTCTTGAAGTGGACCGTGCTAAAGTGGATGTCATAGCCAAATTACCTCCACCTTCAACCGTGAAGGGTGTGAGAAGTTTTCTGGGTCATGCGGGCTTCTATCGTCGTTTCATTCAAGACTTTTCTAAAATCGCTCGCCCGATGACCCACCTCTTGGAAAAATATACTCCTTTCATCTTTTCTGAAGAGTGTCTTGAATCCTTCAATCTTCTTAAGGATAAGCTAACTAAGGCACCCGTCTTGGTTACCCCTAATTGGGAGCTACCTTTTGAATTGATGTGTGATGCTAGCGACTTTGCTATTGGAGCGGTTTTGTGCCAAAGAGTGAAAAAACACTTCCAACCAATCCATTATGCTAGCAATACAATGAAGGGGGCTCAATTGCATTATACCACTACCGAAAAAGAGCTTTTGGCTGTAGTGTATGCTTTTGAAAACTTCCACCCCTATCTTGTCCTTTCCACCACCATCGTGTATACCGACCATTCCGTGTTGAAGTACTTGTTGACTAAACAAGATTCAAAACCAAGACTTCTTCGTTGGGTTTTACTCCTTCAAGAATTTAACATTGAAATTCGTGACAAGAAGGGAGCCGAAAACCTAATCGCGGATCATCTAAGTAGACTTGAGGATCCTTATCAAGGGGATTATCCAAATCAAGAGATCTATGACTCTTTTCCCCTTGAGCCTTAATGTCTATTCACTCCAATCTTGATGACACCCCGTGGTTTGCGGACATTGCAAACTACTTAGCGGGTGGCATTCTCATCGAAGGGTTAACATCCCAACAAAAGAAGATGTTCTTTAAAGATGTTAAGACTTACTTCTGGGATGACCCTTATCTCTTCAAACAATGTGCGGATGTTGTTATTCGTCGATGTGTTGATGGGCCGGCAGCTTTACAAATCCTTGATGCTTGCCATAAAGGACCCACCGGTGGTCACTTTGGTCCCAATTACACCGCGAAGAAAGTATTCGACTCTGGATTCTATTAGCCCACCATTGATCGTGACGCTCACGAAATGGTTAAGCATTGTGATGCTTGCCAACGACAAGGCAAGATCACACATAAAGATGAGATGCCTCAAAATTTCATACAAGAATGTGAAATCTTTGACGTATAGGGCATCGACTTTATGGGTCCATTTCCTTCATCTAAAGGGAACAAGTACATCCTCGTAGCCGTTGACTACGTTTCCAAATGGGTTGAAGCTAAGGCTCTCCCTACGAACGATGCGAGGGTGGTTGTGAACTTTCTGAAGCAATTATTTGCTCGATTCGGTGTTCCTCGTGCTATCATCAGTGACCGGGGGACTCATTTTTGCAATGATCAATTTGCAAGAGTCATGGCTAAATATGGTGTCAATCACTGTCTTTCCACCGCTTATCATCCTCAAACCAATGGTCAAGCCGAGATTTCCAACCGTGGATTGAAGCGAATTCTGGAACGTACTATGGGAGAGCATCGTGCCGCGTGGGCTGATAAGTTAGGTGATGCTCTGTGGGCTTTCCGTACCGCATATAAGACCCCGATTGGTTGCACACCTTATCGTCTTGTGTACGGGAAAGCATGCCACCTCCCTATCGAGCTGGAACACAAGGCATACTGGGCCTTAAAATGGGCTAACTTCGACATCAACAAAGTCGGTGATCATCGGAAGATTCAACTCAACAAGCTTAACGAACTAAGGAATGAAGCTTACGAGAACTCACTGATCTACAAGGAGAAGACAAAGATCATCCATGATGCAAAGATTAAGAACCAAGAGTTCCACGTTGGTGATCAAGTCTTACTTTTTAACTCTTGGTTGAAGATCTTCTCTGGCAAGTTGAAGAGCCGATGGTCTGGTCCATTCACCGTCACCAAAGTCTTTCCATATGGCACCATTGAGCTTTCTCAGCCAAATGGGCCTAATTTTAAGGTGAATGGCCAGCGTTTGAAGCAGTACTTTGGTGTGGACATCTCTCAAGAGATGATTCCATCCCTCACCACGTTTCCCATGAACTAGTTTTGGGTCGAGTCAGGCTCGTGACTCGGTGAACAAAAACAAGCGCTTCTCGGGAGGCAACCCGTGATCTATCCTTTACCGCTTTCATAATAAGTGTAGGGGGAGCCCCGTATGTGTTTTTGTCTTGTTTCTTATTCTCTGCAGGGATTCAAGCTTCAAAGAGCACCTCGATGACTTTTGACGAACCGTGATCCCGTGTTTCCATCTTCCTGGTTTTATCCTAAACTATCGTGACTCAATATTTCATATCTTATATGTTCACATTGAAATCACTATAGTTGTCCTTTCCTTAGCAAGATTTAAACAAAGTGCACAATGTCATAAGTGTAGGGGAGTTTACTCCCACATGATTAAACATTGAGGACAATGTTTATATCAAGTGTAGGGGGGATTTCTATCGAAGTAAGTGGTCTTTTCCATGAATTTGCCCTCATTGTAACCAAAAATGTAATTTTTCGACATTTTTCAAAATTTTTAATCTATTTTGGCCTAGTAGTATAGTAGTATTCCCCTTTGTTTGCGTTATTTACTTTCGTTGCTAGAATAAATTTTCAATAAAGTGGTTTTAAATTTTTCAAGGTCGTGAATATTTTGACTCAACCCGAGTTTACTTATCTAAGTTTACTCTAGCTAGTATGAGTTTACTTATCTAAGTTTACTCTAGCTAGTATCCTTAACATGTTTAAGTCAAGTTTTGCTAGGCTTTTATATAGGGAACTTTAAAACGCGAAAGTCTTAACTCTTACGGGTTAATAACAAGAAATTTTCGCAAGTTCCTATAATTGATCCTAGAGAGTCGTTTATCAAGGGAACTTTAAAATGCGATTTCTAAACTTGAAAAAGTCTAAGAATTTGCAAGATCCTATAGATGACTCGAAAACCTAAAACTTTGATTTAATAGGCTAAGCATCCACGAGTCTCATTCCTTGAGATTTTAAATTGTGGAGGACGAGAGATGATAGAGTCAATTATAAGTTTGGTATTCTTTCGTGAATTTATGTGAGTTAATTATGAGCCTATTCTCCCATCGCTTGTTAATAAATTTATCTGCAATAAATAAGGTTGTACGATTTGAAAAGTTACTTAGCTTCTAGCCCAAGATCGTTTAAAAGTTGCTCGGTATTAATTAGAGTTCATAGCCAAGGCATAACTTATTGAAGCGGGATGCTAAGATTGGCGAGTCCGAAAAGGCCCTAATAAGGCATGAGGGCTACATTTTGTTGCTAAAGATCCAAAAGTGATGTGAAGAATCATTTATCAAAAATCAATATGAAGGATCGAGACACACGACGAAAAGCAAAAACTCCCCTAAAGAACATGGAGAAGTCTATCCAAAAAAGCCCTAACAAGGTATGAGGATAAATAGATCCAAGTCCTAAAAGGAGGCGGATCGTTGTATATCAAAGTCCAAAATAAATATTGGATAAAAATGAAGAAGTCGTGGTCCAAATATGAAGAATCTCTCAAAACTTCATGTGAAGAAATTCCTATTATGAAGAGAAGACCATAATTTCAAGAACGTCTCTCAAGATTTGAAGTATGAAGTCGCTGCCAAATATCGGTCCGAGAAAAGTCTCAAATAATGAAGCAAGTTATGCCAAGATATGAACTTTATGAGGTCCCGAGAAGCAGTTTTAAAAGATTTTGTCCTTTAGCTAACTATTGATTAAATCATCCCACTTTATTCTCAGCCTAAATAACTATCAAAATAAGTCAAACGATGCATCCTCGTGATCATTCAAGAAAAAATTAAAATATAAGAGATACACCTAGGAATAAGGGAGTCTAAGTAAATAATTGCACCACATTAGTTCATGTTACTTTGCTAACTTATAATAACAATGATCTCGTTTTTAAGCTTGGTATGGGGAACGTGAAACTTGAGGATGATAAACGTTCATGGCAGCCAAAACCCCAAAGTAAGTTTTTGATTTCCTTACTTTTGTATATATTTCTATCTTTTTATTTTTCTTAATGTTTAGTATTTAATAAAGGCCAAGGTAGGTTATTTATGATGGAAAATGTAAACCATGCTTTAAAATTAATGCATTGCATGAGGGCATTGCAGTGGTCAAGTGTAGGGAATTTAATAAGTGTGAAAACACTTATCCTTTTACCACTTATTTCCAATAATAACATGACCAAAACGTGTATTTTATGTCGTAAAAGTCGAAATTATGCGTGGGTTGTGTTTTTATTGTGTTTTAGGACCAAAAGATTAAAAAGGAAGAAAACACGGGCTTTCACGGGCTTTTATCGAAGAAAATGAGAAAAGACGAAGTCAAGAGATCAAGAGTGCTTAAAGAACGGATGTCCGAGACCTATTCTGAAGATTTATCGAAGAAAAAGTCTAAAGACAGAAGTTTAATGAAGTCAAAGAACTCAAGTCTAAATTAAAGAAAAAAATTATTAAGAGAAGTTCAAATCCCGAGACGACGTCTAGAAAAGACAAAGAATTAAATCGAGTCGAGAAGAAAAGAAAGAAGGAAGCACACCACACATGCACTTCCCCCTTAGCCTATAAATACCCTCCTAATCACATTAGGAGGGTGGTTAGCTAATTTATTTTTTCATTTTTTCCTTTCTAGTTTTTAGAGAAAGAAAGTTCTAAACTTTCTCTCACTAAGTTTTTCATCTTTTCTTTCTTTTAATCTTTCAAGTTTAAGCTTTCATTAATCTTTGTATTTGAGTTTCTTTAATCAAAAGTTTAAGTTTAAGTTTGTGTTCTTTAATCTCTTTCCACATTTCTTGATTTACTTTTGATTTTGATCCGAAATTCATAATCCATACTGATTGATTTTATTTGATGTTTAAGTGGTTCAAAGGTTAATCTTTTTACTACTTATTAAACTTTTATTTGGTTTAGGCTATAAGCTCTTTATGCTTATTGGATTATTTCATGTTTTAGCTTATTACTTTTCGGATTATTAAAAAGGTTTTGTCTTTTTAAAGCTTCTTTTATAAAGTTTATGATTTCATGTTTTTAAAAGTTGTCAAATTTAAGCTTATTGAGTTGTTTTAGGTCGGTTAAAGTAGCTTATTGTATGTGCTTATTGAGCTTTCAGCTTGCCAACAATTTCGGATTACTACTGCTTGTGTTCATCACAATATTGGGTATTGCACATTCTGATTGGACCTTGGTTTCTATCACAATAACCCATTGAGGGTTCTACTTTGCGATAGCTTGGGATTTCTCCCTTATTCCGATCTAGGATTGCGATCGCATATTCCGACGGAGTTTAAGGTCTTTTTATGTCGAAACTCTGCCCAATTTTAGTTTGATACATTCCGATAGCTCATCATTCCGATAGGATCAAATTGCGACAGAAATATTCCGATACCTTGTGTTCCGATCTGGACTTTGCGATAGACATACATTGGGTTAGAATTGATGTTGTTACATTCCGATGGATACTCACATGGATTATTCCGATGACTTGTTTTAGTTATATTCCGATGGTTTTGACTTTGGTGCATTCCGATGAAAAAGACTAGTTACATTCCGATAGACTAAGTTTGTAAGTTTTAAAGTTTTACAAACTTTTATGTTTTAAGTGTTTTTCTAAATAATTTTCTAGTTTAATTTTTAAACGCTTTAATTTTACTCAACGACATTTTCATACTTGCTTTTAGTTTTATTAGATAACCAAACCAAACCATCCTCTTGTTCACCAAAAGACAATTGAGTCGCACTAATTAACGGTAATCAATTCGAAAAGATCGGACGATAATATTTTATTCATAGCCAAAAGTTCGTATTACACATCAACATATAATTGAAACTTGGGATGATGATTTCTTAATATTTCACTATGAGGACTAATGGAAACTAGTGAAGATGAAATCTTTATACGGTGATAATTGTCATATCAGTAGTTAAGAGGTGTAAACTGAGAGTTTACCTAGTCGTGGGTCAAGTTGTCATAGTATCAGGACAGGAATGAAACTGAGAAGTGATGCAGAAAAAGTATGAATGATGAAGGAATATTAGCATAATGGAAGATGAAATTGAAAGTTGAAGTGTAGTAATCGTTGTGGGTATGGTGATAAGAGGTCACGTTGACTCTAGAAGTGAGGAGGTGCGAATGTGAGGCGGGTTGAGCGCCGGGACGTCTCTCTCTTTTAGGAGGGTAGGATGTAACAACCCAAAACCGTGGTCATTATTTAATTATATTTTTACGTATATTTTTGAAATTTTTGACGAGGTTGATTGTCATGACGATTGGTGATTTGATTTGGATGATGTTAAAAATTTTATTTTTACGTTTTGACGAGTTGCAAGGATTATTAGTGATGACGATATCGACAGATGCCCGAGAAATTTTACGTTTTATTTTAAACATGTCGATGTTTAATATTTTGACGTTTTTATTTTAATGTCGTATTAAGTCGTGTCAGGACTATATAATATCATATTTTGTGTGCGTTTTAAGTTTGAGAAGCATTTTTATGAAACCCGAGACCCGTAAATATTTTCAAAAGTGACTAATAGTCATTTCCCGCTTTTTAACAAAGTATTTGCATTTTGGTCCACAAGAATCACAATTGGCAAAAACTACCCTAAACTTCCACCATATAAATTGAAAATTTATACACAAATAAACACACAAACACCACTTCACCATCAAAAACTCTCTCTCCCTCATCTCACCCTAAACAAGTCGTCACCCCCACCCTTACAAAACCATAGATTTTTAAAAATCTAGCTTGATTCATTAAAAAGCAATTGAAGTCCCATTCCTATCCTTTGATTCTCCATCTTTTGGTATAAAAATTTCTTACATGCATGAACATTTTTTAAATACCCATTTTTAGATGAAAATCTTGTGATTTGATCTTGAATTCTTGTTGTATGTAGGTGTTATTGTTGATATATATTAGTTTTTATGATTGCATGTTGAAATTTTTGAATTGGGTTTTTATGATTTGATCATCTAGGATGATTTTGATTGTTATGATTGAAAGTAGTAATAGTAGGATGATTATAGTGGTAAAAATAGTGTTAAAATGTGGTGAAAAATTGATTTTGAAGGATATTTAAATATATATTTTATAACAGATTATTAAAGTTATTTTTCTGAAAATATGAGTTTGAGTTTGAGATGAACTAACTAGATATTGTTGTAGAGGATGTTTTTAGCTTCGTTTTTGAATAAGATAGAGCTTCTAGCCCCAAACGAGCGAAAAGTTACGTTAGTTTGAACATTCGTGTACCGGAAGACGAGTATCGTCACAATATATAATTGTTGTCGATATTTGGATCGAATCTCGGGGACTATAAAAAGGATTTTGAAATGTGTCAAGTACTGATTTTGAATGGTAAGTATGATGATGTTGAGTTATTTTTAAAGTTAAGTGTCGGTTTTATAAACGGAGAAAAATAAATGTGTTAAAAGACTATATGAATTGTTGACGTAAAACTGTCTGGTTTTTGTAGTTCAAAGATGTGTCAGGCAGGGAACTTTAAATGTAAAATCTTTTGATGAGTTTTTAACAGGCCTTTCTATATATAGTAAGTGAAGTTTCTGATTAGTATCATAAAAATTTGACGTGCTTAAGTGGGGTAAATGAGCTTGTACATTTGGTGTGTACCGGCATATTTTTATCGAAAGAATTAACTAATATAATAAACATATAGAATGGAGTAAAAAGGTCACTTGTATTGTTTTCATTTTGGGTTGGTTGTGATTTTATGATTTTGAGTTTGATGTTACTAAGTATGGTTTTTACTCGCGTTTATTATTGACGAACGCGCCTTATTTGATATGTTGCGGTTTTTGTGCTTATTGGGCATCAACTATCGTCGAAGATTGTCTTACTACTACTCCAGGTGAGTCTATAGCCTGGCTTTTGTAATTGTTTTGAATGATTTTAAAACCCGCGAGGGGGATACATGCTATTTGAAAGTAAAATGATCACAAGTCATGATTGATTGTTTGGACCCGAATGTTGCCTTTGTTGTTTGAATTGTATAAGTACCTAAATTGAAAAAGTCCCTAAATTCATGAGCCGTTAACTATCTTCTGACTTGATGCTATGAGTTGGGAATAGCTGCTTATTCTAATAATAGTATTATTGGGCTGACGACCCTATCTGAGACCAGGGCTTTACGCTGAGTAACCCGCTGGGAAGGATAATTTTACGAGAATGAGAATTGGTATTCTTGCAATTGATACCCTAGTAGGGGCACTGGAATTCATCTAGTCATGCCGGCTTTAGGCGTGGGTGACTAAGTTAAGGGGTCGGTGTCATGAGTTTAATACAATTCAATAGCTATTGCTATATACCAGATTGCTAGAATAATAGATTGTATACGTAGCAATTCTATTAAATGATCTTGATTGAATTTTCTCTTGTGTTCAAATGTTGATTTGGAAAACCTATAGACTCGCTCAACCGTTGGGTTGATGATTTTAAGCATGTATTTCAGGTTTTTAAGTGGATTGTTGTTGGAGCTTGCTGGAGAAGGATTGTAGATTACTTTTGTAGTAATTCGGTCTAAAACATAACTCTTTCTCTATTGTCATAAACATACAGTAAATGGCCAAATATATTGGTAAAAGGTTTGTTGTTTTGATTAAGATCCTAGGAGAACCTGTACGCTACTCTGATATATTTTAAACTGATTTTACTTGGGATTAAAGGTTTTAGACATTGATTTAAATTATTTCCATATTTATTTCTAAATATACTGTTTTTGGGTCGTTTAAAGAGTTGTGAAATGAAGCTTGTGAATAACGCCCAATTTTGTATTTTCGTTGCGTAATGTAAATTGTGGGTGTTATATCTTCTATGTCTCGTGCACTCACAACTACCAAAAATACTAACCGACTAACCATTACACCAGGTAAAACACGACCAAACCTAAACAAAAATAACCTCAATATGTGTTTTAATCATCCTAAATCCGTTCAAATTCCTTTTGCCCGGATTCTAGGTGGTTTATATGCACTAGAATTATAATTTAAGGTGTTTTCTTGGTTTGGTTGATGGAGGCCAGTTTCGGCACTTTTGGATGTTTTTATTCGTTTGATCTATTTTCGACCGGTGTTAGTTCCTTTTGACCAAGTGTTTCCTAGATAAAATGTACTCCTTTTTTCAAGCTTCAATTTGCTTAGTCGTGCTCTTGAAACGGAGTCATGTGGCAAATGTTATGTCATTTTTTATTTCTGCCTATGTTTTTCGATAATTTCAGTCTAAATGTGTTTTTGTATATTATTCCTCTTTGTAAGCTTCACAAGGATAAAAATATAATTGTTGTCTTGAACAAATAATGCAATGTGTTGTTATATCACACTCATATCTATAGCATTCTATTATTGTCTGCGGTGGAGATATTCTATGTCTCGTTCATTCACAACTACCTCAAATACTAACCAACTAACCTTTACACCAGGTAAAACACGACCAAACCTAAACAACAATAACCTCAATATGTGCTTTAATCATCCTAAATCCGTTCAAATTCCTTTTGCCCGGATTCTAGGTGTATTATATGCACAAGAATTATAATTTAAGGTGTTTTCTTGGTTTGGTTGATGGAGGCCAGTTTCGGCACTTTTGGCTGTTTTTATTCGTTTGATCTGTTTTTGACCGGTGTTAGTTCCTTTTGACCATGGTTTTCCTAGATAAAATGTACTCCTTTTTTCAAGGTTCAATTTGCTTAGTCGTGCTCTTAAAACGGAGTCATTTACACATGTTATGTCATTTTTATTTTAGCCTATGTTTTTCGATAATTTCAATCTAAATGTGTTTTTGTATATTATTCCTATTTGTAAGCTTCACAAGGATAAAAATATAATTGTTGTATTGAACAAATAATTCAAGGTGTTGTTATATCACACTCATATCTAGAGAATTCTATTATTGTGTGCGGTTGATATGTTCTATGTCTCGTGCATTCACAACTACCAAAAATACTAACCGACTAACCTTTACACCAGGTAAAACACGACCAAACCTAAACAAAAATAACCTCGATACGTGTTTTAGTCATCCAAAATCCGTTCATATTCCATTTTCCCGGATTCTAGGTGGTTTATATGCACTAGAGTTATAATTTAAGGTGTTTTCTTTGTTTGGTTGATGGAGGTCAGTTTTAGCACTTTTGGCTGTTTTTATTCGTTTGATATGTTTTCGACCGGTGTTAGTTCCTTTTGACCAAGGTTTTCCTAGATAAAATGTACTCCTTTTTTCAAGCTTTAATTTGCTTAGTCGTGCTCTTGAAACGGAGTCATGTAGCACATGTTATGTCATTTTTATTTCAGCCTATATTTTTCGATAATTTCAATCTAAATGTGTTTTTGTATATTATTCCTCTTTGTAAGCTTCACACTCATATCTAGAGCATTCTATTATTGTGTGCGGTGGAGATGTTCTATGTCTCGTGCATTCACAATTACCTCATATACTAACCGACTAACCTTTACACCAGATAAAACACGACCAAACCTAAACAACAATAACCTCAATATGTGTTTTAATCATCCAAAATCCGTTCAATTTCTTTTTGCCCGGATTCTAGGTGGTTTATATGCACTAGAATTATAATTTAAGGTGTTTTCTTGGTTTGGTTGATGGAGGCTAGTTTCAGCATTTTTGGTTGTTTTTATTCGTTTGATCTGTTTTCGACCGGTGTTAGTTCCTTTTGACCAAAGTTTTCCTAGATAAAAGGTACTCCTTTTTTCAAGCTTCAATTTTCTTAGTCGTGCTCTTGAAACGAAGTCATGTAGCACATGTTATGGCATTTTTATTGCAGCCTATGTTTTCAGATAATTTCAATCTAAATGTATTTTTTGTATATTATTCCTTTGTGTAAGCTTCACATGGATAAAAAATAACATTGTTTTCTTGAACAAAGAATGCAATGTGTTGTTATATCACACTCATATCTCGACCATTCTATTATTGTGTGCGGTGGAGATGTTCTATGTCTCGTGCATTCACAACTACCTCAAATATTAACCGACTAACCTCTACATCAGGTAAAACACGACCAAACCTAAACAAAAATAACCTCAAAATGTGTTCTAATCATATTAAATCCGTGCAAATTTAATTTTCCCGGATTGTAGTTGGTTTACTTGGACTGGAAATGTAATTGAAGGTGTTTTCTTGGTTTGGTTGATAGAGGCCTGTTTCGGCATTTTTGGCTGCTTTTATTCGTTTGATATGTTTTCGACCGGTGTTAGTTCCTTTTGAACAAGGTTTTCCTCGATAAAATGTACTCATTTTTAAGCTTCAATTTTCTTAGTCGTAGTCTTGAAACGGAGTCATGTAGCACATGTTATGACATTTTTATTGCAGCCCATGTTTTCAGATAATTTCAATCTAAATGTGTTTTTGTATATTGTTCTTCTTTGTAAGCTTCACAAGAATAAAAATATCATTCTTAACTTGAACAATTAATTCAATGTGTTGTTATCACTCATGTCTCGACCATTCTATTATTGTGTGCGGTGGAGATGTTTTATGTCTCGTGCATTCACAACTACCTCAAATATTAACCGACTAACCTCTACACCAGGTAAAACACGACCAAACCTAAACAAAAACAACCTCAAAAATGTGTTCTAATCATATTAAATCCGTGCAAATTTATTTTTCCCGGATCCTAGTTGGTTTACTTGGACTGGAAATGTAATTGAAGGTGTTTTCTTGGTTTGGTTGATAGAGGCCTGTTTCGGCATTTTTGGCTGTTTTTATTCGTTTGATATGTTTTCGACCGGTGTTAGTTCCTTTTGACCAAGGTTTTCCTAGATAAAATGTACTCATTTTTAAGCTTCAATTCGCTTAGTCGTAGTCTTGAAACGGAGTCATGTAGCACATGTTATGACATTTTTATTGCAACCCATGTTTTCAGATAATTTCAATCTAAATGTGTTTTTGTATATTATTCTTCTTTGTGAGCTTCACAAGAATAAAAATATCATTCTTGACTTGAACAAATAATTCAGTGTGTTGATATATCACAATCATATCTCGACCATTCTATTATTGTGTACGGTGGAGATGTTCTATGTCTCGTGCATTTACAACTACCTCAAATACTAACCGACTAACCTTTACACCAGGTAAAACACGAACAAACCTTAACAAAAATAACCTTAAAATATGTTTTAATCATCTTAAATTTGTGCAAACTACTTTTCCCGGATCCTTGGTGGTTTATATTGCCAGGAAATGTTATTTAAGGTGTTTTCTTGGTTTGGTTGATGGAGGCCTGTTTCGGCATTTTTGGCTGTTTTATTCGTTTGATTTTTTTTTCTACCAGTTTTATTTCCTTTTGACCGAGGTTTTCCTATATAAAATGTACTCCTTTTTTAAAGCTTCAATTTGCTTAGTCGTGCTCTTGAAACGGAGTCACGTAGCACATGTTGTGGCATTTTTATTTCAGCCTATGTTTTTCGATAATTTCAATCTAAATGTGTTTTTGTATATTATTCCTCTTTGTAAGCTTCACAAGGATTAAAAATATAATTGTTGTCTTGAACAAAGAATTTAATGTGTTGTTATATCACACTCATATCTATAGCATTCTATTATTGTGTGCGTTGGAGATGTTCTATGTCTCGTGCATTCACAACTACCTCAAATACTAGCCGACTAACCTTTACACCAGGTAAAACACGACCAAACCTAAACAACAATAACCTCAATATGTGTTTTAATCATCCTAAATCCGTTCAAATTCCTTTTGCCCAGATTCTAGGTGGTTTATATGCACTAGAATTATAATTTAAGGTGTTTTCTTGGTTTGGTTGATGGTGGCCAGTTTCAGCATTTTAGGTTGTTTTTATTCGTTTGATCTGTTTTCGACCGGTGTTATTTCCTTTTGAACAAGGTTTTCCTAGATAAAAGGTACTCCTTTTTTCAAGCTTCAATTTGCTTAGTCGTGCTCTTGAAACGGAGTCATGTTGCACATGTTATGGCATTTTTATTGCAGCCCGTGTTTCAGATAATTTCAATCTAAATATGTTTTTGTATATAATTCCTCTGTGTAAGCTTCATAAGGATAAAAATAACACTGTTTTCTTGAAAAAATAATGCAATGTGTTGTTTTATCACACTCATGTCTCGACCATTCTAATATTAACCAACTAACCTCTACACCAGGTAAAACACGACCAAACTTAAACACAAATAACCTCAAAATGTGTTTTAATCGTATTAAATCCGTGCAAATTTATTTTCCCAGGGTTCTTGTTGGTTTTCCTAGATAAAATGTACTCCTTTTTTCAAGCTTCAATTTGCTTAGTCGTGCTCTTGAAACGGAGTCATGTAGCACATGTAATGGCATTTTTATTTCAGCCTATGTTTTTCGATAATTTCAATCTAAATGTGTTTTTTATATTATTCCTCTTTGTAAGCTTCACAAGGATAAAAATATAATTGTTGTCTTGAACAAAGAATGCAATGTGTTGTTATATCACACTCATATCTCGGTCAATCTATTATTGTGTGTGGTGGAGATGTTCTATGTCTCGTGCGTTCACAATTACCTCAAATACTAACCGACTAACCTTTATATGCACTAGAAGTTTAATTTAACGTGTTTTCTTGGTTTGGTTGATGGAGGCCAGTTTCGGCACTTTTGGCTGTTGTTATTCGTTTGATCTGTTTTCGACCGGTGTTAGTTCCTTTTGACCAAGTTTTTCCTAGATAAAAATTACTCCTTTTTTCAAGCTTCAATTTGCTTAGTCGTGCTCTTGAAACGGAGTCACGTAGCACATGTTGTGGCATTTTTATTTCAACCTATGTTTTTCGATAATTTCAATCTAAATGTCTTGAACAAAGAATTCAATGTGTTGTTATATCACACTCATATCTATAGCATTCTATTATTGTGTGCGTTGGAGATGTTCTATGTCTCGTGCATTCACAACTACCTCAAATACTAACCGACTAACCTTTACACCAGGTAAAACACGACCAAACTTAAACAACAATAACCTCAATATGTGTTTTAATCATCCTAAATCCGTTCAAATTCCTTTTGCCCGGATTCTAGATGGTTTATATGCACTAGAATTATAATTTAAGGTGTGTCTTGGTGTGGTTGATGGTGGCCAGTTTCAGCATTTTTGGTTGTTTTTTTTCGTTTGATCTGTTTTCGACCGGTGTTATTTACTTTTGAATAAGGTTTTCCTAGATAAAAGGTACTCCTTTTTTCAAGCTTCAATTTGCTTAGTCGTGCTCTTGAAACGGAGTCATGTTGCACATGTTATCGCATTTTTATTGCAGCTCATGTTTTCAGATAATTTCAATCTAAATGTGTTTTTGTATATTATTCCTCTGTGTAAGCTTCATAAGGATAAAAATAACATTGTTTTCTTGAAAAAATAATGCAATGTGTTGTTATATCACACTCATGTCTCGACCATTCTAATATTAACCGACTAACCTCTACACCAGGTAAAACACGACCAAACCTAAACAAAAATAACCTCAAAATGTATTCTAATCATATAAAATCCGTGCAAATATATTTTGCCCGGGTTCTAGTTGGTTGATAGAGGCCAGTTTCGGCATTTTTGGCTTTTTTATTCGTTTGATATGTTTTCGACCGGTGTTAGTTCCTTCTGACCAAGGTTTTCCTAGATAAAATGTACTCATTTTTAAGCTTCAATTTGCTTAGTCGTAGTCTTGAAACGGAGTCATGTAGCACATGTTATGACATTTTTATTGCAACCCATGTTTTTAGATAATTTCAATCTGAATGTGTTTTTGTATATTATTCTTCTTTGTAAGCTTCACAAGAATAAAAATATCAATTTTGACTTGAAAAAATAATTCAATGTGTTGATATATCACAATCATATCTCGACCATTCTATTATTGTGTGCGGTGGAGATGTTCTATGTCTCGTGCATTTACAACTACCTCAAATACTAACCGACTAACCTTTACACCAGGTAAAACACGAACGAACCTTAACAAAAATAACCTTAAAATGTGTTTTAATCATCCTAAATCCATGCAAATTCACTTTTCCCGGATCGTTGGTGGTTTATATTGCCAGGAAATGTAATTTAAGGTGTTTTCTTGGTTTGGTTGATGGAGGCCAGTTTCGGCATTTTTGGCTGTTTTTATTCGTTTGATTCTTTTTTTCTACCGGTTTTATTTCCTTTTGACCAAGGTTTTACTAGATAAAATATACTCCTTTTTTCAAGCTTCAATTTTCTTAGTCGTGCTCTTGAAACGGAGTCACGTAGCACATGTTGTGGCATTTTTATTTCAGCCTATGTTTTTCTATAATTTCAATCTAAATGTGTTTTTGTATATTATTCCTCTTTGTAAGCTTCACAAGGATAAAAATATAGTTGTTGTCTTGAACAAAGAATTCAATGTGTTGTTATATCACACTCATATCTATAGCATTCTATTATTGTGTGCGTTGGAGATGTTCTATGTCTCGTACATTCACAACTACCTCAAATACTAACCGACTAACCTTTACACCAGGTAAAACATGACCAAACCTAAACAACAATAACCTCAATATGTTTTTTAATCATCCTAAATCCGTTAAAATTTCTTTTGCCCGGATTCTTGGTGGTTTATATGCACTAGAATTATAATTTAAGGTGTTTTCTTGGTTTGGTTGATGGTGGCCAGTTTCAGCATTTTTGGTTATTTTTATTCGTTTGATCTGTTTTCGACCGATATTATTTCCTTTTGAACAAGGTTTTCCTAGATAAAAGGTAATCCTTTTTTCAAGCATCAATTTGCTTAGTCGTGCTCTTGAAACGAAGTCATGTTGCACATGTTATGGCATTTTTATTGCAGCCCATGTTTTCAGATAATTTCAATCTAAATGTGTTTTTGTATATTAGTCCTCTGTGTAAGCTTCATAAGGATAAAAATAACATTGTTTTCTTGAAAAAATAATGCAAAGTGTTGTTATATCACACTCATGTCTCGACCATTCTAATATTAACCGACTAACCTCTACACCAGGTAAAACACGACCAAACCTAAACAAAAATAACCTCAAAATGTGTTCTAATCATATTAAATCCGTGCAAATTTATTTTTCCCCGGTTCTAGTTGGTTTACATGGACTGGAAATGTAACTGAAGGTGTTTTCTTGGTTTGGTTGATAGAGGCCAGTTTCGGCATTTTTGGCTGTTTTTATTCGTTTGATATGTTCGACCGATATTAGTTCCTTTTGACCAAGGTTTTCCTAGATAAAATGTACTCATTTTTAAGCTTCAATTTGCTTAGTCGTAGTCTTAAAATGGAGTCATGTAGCACATGTTATGACATTTTTATCGCAGCCCATGTTTTCAGATAATTTCAATCTGAATGTGTTTTGTATATTATTCTTCTTTGTAAGCTTCCCAAGAATAAAAATATCAATTTTGACTTGAAAAAATAATTCAGTGTGTTGATATATCGCAATCATATCTCGACCATTCTATTATTGTGTGCGGTGGAGATGTTCTATATCTCGTGCATTTACAACTACGTATACTAACCGACTAACCTTTACACCAGGTAAAACACGAACAAACCTTAACAAAAATAACCTTAAAATGTGTTTTAATCATCCTAAATCCGTGCAAATTCATGTTTCCCGGATCCTGGGTGGTTTATATTGCCAGGAAATGTAATTTAAGGTGTTTTCTTGGTTTGGTTGATGGAGGCCAGTTTCGGCATATTTGGCTGTTTTTATTCGTTTGATTTTTTTTTCTACCGGTTTTATTTCCTTTTGACCAAGGTTTTCCTAGATAAAATGTACTCCTTTTTCAAGATTCAATTTGCTTAGTCGTGCTCTTGAAACGGAGTCATATAGCACATGTTATGTCATTTTTATTTCAGCCTATGTTTTTCGATAATTTCAATCTAAATGTGTTTATTTATATTATTCCTCTTTGTAAGCTTCACAAGGATAAAAATATAATTGTTTTCTTGAACAAAGAATGCAATGTATTGTTATATCACACTCATATCTCGAGCTTTCTATTATTGTATGCGGTGGAGATGTTCTATGTCTCGTGCATTCACCACTACCTCAAATACTAACCGACTAACCTTTACATCACGCAAAACACGACCAAACCTAAACAAAAAAAAACCTCAATATGTGTTGTTATCATCATAATGTTGGGAATAAATTATAGCCAATCTACTTGAGCGCTGACAAGAGTAAAACAAGCGTTGACAGGAGAAAAACAAACGCTGACAGCTCAAGCGTTGACAAGATAAAGTCAAGCGTTGATACATTGAAGACAAGCACTGATGGGAAGATATACTCTACGCGTTTATTGTATTCTAGATTACTTCTAGTAAAGATAGGAACAACAATGTATTTTCTATATTTATCTTTACCTAGAATAGCTGATACGTAGATTATTGTACAAGGCTTCTTATGTCTATAAAAGAAGACCTTTAGGTTAATGTTCAATATATAAGTTTTCATTCGTAAACTACTTTCATTGTAAGCAAGTTTGATATCATTAATCAAAGTGAAAGTTTGTTTATATCTTGTGTGTTCTTGTTTAAGTGTTAATTCCACATAACACTTAGATTATCATATACATATACAAAGGTTTCTCTAAGTGTATTACTTGATCTAATCTCGTATACATAAAGCTAAATCGATCTAGGTTTGGGATCAACAAGTTGTATCAGAGCTTGCTGAGGAACTTTTGATCTTAAAGAACACAAGAACCCTAAAAATCACCAAAACCCTAATTTTCTCAAAAACCCTAACAACATCATGTCAACTCCAGAAATAACCTCCTCCTCCTCACCCTTACCAAACATCAAGATTCCCATGCTTGATGCAACCAACTTTGAATTGTGGAAATTCAACTTTGAGCAATATCTAGGGATTTATGACTACACACTCTGGGAGATTATTGAATATGGAAACACATTCAATAAAGCCCAAAAGATTGCTGATGCTATTTCTGGAAGAGCAGCCGTTGCTGGATGTTCTGAAGCAGATAAGAAAGAAAAACATGAAGATGGTAGAGCTGTGTCTGCTGAAGACATAGCAAAGAAAAGGGTTGATATGAAAACCCTAAATATTCTGAAACTCTCTTTGGGACAAGAAAACCAGCATAAATACAGAGGTTATGAATCTGCTAAAGACCTTTAGGCAGCTCTTGAAGTTGCATATGGTGGCAATGAAGATACTAAGGAAGAGAAGAAGAAGCAACTTATGCATGATTATGATGTCTTCAAGGCTCAACCTAATGAAAAGCTTAGTAGTGTGAGAAGCAGATTGCTTGACATTACAAACAAATTGTCCTTCATGGGGACACAACTTGGTGATGTTGACATTAATGCTACTTTTCTTAAAAGTCTTGGTGAGGAGTGGAAGATTGAGGCAAGATCTATTCTCGCCAATAATACTTACAAAAGTTCCACGTTTGATGACATCTACAACAAACTGAGGCTGTTGGAAGATGAAACTCTTTTAGAGCATGGAAGCAAGTATACCAACAGTAACATGGCCTTCTTCTCTCATAGTGAAGGTCAATTCAATCAGAAGGACTCCTACATGCATCCAGTTACTGGATCATCATGTGTCAGCGCTGGAACATGTCTTGTCAACGTCTCCTTTTCAGACGCTGACACATTCAAAAGTGACTCACCAAGAGTTAAACCTGCTGGTTTGGATTTGGATACTGTATGTGCTTATATTGCTTCTTTGCCTAATGGTTCAGTGATTACATATGAGGACCTTGAGCAGATAAGTGATGAGCACTTGGAAGGGATGGACATTAAGTGGAACATGGCTCTTGCTAGTATAAGAGCAAACAGGTGGAACAAAAGGTTTAAGAAGAAGATGACCATCAATGCAAAAGACACAGCTGGATTTGATAAATCCAAAGTTGAGTGCTACAACTGTCATCGTATGGGGCACTTCATGAGGGAATGCAGATCTCCTAGAAGATCTGATGCTGGTAAAACCTCAAGTCAAATTGTTAAGGCTCAGGATCCTAAAGCCATGGTTGCAGTTCAAGGAATTGATGGTATAGGATGGGATTGGAGCTATCTGGCTAAGGACATGGAAGAGGATAAAGCTTGGTTGCTGAAATTGAAGAAGAAGAGCATGTTGAATATGCTCTCATGGCACACTCCTACTCTTCATCTGATAATGAGGTATACGATGATACTTTTTGTAGTAAAGGTTGTAGGTTAAACACTGAGAAACTTAACAAAGAGGTGTTAAGATTATTAAGTGATGTGAGTACTGAAAGATGCAAACTGTCTAATTACCAACTAGCTCTCACTCAAACTGAGAAGACATTTTCTGAATACAAGAAAATGGAATTTGACTTAAAAGATAAGATAAATATCTTAAAACATGAGTTAAATGCTAGTATGGATATTAGAAACATCATGGAAAGGGTTAATGGTGAGTTACAGGCTAAATTAGATGAAGCCATTAAAAACAAAGATAATGTTGGCCTTAAAATCCAGAGATTTGATAAGGCAACACAAACCCTAGGAGAATGTGTGAGTAAACAAAGGGATCCTAAGGACATGACTGGGATTGGGATGCAAGACTACTCTGTGGTTCCACCACCAGCTAGTGACTTCTATGGTGTCCAACAAAAGGACCTATCTTGGACTGGTTTGCCAGAACTCCAAGAGGAGGAATTCATTCCTCCACCAAGAGTTGTCAACCTAGTTGAAGAGTATCAACAAAAGTTGACTGATCTAAATGAATGAAGAAAGCTAACCCTACATTATTTGTTAAGGGTGGCTTGCTATGTGAAAGTCCTAATGAGTCAACTCCCATTAAGGTTACAAACCCAATCACTGGTACAACTGTTGACTTAGGCTCAAACACTGTTAGAAAACCTAGCATTAAGTATGCAGAGATGTATAGGAATACTAGGTCACCTAAGAGCCAAGTTAGCAATGATGGAACAGGCTTCTTCTCTTCTAGACCTAGGGTTGTGTCTAGAAAAGCCTGTTACACTTGTGGTAGCTTTTCACATTTAGCATATAAGTGTGTCAACGCTTCCAAGGTCAGCGTTGACAGGAACAAATTCAGCGCTGATAGGAACAAAGTCAACGTTGTTGGAAAGTCAAACGTTGTCAGACCCAAACCTTGTGTGCAGCAAAGTCCACAAGTTGTTAGACCTGCCCCATTCTTCACTAGAGGGTCTAACACTCATGGACAAAGACCATTTCAAAAGACAAACACTTGGTCGAATAGGCAATGGGTTTCTGTAGCAAACCCTAGGTTCAACGCTGACAAGGGTAATTTCAGCGTTGACAAGACCAATTCCAACGCTGACAGAAACGTAACCAGACCTAAATATTTGCAACCACAGGGTAATGGGGTCTAAAGCTTCTTCAAGCTTGACATGGAGACGAAAGAAAGATCAAAACCCTAATGATAATGGGATTTCAATGACCTACAATAGATTTAATTACATTTCAAAGGTCATTACAAAACCTATTGGGGTTAACTGGGTATTTCATCCTAAGAAGGATGAAAATGGGGTTGTTGTGAGAACTAAGTCTGTTCTTATTGAACAACCAGATGAATCCAAGTCTTCTAAGGCTTGGGTTCCCAAAGAAAACTAATTTGTTTTCTTTATGTGCAGGGCATTCAAAAACAGGTCAATGATTATGGATATTGGGACAGTGGATGCTCAAGGCACATGACAGGGAAGGAAGATTATCTTACAAACTTCACTCCCATTAAGGATGGTGATAAGGTTTACTTTGGAGGAGGATATGGTACTATCATAGGCAAAGGAACCCTTCTCACCAAGAATTTGCGTTTTGAGAATGTATTTTTGGTAAAGGAACTTGATTACAATCTTTTTAGTGTATCATAAGTTTGTGATAACAAAAATAAAGTTCTGTTTACTGATACTGAATGTTTGGTGTTAAGCAAGGATTATAAGATCCCTGATGAGAAATATATTGAATATAGAACACCTAGGCATAAAGACATATACAATGTGAATCTGAATGGGATTAGAATGAATAACAATATGTCTTGTTTTTATGCTAAAGCTTCAGTAGATGAGAGTAATTTGTGGCACAGGAGACTAGGGCACATAAATTTTAAGAATATAAACAGGCTTGTGAGACTTGACTTGGTTGATGGTTTGCCTGAGAAGGCCTTCCACAATGACCACTCTTGTGTTGCATGTCTTAAAGGCAAGCAGCACAAGGTCTCATTCAAGTCCAAACAGGTGCACTCTAGTACTAGACCTCTTCATTTGCTTCATATGGACCTCTTTGGTCCAACCAATATAGAAAGTTTGAATGGTAAGTCCTACTGCTTTGTTATAACAGATGACTTTTCTAGGTTTACTTGGACTTTCTTTCTAGCTATGAAGAGTGACATAGCTGATATTTTAATTGATTTTATCACTCAGATTGAGAAGAAGTCTGGCAATGAAGTTAAAATGCTTAGGAGTGATAATGGTGGTGAATTTAGGAATAAGAAGTTAGATGATTTTTGTGCCAGGAAAGGAATTACTAGGCAATTCAATGTTGCCAGAACCCCACAGCAAAATGGGGTTGCTGAGAGGAAAAATAGAACCCTAATTGAAGCAGCCAGAACCATGTTGGCTGATGCTCATTTTCCTATAGCCTTTTGGGCTGAGGCTGTTAATACAGCTTGCTATGTTCAAAATAGAGCATTGGTTAACAAAATACAGAACAAAACACCTTATGAGTTACTTGGGGGAAGAAAACCTAATATTGGGTTTCTCAGACCTTTTGGTTGTCATATAGTAGTTTTAGACACTAGTGATGCCTTAGGTAAATTTAGTGCAAAAGGTGATGAAGGTTACTTCATGGGGTATTCAGTGCAGAGCAAGGGATATAGGGTTTATCTTAAAGAGGAAAAACGTATACTTGAAAGAGTACATGTTAGGTTTTTAGAGAATAAACCTAGTGATCCTGAAAGTGGTCCAAATTGGTTGTTTGACTTGGAACCTTTATCTAGAACTTTAAATTATATGCCTGTCACTAATCCAGACATTGTGAAGGTAACTTCAAATGTTGTGGAAGAACAATTTGTTGATATTTCAGGTACACAGGTTCATGAAAAGGTTGGATCACAAGCAGAGCAGTCATCTCCTATCCAAGAATATGTTACAATCCCCATTTGGACAGATGCTTTTGCTGCTGCTGCTGGTAAAGATAATGGTGGTCCCCAAGTACCACCAGATAACATCATGCATGGTCCTTTAGGAGCTGACAAAGGCAAATCTAGCGCTGACAAGACCAATTCAGGCGTTGATGGCTCAGACGTTGACAACAACAGTTCAAGCATTGTTAGCCCAAGCGCTGACGACCAAGATTCAAGCGTTGACAACACTTTTGCACATCTTTTCTCTTCCACTTTTGAACAAGGTGAACCTTCCAATTTATATGAAGAAGTTCATCCCTATGTCGATGTAAGAGAGTCTGATGAAGAAGATATTGGCAACATGGAGAATGAGGTTGAGGACACCAAACTTTTTGAAGGAGAAGTTCTCACTTCTACTATGAAGAATCACCCCACTTCTCAAATCATTGGTGATATTATGACTCCAGTTCAGACTAGAAGATCTCATCAAGGTCTTGGTGGGTTTATTGCCAATATACACAAGAAGGTTGATACCCCTCTTGAGCAAGCATGTTTGTTTGACTATTTTTGTCACAACAGGAACCCAAGAAGATATTTGATGCTCTCAAAGAACCAAGTTGGGTGGAAGCAATGCAGGATGAGCTTCACCAATTTGCAATTCAGGATGTTTGGGAGCTGGTTGATTGTCCCAGATATGTCAGACATATAAGGACAAGATGGGTTCTAAGAAACAAGAGAGATGAAAGAGGTATTGTGGTCAGAAACAAGGCAAGATTAGTGGCTCAGGGATATACACAAGAGGAGGGGATAGACTATGAGGAAGTCTTTGCACCAGTTGCAAGGATTGAAGCTATTAGGATCTTTTTGGCCTATGCATCCTGCATGGGCTTCATTGTCTATCAAATGGATGTCAAGAGTGCCTTCCTCTATGGAACAATTGTTGAGGAGGTATATGTGATGCAGCCTCCTAGTTTTGAGGATCCAGAGAATCCAGACAAGGTGTATAGAGTCAAGAAGGCTATGTATGGACTTTATCAAGCCCCTAGAGCATGGTATGGTACTTTGTCTACTTATTTGGTGGACAATAGATTCAAGAGGGGCACCATAGATCAGATACTATTTACAAAGAAGAAAGGCAAGGATGTGTTGCTTGTCCAGGTCTATGTTGATGACATCATTTTTGGGTCTACTGATCCAAAGATGAGTGAGGATTTCTCCAAGCTTATGAAAGATAAATTCAAGATGAGTGCTATGGGGGAGATGAACTTCTTTCTTGGTTTACAAGTTCAGCAGAAAGAAGATGGTATCTTCATCTCCCAGGATAAATATGTGGCTGAGATCTTGAAGAAGTTTGGCTTTTCTCCACATGAAAAGAGGGCTACTACTCCTATGGATATATAACACCCTTGGGGAAAGATTGGAGATGGGAAAGATGTTGATGTCAGACACTATAGATCCATGATTGGATCATTGATGTACCTTACAGCCTCTAGACCTGACATCATGTTTGTTGTGTGTGCTTGTGCACGCTATCAAGTGACTCCCAAAGAATGTCACCTTTATGATGTGAAGAGGATCTTTAGGTACCTAAGATGCTATCCTAGTCTTGGTTTGTGGTACCCAAAGGATTCACCATTGGAGCTGATTGCATATTCAGACATTGACTATGGAGGTGATAAATTTGATAGGAAATCCACAACTGGTGGATGTCAGTTTCTTGGGAGCTGGTTGATATCTTGGCAATGCAAGAAACAAACAGTGGTGGCTAATTCTACAACTGAATCTGAGTATGTTGCTGCAGCTGCTTGTTGTGGACAAGTTTTGTGGATTCAGAACCAGCTGTTGGACTATGGGTATAATTTTATGCATACTAAGATATTTGTTGACAATAACAGCACTTTATGCATTATTAAGAATCCTGTACATCATTCTAAAACTAAACACATAGAAATTAGACACCATTTTATAAGAGATTGTTTTGAAAAGGGTTTAATACAACCAGATAGGGTTGACACAGAAGAAAATGTGTCAGATTTAGTAACTAAACCTTTTGATGCTGGGAGGTTTCAATACTTGGTAACAAGTATTGGAACGATCAATCTCACATAATATGTATTTTGGAGTCTTTTTGTAAAAGTATGTACAGGATAATGCATTGTTATTGGTCTTTTGTTAATTTAGATTTTCCACTATATATTTCTAACACTAACAAAGGTTGCTTAAACGCTGATAAGAGTTTTTGTAACGTTTCAGCAATATATTTGTCTAACGCTGACAAAGCTTCTCTCAACGCTGTCATGTGTTATCGGGGCGTTGTCAGCAACAATGTTAGTTTTGTGGTTTTCAATCTAAATGTGCAGGTGGTGTTAGCAGTATACCATTGGATACAGAGTTGCTTATGGATCATTGGATAAGCATTTGAGCATGTTTTTGTTTATGGATGATGGTTGGAATTTTTAATTCCTATCTTGACATAAATTTTTTATGTTCATGTATGTTTTTAGTAACTTATGTATCATAGTTTAAGGGGAGGTTTTAGGAACCTTTAGGATGTTTGGGTATCCATATGATACTCTTATCACAATTCTAGATTGTGTCCACAGGTGAGTATGAGTTAGTTTTACTAAATCATGAGGCACTGTAGCATGCAAAGTTGATATACTATGCATGCTGCCAAGACATTTTTGGCCTAGAATTGGTTGTGGTCTATTGGGAGACTTGGGAATAATTTTGTTATAGGATTTACCTGGGAGTAACAAGGAATTTTATAAGGTAACTTAGTTGTTAAGAGTTTTGGTTAGCAAGGGACACTAGAGGACTGTTATGTCTATCTTGCATAAGCAAGTGTGCATAACTAGACAGTGCTTGCCGCCCTATAATAATTATCAGCTTTTTGGTTATCTTCTCTAGGATAAATTACTTTGTTAAGGTCATTTTTCATTTTTAAACATTTTTTTTGGACGCTGACAAGTATTTTTCCAAGCGTTGTTGTGACCAATTTAGACGCTGACATGGCTATGGCAAACGTTGACAAGAATATAGCCGTTGGGCGTTGATAGGTTATTTTGACCGTTGACACTCAATGGGACCTACCCAGTTGTTACTTTTTGACATATTTTTAGGCCGTAATTTTGGGAGTTTATAACTTTCATTTAATGCATGAGATAAACTTATTATTTTTCAATATTTTCATGATTACATTTTGAAAATACTTGCCTATTTTTTGGCCAGTCACATGCATTTTCTTCTCCTATATATTTGGCTCCTATTTTTAAACAGGGTACCTATTATTCTTGTCTAACACAACTTTCTCTTATCAACTTCATCTTCATCAATCATTTTAAACAGCTTTCAACAATGGCACCAAAGTTTAAACCATCAGAGTTGGAGTTGGGATTCAGAAGTCAACACAACATGATCGCGTATCTTGAAGCTGATGATACTCTGTTTCCCCAATACACACAAATGGTGGCGTATTTGAACGCATCTCCTATTAGGTATGCTCTTTCTCATGCACCACTCATTCCTGTCACACATATTAAACAGTTTTGGAACACTGTTAGTTCCTCAACAGTTAATAGAGTGACTACATTATCTTCTATTGTTCATGGGAGAACTTGGGTGGTTACTGAGGCTTTGGTACGCCAACCTTTGCATCTTGATGATGCTGATGGTATAACTACCCTTCCCATTAGTGAAATAGAACAAGGACTAAGGGCTTTGGGTTATCCTTTTCCTAATGAAGGAACTTTAAATAAATATCATAAACAGGAGTTTCCCCCAGCCTGGAAGTACCTAATACGTGTCCTCCTACAATGTTTGAGTCCCAAGTGCATTGCACACAATGAGATCAATAGATCTATTGCAAGGGATATTGTGTGTATTGCTACTGGGCAAAAATTTAATTATTCCAAAATGATTTTTGAGGGCATGTGTAAAAATAAAGGGACCAAAATTACTTTAGCTTATCCCAGATTTTTACAAATGGTTTTTGATGACCAAGGTTACTGCACAAGGGATCATAAGGATTTTTATGAGATCCCTGTGCAAAGAAGCAATTTTTATGAAGATGAACTCACCCCCACATTGTGACCTACCCTTAACCCAAGCTATGCTTGCTGTCATTGCAGCAGCTCAACCCCAACCTGACCCCCAACCTCAAATTGACCCAATACCTGAACCATTACCTTCACCATAACATATGCAAATTGACCAAGAACCTTCGACGCTGACACGTTAAATGTTGGTGTTGATGTGCCTATTTCAAACATTGACACACAACCTTCACAGACCCAAACACCCCTTAACCAACCCACATCCACCCAATCCACATCATCATCTCCACCAACACAATATAGGTTACAAAAACGCCAAAGGACTACTGGAGTGTTCTCCTCTAGTGGTCCTAGCCATGTAGCAGAGAGAACCACCACCACAAGTGTGGTTGGTGTTATGGATGAGGCTGGGACTATTGGTTCTGGCTTAGCTGTTGGCCAAGGCAGTCCCACCATACTTAAGACCTCATCCATGCCCAATGAATCTGACTTGGGAGGTCAAATACCCATTTTGGAAGAGGGGAGATTGGAACCAATGACCCTAATGGAATTGACGGCAGTCTGCATGAGCTTGCAAAAGCAGAATGCAGACTTGGTACAAGTTGTCAGCACACAAGGCCTTGAACTCAAGCAATTGAGGGAGAGGATTGTTATTTTGGAGACTGCTAGTGCAAGGAGAGGGATGGAGGAATCTTCCAAAGGGGAGGATGATCAAATAAATGTGAGTGATAAGGGCAGCCATGATGGTCAATCTTTGGATGTTGCTGAGGCCCTAACAAGTTTGAAGAAACAGACAGGTTTTGATACGTCTTTAGTCTCTCCTACAAACTTAACTTTATCATTTACAGCCATGTTGGAGGAAATTACAAAAGGCGCTGAGGTAGGAAATTTGAGCGTTGACAAGGATAATTTGGACGCTGACATAAGTATTTTGGGCGCTGACAGTATAACACCCCCACAAATGCTATGCACAGCGGAACTACAACATTTGGGTGCTACGTAGTTATCATCACACATAAGGTATATTAAACGACTCAAAGAGACGTAAAAGTTTAAACATAAATTAAAGATTGATTAAATCATCAAAGTCTACAGTTTTCCAATTCCCAAGATGATACAAAACAGAGATTGCGTTTAGGTCCCCACTGAATCTCAACCCAAAAGTACATTTTCGTTCACATGACATAATATAAAATATTTAAGTGCTAAAAGGGAAGAAAAACAAAGTAGACCGCCAAGCCACAACAACTTCCATCCTCGCATGCTCCGCTGCTATCAATCTTAGTTACCTGAAACACATGCTTAAAACCGTCAACACAAAGGTTGAGCGAATCTATAGGTTTATCAAATCATAAGTTGAACATAAGTATTAAAAACCAATCATGATCATTCAATAGCATTGTCGTACTCACAATCTATTTTCAAGGTTATGACAATTGTGTTTAAGCTCATGACACTAATCCGTTAACTCAATCACCCGCGTAATAATTACCGGCGTGATTCAGATGAAACCAGTGCCCCTTCTAAAGGCATCACTTGCAATTATACCTTATCTCTTATACAAAATAATCTACCACAGAACTTACTCAACGTACAGCTTCTCGGCTAGCATTGGGTCGTCAGCACCGTAGTACTACAAATTGTATAAGCGGCTATTTTCAATCCACACTAGGATTAAACAATAGTTATTAGTTCATGAAATTAGGGCCTTTTGCAACTAGGTACTCAACACAATTTCTAAGGCAACATTCGGGTCCAACAATCATTCATGACTTACGTTCATCTTCATTTAAATAGCATGTATCCCCCTCGCGGGTAAAAACATTTGAAATAGGTAAAGAGCGAGGCTACAGACTCACCTTGCGTATTAGTAGTGGTTCTAGCGAAGACGTAACGAGAAATGTTACCGACGATGTGGATGCCCGGAAAAATCTAACACTTGACCTAAAAATCAAGGTACGAAAACCAAATCAATACTCCGCGTACACTATTGTACTAAACACACGCAAATAGAAACACTAAATGCTTATGAAAACTCACGCCAAAACCAAACAAGTAGTTGTTACTAGACTTATACCATTTACCTACGTAATTAGAGTTGATTCCCATTTTATAGATTTACCGGTACTTACCAAAAGTACGGGCTGTTTGCTATGACTTAAGCACTTGTATAAAATTCAAGAAAATTCACAAAAATACTTCATGACCTGTATAAAACCCATATTTATTCCCATGAAAAGTTTTCACTTCTATGACCCGTTACACATCACATTACTAAACATAAGTTTTTAGGACTGATTTTGCACTTCTAACATGTAAGACTTGTTTGACCCATTTATAATACACCATTGACCAATACAACACCTAAATCCAAAAATAGATTCACAAGTGCAGGTTTGAGACCAAAAATCAACTTTCAATCATTTACCAAACTCTATCGATGTTCCCCGGGATTTGACCCAAAACCAAACACAAATTCGGATTGTGTTGATTCTCATCTCCCGATACACGAACTTTCAAAATATCATAACTTTTGACTCGTTTGGATTCGTAAGCTCTACTTTATACCAAAACGAAGCTAAGACAAAGATCTACAACTAAATCCCATGTTTAAGACCTGTTTACAAAGTTAAACCCACGAAAACCTACTTGAACAATCTGCCTAAGTTTTACCCTTCCAAAATCATTTCAAAACTCGTTTCCAATCCATTCTATCATTACCTAAGCCCATACTAACCACTTATACTCATTCCCAATCATCCAAACAGCCTTTAACACTATGAAAATTGAATCCTAATCAAAACCCAAAGCCTAAATCATACATGCAATATGTTTAAACAATTTAAAAACACTAAAAACACCATCCTACATACAAACCCACAACACAAAACATCAAAATCACCAAGCCACCACCAAACCCATTTTGGCCGTGGGTTTGGTGTAGCCAAAACTCCCAATCCATTTTGTTTTTAACAAGTTTTATGGTTGATTATCCATTATCCCATCACTAATTTGACATCCCACTAGTTTAATTACACAAAATCAAACTTTTGAAAAATCTTTTAATTTTTGGAAAATCATGTTTATGCATGTTGGATTAAACCTTGGAAAAACACTTACAAAGTAATTAGAAAAGGCGGTCTTTAATTAGATTCTTCAAAAACCTAAAAAAATGGTGGTGGTGGTGGTTTGTAGAGGGTGGCCGACGGCTAGGTGAGAGAGGGGAGAGAGATGGTGAAAAATTTGTGGTGTGTTTGGTTGTGTGTTTTTAGTTTGGGTGTTTTGTAAAAGTATGGAGGGACCAAAGTGGCACTTTTTGTTATCTTTTGGCCTTGCTTAATAAACGACCAACTTAGTTGCGGGAAACGGCTAGTAGTTGGTTTTGAAAATTTTTGGGATGTCGGTATTTGTAAAAATTATTTCCAAAGGTTAGAACGCACACAAAACGAATATTCATATGGTTCCGACTCGACTTAAAACGTAATAAAATAAAATCTCGAAAAACTCAAATATCGATCGATCGATAATAAAAAGTAAATTTTGGGCATCCGTCGGTATCGTAGTCGTCATCGGTTCTTCTTAAATCGTCAAACGTTAAATTACGAACGTAAACGTTGGTTTCAACTTAAACCGTCAAATATATAGCAAACGAAATTTCTTAAAAATTTCAAAAATATTCGTAAAATAGGGTTAAATAAACGACGTTGGACTCGGGATATCACATCCACAAGTGAGTCGCAACTTAAGAGAGATGCTCATACCGAACAACTCTTGAGACAATAACTTAGCATCATACGACAGATTCACGGGTCTTACATCCTTCCCTCCTTAAAGGAGCGACGTCCCGGCGCTCTCCCGTTCTTATACTCGCATTTCGTACTACTAGAAAGATGAGGGTACTTCTTACTAAAGAGGTATTCATATTCCAATGTGGACTTCGGTTCACGTCTCGGGTTCCACGACACCTTCACAATGAGTGTTATACCTTGCTCAAATCTCTTAACATCTCGATCTATCCGTAGTCTCCCAAATCATTTCAAGTCCATTCAACTGACTTTTTCCTACTTCATTCTATCCAACTGGCGATTCACATTTTCATCAACATATTTCTTCAAATGTTGCATCTTCATTGTTAACTTGGTAATTGTCGTTGTACAAAGGTACTACCAACGACAAGTGTCGATCTCAACAACTATCAAAATCAATCACACACGTTCGGAGCATGTCTTCCAACTTTCGAATCGTCCTTTCACTTGGTTAATCATCTCATAAAAACAACTACTCCCAAAATAAAATCGCACGGGTCACACCTAACCCCATCGGAAACGTTCAGAATATACAAGACGAAGTAATTAATACTAGTCATACAAAATTACCTTAAGCGCAATATTATGTACATAGAAACCTATTTTGTCAAAAACGAATTCATCGATACGAAAGTCATTCGGCGTGTACATAACTCTCTCGAAGACATCACAATACAATCAAACACAAGAGTCACTATGAAGCACAAACAACCACAGTACGACATGTTGGCAACATAGCCAAAACATGCCAAAAAAATCAATTCAATCAAGTTAACTCATGCTTGCTAATCAGCCAAGCCAAGATAAAATAAGAAATGTTGACATATTTCTCGGATGAGTCCAGTCAAAAGAAAATTGCATGTTAAAGAAGGTTCACAAGCTTGCTAGCTAAGGATGCATATCCAAAAAGAAAATAAAATACATACATATGTCATCGTAGGGTGCCCACACACGGATCCATACCCAAAAGATATTACAAGAACACCATCTCACTTTCGTCCTAACCATGGTCAAAATCTCAATAAGCATCATCGTTCACGGTATATAAAAAAAATATACATATATATTACATGGCACGTGTTCTCCATGATCGGATGTCATTGGAAAATGTCGTCTCAAGTTCTCACAACTTCCGATCACTCGACTAGATCACATACAACATAAACACATAAAAGACAGGGGTTCACCATAAAAACTTCGACTATGTTTATCCATCGTTTAACCATCGATAATCAAGGATGGTTGAGTCAAGCAAAGAGGATTCCTCACTTAAATAAACGAAGACGACAATGGAATTGTCTTCCAACTACCGATGCACAGTTGGTAAACTTCAACAGTTTATCGCGTGTCATAAAACATATCAAAAGAACGAGATAAGAAAATAAATAAGGTACGATGCGTTTGATGTAGGAGAAGTCTTCGTCATTCCCCTCAGAGTCACTTGAACTCTGGTTTCCTCTACTTTGGCAGTCTTCTATTCTTGTTTAAAATTTCTTCTCAGTGTTGGTACGAGTCCCTTTGGTATTTCATCAACACCCTAACGATTCTGATAAATTTCACACGTTACACACAACACATTTGCAAAATTACTCGGTCACAGTGACTTACTAAGTCAACGCCAAGCAAAACGAAAAGATTTCAAAGAACACAAGAAAATTCAAAAATTTTCTTTAAGAATCAAAGAAATTACGACTACTTGCAAAAATGATCCACCATTTTAAAAAGAAACGTTCTCATCCAATCGTTTATCAAAACACTACAAGTTTCAAGATTACCAATTTGTTTGACACGATAGTGCCCTTCCTAAACTATGCATAATTAGCTAGATCATGCATACTTAAGGGTCAAGCAACGACAATTAACAAAATAGGACTCTTCACGAATTATGCATAGTTAGCTAAGCTGTGCATAACTGAGGATCGAGTGACGACACAAACATTATTATTACATACCAAATATGACTACGAAAGTTTTCGACCTAATCTTCAAAATAATTAAACCATTTGAAATGAAATTTGAAATGGGAAAATATTGTTACCATCGTTTTAAGAAACACATCAAACATTTTTCGTCTACTTTGGAAACATACATTACTTTGCCTATTTATGAGAAAAAAATGAATAAATAATTAAGTAAATAAATCAACACCATTTACATTTGGTTGAACGAACCATTTAACACACTCATACATATTTTCAAAATAGACTATTCACAAAATAACGGTAAGGTGGTTCAAGATTAAAGATCATTGCAAGCACATCAAGTAATAAAATCAAAAATCAATGGGATCGAACGAGGTAAACGAGCAATATAATTGCCAGCTAAAATTAACTACATCAGAAACGAAAATACTTCAAATATATGACAAAAGTCTCAAGATAACAACAGCGATCTACGAATACATGGAGTAAAAATCGAATATCAACACAAGCGTCAAAAATAAAACAACGCTCATAATTCCCATCGTCTCGAGTTGCACACACATTCCACCAAGGGTATACGGGGAGAGAAGAATAATCACTTGGTTAAATAGAAACAATTTCACCAGGAAGATCGAGTTCTTTCACCTCTACAATTTGATAAAGCGGCTTCGTCTTGCTTTTGTTCAATATAAATAAATAACCAATTTAATGAAGATTTATAGCATCATTCAAGTAAGTAAAGAATTTTAGGTTCCATTAACCGAAAGAAGAAAAGTTACAGCGTCCAATAAGAGGACAAAAATACACCGGGTAACATACCCTAATTATCAAGTACAAGCGAAATAGTAGTTTTAAAATAAATATAATAATAATGGTTTCATACCATAGACAATATTAAAATAAACAATCACATGACTACTCAAGCTTAGATATAGACTTGCATAATCAGAGAAGTGATGCTGTACGATCGAACCATCGTGACTAAAAACATTACATATACATCTTAAGAAAATAATATAAATATTCGTTTGTTGGGTAATCCATTTGCATTTTCTAGTTACTGTTGCCTGGTACATTGTAAAATCGAACATTTGCAGATTTTTAATTCGTGTTACACCATTAAATAATTTATACCTTTCATTTCTCAATCTTTACAAAGTTTTTATTTCTAGAAAAATTACAGTTGCAAGAAAATTTCTAACATTAGTTGATTCGGTGACTCGGTTATTATAACTGGTAAAATCATTAGTTTTGAAAATCTCCATACTTGTGTCAAAATCTCGTTAATGTTCATATCTTAAGTACCCAAAACGTATACAGTAAGAATTTTCAAAGTTTCACGTTATTATTATTACGGCTTACCTTATCACATACATACACGTATCCAACACGACTCAAACTATTCCAATTGACTCTTAAAATTAACCTTGACTTTTTATTATACAAATGTCTTCCTTAAAACTGATTTATTAAATAGTATTCGCGTAATTTGACCCAGATGCTAAAGTGGTTTCACGTAGTATTATTTCGGATAAATTACTGATTTTAGTCGACACTTGAATCTCGATAATAATAATAAAATAATAAATAATTAAGATGCTTATTTCAATAATTCAAAGATATATAAAATTCAACTTTTAATCATTAGCCCATTATCAAGTGATTTTAAAATTAACACATCTTGCAGCGGAATAAAATAACGTTCCATCAATATTTAATAATTTGTTTCAAGCATTATAATTTCTTACTTAAAGTGTATATTCCGATTTTATCCCATTTTATTCACTACAACAAGTAACGTGTTCTAGTTTATACCAATGCACATAATCATGACCTTATGTTTAAGATAAAACCAGTTTTACAAAATCTCTAGCTCCAAAATATGTGGTAAATTTTTCTACTCATGTTCTATATTACAAAATATGCCCAAAGTTTGCTACATTGACCCGAAAATTAATTCATACTAAATCCAAGTTACATATACTCAACAGTCATATCGTAAATTTTATTATAAACTCCTTTTTCAAATTATATTAAACAAATTCTTAACAAATCCATCACTAGCTTCTAGTATCAAATTATTAATATATAAAAACAAGGATTTTACGAGTAGTATAAATTACTTATTATGATATACCAACCAAGGTTGAAGGAAAAACAATTTCACTTTGTCCATTCTTCTCTACACTTATTTTTACTTGTTACAAGACACATCATAAGTCATTTTTATCCAAAAGTTTCATCCGCCAAGTATTAAATATGTAAAACACTTTATGTTTAAACCATTCAATCAACAAAGTTTAGTGCTTACTTAACTCACACAAATGCCGGACCCCGTCATATATACTATCAAATTTAAAACAATAAGACAACAAGAACAAAAATGAAATAAACGAAGCAAGAATACGTATGTCAACTAAATGTTGTTATCGGCCTCGGATGAATCTCGAAATCGTACTCCACAAAATTAACACAAAAACCAACCAAATTCCAAGTTATCGCGATTGATCACAACGCTAGTCTATTTTAAAACACATCTTAAAATTCAAGTAGAATAGTAAAGAATGATTAAATGGCGACACGCCTCAACCACGTTTTATAACATACACATGTGATTCGTCACTACGATGTGCGAATCGTTGATTATACTTCGTCTATATTATAGTTACGCCAACTAACATATCAAACCCATAAGGAATAAAGGAAATAAAGTAATACGTAAGTAAATTACGTTTCAAAAGAAAATGTCCAAAATGACACATCACGGTGCGATAACGACAATCGAGATCAATCTAGTCAATATACAATATTTTACGAAGAATTATTTACGTATCTAGAGTATCAAACGAGGTTCATATTCGGTTATCCGAACAATAAATTAATTATCAAGATTGATAATTTGCAGTGAGGCCGAATTCTCAACAAAACCGCATTATAACATATACGATAATCACGCAAGGACCATTGCTTCGCGTGCAATGCCTTTAAATACCATACTATATACATACTTATACATAAAATCATTCCAACATACACGTAGGATTACAACGCAGTGTTGCCATGTAATGCAATGTAGTCCGTTATGCCAAATACATGCAACATATAAGATAATCTTACGAGAATTTGTAAATTACGATAATAAGTACTCAACGTACAAAACAATATATCTTTAATATATATCATAGTATTTACTTAATAAATACTAGGGAATTCATGTCAATTTGAGGGATACATCTAAAATACAAAGCAATGCTAAAAAAATCTTACCAGAGCCATGCAGGATAGTTGTGTGCTTGGACAATTTCTTACGACACCAAAAGCTATAGTTTAGGATTTTTTAAAATGACCTAGTTCTCTATAACTCATGGCTCTGATTACCAATCTTTAACACCCCCACAAATGCTATGCGCAGTGGAACTACAACATTTGGGTGCTACGTAGTTATCATCACACATAAGGTATATTAAACGACTCAAAGAGACGTAAAAGTTTAAACATAAATTAAAGATTGATTAAATCATCAAAGTCTACAGTTTTCCAATTCCCAAGATGATACAAAACAGAGTTTGCGTTTAGGTCCCCACTGAATCTCAACCCAAAAGTACATTTTTGTTCACATGACATAATATAAAATATTTAAGTGCTAAAAGGGAAGAAAAACAAAGTAGACCGCCAAGCCACAACAACTTCCATCCTCGCATGCTTCGCTGCTATCAATCTTGGTTACCTGAAACACATGCTTAAAACCGTCAACACAAAGGTTGAGCGAATCTATAGGTTTATCAAATCATAAGTTGAACATAAGTATTAAAAACCAATCATGATCATTCAATAGCATTGTCGTACTCACAATCTATTTTCAAGGTTATGACAATTATGTTTAAGCTCATGACACTAATCCGTTAACTCAATCACCCGCGTAATAATTACCGGCGTGATTCAGATGAAACCAGTGCCCCTTCTAAAAGCATCAGTTGCAATTATACCTTATCTCTTATACAAAATAATCTACCGCAGAACTTACTCAACGTACAGCTTCTCGGCTAGCATTGGGTCGTCAGCCCCGTAGTACTACAAATTGTATAAGCGGCAATTTTCAATCCACACTAGGATTAAACAATAGTTAATAGTTCATGAAATTAGGGCCTTTTGCAAATAGGTACTCAACACAATTTCTAAGGCAACATTCGGGTCCAACAATCATTCATGACTTATGTTCATTTTCATTTAAATAGCATGTATCCCCCTCGCGGGTAAAAACATTTGAAATAAGTAAAGAGCGAGGCTATAGACTCACCTTGCGTATTAGTAGTGGTTCTAGCGAAGACGTAACGAGAAATGTTACCGACGATATGGATGCCCGGAAAAATCTAACACTTGACCTAAAAATCAAGGTACGAAAACCAAATGAATACTCCACGTACACTATTGTACTAAACACACGCAAATAGAAACACTTAATGCTTATGAAAACTCACGCCAAAACCAAACAAGTAGTTGTTACTAGACTTATACCATTTACCTACGTAATTAGAGTTGATTCCCATTTTATAGATTTACCGGTACTTACCAAAAGTACGGGCTGTTTGCTATGACTTAAGCACTTGTATAAAATTCAAGAAATTCACAAAAATACCTCATGACCTGTATAAAACCCATATTTATTCCCATGAAAAGTTTTCACTTCTATGACCCGTTACACATCACATTACTAACATAAGTTTTTAGGACTGATTTTGCACTTCTAACATGTAAGACTTGTTTGACCCATTTATAATACACCATTGACCAATACAACACCTAAATCCAAAAATAGATTCACAAGTGCAGGTTTGAGACCAAAAATCAACTTTCAATCATTTACCAAACTCTATCTATGGTCCCCGGGATTTGACCCAAAACCAAACACAAATTCGGATTGTGTTGATTCTCATCTCCCGGTACACGAACTTTCAAAATATCATAACTTTTGACTCGTTTGGAGTCATAAGCTCTACATTATACCAAAACGAAGCTAAGACAAAGCTCTACAACTACATCCTATGTTTATGACCTGTTTACAAAGTTAAACCCACGAAAACCTACTTGAACAATCTGCCTAAGTTTTACCCTTCCAAAATCATTTCAAAACTCGTTTCTAATCCATTTTATCATTACCTAAGCCCATACTAACCACTTATACTCATTCCCAATCATCCAAACTGCCTTTAACACTATGAAAATCGAATCCTAATCAAAACCCAAAGCCTAAATCATACATGCAATATGTTTAAACAATTTAAAAACACTAAAAACACCATCCTACATACAAACCCACAACACAAAACATCAAAATCACCAAGCCACCACCAAACCCATTTTGGCCGTGGGTTTGGTGTAGCCAAAACACCCAATCCATTTTGTTTTTAACAAGTTTTATGGTTGACTATCCATTATCCCATCACTAATTAGACATCCCACTAGTTTAATTACAAAAAATCAAACTTTTGAAAAATCTTTTAATTTTTGGAAAATCATGTTTATGCATGTTGGATTAAACCTTGGAAAAACAATTACAAAGTAATTAGAAAAGGTGGTCTTTAATTAGATTCTTCAAAAACCTAAAAAAAAATGGTGGTGGTGGTGGTTTGTAGAGGGTGGCCGACGGCTAGGTGAGAGAGGGGAGAGAGATGGTGAAAAATTTGTGGTGTGTTTGGTTGTGTGTTTTTAGTTTGGGTGTTTTGTAAAAGTATGGAGGGACCAAAGTGGCACTTTTTGTTATCTTTTGGCCTTGCTTAATAAACGACCAACTTAGTTGCGGGAAACGGCTAGTAGTTGGTTTTGAAAATTTTCGGGATGTCGGCATTTGTAAAAATTACTTTCCAAAGATTAGAACACACACAAAACGAATATTCATATGGTTCCGACTCGACTTAAAACGTAATAAAATAAAATCTCGAAAAACTCAAATATCGATCGATCGATAATAAAAGGTAAATTTTGGACATCCGTCGGTATCGTAGTCGTTATCGGTTCTTCTTAAATCGTCAAACGTTAAATTACGAACGTAAACGTTGGTTTAAACTTAAACCGTCAAATATATACCAAACGAAATTTCTTAAAAATTTCAAAAATATTCGTAAAATAGGGTTAAATAAACGACGTTGGACTCGGGATATCACATCCACAAGTGAGTCGCAACTTAAGAGAGATGCTCATACCGAACAACTCTTGAGACAATAACTTAGCATCATACGACACATTCACGGGTCTTACAGACAGAGCAAAAGTGAGCGTTGACAGACCTGCAAATGAGGGTGATGTATCCCAGTCATCATCTATCATCAAGGAAGTTTCTTTACGGGTATCACCATCTACCTTACCAACAATTGATCCATTAGATAAGGGTAAGGGTGTTATGGTAGAAGAGATTGTTCCAAAGAATGCAGCTCAAATTGAGTTTGATAGAAAGTTGGCTGCACAAATTATGGAACAAGAAAGAAAGGAGGTGAGAGATTCACCATTTGTTGTCACTTCAGAAGAGCAAGAAGGACGTGATGCAGCTAGCTCAGACTCAAGTGTTATGATCATAAAACAGCCATAAAGACTTGAGTATGGAGATGAGTTGGCCAAGGAGAAATTGAGAGAGTTGAAATTGCAGGTTGATTCTGATATGCCAGAGGTGGTTCAAATGTATCATGCTTGGGAAGAAAGATGTATGGAGAATCCACACTTGACCATTTCAAATCAATATGGGGTTTGGAGATTCTTCTCAGAGTACAAAAGGATTGCCAGGTCATTTTGAAACACAAGGCAAGCAATATTCTCTTAGAGTTGAAAAGGGATAAAGGGAGTTGTACTGCATGTTGCTCAGGTGTCATGGAACATGGTGGACTTATCAGAAATTGGAGGCATTGACATTTGATGAGTTGGAATGTAGAGCTTATCCCATCTGGGTTAGAGTGCAGGAAGAAAACACTCTAAGACTTCTTTCTGATGAAAGAAAAGAAGAACTTGCAGAGGAAATGGAGCTCAAGAAAGCAATGTTTGTTCCAAGACCAGTGAAAAAGGGAGTTTCTCTTGAGTTTCCCAAAGATATGGATCCATTACATCCAAGTGAAGCTGTCATAAGAAAGAGCCTCAAGCTCTCACCATTAGAAGCTTCAGATATGGTACAAGTGTTACCACTAGATTCTAGAAACACAATTATGAGCTATGAAGAAGATGAATGTGGGTTTTGGAAGATTGGCAGGTATGGAAAAGAGGTACACACTTTTACCACCCTTATATCTTTGTTTGCAAGTTGTGATAGAGAAGACTTGGTAGACCTATGGAGGTTGTTAGAGGCCAAGTATGAGGCTGAAGCACAAACTTCAGCCAATGGAATAAAACTGTGGTCCACATTCAAGAGAATGTGTGGACCAAAAAATGAGGATCCTGCTATTTGGAAGGATCTTGAAGATGATCTCAGTGGTCTTCAATGGAGATGGTATTCAGATGCTGGTGTTTATTATTTGAGTTCTACAAAGTTTGCTGAGTATCTACTTGTGGATGGTCAGTATTTCATGTCCAAGGATATCTTGGAGAAGATGAAGAACACTCAACTGGAAATTGATTATTCAAGTGATGTGGCAAAAGACTTGATCAGATTTATTTATTACCAATATGAGAAGGTTTGTAAGATTCCTCCTAGTTCTTATGGTTTATTCAGAAACCTGATCATTGGAGTAGATATCAAGTTTAGGGGAGGATTGTTGGGAATAAATTATAGCCAATCTACTTGAGCGCTGATAAGAGTAAAACAAGCGTTGACAGGAGCAAAACAAACGCTGACAGCTCAAGCGTTGACAAGATAAAGTCAAGCGTTGATACATTGAAGACAAGCACTGATGGGAAGATATACTCTACGCGTTTATTGTATTCTAGATTACTTCTATTAAAGATAGGAACAACAATGTATTTTCTATATTTATCTTTACCTAGAATAGTTGATACGTAGATTATTGTACAAGGCTTCTTATGTCTATAAAAGAAGACCTTTAGGTTAATGTTCAATATATAAGTTTTCATTCGTAAACTACTTTCATTGTAAGCAAGTTTGATATCATTAATCAAAGTGAAAGTTTGTTTATATCTTGTGTGTTCTTGTTTAAGTGTTAATTCCGCATAACACTTAGATTATCATATACATATACAAAGGTTTCTCTAAGTGTATTACTTGATCTAATCTCGTATACATAAAGCTAAATCGATCTAGGTTTGGGATCAACACATAAATCCGTGAAAATTCCTTTCGCCCGGATTCTAGGTGGTATACATGGACTGGAAATGTAACTGAAGGTGTTTTCTTGGTTTGGTTGATAGAGGTCAGTTTCGGCATTTTTGGCTGTTTTTATTCGTTTGATATGTTTTCGACCGGTGTTAGTTCCTTTTGACCAAGGTTTTCCTAGATAAAATGTACTCATTTTTAAGCTTCAATTTTGTTAGTCGTAGTCTTGAAACGGAGTCATGTAGCACATGTTATGACATTTTTATTGCACCCCATGTTTTCAGATAATTTCAATCTGAATGTGTTTTTATATATTATTCTTCTTTGTAAGCTTCACAAGAATAAAAATATCAATTTTGACTTGAAAAAATAATTCAATGTGTTGATATATCATAATCATATCTCGACCATTCTATTATTGTGTGCGGTGGAGATGTTCTATGTCTCGTGCATTTACAACTACCTCAAATACTAACCGACTAACCTTTACACCAGGTAAAACACGAACAAACCTTAACAAAAATAACCTTAAAATGTGTTTTAATCATCCTAAATCCGTGCAAATTCACTTTTCCCGGATCCTGGATGGTTTATATTGCCAAGAAATGTAATTTAAGGTGTTTTCTTGGTTTGGTTGATGGAGGCCAGTTTCGGCATTTTTGGCTGTTTTTATTCGTTTGATTTTTTTTTCTACCGGTTTTATTTCCTTTTGACCAAGATTTTCCTAGATAAAATGTAATCCTTTTTGCAAGCTTCAATTTGCTTAGTCGTGCTCTTGAAACGGAGTCATGTAGCACATGTTATGGCATTTTTATTTCAGCCTATGTTTTTCGATAATTTCAATCTAAATGTGTTTATTTATATTATTCCTCTTTGTAAGCTTCACAAGGATAAAAATATAATTGTTTTCTTGAACCAAGAATGCAATGTGTTGTTATATCACACTCATATCTCGAGCATTCTATTATTGTATGCGGTGGAGATGTTCTATGTCTCGTGCATTCACAGCTACCTCAAATACTAACCGACTAACCTTTACACCACGCAAAACACGACCAAACATAAACAAAAAAACCTCAATATGTGTTTTTACCATCATAAATCCGAGCAAATTCCTTTCGCCCGAATTCTAGGTGGTTTATATGCACTAGAAATTTAATTTAAGGTGTTTTCTTGGTTTGGTTGATGGAGACCAGTTTTCGCACTATTGGCTGTTGTTATTCGCTTGATCTGTTTTCGACCGGTGTTAGTTCCTTTTGACCAAGGTTTTCCTAGATAAAATGTACTCCTAATTTCAAGCTTCAATTTGCTTATTCGTGCTCTTGAAACGGAGTCACGTAGCACATGTTATGGCAATTTTATTTCAGCCTATGTTTTTCGATCATTTCAATCTAAATGTGTTTTTGTATATTATTCCTCTTTGTAAGCTTCACAAGGATAAAATATAATTGTTGTCTTGAACAAAGAATTCAATGTGTTGTTATATCACACTCATATCTATAACATTCTATTATTGTGTGCGTTGGAGATGTTATGTCTCGTGCATTCACAACTACCTCAAATACTAACCGACTAACCTTTACACCAGGTAAAACACGACCAAACCTAAAGAAAAATAACCTCAATATGTTTTTTAATTATCCTAAATCCTTTCAAATTCCTTTTGCCCGGATTCTAGGTGGTTTACATGCACTAGAATTATAATTTAAGGTGTTTTCTTGGTTTGGTTGATGGAGGCTAGTTTTAGCATTGTTTGATGTTTTTATTCGTTTGATCTGTTTTCGACCGGTGTTATTTCCTTTTGACCAAGGTTTTCCTAGATAAAAGGTAGTCCTTTTTTCAAGCTTCAATTTTCTTAGTCGTGCTCTTGAAACGGAGTCATGTAGCACATGTTATGGCATTTTTATTGCAACCCATGTTTTCAGTTAATTTCAATCTAAATTTGTTTTTGTATATTATTCCTCTGTGTAAGCTTCATAAGGATAAAAATAATATTGTTTTCTTGAAAAAAGAATGCAATGTGTTGTTATATCACACTCATGTCTCGACCATTCTATTATTGTGTGTGGTGGAGACGTTCTATGTCTCGTGCTTTCACAACTACCTCAAATATTTACCGACTAACCTCTACACCAGGTAAAACACGACAAAACCTAAACAAAAATAACCTCAAAATGTGTTCTAATCCTATTAAATCCATGTAAATTTATTTTGCCCTAATTCTAGTTGGATTACTTGGACTGAAAATGTAATTGAAGGTGTTTTCTTGCTTTGGTTGATAGAGGCCAGTTTCGGCATTTTTGGCTGTTTTTATTCGTTTGATATGTTTTCAACCGGTGTTAGTTCCTTTTGACCAAGGTTTTCCTAGATAAAATGTACTCATTTTTAAGCTTCAATTTGCTTAGTCGTTGTCTTGAAACGGAGTCATGTAGCACATGTTATGACATTTTTATTGTAGCCCATGTTAAAGATAATTTTAATCTAAATGTGTTTTTGTATATTATTCTTCTTTGTAAGCTTCACAAGAATAAAAATATCATTCTTGACTTGAACAAATAATTCAATGTGTTGATATATCACAATCATATCTCGACCATTCCATTATTGTGTGTGGTGGAGATGTGTTGATCCCAAACTTAGATCGATTAGCTTTGTGTATACGAGATTAGATCAAGTATAACACGTAGAGAAACCTTTGTTATATGCTTTGTGAATCTAAGTATTATGCGGAATTTAATACTTAAACAAGAACACAAGATGTAAACAAAACTTTCACTTTGATTATGAATATCGAACTTGCTTACAATGAAAGATGTTTACGAATGAAAACTTAATAAAAACTTGATGTTAAACATTAACCTAAAGGCCTTCTTTTATAGACTAAGAAGCCTTGTACAATAAGCTACGTATCAACTATTCTAGGTAAAGATAAACATAGAAAATACATTGTCGTTTCTATCCTTACTAGAAGTATTCTAGAACATAATAAAAGTGTAGCTCACATCTTCCATCAGTGCTTGTCTTCAATCTATCAACGCTTGACTTTAACTTGTCAACGCTTGTGCTGTCAGCGCTCACTTTGCTCTTGTCAACGCTTGAGTTGTTCTTGTCAGAGTTCAAGTGATCTGGCCTTAATTTATTCCCAACAATCCTCCCCTAAACTTGATATCCACTCTTATGATCAAGTTTCTGAATAAACATTAAGAACTTGGAGGAGTCTGACAAACCTTATCATATTGGTAATAAACAAATCTGATTAAGTTCTTTGCCACGTCACTTGTATAGTCTATCTCCAGCTGAGTGTCCTTCATCTTTTCCAAAACAGCTTTGGATATAAAATATTGATCATCCACAAGTAGATACTCAGCAAACTTAGTAGAACTCAAATGATATACACCAGCAGCTGAATATAACCTCCATTGAAGACCACTGAGGTCATCTTCAAGATCCTTCCATAATTCAGGATCTTCCTCATTTGTCCCACACATTCTTTTGAATGTGGTCCAAAGTTTTATTCCATTGGCTGAAGTTGGTGCTTCAGCCTCATACTTGGTCTCCAGCAACCTCCAAAGGTCCACCAAGTCTTCTCTATCACAACTTGCAAATAAAGATATGAGAGTGGTAAAAGTGTGTACCTCCTTGCCATATCTTCCAATCTTCCAGAATCCACATTCATCCTCATCATAACTCACAATTGGATTCCTGGAATCTAGTGGTAACACCTGCACCATATTAGAAGCTTCTAATGGGGAGAGCTTGAGGCTCTTTCTAATAACTGCTTCACTTGGATATAGTTGATTCATATCTTTTGGAAACTCAAGTGTAAATCCCTTCTTCACTGGCCTGGGAACTATCATAGCTTTCTTGATTTCCATCTCTTCTGCAAGTTGCTCCTTTCTTTCATCTGAAAGAAGTCTGAAAGTGTTTTCTTCCTGCACTTTCACCCAAATAGGATAAGCCCTATGTTCCAACTCATCAAATGTCAAAGCCTTCAACTTCTGATGTGTCCATCCAACTCCATGACATCTGAGCAACATAAAGTAGAGCTTCCTTCTATCCCTTTTCAACTCAGAGAGAATGTTGCTTGCCTTGTGCTTCAAAATCACCTTACAATCCTTCTGAACTCTAAGAAGAATCTCCAAACCCCATATTTGATCTGAAATGGTCAAGTCTGGATTATCCATGCAACTTTCTTCCCAAGAATTGTACATCTGAACCACCTCTGGCATGTCAAAATCAATCTGCAACTTTAAATCTCTCAACTTTTCCTTAGCAAGCTCATCACCATACTCAAGCCTTTCTGGTTCAATAATCATCACACTTGAGTCTGAGCTAGCTCCATCACTTTCTTCTTCAGAAGTCACAACAAATGGTGACTTTTCCTTTTCACCTTGTTCCATCAATTGCTCAGCCAGTCTTCTATCAAATTCAACTTGGGCTGCATTCTTTGGAACACTTTCTTCTACCAATATACCCTTACCCTTATCTGATGGTGCAATAGTTGGTAAGGTAGATGGTAATACCTGAGTAGGAACATCCTTGATGATAGATGATGACTGGAATACATCACCTCCATATACAGATCTGTCAACGTCCAAAATTCCTCTATCAGCGCCCAAAACACTTTTATCAGCGTCCAAATTTGTCTTGTCAACGCCCAAATATTTTCCCTCAGCGCCTTGTGTAACCTCTCTCAACATAGCTGTAAATGATAAATTGAACCAGAAAGTAGTAAAAGCTTCAGCAACATCCATTGATCGACCATCTTGACTGCTCTTATCACTCAGATTTCTTTGATCTTCCTCCCCTTTGGAAGACTCCTCCATACCTCTCCTTGCATGATCACTCTCCAAAACAACAATCCTCTCCCTCAATTCCTTGAGTTCAAGGCCTTGTTTGCTGACAATTTGTACTAAGTCTGCATTTTGCTTTTGCAAGCTAATGCAGACTGCCGTCAATTCCAAAATAGTCATTGGTTCCAGTCTGCCCTCTTCTGAAATGGGAATTTGACCTCCCAAGTCAGGTTCATTGGGCATGGATGAGGACTTAAGTATGGTGGGACTGCCTTGGCCAGCTTCTAAGCCAGAACCAATAGTCCCAGCCTCATCCAGGTCACCAGCCACACTTGTGGTGGTGGTTCTCTCTGCTTCATGGATAGGACCACCAGAGGAGAACACTCCAGTAGTCCTTTGGTGTTTGATCAACCTATATTCAGGTGGTGTGGAAGATGGTGTGGAAGAATGGGTAGATGTGGGTTGATTAAGGGGTGTTTGGGATTGTGATGGTTGGGTGTCAGCGTTGGAAATAGACACATCAACGCCAACATTTGATGTGTCAGCGTCAAAGGGTTCTTGGTCTATTTGCATTTGTTCAGGTGAGGGTAAAGGTTCAGGAATAGGTTCAAGTTGTGGGTGAGGGTCAATATGAGGTTGGGGGTCTGGTTGGGGTTGTGCTGCTGCAATAACAGCAAGCATGGCTGGGGTTAAAGGTAAGTCTCTATGAGGTGGTGAATTCATCTTGGTAAAAATAGCTTTCTTTTGTTCAGGGATTTTATAAAAATTATTATGATCCCTTGAACAATATCTTTGATCATCAAAAAGCATTTTCAGAAAACGGGGATAAGCTAAAGTCATTTTTGTCCCCTTGTTTTTACACATTCCTTCAAAAATCATTTTAGAATAGTTATATTTTTGCCCTGTTGCAATACACACAATAGCAGTTGCAATGGATCTATTGATCTCATTGTGTGCAGTACATTTGGGACTCAAACATTGAAGGAGAATGTGAATGAGGTACTTCCAGGCTGGGGGAAATTCCTGCTTATGGTACTTATTAAGAGTACCTTCATCAGGAATTGGATATCCCAAAGCCCTAAGCCCTTGTTCTATTTCAGTTATGGGAAGAATGGTTATACCATCAGCATCATCAAGATGCAAGGCCTGGCGTACCAAGGCCTCAGTAACCACCCAAGATCTCCCATGAACAATAGAAGTTAATGTGGTCACTCTATTAACTGTTGAGGAACTAACAGTGTTCTAAAACTGTTTAATGTGTGTGACTGGAATGAGTGGTGCATGAGAAAGAGCATACCTTAATGGGGATGCGTTCAAATACACCACCATTTGTGTGTATTGAGGGAACAAAGTATTATCAGCAACAAGATAAGCAATCATGTTGTGTTGAGACTTGAACCCCAAATCCAATTCTGCCGAGTTAAATCTTGGTGCCATTGATGAAAGCTATTAATTTGAAGTGTAGAAGATGAAGGTTGATAAGAGAAAAGTGTTAGACAAGAATTATAGATACCCTGTTTAAAAATAGGAGCCAAATTTATAGGAGATAAAGAATGCATGTGATAGGCCCAAAAATAGGCAAAGATTTTCAAAAACTAATCATGAAAATATTGAAAAAGTTATAAGTTATCTCATGCATTTAATGAAAGTAACAACTCCTAAAATTACGGCTTGATAAAATGTCAAAAAGTAACAACTGGGTAGGACCCATTGAGTGTCAACGGTCAAATATAACCTATCAACGCCCAACGGCTATAATCTTGTCAACGTTCGCCTAAAGCCATGTCAGCGTCCAATTTGGTCACAACAACGCTTGGAAATTTCTTGTCAGCGTCAAAAAATAAAATTGTTTTAAAAAGTGAAAAATGACCTTAACAAGTAATTTATCCTAGAGAAGATAACCAAAAGCTGATAATTATTATAGGGCGGCAAGCACTGTCCAGTTATGCACACTTGCATAAGCAAGATAGACATAACAGTCCTCTAGTGTCCCTTGCTAACCAAAGTTCTTAACAACCAAGTTACCTTATAAAATCCTTGTTACTCCCAGGTAAATCCCATATCAAAATCATTCCCAAGTCTCCCAACAGACCACAACCAATTCTAGGCCAAAAATGTCTTGGCAGCATGCAAAGTTGATATACTATACATGCTACAGTGCCTCATGGTTTAGTAAAACTAACCCATACTCACCTGTGGACACAATCTAGAATTGTGATAAGAGTATCATATGGATACCCAAAAATCCTAAAGGTTCCTAAAACCTCCCCTTAAACTATGATACAAAAAGTTTGCTAAAATTATGCATGAACATAAAAAATTTATGTCAAGATAGGAATGAAAAATTCCAACCATCATCCATAAATAAAAACTTGTCCAAATGCTTCTCCTTTGATCCATAAGCAACTATGTATCCAATAGTATACTGCTAACACCATCTGCACATTTAGATTAAAAACCACAAAACTAACATTGTTGCTGACAACGCCCCGATAACACATAACAGCGTTGAAGGAAGCTTTGTCAGCGTTAGACAATTATATTGCTGACAACGTTGCAAAAACACTTATCAGTGTTGAAACAACCTTTGTCAGTGTTAGAAAAAGTATAGTGGAAAATCTAAATCATTAAGAAGACCAATAATAATAATGCATCATCCTGTACATACTTTTACAAAAGAATCCAAAACACATATTAAGTGAGATTAACCATTCCAATACTTGTTACCAAGTATTGAAATCTTCCAGTATCAAAGGTTTAGTTAATAAATCTGACACATTTTCCTCAGTGTCAACCCTATCTGGTTGTATTAAACCTTTCTCAAAGCAATCTCTTATAAAATGGTGTCTAATTTCTATGTGTTTAGTTTTAGAATGATGCACAGGATTCTTAATGATGCATAAAGTACTATTATTGTCAACAAATATCTTAGTATGCATGAAATTATACCCATAATCCAACAGCTGGTTCTAAATCCACAACACTTAACCACAACATGCTGCTGCAGCCACATACTCTGCTTCAGTTGTAGAGTTAGCCACCACTGTTTGTTTCTTGCATTGCCAAGATATTAATCTGCTCCCAAGAAATTGACATCCACCAGTTGTGGATTTCCTATCAAACTTATCACCTCCATAATCACTGTCTGAATATGCAATCAGCTCCAATGGTGAATCCTTTGGGTACCACAAACCAAGATTAGAGAAACATCTTAGGTACCTAAAGATCCTCTTCACAGCAAAAAGGTGACATTCTTTGGGAGTCACTTGATGGCGTGCACAAGCACATACATCAAACATGATATCAGGTCTGGAAGTAGTAAGATACATCAAGGATCCAATCATGGATCTATAATGCCTGACATCAACATCTTTCCCATCTCCAATCTTTCCCCAAGGGTGTTTTCTATCCATAGGAGTAGAGGCCCTCTTTTCATGTGGAGAAAATCCAAACTTCTTTAAGATTTCAGCAACATATTTGTCCTGGGAGATGAAGATACCATCTTCTTTCTGCTGAACTTGTAAACCAAGAAAGAAGTTCATCTCCCCCATAGCACTCATCTTGAATTTGTCTGTCATAAGCTTGGAGAAATCCTCACTCATCTTTGGATCAGTAGATCCAAAAATGATATCATCAACATAGACCTGCACAAGCAACACATCTTTGCCTTTCTTCTTTGTAAATAGTGTCTGATCTATGGTGCCCCTCTTGAATCCATTGTCCACCAAATAAGTGGACAAGGTACCATACCATGCTCTAGGGGCTTGATGAAGGCCATACATAGCCTTTTTGACTCTATACACTTTATCTAGATGCTCAGGATCCTCAAAACCAGGAGGTTGCATGACATAAACTTCCTCAACAATGGTGCCATACAAGAATGCACTCTTCACATCCATTTGATAGACTGTGAAGCCCATGCAAGATACATAGGCTAGAAAAATCCTAATAGCTTCAATCCTTGCAACTGGTGCAAAGACTTCCTCATAGTCTATCCCCTCCTCTTATGTATAACCTTGAGCCACTAATCTTGCCTTGTTTCTGACCACAATACCTCTTTCATCTCTTTTGTTCCTGAGAACCCATCTTGTCCCTATAGGTCTGACATATCTAGGACAATCAACCAGCTCCCAAACATCCTGAATTGCAAATTGGTGAAGCTCATCCTGCATTGCTTCCACCCAACTTGGTTCTTTGAGATCATCAAATATCTTCTTGGGTTCTTCTTGTGACAGAAAACATGCAAACAAACATGCTTGCACAAGAGGGGTATCAACCTTCTTGTGTATATTGGCAATAAATCCACCAAGACCTTGATGGGATCTTCTTGTCTGAACTGGAGTCATAACATCACCAATGATCTGAGATGGGCGGTGATTCTTCATTGTGGAAGTGAGAACTCCTCCTTCAAAAAGTCTAGTGTCCTCAACTTCACGCTCCATGTTGCCAATATCTTCTTCATCAGACTCTCTTTGAGCAGCAGGAATCTCTTCATGGACATTGGAAGGTCCACCTTGTTCAAAACTGGAAGAGAAAAGATGCCCATAAGTGTTGTCAACGTTTGAATCTTGGTTGTCAGCGTCAGGGCTGACAGCGCCTGAAATTTTGTCATCAACGTCTGAATTGGTCTTGTCAGTGCTAGATTTGCCTTTGTCAGCGCCTGAAAAACCATGCATGTTTGTATCTGGTGGTATTTGGAAACCACCATTTTCTTGTCCAGCAGCAGCAGCAGCAGCAGCAAAAGCATCAGTCCAAATGGGAATTGTGACATATTCAAATGTAGGAGATGCCTTTTCTGCTTGTGATCCAACCCTCTCATTAACCTGTGTACCTGAATCATCAACAATTTGTTCCTCCACAACATTTGAAGTTACCTTCACAATGTCTGGATTAGTGACAGGCATATAATTTAAAGTTCTAGATAAGGGTTCCAAATCAAACAACCAATTAGGACCACTTTCAGGATCACTAGGTTTATTCTCTAAGAACCTAACATGTACTCTTTCAACGTCCTCCTTAAGATAAACCCTATAACCCTTGCTCTGGACTGAATACCCCATGAAGTAACCTTCATCACCTTTTGCACTAAATTTTCCTAAGGCATCACTAGTGTCTAAGACTACTACATGACATCCAAAAGGTCTGAGAAAACCAATATTAGGTTTTCTTCCCCAAAGTAACTCATAAGGTGTTTTGTTCTGAATTTTGTTAACCAATGCTCTATTTTGCACATAGCATGCTGTATTAACAGCCTCAGCCCAAAAGGCTATGGGAAAGTGAGCATCAGCCAACATTGTTCTGGCTGCTTCAATTAGGGTTCTCTTTTTCCTTTCAACAACCCCATTTTGTTGTGGGGTTCTAGCAATACTAAACTGCCTAGTAATTCCCTTCCTGGCACAAAAATCATCAAGCTTCTTATTCCTAAATTCTCCACCATTATCACTTCTAAGCATCTTAACCTCATTGCCAGACCTTTTCTCAATTTGAGTGATAAATTCAATAAGAACATCAGCTGTGTCACTCTTCATAGCTAGAAAGAATGTCCAAGTAAACCTAGAAAAGTCATCAGTGACAACAAAACAATATGACTTGCCATTCAAACTTTCTATATTAGTTGGACCAAAGAGGTCCATGTGAAGCATATGAAGAGGTCTGGAACTAGTATGCACCTGTTTGGACTTGAATGAGACCTTGTACTGCTTGCCTTTAAGACATGCAACACAAGAGTGGTCATTGTGGAAGGCCTTCTCAGGCAAACCATCAACTAAACCAAGCCTCACAAGTCTATTTATATTTTTAAAGTTTATGTGCCCTAGTCTCCTGTGCCACAAATTACTTTCATCTACTGAGGCCTTAGCATAGAAACAAGACATATTTACATTCACTTTAATCCCATTTAAATTCACATTATATATGTCCTTATGCCTAGGTGTTCTATACTCAATGTACTTCTCATCAGGGATCTTAAAATCCTTACTTAACACCAAACACTCAGTATCAGTGAAAAGAACCTTATTTTTGTTATCACACACTTGTGATACACTAAATAGATTATAATCCAGTTCTTTTACCAGGAAGACATTCTCAAAACGTAGATTATTGGTGAGAAGGGTTCCTTTGCCTGTGATGGTTCCGTAGCCCCCTCCAAAGTATACCTTATCACCATCTTCAATAGGAGTGAAGTTCGTCAGATAGTCTTCCTTTCCTGTCATGTGCCTTGAGCATCCACTATCCCAATATCCATAATCATTGATCTTCTTTTGAATGCCCTGCACATAAAGAAAACAAATTAGTTTTCTTTGGGAACCCAAGTCTCAGAAGACTTGGATTCAACTGGTTGTTCAATAAGAACAGACTTAGTTCTCACAACAACCCCATTATCATCCCTTTTAGGATGAAAAACCCAGTTAACCCCAATTGGTTTTGTAATGACTTTTGAAATGTAATTAAACCTGTTGCAAGTCATTGAAAGTCCATTATTATTAGGGTTTTGATCTTTCTTGGGTCTCCATGTTAAGCTTGAAGAAGCTTTTCACCCCTTACCTTGTGGCTGCAAATACTTAGGTCTGGTCACGTTTCTGTCAGCGTTGGATTTTGTCCTGTCAACGCTGAAATTACCCTTGTCAGCGTTGAACCTAGGGTTTGCTACAGGAACCCATTGCCTATTTGACCAGGTGTTTGTCTTTTGAAAAGGTCTTTGTCCATGAGTGTTAGACCTTCTAGAAAAGAATGGGGCAGGTCTAATCACTTGTGGACTTTGCTGTTCACAAGGTCTGGGTCTAACAACGTTTGACATCCTAACAACGTTGACTGTCTTTCTATCAGCGCTGAAATTGTTCATGTCAGCGCTGGCTTTGGGAGCATTGACACACTTGTATGCCAAATGTGAAAAGCTACCACAAGTATAACAGGCTTTCTTAGACACACTCTTAGGTCTAGAAGCAAAGAAACCTGTTCCATGATTGTTAACTTGGCTCTTGGGTGACCTATTATTTCTATACATCTCTGCATATTTAATGGTAGGTCTTCTAACAGTGTTTGAGCCTAGGTCAACAGCTTCACCAGTAACTGGGTGAGTAACCTTAATGGGTGGTGATTCATTGGGACTTTCACATAGCAAACCTCCCTTAACAAATAAGGTAGGATTAGCTTTCTTCCACTCATTTAGGTCAGTCAGTTTTTGTTGATACTCTTCCACTGGAGTGACAACTCTTGGTGGAGGAATGAATTCCTCTTCTTGGCATTCTGGTATACCAGTCCAAGATAAATCCTTTCTAAGGACACCATAGAAGTCACCAGCTGGTGGTGGAACCAGAGAGTAATCATTCATCCCAATCTCAGTCATGTCCTTAGGATCCCTTTGTTTAGCTACACAGTCTCCTAGGGCTTGGGTGGCTTTATCAAATCTTTGAATCTTGAGGTCAACATTATCTTTATTCTTAATGGCCTCATCTAACTTAGCCTGTAGGTCTTTATTGACCTTTGACATGATATTTCTAATATCCATACTACCCTCTAGCTCATGTTTTAAGATATTTATCTTATCTTTTAAATCAAATTCCATTTTCTTGTATTCAGAAACGGTTTTCTCAGTTTCAGTAAGAGCTAGTTGGTAATTAGATAATTTACACCTTTCAGAGCTCATATCCTCTTTTAGTTTTAACACCTCTTTGTTAAGTCTGTCAGTGTTTAACCTACAACCTTTGCTACAAAAAGCATCATCATATACCTCATTATCAGATGAAGAGGAGGAATGTGCCATGAGAGCATATTCAACATGCTCTTCTTCAATATCAGCAATCAAGGCTTTGTCCTCTTCAGCATCCTTAGCCAGATAGCTCCAATCCCATCCAGTACCATCAATTCCTTGAACTGCAACCATGGCTTTGGAGTCTTGAGCTTTAACAACCTGACTTGAGGGTTTACCAGCATCAGACCTTCTAGGAGATCTGCATTCCCTCATGAAGTGCCCCATGCGATGACAGTTGTAGCACTCAACTTTGGATTTATCAAATCCAGCAGTGTCTTTAGCATTGAAGGTCATCTTCTTCTTGAACCTTCTATTCCACCTATTTGCTCTTATACTAGCAAGAGCCATGTTCCACTTGATGTCCATCTCTTCCAAGTGTTCATCACTTATCTGCTCAAGGTCCTCATATGTAATCACTGAACCATTGGGCAAAGAAGCAATGTAAGCACACACAGTATCCAAATCCAAACCAGCAGGTTTAACTCTTGGGCAGTCATTCATGAATGTGTCAGCGTCTGAAAAGGAGACGTTGACAGGACTTGTTCTAGCGCTGACAAATGATGATCCAGTAACTGGATGCATAA